>OY987212.1:8314763-9514763 GCA_963920805.1 Primula vulgaris
AATTGAACGAATATCGTAAAAATATAATGTATAGTAATATAAAAAATACATGTATGATAATTTTGTTTGGAAGATGATTTGATGTGTGTGGAAATTTTTATTTATTTATTTATTTAAATTGCATTAGGTTATTTGAGTAATTAGTAAATTAGAATATGGACATTTTTGAAAAAAAATGAGTAAAATTGGGCAGCCTCAAGATTTCTTTCTTGAGTTCCCTTATATTAATAAGATATATATATATATATATTTGTAAATGAATATATTTTTTATTGCAGTATCCTTCCCGTATTGTATCCGTAAAATTTAACTTTGACCGTATTATCGGATCCGTATCGTACCGGATACGAAAATTGTATCTATACCCCGTGACACGTAGATGAAAAATAGTATTATTTTTAATCGTAAGGGAATGAAGAAGACTCCCCGAATATAGGGTGAATTTTTGATACCTTAAAATATAAGGAATATGGGGATTTGAGGTACCTGTTGCATATGCATGGGATAAAACTTTATTTTAAGAGGTCTAACTAAACTAAAACCAAACGCACATCGGTTCCGTACCATTTGGACTTCTATCCCAAAAATCAAAATACCAAACTAGATCGAATTTAAATTTTCGTTTATGTTTTAATGTTACGAAACCGAACCCGACTGAATCTAGCCATAATTAAGATGACCCACTCTACTGGAGCCTCACCACCAAATTAATCTTATATATTCCCATGTCTCTGACCCCTCTCTCTTGTCCCTCCTTGTTAATCGAAGGAGTAATTGGATCTGCAGCCACCGTCTATTGGCCTGCGATCGTGTCACAGTCCCATCTTCCATCTCGCCGAAAACCCATATATTGTGTCATGATGTTCATGACTTCACTGGAATATGTATACGTGTGGAATCAACTAGCTAGGTATTTACTAGTTTTTACGAAGAAACTATATTTATATATACGTGTGGAATCAACTAGCTAGGTATTTACTAGTTTTTACGAAGAAACTATACTTTTATATAATTTAAATAATATACTGGAATTTGACAGTGTATTACTTGAATTTGTTAGAACTGATACCTAAGTCATGACATAGTCGTCAGAGACACAAGTCCGTAAAAGGAATTGCTAGCAAACAGCGTGATATCCTTAGACTTTGCAAGGTCTAAGGATAATAATGCGGATCCATATACAAAATGATTGACTCGTGGAGGAGTTGGAGCATCATCGAGGGAAATGGGGTTTTGAAGCCCAATAAATTGGAAAACTTCGCATAGGTAACCCAACATGAATTGGAAATTTCAGTCTCGGGTTCAATGGAAAACTGAATTGTGTGGGTAATCGAACAAAATACTCGAGAACATAAGTTCTTAGCCCATTTCTATGATGAAAGAGTGAAAGACATGTAGCATTTTAAGGGTGAGCATGAAACTTTTAATGAATCAAGTATCTCAAAGGTCGAGTGTGGTGAGTCAGGACACCTTTTGACTTGAAATCACCTATAACGAGTGTGTATGGCTGATACTATGGGATGATCTAGGGCTAAATCACTAGAGCACTCGGTTGAATTTGTCAAGGCAGTCCAGGGCCAAATATGGACAACAACTAAAGGGCCTAGTAAGTGGTGTAGAGAAGACACTGTGCGGGTATCATTTTGTTATACACAAAACGTTGAGGGTTTAAAGTATTACGCTACCTAAGACAAGTATATCCGAAAGGTATTTCGCTATGGAAGGTTCAAGGGGCGCGCTACCTGTCCTTATGCAGTGAATTCTCGTGGTTCTCTCGATTGCATTTAGTTGCACGTTGCATGTTTTAGATCGCATTCATGTGGGGGATTGTTGGAAAACTTGTGTTTTTCTTTGAATGAATGCTATTAACTTTTGGGTTATAAAAAACATTTATTCCCCCATTTATGTGGGTCTTTTTATTTGTAAAAAGAGTTACAAAGACAATATTAAAAAAAGGAATGGTTTTGTTACATTTTTAACATACTTTTCAAGACAATGTTTCATACATGACATACACACATTTACACACAAACACTTATGCATACATATAGAGAGAGAGTACCGCACCACCAACGGTCCGACCGTGGCTCGGTGCCGTTTCCGCCTAGTCACATGTGATAGACGTTGTACCTTGGGAACGAAGTGCCCCATTTAGCCAGAAGTAGAGGTGGCGGGGCAAATATCGTTTAAGGGAAACTGCTTGCAGTTATCTCGTCTCGGAATTTAGTACATTTCAGTATCATATACATACTCTTAATTTTGAAAGTTGTAATTGATATTTATATATTTGAGGAAACTATTTTTCTGTTCATTTGTCCATTTCTTTTCCATAGAAATTATTGTATATTATTTACAACGTACCCAACAAAACAAACATCGCAGATGACGAAAAATCGGTTCAAAAGTTAACATAAATGAAATAAAGTGTGTTGATTGATAGATTTTTTGTATGTAAGTATGTAAATTGTTAATCTTGTAAGTTGGATATGTAAATTTTTAACCACCGGTAAGTTGGTATAGTAAACAATAATTATCCTTTCAAATAATTACTACAGGATGTAGATGTTTAGTTGCATATATACTTCACCCCGTGAATTTTTCTAAAGTCTTAATTGGTATCCACGAAAAATACCAAGTATTGATTACCTTACAAGATAGGAAGTTAATCCATCTCCCAACCGTAATCTAAGGGTTTGAAATACGTATATATCACTGAATTTTGCAATTTTTGGCATGACTTGTGCGTGTACATCGATCATTCTCTAATTAGTATCATAGTACTTAGAGCTAGTGTCAGGAAACCGGAGAGCATACATATACCTTCTAAACTGCACGACAGCTTTTCAAGATTTCAAAATGCGCTCTACCGTTTCCATCAAAACTACTTGATAGTTTCGGTTGTCCCCCAAAATCACCACCTTTTCCCCCAAAAAAATTCTCAGATAGCTAACGTTCTAATTAAAATCGCTTAATGAGACTGCACATCCCTTTGGACAACCGCCAAAAAAAATGAGTAGAATTGATAAATTTAGTTGGATCGACATAACGATTAGTTAAAGGGAAGAATTAATATAAGGAATCACGACCTCTTTCATTAAATATTCCATAAACATCAAAAAACGACACAAAAGTCTAATATAGCAGTTACTCACAGCCTGAGTTAACCGGCCTCTTTATATGGTCCTAAGCCTATAAAAATTACACACGTAATTATCATCATAAGAAGCTGGCGACATATACAAAAAATAGACATATATATCATGTACCATATATAGAGCTCCATAAGGCTTAAACACACGTTACACACAACAAAGCAAATATACAAGCTCGATCTCTCTATACATAGTTTCTCTCTGCAGGTATCCCATTTTAATAATTAAATAAACATTTTGCAAACACAATCATCCAAGATGGCCTTGCTATACACCTACGAAATTTTCCTAGCACTCATGTGCTTTCTTTTCCTTATTGTATCCAACCTATATCGTCGCATCCCAGCTAACTGGCCGGTCATTGGTATGCTGCCTGGACTTCTCTTACTGGTTCATCGTATTCACGACGCTATCACCGATATACTAGGGCAAACGTGTGGCACATTTCTATACAAAGGCCCTTGGTTTGCTAACATGGACATGTTATTGACTGTGAACCCCTCAGATGTGCACTATGTAATGAGCTCAAATTTCGCAAATTTTCCAAAAGGGCCAGAATTTAACAAAATCTTTGAGATCCTGGGAGACGGGATTGTAAACTCTGATGACGAGCTCTGGAAAAATCAACGCAAACTTCAAAAGTTCCACTTAAACCAATTACCTTTTACTCAGTTTTTAACAAAAGTTAGCGAAAAGAAAGTGGTTAAAGGGCTAATTCCAATTCTTGAGCATGTAGCAGAACAAGGCCTTGTGGTGGATTTGCAAGATTTATTCAAGAGATACACATTTGACACTACTTGTATTTTGGCTATGAGTTTTGATCCTATGTGTCTCGCCATTGATTTACCAGATGTTCCTCTTACACAAGCCATGGATGATGCATGGGAATCTATTCTTTCCAGGCACTTACTCCCGGAGCGCACTTGGGCTCTACAAGAGTGGCTCGGAATCGGTAAAGAAAGAAAGTTGAGCAAGGCGAGTGCATTACTCGATCATACCATATATAGACATATATCTATGAAAAGAGAGAAACTCAAAAATGGATCAATATCTTCTCAAGAAGAGGAGGAAGGTATGTTACAAGAATATGTGTTTTCATTCATAACGTGCCCGTGCAGCATATAGTCTTTGCACCACTGGATAAAAATATGTTGGAATATTTAAAATTGTATTGGAAGATAGATATACACGATATATTTTAATGTCAAAGCATATATATTGTTAAGGATGGCTTAGGGTCGGTACCCGACTCGTAAACAATCAATATGTATCCCGACCCGATTATTTGGAAAAGTGGAAAAAAAATCCCGACTCTGACCCGACAAAAGTCGGGACCCGAATTTTCGGGATCACGTAGGGTCGGAAAAGTTTTATCCCGAATCTCCCGACATATTTTTTTATTTTACGACAAGATCATTTTTTATTAACAATTTTCATTTGAGAAATCTAAATATATTTTTAACACGAAACATAATACTAGTTTAAAAAGAACACTTCTAATAAATGCAAAAAAAAAAGTAGCATGTAGTAAAAAAAAATAGTGTGAAACTACAAATAATGAAGTAAATAAAACAATTGATACATTTTTTTATCAGATTATTTTACTATTTAGTTTTATTCACAAACAACAGTTATCATACTAAATGAGATATATTATCATTATATTTTTTATAATCGAAAAATAATGATCACTTATTTTTTTTAAGTAACAATAAAACTTTTTAATTTAAATATATATTTTTATTTTAATAGTTTTATATATTCAAAAGTACAAATATATTTTATACTTATCTAATTATAATTAATATATGAAACAAAAAAGGTTGTAGTTTATATGGTAGAGTTGTTACATTACATGCTAGAAATATAAGATTCGATTATTATTACTTTCATTTGATATAGATTAAATTACATTTTAGTGTTGAAATGAAAAATCAATTATAAATTCGGATCAGATCGAGACATCCGATGAAATCAAAATTACCACACGATTCCGAAGTTTTTCGGGTCGGAACTCTTCTCAACACTAGTTCTGATCACAAAATTAAATGAAAGTAAATGTCAAATAACTGCTAAATTTTAAACAATATTACAAAAAACACACCAAACTTTTCATTACATTTATATGATAGTTTCACGAGGTAAACAAATTTTAGTTGCATTATCCAATAAATATATAAAGGTCCCAAAATCTAATTCGTGTCAATTTTAACATTAACTTTCTCTCTCTATAATTTAGGTCTCCTACACCCCTAATTGCTCCGGTGAAAAACTCTGCTTCTGCCACCGTCGTCGGAGCTCGACGACGGACTGATATAACTCTACCTCGTCTCTATATGTTATCCGACGACATACAGATATACATATGTATTTATATATATCGTTTGACCTTTCCTATTAAGATATTAGCCTATATACATGAATACATATTACAGATGTCTGTTTATATATATATACACATATGCATATATATATATATATATATATATATATATATCCTCTCATCTAGCTTCTCCGGCGAGATCTGACGCCGCAATGGTCGGAGCTCCGCCTCCACCGTGGTTTCTCTCTTCCCTTCGTCAGTCTCTCCCTCTCTCTCTGTCGCGACCAGGGACTGGTTTTGTGAATTCATAAAGTTTATTTTCAAAACAGTCCCTGGGTTATTTTCAAAATAGTCTTTTGGTTTATTTAAAAACAGTTCCTGGATTTTAGGGTTTGAAAGGTTGAAAATATATTTTAATAATTCAGAACATCAGTATATTTTTTTTTCTGCATAATGTATGCACTTTCTTGATGTGTATGCGTTTTTCTTGATTATGTATATATTTTTTTAGATTGTATATATGTATTTCTTTTTTTATAATGTATGCATTTTTTATTTTTATTTATTTATGCATTTTTCTTGATATATATACACATTTCTATATTGTGTATGCACTTTTTCTAAATATGTATGCTCACTTTCTAGATATATATGCACTTTTCTCGATATGTAAGCAATTTTATTTATTGTGTATTCACTTTTTCGGATTGTGTATGCATTTTTTCGGATTATGTATACACTTTTCTCGATTGTCTATCCATTTTTCCGGGTTGTGTATGCCCTTTCTCGATTGTGTATGCATATTTCTCGATTATGTATACACTTTATGAATTGTGTTTGATTGTGTATACACTTTTTGGTATTGTGTATTCATTTTTCGAGATTTTGTATTCACTTTTCGCGATTGTGTATCCATTTTTCTGGATTGTGTTTGGTTGTGTATGTAATTTTGTAGACTGTGTATGTACTTTCTCGATTATGTACGTAATTTTTTGAATTGTGTATGCACTTTTACGATTGTGTATGCACTTTTATCGATTTGTGTATGCACTTTTATCGATTGTTTATGCACTTTTTTTTATTGTGTATGCACTTTTCTCGATTGAGTTTAGAATTTATTTTTTGCATTTTTTGTACTTTTAAAAATTATCTTTTTTTTAATTATCTTTTTATGTTTTTGAATATCATTTTTGCATTTTTTATTTTTTTTAAAATAGTTTTAAGTTGGAATTGGGTAAGGGTTGGTGGTGGCGGGCAGTCGGAGCCCCGACAACCTCTACGGAGCTCTGACGGACCACCACCGTTGCCGCCAACCCATAGGCAAGTGGTGGGCCGGAGTATAGATACTAACTTTAATTGAGGAGGGAGAGTTGAAATACAATGTGATGGTTTTTAGATGAAAAGATATAGAGCTGAGGAGAGAGAGACAAAAATATAAAATAATAACTAAATGGAACAAAACGTTTCAAATAGTAATTTTTAGAAATATTTTATCTTGGTTGAGACTTTTTTTTCATTGTCCCGTTATATTATTTGTGCAAAAATAATAATTTGCGCTTCTTTTTAGCAGGCATCGATTTTTTAAGCTCGTATATGAATGACAAAGCCGATGAAACAGGATTAAATATTACTGACAAATTCTTACGAGATACACTACTAACCTTCATGCTCGGTGGGAGAGACACTACTAGTTCAGCTCTCACGTGGTTCATCTGGCTTGTTGCTACTCACCCAGAAATCGAATCCAAGATCCGAGAAGAACTGAAAACAACCCTGCCAACAAAGGACGCTCAAAGTTGGCATCTTTTCAAAGAAGGAGAGGTAAGGAAACTAGTTTATCTCCACGGTGCTATTTGTGATTCTTTGAGACTCTTTCCACCAGTTCCATTTGAGCACAAAAAACCGATCAAGGATGATGTCCTTCCTAGCGGCCACAAAGTTCACCCCAACATGAAAGTTTTATTTTCTCTTTACGCAATGGGAAGAATGGAATTCATATGGGGAAAAGACTGCTTAGAATTTAAGCCGGAGAGATGGATATCTGAACAAGGAACGGTCAAACTTGAGCCAACTTATAAATTTTTATCGTTTAATTCGGGGCCTAGGACTTGCTTGGGAAAGGAAATGGCTTTGAAACAAGTGAAGGTGGTGGCGTCAAGCATAATCCATAATTATAATATTGAACTCGTTGAAGGTCATAAGGTGGAGCCTAATGTGTCGATAATTCTTTATATGAAGTATGGACTCAAGGTTAAGATTAGCAAGAGATTTACTTGAAGTTAAAATGATCTAATTAATTAAAGTGCTTGAGTGTTTTAGCTATATGTATTTCATGTTTCAACTAAAATAAAATGGATCTCAGGATTCAGAACTGCTTGCATGAGTGACTCAAACTTAAGGCCTCGAGCTCAAGTGATTAATAGTATTGCTTTACAACTGAGCTTACCTGTTTCGTCTGTGTTTCATCTATTTGTATTTAGTATATATATATATATATATATATATATATATATATATATATATATATCCAGATATATTACCTTCGTGTAAGTATTTGCATTTTTGAATTTTTAAACTTGAAATTCCAGATTCGGTTAAATTTCTTTCATAAACGTTTGTATTAAATAAACCATTCTAGATTTCGTAGGAATCTAGTGATATAAACGGAGAAAATTTTGAAGCTAAGCTAGTCTAGAAACATAATTCACCTTTCTTTATGCTAGCTAGCTACGTACCAAATTCGGTGAGGTTTATGGTTTCTACCCTTATTCTATTTGTAGGCTTGTAGCCATTATTGAAGCAAGTCCTTACCAAACTTTTACTGTGATATTTTTCCCGACTCGTTATGACGTATGAGAAAAGTTATAGTGTGCCCCTAGCTATGACATGTACAGGTTAAAAGCATCAACTATATATCGTGGTTTACATGTTAATTACTATAACATTCAAGATTATTTTGTATAAGAATTAATTATGACTTCAATATATGTATTAATATGTTTAAACATTTTTATTTAGAGCATCCACAATAGTTTTGTTAACTTTTTAATGTTACATAGTGACACATCATCGTTTAAAATTTTATTAAATGACACGTACGCATCTTAAATTTAATAATCACGTTAGTTTCACGTTAACAATGTTATCAATTTTTAATTAACAATTTCTCTTTTATTTTACTGGTCACTATTTTTATGAGAAAAATTTATAGAAGATAATAATGTTAATTGTGAGCCGTGTTTGCCAAGTCAGCAGTTACAAACATTAAAAACATTGTTAACGTTAACAACTTTTTTAACATCTATAAAAATAACACATAATTTAACGCAACTAATGGAGATAAAAAAATACATTATTAGCTAACTATTTTAGTTAACAATAGAGATAACAGATGATTTTCCCATGGTCCGTATCCATATATTAATTAAACTTCATCAAATACTCCAATAAATGACTATTCTCTCTTTTGGTTTCCAGATTTCCCCCCAAAAAATAATGCTCAACATATGTTATATAGCGCCTAGTGTTAATTTCTCCATACCTCTTTTAGTTATTTATTTATTTCGCAATTTTTTATCCACAAATATTTAATTATTTGATTACTTTACACATGAAAAAAATAGTGGCCATCAACTTTCTCAAAATTCTAGAGACTTCTCCTAGTGGTAAGACGAAGTAATGACACGAAAGTGACATCACAAATACTGCATACTGGTCTATTTCATCATACTACTTATTTTGAGATTTTTAAAATTAACTTGATCATGAACTTTTAAAGTAGAAGTTGGAAAAAGAAAGAATTTTATCCTCTTTTTAGAATATTTGCAAGTATGAAAAATTACTTTAACCAGCTATCAGGTGTATATCGAACAAATAAGAAACATTAAACTTTTTTTTGGGTTTAAAAGAACTTTATCCTCTTTTTAGAATATTTGCAAGTATGAAAAATTACTTTAACCTTTCAGGTGTATATAGAACAAATAAGATACAGTAAACTTTTTTCCTTCACCAGAAAAAAAGGGTATGATTCTTCCATTTAATTTAAGATTTTTAAATTAACTCCGACCTTTAAGATTATAAAATTACAAAACCTAATATGAAAAAGTACTCACGGAGAACATTTGAAAATTATCAAGCAAGTAAGTAGAAGGATAAATCCACAAATTTATTAAAAAATAATCAACACATGGTGAGGGGTTTGTAGAATGGAGAACAAGATTGGGGGTGTAAGGGTTTTGCACGGAAAATGGAAGATTGAAGCAGATGGAGTGTACTTTCTTTTTTACATGTTTATATTATATTATGCTACTTTAAATTTAGTCTACCTTTCAAAAAAAATAAAAAATTTAGTCTTGTTGAAATATTTCTAAGAAAATAATTTATTTATTTTTTTGATAAAAAAATAAGTTTAAATATTTCAAAGAAAATAAGTTACATAGCAAAAAAATAAGAGAAAATCGAACAGTTTAGTCAACAAGAAGAGAATTATCTAATTCACATGTTTTCAAGTCATGTGCATTTAATCCATTAAATATAAATATGATACACACACAAGATCTTGATATATATTGCTTTTAGAGAAAATTTGACACAATCAATTATCGATAATAGGTTTGTAGTTAGAGAAACCTGCAGATTGGAGGTAAAAATCTCAGAGACTTATTTACCAAAAAACAAAGGTCCATACAACTATTTGCAAATTAGTCAGAACGCTAAACATATATCTATCCCGTTCCGTCTTATCTGTGTCTTTCATTTGCAAACCAAAACACCGCGCGTGACCTCCCTGATCCTCAAAGATGACCAAGGGCCGGGAGAAAGGCGATACAACCGAACCGATCAATAGGCGGAAATAGACTGGATATCGGAAAAAACACACTGGATTACTAATAATAATCGCTACAATAAACATGACAACATAATCATAATCTTATATTGATCGGTGCTAAGACCATTGCAAGTTTTTAACCAAACCTATTTGTATGAAAGGGTTAAAATTAGTGTTAAAGTGATGAAGATGCATAAATTATAGTAATAAGTTAGTTATTCCTTAACAGTAACAGCATCACGAGTTCTAAAATTTTCTCTAAATTTAAAATGAAAATTACATTTTACGCAATTTAACTTTACGCAATTTATTAGCTTCCCTACTATTTCCCTATCATAACAATATATTATTAATCTTAGCGTATTAACTTATTCTTTTTATATTTAAAATAAATACTTTTCACATATACTTCGTAGGCTTGAGGATTCGAACATTATTTGTTAGTATGGTCTTATTAGCATTATCCATATTAAAATGTAACAATTTTTAAATAATGTTCACATTTTTCACAGCCCAAATTAATGTGGTGTTATTCTTTTTTTCTAAATAGGGAAAAATATATGATAATTAGAATGGTTCATTAGTAAATACACATAAGAGGTGGGTTTATTTGCATTTTGACATAAAAGTAATCTAAATCAAAGAGGATAAATGCGCGTGCAAAGCTACGCGGGACTGGTATTTCAAAATAAAAATAAAAAATCGAGTATCCGGTATGTGAACAAGTATGGTATGTGACTTCTATTTTTGAAGTACAGTCGATTTTTTTCATCTTTGACCTCTTGAGCACGGATCGGATATCACACGTGTTCTAAAAGTATACGTCTCCGGTAATTTTCGGGTACGACTGAAAATTTTAATTTTATAACCTACAATTATAATGTATTTAATTAAAATTGTTTTACACACTAGTTATAATATTGATATAAACATTCATCAAAAACGGTCGTGCTTAAGCCTAAATTCTATTATTGGAATATTGTAATCCTTAACTTGATATATATATATATAACCACCTACGCTCAATCCACTTAGATAAATGTGCTATAAATAAAGCTCTGAAAGACCTTTACTGATATTCTAATTCTATATACTTTGTGATAGCTAGAAAAGGGAAATCCCTAGAAGAATGGCTTTATTAGGTTTCTTTGAAGTTCTTTTGGCTTTCATATGCTTCCTCTCCCTCTCTTTCATCGGAACCATCGATGGACTACCACGAAACTGGCCACTTCTTGGGATTCTCCCGGGCCTACTTCTTCATTTACGTTGGATTCACGACAGCTGCACAGATGTCCTAGGTCCAGCTGGAAGTACTTTTGTCATCAAAGGCCCTTGGTTTGCTAACATAGACATGTTGGGAGCGGTAGATCCCGCTAATGTGCACTATGTAATGAGCTCTAACTTCTCGAATTTCCCAAAAGGACCTCAGTTCTTGAAATTGTTTGATGTCTTGGGAAATGGGATTTTCAACGCCGATGCGGATTTGTGGCTTAATCAGAGGAAATTCGCGAGGGTGCAAATAAATCACCTCCGGTTTCATCATTTTCTAGTGAAAACTAGCCAAGATAAGGTGGGAAAGGGCCTTAACCCGGTTCTGGAATATTTTTCCAAATGTGGAGAAATAGTGGATTTACAAGACTTGTTCCAAAGATTAATATTTGGTTCCACATGTATGTTAGTCACGGGTCCACGTGTATGTTAGTCACGGGGTACGACCCAGGTTGTCTATCAATTAATCTTCCGGATGTACCGTTTTCGAAAGCTATGGACGACGCTGAGGAAGCCATTTTTATCCGCCACTTGTTGCCAGAAAACGTTTGGAAATTCCAAATGTGGTTAGGGATTGGTCAGGAAAAGAAACTTAATGAGGCTAGGAAAATCCTAGATCATGTTATCAATAAATATATATCAATGAAAAAAGATGAGCTTAGTGTCCAAAAAGTTAATTTAGGAGAGGATGAAGGTGTCGACCTTTTGACCGTGTATGTAAAAGAAGTGCATGAGATAGGACCAGGGTTAAAAAACGATGACAAGTTCTTGCGAGACATGATTCTTAATTTTATGATAGCAGGGCGAGACACGACCAGCTCCGCCCTGACATGGTTTATCTGGCTCGTTTCAACTCACCCTGAGGTTCAATCTAAGATTCGCGAACAGCTAAACGAAGTTATACCAACTAAAGAAAGTAGACAGTTTAGGCTATTTAGTGTACAAGAAGTGAGCAAATTGGTTTACCTTCATAGTGCTATTTGTGAAACCCTAAGGCTATATCCCCCGGTTCCTTTTCAACATAAGGAGCCTATAAAAGCGGATACACTCCCTAGCGGCCACCGTGTTCACCCGAAAATGAAAATCTTCTTCTCTCTCTACGCGATGGGAAGGATGAAGTTCATATGGGGAGACGATTGTATGGATTTTAAGCCTGAAAGGTGGATTAGTGAGCGTGGGACTGTAAAACATGAACCATCATATAAGTTTTTGGCTTTCAATGCTGGCCCTCGGACTTGTTTGGGGAAAGAAGTGGCTTTTACGCAGATAAAAACGGTCGCAGCTGCAATAATTCACAATTATAATGTTGAAGTAGTGGAGGGGAATCGTGTAGCCCCTAACAACTCCATAATTCTCTACATGAAAAGAGGGTTAAAAGCTAAACTTACTAAGAGATGGTAATTTATAAGGTGAGGGAAAATATTACCGGCAATCGTCCTAGTAAGCTTGCTACATAAACAAATATGAAGCCTGGATTTTGCAATTTGAGGGGCAAAAAAGCACCACAATTAATAATATAAATCTCATGTGTTTTAACACAAAATTTGCTACGATAACTTACTGCTTACTCTTCACTCAAAACCTTATAGTTTCCCTATAGCTCATTGATCAGTGTGATATAAGCATCAAGTTCAAGAGCAACTTTCACACTAGAAACTAAGACTACTAGCATTAATCACGAGAAAAAAATCTCTCAAAAGCTACTACGTATTAGAAAGAACTCCTCATGAAATCTGCAACATTATAACCAAAACTATGAGGTAAAACTCAAATAATAATCACTAAGTGCTAGAAACATAAAAACTGCAATTATTGAGCCTTTCATTTTCACTTCTCATTTTCTTAAGAGTTTGACTTCCCTACAAATGTTTTTTTTTCACGTAAGAAAGTGTCGCAAGAGCACGACAGCAGTTGCAGTAAATAAAAAGCAATATACTTTAGGGATCTAAACAGTAAATCCAACATTGTATTATAGTCAAAAAATTTTGAGGTTTTGTGTTTATCGCTTGTCTAAAACATTGTATTATTGTATTATAATTGTAGAGTTCAAAAGTCAAGTTTTAAATTATCTGGACCACAACTATAATTTAACAAAACTTATCAAAATATAAGAAGTGGTTCATCTCCTTCCACGGCAAAATACACAGAAGAGATAGAGAAAAAAGGGGGGATCCGTCGTCGCCACTTCCAGCCATCTCCACCACCTGCACATCATAAACAAACCTCGCGACCTCACTGTAGTGTGGTGAGAGAGAGAGAGAACGAAAAAGATAGATGAGAATAGATCTCGTGAAGGCGAAGAAGAGATCGACGACGGAGCAGGTCCTCGCGACGACAGAAAAGATGTATATACATATACATATATATATATATAGAGAGAGAGAGAGAGAGAGAGAGAGCTGGCAGTGGCCAGTGAGAGGAAAAGAGAGACTTCTCTGGTGGTGACGTTGCTCCATTATGGGAGAGAGATGTAATTTAGAGAGGGAAAGTGAATGTTAAATATGAACCAAAACAGATTTTCAGTCCTTTTTATATTTATTGGATAATACATCTAAATTTTGCTAATGTTATCAAACTAGCACCTAAATTGAATGAAAAGTTTGGGATAATGTATTTTGAAATATTGTTTGAAAAGTAGTAGTTTTTTTTGTATTTCCTCTATAATTATTCACTATAATATTTAATTTATAAAGTAAAACCTGTATAAATTAATAATGTCGCTACCGTAGAAATTTATTAATTTAGAGAGATATTAATTAATCGATAAATTAATAATTATTATTTTAAAGAGCTTTTATTGATTTGACGATTAATGTTCACCAAGCGACAATATCAAATTGTTTTCAACACTGGAAAAGTCGTCCGATTATTGAAGTTTCAATTAATAGAAAAAACCACTATTGAGAAAGATATTTACGAATTTGAAAAAATTATTGATGGTCTCGGTTATCGCAATAAAACGGATGTCAAATGAGTTGTTGGATTATCCTAGCGAAAATGATACATGTTCAGAGACCAGACATTAGAAGAAATTATGTATAACGTATTTGATAACAATAAAGAGGGTAAAGTAGAATATGATACTTGAAAATGTTGTCCATGACTTGACAAAAGTATATTCTGAATTTAATCTATCTGAAATTCAGCATATAACTTTGGAACTAGTCATGTGAAATTATACATTTACAATATCGCGTCTATAACTATTTTTTTGTGTACTTCAAGAATACTATATTAGATCTTTTAGATGCAATGAGAAAAATTATGGATGAAATTCAAGTATATTTAAATTTTAAGAAAAATCAAACAACTATAGAGTCATGATTCACTAAGTCGTCCTAGTAATTATGTTTGTCATTTTGAAAAAATTATTAATTTATGATTTTGTCGAGACCAATATTTATATAAGTATTTTCAGAAAATTTATTATCTTATTAATTTTTCAAAATTTGTGATTTTTTACATTGGTACAAGTTGAGACCGGAGAAAATTATTATTTTAAAAAATTTATTAATTTAGAGAGGTTTTACTATGTATTAAAATCTTAGAAATCATCAAGCTTCTAAAGAAAATTAGGATTTAGAGTCAAATTATTTAAATACAATCAAAATTTGTCTATAAATATTATCTTTTAGTGATCAAAATAATTGTTTTGTATCCAAATCTAATATTAGGAGCTCAAATATATAAATAAATAAATAAAAACATGCCCTCAAATACATTCCAATACCAACTTATAATAGCACAACTAAAAATTGTGTCAAAATAAATTTGAAGACAAATTTAAATTGTCACTTTATATATTGGTATACTATTGTTTTGAGAGAGATCTTTTTAAAAAAACTGGTATCTAAAATTTAGATTTGAAGGTAAAAGTGTTTTTTTTTTCCTCAAATTTAAATCGGTGTTCACTTGTAGTGAAGTTTTAGAAACTATTTCAACAATGCATGCTTAATATTCTATTATATTCTACTCCCCTTCATAAAAGAATACTAGGCGGCGAGGGGGCTTCCCTACTTGAAAAAAAATCAATTATTTGACTAATCTTGATTAAAAGGTTTTCCCCCCTTACTTTCTCGTATTTCAAATATGCTGTAGCTAATTATATTGATACAGAGTCTGTACATTTTTTTCCTATATTTGTCGATTTAATTTCACTTCCATACTACGATTATAGCCTATATATGTGAACGTGGTCAATTTTTTATACCTAATTTGCATATAGCGGGCACTGGGGTTATTGTCTATGGGACGAATAGTTGCATAGACAGTTAGATATACATTTATGAGAAAGGCTAATTACACGTTTTTCTTCTCAAGTCCTTTAAAGATATAAATCTCACTTGCTTACAGATTAATTAGCTGGCTAGATGATGATGACCTCGCCGTGTTGTAGAGGATGCCTAATTAGGTTTGAAAGAAGGAAAATTGATCATTTATTATTAATTTGAGACTCTCTTATCAAGAACATATATGCTGTTGTTTTTGAGGAAAACAAATTACTATGTACAAAGTTTACAATCAAAATCATAAAAATTCTGGAAAGAAAAATCATATATCATCTTCATCAAGACCCTCAAATTTTCAATCCCAAAATCATCTATATAACCCTACAGACAAATCAATTATCCAAGAGGCCTAGGTAAATTATATTCTCACCCATAATAAAAGTAAAACTCAAGTCTTGGTTTTTCTTCTGAGACCATTTGTGAACTTCATAAACTTGTGCTTGCTCCTCTTATTCTCAACAACAAATCAACACCTGATTAAGTGAGGGGATTGAGGTGGAATAGTTGAGAGAGGGTACATGAGGAGACGGGAGATCGAGGTCATCAAGAACATATGTTTACAATCTCTTTTAACATTAACTATATAGATTAAATAAATACATAGGCTAATGGTGGGTTTTTTTTCACTCTTTGTATTTATTTTTTATGCTTGATGATTCTACGTTAATATGTTAAAAGTGTTGAACAACAATCAGAAAGTTGTAATTTTTTATAACTAAGTCTCATAGGATAGTATGTGTTAAACATTAACTTTCCCTTTCAAATAAGGAAAATTATTGTTTAATACACCAATGTATTGATGTTTAAGAATTTGCATATCCACATTACAAGATTAACAATTTACAAACTTACATTAAATAGATCTATCAATCAACACACTTTAGTTGATTTATTTTAACTTTTTAACCGATTTTTAGTCATGTGTGATCACGTGACCACTTTCAATTATGATTTAATGGTAAAACAAACATTACACATGGCGAAAAATCGGTTAAAAGTTAACATAAATCAACTAAAGTGTGTTTATTGATAGATCTCTTATATATGAGTATGCAAATTGTTAACCACCGGTAAGTTGGTATAGTAAATAATTATTATTCTTTCAAATAATTACTACAGGATGTAGATGTTTAGTTGCATATATACTTCACCCCATAAATTTTTCTAAAGTTTTAATCGGTATTCACGAAAAATACCAAGTATTGATTACCTTACAAGATAGGAAGTTAATCCATCTCCCAACCGTAATCTAAGGGTTTGAAATACGAATATATCACTGAATTTTGTAATTTTTGGCATGACTTGTGCGTGTACACCGATCATTCTCTAATTAGTATCATGGTACGTAGAGCTAGTGTCAGGAAATCGGAGATCATATATATACCTTCTAAACTGCACGACAGCTTTTCAAGATTTCAAAATCACTACAAGAAATACGACAGATAGCAACAGCGAAAAATAATGAGCCAATTTTTGTTGCTGATTAGCAACAGAACACAAACAAAACAGCAACATAAATTGTAAGAAATATTTAGCAACAAAAACACCAACTTTTTAGCAACTTAAATTTAGCAACACCGTAATTTATTGCTAAAAAAGTTGCAAATTTTTTCCGGTAAAATCAGCAACAAAACTACAAACAATTCAGCAACACGGCCTCTCCATAAAATTAGCAACATAAAAATATGTTGCTATAATTAAATGTTTATTTTTAATTACAAAATATCAACGGACTTGTATGAGGTTTTAGGAACATAAATTTATTGGAGTTAAAATTGTGATATATTACTAGTAGATTTTTTCATACAATAAATTTTCAATAAGCAATAATCCATATGAGGTTTTAGGAACATAAATTTATTGGAGTTAAAATTGTGATATATTACTAGTAGATTTTTTCATACAATAAATTTTCAATAAGCAATAATCCATAGTAAGGCTTGAAAGATATTTCTTTACCTATATTTAACAAAGTATCAAATCTTATTAAAGTGTATAAGTCTCCTTTTTCTTTTTCTTTTTACATCAAAAATTTGATAATTAATTACACAACATGTACAATAAAATTTGGAGTTGTACAAAGTATATCCGTGGCAATTTAAGTAATTTCTTGTCTTAGATTAAATTTAATTGAAATTTTGGAAGTGACTAATTGGGCTTTTTCTTTTCGTTTACGAATTTTTTTGTGATGTTTTGATTTGATGTTGGGATCAGTTATTTCATAAATCCGAGCACTGTCCAAATCCGATCCAAATTATCGAGTCCGCAAATCCCCACCAAACCAAATTGATATGTTGATTTGGATTGCAACTACGAGTGGTTTGATTCAGATTCAAAAGAAATATTCAATATGTTCTTATTGGATTGCATTAGATTTGAGGATAATCCGTTAAAATCCGGACCGTTTACACCCATATTGCTATTTCTTTATATTCGTGATTTTTTTAGACTATATGTAATGTATGTAGTAGGTATAATAATTATTTTATTGATTTTGATATCAAATGAAATCTAGTTTTAGGTACGAAACTATATTTGGAAGTTAGTGTAAAAGGGTCAAATTGGTGATTTTTATTGGGTTTTTGTTGTTAGTATTGGATATACATGGGCCAATTGGTAAACATTTAAAATTTTGAAAGCAAAATAGATTGTACTAAACTGCAACGGAAATAAAAGATTTAGTCTACTTACAAACACTAAGAACTATACAGATATCTCAATCTCAATCTCAATCTCAATCTCAATCTCAATCTCAATCTCAAGAGAGAGAGAGAGATGCGCCGCCACCGCTTTTCTCCTGCCATCTCAACCCAACTTCATCAGATCTCTCCGCCTCATCTCCTCCGCCTCTCCTCCACCGCCATTGGTCTCGTATCCCACCCCTCATTCAAGATAAAGCGACGTTTCTCTCTCTCTATATTTTATACTCATTTTAAGAGATTTGAGCCTTATACGAACAATTAGTTATACTTTCCCTTTTGATTCAGATTTGGGTAGCTCAACTATATATTATCTATATATTATCGTGGTAATTACATTTTTGTTATCCTAGGGTTTGTTATGTTAAGGCTAATTTAAATGTTTATGCCAATTTGATCTTTTTGAAGTGTGATATGATGCGTACACATATAATAATGGCTTAGTTTTAATCATAATTTTCTGCAATTTATATGAATTTGTGTTTTTTTTTAATATTTATGAGAATCTAAATTGCTGTTTAGTCTTCACCAATGGATAATAGCAGAACTTTGAGGCATATCTGGCATGAAAATATCTCTTGAATTAGTGATTTATCGTTATCATTGACTAAAATAAAAACTATTTTTTGCTTTTTAAGAATCTGGGGGTTGTTTGGGAGGAACTTTCTCTTCAATGAGTGGTATTATTTTGTTTAATTTTTACCGGGTTGTTAGGATATATAGACCATTGAAGTGTTTAGCAACCTTGTCATTGCATCTTACTTAGTCTTTTGGTCTCTTTGATATCCCTGCAATCAAATAATCAATCATGCTCTCTGTTTTGTGATCGTTTGGGCATTATCTTCGCAAGCATGTAATGTTTGGTGGTATTTTAAATTGATAAGCCTTTATATCAGTTTCTTATATTTTACAACCTAATTTATTTCAATGCAAGTTTACAAATGAATCATTAGTCTTCAGTGTTGATAGGATTGCTTATCACATTTACAAAATTCTGCCGCTATATGTTTATATGATTGTGCCCAAATCGAGGATGTGTCTTTATGAAAGGAACACTTCTCGAGATGCAGAACTTTTTGGCGAGTCTAACCGTCACTTTGCGAAGTGAGGTATGATAAAGACAGCATTTTGGATGGCAAGGTTGGGATTGAAGACATGGCTGAGGATGACCTCAACGATCCCGATGATTAGGATAACATTGGTGGTGGTTAAAGTGATAGTAGTGATAAGTTTATTTTATGTGTATTATGTTAATTTTGAGGTTGTAGAGCCTATCGATAGGTGTCTGAAAAAATGACTTTTCGGTAGGTGTATGAAATGAGAACATCGACTTTTGGTTTTAGGATTATGCAGATTAAGCTACAATGTGTTTTAGTTTGTAATATTGCATCATGTTATAATGAATTGATTTAGTGATGTGTTTTGATTAGGTTTTGTTTGAAAATCATAAATATAAATGTTATAATTATTAATATATAATATATTATATTGAAATGAGTGTATTATATTTCTAACAATTAGCAACAATTGTTTTACAACAAAACAAAAGAATGTAGCAACATATTAGTAGCAATATAGCAACACATCATAAACTTTTATATAAAGAAATTTTTAAAAATAGCAACACAATACCGATCAAGTAGCTACAAGTAGTTATATTATAAAATAATATAGTTGAAAAATTGTAACAGATTTGCAACAATATTTATGTGTTACAGACGTGTTGCAAAATGTGTTGCGTTATACATACAGGTAGCAACATAATAAGTTTGTTACAATTATGTTGCTGACTGATATTAGTAACAACAGTTGTGTTACTAAAAATCAGCCACAAGTCAAACAGTATCATAGTAGTTTATGCTGCTAATCTGTTACCGATCAATAATCAGCAACAGAATTGCTCAAATACAAACAGAAATTTCTGTTGCGAACTGTCAATTTTCTTGAAGTGAATGCGCTCTATCGTTTCCCTCAAAATTACTTGATAGTTTCGGTTGTCCCCCAAAATCACCACCTTTACCCCCAAAAAAATTCTCAGATAGCTAACGTTCTAAAATCGCTTAATGAGACTGCACATCCCTTTGGACAACCGCCAAAAAAAACGAGTAGAATTGATAAATTTAGTTGGATCGACATAACGATTAGTTAAAGGGAAGAATCTATATAAGGAATCACGACCTCTTTCATTAAATATTCCATAAACATCAAAAAACGAAACAAAAGTCTAATATAGCAGTTACTCACAGCCTGAGTTAATCGGCCTCTTTATATGGTCCTAAGCCTATAAAAATTACACACGTAATTATCATCATAAGAAGCTGGCGACATATACAAAAAATAGACATATATATCATGTACCATATATAGAGCTCCATAAGGCTTAAACACACGTTACACACAACAAAGCAAATATACAAGCTCGATCTCTCTATACATAGTTTCTCTCTGCAGGTATCCCATTTTAATAATTAAATAAACATTTTGCAAACACAATCATCCAAGATGGCCTTGCTATACACCTACGAAATTTTCCTAGCACTCATATGCTTTCTTTTCCTTATTGTATCCAACCTATATCGTCGCATCCCAGCTAACTGGCCGGTCATTGGTATGCTGCCTGGATTTCTCTTACTGGTTCATCGTATTCACGACGCTATCACCGATGTACTAGGGCAAACGTGTGGCACATTTCTATACAAAGGCCCTTGGTTTGCTAACATGGACATGTTATTTACTGTGAACCCCTCAGATGTGCACTATGTAATGAGCTCAAATTTCGCAAATTTTCAAAAAGGGCCAGAATTTAAAAAAATCTTTGAGATCCTGGGAGACGGGATTGTAAACTCTGATGACGAGCTCTGGAAAAATCAACGCAAACTTCAAAAGTTCCACTTAAACCAACTACCTTTTACTCAGTTTTTAACAAAAGTTAGCGAAGAGAAAGTGGTTAAAGGGCTAATTCCAATTCTTGAGCATGTAGCAGAACAAGGCCTTGTGGTGGATTTGCAAGATTTGTTCAAGGGATACACATTTGACACTACTTGTATTTTGGCTATGAGTTTTGATCCTATGTGCCTCGCCATTGATTTACCAGATGTTCCTCTTGCACAAGCCATGGATGATGCAGGGGAATCTATTCTTTTCAGGCACTTACTCCCGGAGCGCACTTGGGCTCTACAAGAGTGGCTCGGAATCGGTAAAGAAAGAAAGTTGAGCAAGGCGTGTGCATTACTCGATCATACCATATATAGACATATATCTATGAAAAGAGAGAAACTCAAAAATGGATCAATATCTTCTCAAGAAGAGGAGGAAGGTATGTTACAAGAATATGTATTTTCATTCATAATGTGCCCGTGCAACATATAGTCTTGTACCACTGGATAAAAATATGTTGGAATATTTAAATGGGGGAATTCCATATAATTAGCTCTTATCAGCTTATATTCCTTCTATATATCTTTATAATTTCATATTACTTACCATTTTTTAATTATTTAGTTTATTTACTAAATGGTCATATAAACCAAAATATAATTTATCTCTCTATAAAACCAAAAAAATAGTTTTAAATTACAACGAAATTCTATAAAACCAAAAAAAAATCACAAAAAAATGAAAAAAAATCACAAAAAATTATAAAAAAATCAAAAAATCAAAAAAAATATAAAAATATAAAAAATCACAAAAAATCACAAAACATTATAAAAAAATCACAAAAAAATCACAAAAAATTATAAACATTATAAAAAATCACAAAAATAAAAAGAATTATAAAAAAATGAAAAAATCATAAACTTTTTAAAAAATTATAAAAAAATATATAATTTTTTTTTGTCAATAAAACACTTTTTATACCGAAAATTGAATTTTTTTATACAAAAAAATGGTTTTTCCATGAAAATGTGTCTTTTTTTAATCTAAATGAGCTGAAAGTGCATCTAGTTCAGTCAAAAATACATATAGTTCAGTCAAAAGCATATATGGTTCAATAAAAGTGCATATAGTTCAGTCGAAAGTGTATATAGTTAGTCAAAAATGCATAAAATTGAGTCGAAATTGCATTCAATTCAGCTGAAAGTACATCTAGTTCCGTTGAAAGTGCATACAATTCAGTCGAAAGTAAATATAGTTCAATAAAAGCGAGTATGCATATAGTTCAGCTAAAAGTGCATTTGGTTCAGGTAAAAGTACATCTGGTTCGGCTTAAAGTGCATTTAATTTAGTGAAAATTACATATAGTTAAGTCAAAAGTGCATATAGTATAGTCAAAAATGAATATAGTACAGTCGAAAGTGCATATAGTTCTGCTAAAAATGCATCTGATTCAACTGAAAGTGCATCTGGTTCAACTGAAAATGCATATGGTTCAGCTGAAAGTGCATATGGTTCAGCTAAAAGTACATCTGGTTCAGCTGAAAGTGCATATGATTTAGACAAAAGTGCATCTAGTTCAATAAAAGTGCATATCGTTCTGTAAAACCTGTATCTGGTTCAACTAAAAGTGCATCTGGTTCAGCTTAAAGTGCATATAGTTCAGCTAAAAGTGCATCTGGTTCAGCTGAAAGTGCATATGATTCAGACAAAAGTGCATCTAGTTCAATAAAAGTGCATATCGTTCTGTAAAACCTGCATCTGGTTCAACTAAAAGTGCATCTGGTTCAGCTTAAAGTGCATATAGTTCACCTAAAAGTGTATCTGGTTCAGTCGAAAGTGTATTTAGTACAGTCGAAAGTGTATAAAGTTCAATAAAAGTGATTTTTTCTTTTGTGATTTTTGTGATTTTTTTTTTGTAATTTTTTAAAAAAATTGTGATTTTTTGTGATTTTGTGATTTTGTGATTTTTTATTTTTTTTTTGTGATTTTTTTTTCTGTGTTTTTTTTATTATTTTTTGTGAGTTTTTGTGATTTTTTATGATTTTTGGTAAAAAATCATTTTTTTGCTTGATTTTTTTCATTTTTATAATTTTTGTTATTTTTTTTATAAAAATACATTTTTTTTACAGTTTTACAATTTTTTGTGATTTTTTTCCATTTATTTAGAGATTTTATGTTTTTTTTCCATTTTTTGTGAAATATGTGTACGGCGTTTTGATAAATAAACTAAATAATTAAAAAATGGTATTTATAGAGAATATAAACTTATGAAATTAGCTGGGAGTAATATAAGTTCAAAAATGTTACATATTGGGCATTATTTGTATTTAAAATTGTATTGGAAGATATACACGATATATTTTAATGTCAAAGCATATATTTTGTTCTGATTAGGGATGGCTTAGGGTCGGTACCCGACTCGTAAACAATCAAGCCGTATCCCGACCCGATTACTTGGAGAAGTGGAAAAAAAAATCCCGAGCCCGACCCGATAAAAGTCGGGACCCGAATTTTCGGGATCCCGTAGGGTCGGAAAATGTTTATCCCGAATCTCCCGACATATTTTTTTATTTTACGACAAGATCTTTTTTATTAACAATTTTCATTTGAGAAATCTAAATATGTTTTTAACACGAAACATAATACTAGTTTAAAAAGAACACTCCTAATAAATGCAAAAAAGCAATTACCAATTAGTAAAAAAAAATAGTGTGAAAATACAAATATTGGAGTAGATAAAACAATTGATACGTTTTTTATTAGATTATTTTAGTATTTAGTTTTATTTACAAAACAACAATTATCATATTAAATGAGATATATTATCATTATATTTTTTATAATCGAAAAATAATGATCACTTATCTTTTTTCAGTAACAATAAAACTTTTTAATTTAAATATATTTTTTTTATTTTAATAGTTTTATATACTCAAAAGTACAAATATATTTTATACTTATCTAATTATAATTAATATATGAAACAAAAAAGGTTGTAGCTTATATGGTAGAGTTGTTACATTACATGCTAGAGATATAAGATTCGATTATTATTACTTTCATTTGATATAGATTAAATTACATTTTAGTGTTGAAATAAAAAATCAATTATAAATTCGGATCGGGTCGGGACATCCGACGAAATCAAAATTCCCACCCGATCACGAAGTTTGTCGGGTCGGGACAAAACCCGACGTTTTCGGATCGAGAAATTTCGAATCGGGATCGAGCCACGGGTCGAGACGAGATTTTGGTATTTTTTCCCAAGAGTTCTGATCACAAAATTAAATGAAAGTAAATGTCAAATAACTGCTAAATTTTAAACAATATTACAAAAAACACTATACTGTTGTAATACACTATTAGCTACGTATATAGGGAGACAGAAGTAGAGAGAGGGGAGAACAACATGATCTTTATTAATGAAGGAATATGTGAATGAATGTAAAAATACAAGACTCCTAGCCCTCTTTATATAGATAGAGGGGTAGGGTTACAAGCCCAACTTGGGCCCATAAAGTATAAGCCCAAGAGTCCAATAATCTCACAACACTCCCCCTTTGGACGTCTTGAATTCTTCGTCTTCATGCAGTCGATCTGAGTCGAGTTCATTCGCAGTGCTAAACACATAAAAAACCTTAGGGACGGAAAACCCAGTGTGGGACAAAACCGGTACCTAGGAGAAACTGTGTAGCCGAATGATATAGGCCGAAATATCATGTAAGTAACTAACCACAAAACAGTGTGCCTCATCAAAACCTTGCCAGAGCAAACCCAATGGGAAAATCTCTGATCGAAGGAAAAAGAGTGCAACAATGGTAGTAGTAGGGGATCAACCACAAAACATGTGCCTCATCAAAACCTTGCTAGAGTAAACCCAGTGGGAAAAAATCTCTAGTCGAAGGACAAAAGAGTACACAGTGGTAAGAAGTATACAACAGGATATTCCCCCTAATTTCGGCAATCTTAAGTGAGATAAGATGGGAACGTGTCTCGCTAAAAACCTTGCCAAGGAAAACCCAGTGGGAAAAAACCTTGGTCTAAGGACAAAAAGAGTACACGAGCATGCGACTGGATGCTCCCCCTCACTTGCACACGACAGGGTGCGAAGATTTCGACTAAGTAGTAATTAGTGAAATAAGCATTCACCTGGATGCTCCCCCTCACTTGCACACGACTGGGTGCAAAGATTTCATATTCCAAGAAAGAGAACGAACATTCGACTGAATGCCTCATTTACTTGCACACGATTGTATGCAAGAAAATATAACGTGGAATAAAACGAGCATTCGACAGGATGCTCTTAAACTTCATATGTGAAGATTTATTTCGGCAAGAAATGTTAAATAGCATAATCTACCCATGTCTCTCTTGATCGATAACAACAAGTTGTCCTCAAATAAGACAAGTGTTTTATCTGGATCGTGAGACAGAGCATATGTAATTCAAATATGGCTAATATGAGCTCGAAGCCATATACACTCTCTAGTCGTCTCATAGAGCACGAGTAGATCAGAGTGATTCATTTTGAGTCATTCCAAGACCTCCAAGATATTGCCTTATTCCTAATGGTAAAGACAGACCATGTTAGGAATATCCCTTATGCGGGTCTGATAAGTAACCAGCATCGGTATAACCGAAAAAGGGTTGCGTTAATTCGAGTACCGAAGGGGGTAGGTACACTCGATGACGCAAATGGGATAAGACAAGCCCTCATCCACAGTTACCTTAAGGTAATGGGAAAATGTCTTTTATGCCATTTCGATGGCAGCGTGTTAGCGCGATGCTGTGTCGAGCTATACCATTCACAGCAGACGAGATGTTCGTCCTAGCACATTAGACCAAGTACAATAATGCGCTTATTGTACTTAGATATGAACATCATGGTTCAATATCTCTTCATCGTCACATCAGGGACGGAATGGGTCTATATCAATGTCTAGTGATCGAACGATCATGGGAGAATCTGACGACTTAGCGTCATGATGAATACAACGTCATAACACCTTCTGGGTGTAGTCTGAATCATGGACTTAGATTCCATCTTTACGGGAGTCGATCATCAGGCCGAGTCACTACCGTTTCTTCCCAAGATCCTTCATCTCAAAGGCAAATCCAAAAATGGATCGCGTAATAAAACACGCAAGGGCATAATACTTGTTCAAGTATCCCAAGCTAATCAAGTACTCACTTAGGCGGTATACCACATCCGCTCGGATTATATTAATCCATATAGTGAACGTCTCAGTTAATTGAGATCGTGTTCCGTGGTCAGGAACTACTTGATTTAAGCATTATGAAGTCACACAGGGACCTTCATCTATATCGCTTTGTCTAAATCCCTATAGAGATAAAACCGTGACCACATTCATGGCTGCATACTCAGTTTTTCGGAAACTACTAAACTGGTAAAGTAGGGGACTGTTATAATGTCCATTACAAGGAAATCAACCATCTCGTAATCAATTCCAAGGTGTGAGAGAAGCCATGCGCTACTAGGCGAGCATTCTACAATCTCATTATTCTCATCACTTTTCCTTACGAATAACCAAATAAACGAACTCGTTTAACATTGGTGGTGTTGGAGCTACAGGTCCGAACACACTTTCGCTAAGGAGTCTACTTGGATTGCAAGTTTCCATTAGGTCAGTCTATTCTACGTTGACTTCAGGCAACGGTACATGGTTCCCTGTCATAATTTGCTCATATTATCAGTCGTCACCGAATATATGAACAAGTAATCAATGACAGTCTCGTTTCGCTTCAATATCGTCTAAGATATCATGATCGACAGATATTTCGAGATTCTTAGGATGAAGAGGAATCACACATCTCCTAGATCCTTTATAATCTCGTGCGACGAACGAGTTTCAGTTCACCACCTCTGGGGATGAACGAATTAAGAACCGGTCAACTTCCTCATATCTTAGGAAGGATGACAGACTGACGGCCGACGGCAGCGTCCTTTGCTTGGCGGGTTCGGCCAAAAGCAACGTGTTACGACAGGAACACGGCGTCCGACAGGGACGTCTATCCTTGCAAGCATTTTGCAGCAGGTATAAATGATCTCGTGACATCTCATAAAGTCATTAAATGCGTTTGGCATTTAGTTAGACTTGAGGGAGTCTATGCACTTACTTATCACTAAGTGCAGTTTTGGGGATCAAGCTAAGACTGAGTGGGTTATGCCACGTTACTTCACGTCGTTCCTTATTAACGGTAACGTGCAAATCTCCCCCTAACGACGGGGAGAACAGTCTTAGCGATGTCACTTTCGCATATCATGCGGTAAAGAGATCGCTTGCCAAGGTTACTCTATCAAATGATAGGCAGGAGATTCATAATCGACTTATGTCCCCTTCAGAGGTCCATATTTTGAACGCTAGAACGGCTCAATTAAAATATTAATTAATCACTCTAAACACGCGTTAATATGAGACTTCTGGCTCATAACCAGTAACCAGCTGGTACGCATATGGTGTTTGAGTGTCTATGGGCCTCATAACGGACCAATGCAGCAAAATAGCATAACCCCATACGGAAATATAAATCTTGGTGCGCAAGACCAAGAAATGCGTGCAATCATTTGCAGTCGCATCATCAAACTTTCCGTGAGTCCATTTGGGTCTGAACATAATCGACAGGATGTTCAATTTCAATTTCCAAACTCAAGTAATTCAAATCAAAATTTCGATTATTACTCTTCGGAATTATCAAGTCGGCTAGACTTTTCAGGATAATCCGGATCATGAGCCATCAACTTAATGATAGGGATAAAAGTTTGGAAAATGCTGCATTTATGTGGACAACATTAAAATGTGACCATATTGTCGATGCATCAACCATAACCATTTATATTTATGGTCCGTCTTATGGTTGGATAAGTCCACAATAACTCCTTCAATTCTTTACAAGAATTCTACGAGTTCATTTCGTGATCTTTACACATACTAGTCTTTCAAAGTGAGCATTAGTGGCATGAATTTCGGATTAATCACGAAATATATCCTCAAAGAGAATCCAAATGCGATGCGATTATAAATCAAGCATCGTCTTTTGACCCGGGAATATCTAATCCGGTCAATGCCACAATATCAAAATGCTCTTATCAATCGACGACAGGCGAATGATAGTAAAGACAATCATGTCTTAGCATTTAAATTCTTTATCATTCGACGACAGGCGAAATGATAAGGAAACTTTAAACGCTTTAAAGAATGTGATAGCAACCACTTGAAAGACATTCCAACTCCTCTAAAAATACGCTTTTGGTCGTATTGAATGGAGACTATGTAAAGAAATTTCAATTCTTTCATGTAAAAAAAATAGTGTGAAAATACAAATATTGGAGTAGATAAAACAATTGATACGTTTTTTATTAGATTATTTTAGTATTTAGTTTTATTTACAAAACAACAATTATCATATTAAATGAGATATATTATCATTATATTTTTTATAATCGAAAAATAATGATCACTTATCTTTTTTCAGTAACAATAAAACTTTTTAATTTAAATATATTTTTTTATTTTAATAGTTTTATATACTCAAAAGTACAAATATATTTTATACTTATCTAATTATAATTAATATATGAAACAAAAAAGGTTGTAGCTTATATGGTAGAGTTGTTACATTACATGCTAGAGATATAAGATTCGATTATTATTACTTTCATTTGATATAGATTAAATTACATTTTAGTGTTGAAATAAAAAATCAATTATAAATTCGGATCGGGTCGGGACATCCGACGAAATCAAAATTCCCACCCGATCACGAAGTTTGTCGGGTCGGGACAAAACCCGACGTTTTCGGATCGAGAAATTTCGAATCGGGATCGAGCCACGGGTCGAGACGAGATTTTGGTATTTTTTCCCAAGAGTTCTGATCACAAAATTAAATGAAAGTAAATGTCAAATAACTGCTAAATTTTAAACAATATTACAAATAACACTATACAAACTTTTCATTACATTTATGTGATAGTTTCACGAGGTAAACAAATTTTAGTTGCATTATCCGATAAATATATAAAGGTCCCAAAATCTAATTTGTGTCAATTTTAACATTAACTTTCTCTCTCTATAATTTAGGTCTCCACACCCCTAATTGCTCCGGCGAAAAACTCCGCTTCTGCCACCGTCGTCGGAGCTCGACGACGGACTGATCTATCTCTACCTCTACCTCGTCTCTATATGTTATCCGACGACATACAGATATACATATGTATTTGTATATATCCTTTGACCTTTCCTATTAAGATATTAGCCTATATACATGAATACATATTACAGATATCTGTTTATATATATATACACATATGCATATATGTATATATATATATCCTCTCATCTAGCTTCTCCGGCGAGATATGACGCCGCAATGGTCGGAGCTCCGCCTCCACCGTGGTTTCTCTCTTCCCTTCGTCAGTCTCTCCCTCTCTCTCTGTCGCGACCAGGGACTGGTTTTGTGAATTCATAAAGTTTATTTTCAAAACAGTCCCTGGGTTATTTTCAAAATAGTATTTTGGTTTATTTAAAAACAGTTCCTGGATTTTAGGGTTTGAAAGGTTGAAAATATATTTTAATAATTCAGAACATCAGTATATGGAGTTGGTAGACTGAAACTGAAATTTAAATTTTATTTAAATATGGTCCCCATAGTTCATAGAAAATACAATTTGAACACTCTTTTTACAACAAAACATTTTTTACAACAACAACTGTCGGGCAGTCTATGATATAAAAATTTGGTCCGCGGAGTTCAACATAATATATAACTTTTAATTTGTAGTAAAATCAGTTTTGAACACCTACAAAAGATGTAACTAAAACCAGGTTTGACGAACCTCTGACGCGGAAGTCGAAACTCCGGCAAAATATATACACAATAGCGGAAAGTGCATACACAATCATAGCAAGTGTATACACAATCGTGAAATACATATATAATCATAAAAATTGCATATACAATGACAATTTTGACCTTGATATTTAGTGTAACATTTTAGCCCCCTAAATTTATTAAACTATCATTTTTTTTTTCTGAATAGTATATGCACTTTCTTGATGTGTATGCGTTTTTCTTGATTATGTATGTATTTTTCTGGATTGTATATATATTTCTTTTTTTATAATGTATGCATTTTTTATTATTTTTTATTTATGCACTTTTCTTGATATATATACACATTTCTATATTGTGTATGCACTTTTTCTAAATATGTATGCTCACTTACATATGCGCTTTTCTCGATATGTAAGCAATTTTATTTATTGTGTATTCACTTTTTCGGATTGTGTATGTATTTTTTTGGATTATGTATACACCTTTCTCGATTGTCTATCCATTTTTTCGGGTTGTGTATGCCCTTTCTTGATTGTGTATGCATATTTCTCGATTGTGTATACACTTTATGAATTGTGTTTGATTGTGTATACATTTTTCGGTATTGTGTATTCACTTCGATATTTTGTATTCACTTTTCGCGATTGTGTATGCATTTTTCTGGATTGTGTTTGGTTGTATATCCAATTTTGTAGACTGTGTATGCACTTTTCTCGATTTGTGTATGCACTTTTATCGATTGTTTATGCAATTTTTTTATTGTGTTTGCACTTTTCTCGATTGAGTTTATAATTTATTTTTTGCATTTTTTGTACTTTTTAAAATATATATATTTTTTAATAATTTTTTATTTTATTTTTTTATGTTTTTGAATATCATTTTTGCATTTTTTATTTTTTTTTAAAATGGTTTTAAGTTGAAATTGGGTACGGGTTGGTGGTGGCGGGTAGTCGGAGCCCCGCCAACCTCTACGGAGCTCTGACGAAGCACCACCGTTGCCGCCAACCCATAGGCAAGTGGTGGGCCGAATTATAGATACTAACTTTAAATGAGGAGGGAGAGTTGAAATACAATATGGTGGTTTTTAGATGAGAAGATAGAGAGTTGAGGAGAGAGAGACAAAAATATAAAATAATAACTAAATGGAACAAAATGTTTCAAATAGTAATTTTTAGAAATATTTTATCTTGGTTGAGACTTTTTTGTCATTGTCTCGTTATATTATTTGTGCAAAAATAATAATCTGTACTTTTTTTTAACAGGCATCAATTTTTTAACCTCGTATATGAATGACAAAGCCGAAGAAACTGGATTAAATATTACTGACAAATTCTTACGAGATACACTACTAACCTTCATGCTCGGTGGGAGAGACACTACTAGTTCAGCTCTCACTTGGTTCATCTGGCTTGTTGCTACTCACCCTGAAATCGAATCCAAGATCCGAGAAGAACTAAAAACAACCCTACCAACAAAGGACGCTCAAAGTTGGCATCTTTTCAAAGAAGGAGAGGTAAGGAAACTAGTTTATCTCCACAGTGCTATTTGTGATTCTTTGAGACTCTTTCCACCAGTTCCATTTGAGTACAAAAAACCGATCAAGGATGATGTCCTTCCTAGCGGCCACAAAGTTCACCCCAACATGAAAGTTGTATTTTCTCTTTACGCAATGGGAAGAATGGAATTCATATGGGGAAAAGACTGCTTAGAATTTAAGCCGGAGAGATGGATATCTGAACAAGGAACGGTCAAACTTGAGCCAACATATAAATTTTTATCGTTTAATTCGGGGCCTAGGAGTTGCTTGGGAAAGAAAATGGCTTTGAAACAAGTGAAGGTGGTGGCGTCAAGCATAATCCATAATTATAATATCGAACTCGTTGAAGGTCATAAGGTGGAGCCTAATGTGTCGATAATTCTTTATATGAAGTATGGACTCAAGGTTAAGATTAGCAAGAGATTTACTTGAAGTTAAAATGATCTAATTAATTAAAGTGCTTGAGTGTTTTAGCTATATGTATTTCATGTTTCAACTAAAATAAAATGGATCTCAGGATTCAGAACTGCTTCCATGAGTGACTCAAACTTAAGGCCTCGAGCTCAAGTGATTAATAGTATTGCTTTACGACTGAGCTTACCTGTTTCGTTTGTGTTTCATGTATTTGTATTTAATATATATATATCCAGATATATTACCTTCGTGTAAGTATTTGCATTTTTGAATTTTTAAACTTGAAATTCCAGATTCGGTTAAATTTCTTTCATAAACGTTTGTATTAAATAAACCATTCTAGATTTCGTAGGAATCTAGTGATATAAACGGAGAAAATTTTGAAGCTAAGCTAGTCTAGAAACATAATTCACCTTTCTTTATGCTAGCTAGCTACGTACCAAATTCGGTGAGGTTTATGGTTTCTACCCTTATTCTATTTGTAGGCTTGTAGCCATTATTGAAGCAAGTCCTTACCAAACTTTTACTGTGATATTTTTCCCGACTCGTTATGACGTATGAGAAAAGTTATAATGTGCCCCTAGCTATGACATGTACAGGTTAAAAGCATCAACTATATATCGTGGTTTACATGTTAATTACTATAACATTCAAGATTATTTGGTATAAGAATTAATTATGACTTCAATCACTACAAGAAAATACATATTTGGCAACAAATTCGTGCAACGAAAAAAGTATTTGTTGCTGAAGAGGCAACTTTTCGCAACAAAATTGTACTTCGTTGTTGAATAACATGTTTCTTGCAACAGAAGAGATTTTGTTGTTGAATAGTGGACTATTAGCAACAAAATGCTATAAATGTTGCTGAAAATCTCTTCTATCTGCAACAAGTATAATATATAGTTGCTGAATCCAGAAATTTTCCGCAACGATACAAATACGTTGCAGAATGAAGGACCTACGTTGCAAATAATTGTTTTTGGCAACAAATATTTTGCTGGTAATTTTCTTTTAATTAATAATTTCTTTTTAACTACAAAACTAAGACAATACCTATAGTTTTTAACATAAAAAACTTTTTTTATGAACGATTTTTAATAGAATTACAATTTTATGGATTTCATATAAATTCGATTTTTATTACTTATTAATGGTGAGAAATTTAATGTGTGTAAACATTTAAGAAAAGCCTACAATTTTGATTTTATTTCTTATAAACTCTGAGTAATCTTTTGACTGTCATATTGAACAACCTTTTGATGCGCATTTTACGTGTTCACCTAAATGCATGATAGATGCATTTGTTACAAAATTATATATTAATAAGTGAATATTGTATGTTTTGAAATTAAAAGTTCTATTTATGTATAAAAGTATCATCAACATCGATTTTTTTTTGAAACTAAAAGGACTATTCCTATTTATGTATAAAAGTGTGCTAGATTTACACGTCTCAAGATAGAATTCTATTCCATTGGAGATTCAAGGACAATTGTTAATGGAGTTCGTTATGAGGCTTAAAATACTCATGTGTGGTATTAATTAAAAAAGTACTCCCAGTTAATTAGTAAGTCTACTTATCGGTTACAATCGGAGGACTTCAATTTGAGCCGAATCCATTGTCGTGTTTTTCATTTTTATCTCCAAAATGAAAAATGATAAAATAAAAAAATTTGATAAAAAAAATAACAACATGCGATGTATTTGCAGGGATACAAAGTCTATCCAGTTCATACCGTATTATATATGTTCCAACATTCGCTATAAAAATACAACACAAATGTATTAATTTTTTAAAATTAAGAAATGAGGCGCATCTAACCGTTAATGATCAATGTTCTTTGAACAATTATAATTATAACAACTATTTAACGATATATTAAAAATTGGGGGTTGAATACATCGGAGAGGTGTATAATCGCTCCCAATTTGATTAAAAAAATATTAAAATAAAAATAAGCAAAACGAATTAGAAAGGCTCTATATATATTCTTATTCTTTTGTTGCAAAGTATGTTTTCGGTTAAGTGGTTAGAGTTTGGGTGTTAGTGTCATAAATAAAAGAATTGCTTGTATATAAAAAAATATAAACAACTCACTTAGCTGGTTATTAATATAAAATCAGTATTATTATTAAGTTTAATTGTATTTCACTAGTATCATATGATTTTTTAGTTATTTATTGTATAAATATATTATTATATTTATTTTATATGTGTATGTATTGATGATTGACCAGTCTGATTCGATGAATCAAAACTTTACGAGACGAATACATTTTGCTCATGATCGTCTTTTCATTTGTACCAAACGACTTATATATTTTGATTCATGTTCAATTCATTAAAAAAATTAGACGAACATGAACCGAACACATGTCTTGAACACAAATTTTAATATAAACAACTCACTTAGGTGATTATTAGTATAAAATCAGAGCATTATCGCTCAGCTTATGCTGTATAGTTATTTTATCATTCATATTAATTTTTAAAGAAAAATAGGGAATAAGTTCAAATTAAAATTGGATTTTCAACACACATGTTTTTAGTCTCAAATAAGTTATAAAAGCTAAACATATCATTTGAATATTTTTAAGTATGAATATTTTTAAATTTGAAGCTAAAAATCTATTTGAGAAATACCGCCCATTTTTTTTAACAGAGGCGGGACCCAATAAAAATTTCTCATCATTTAATATACACGTCTCTATTAATTCCCTCAATTACTCCCTCTCTCTCCCTACCCATGATCTGCAACTAAAGCTGTTAAAGGTATGTTTTTATTTTATTTTCTGTGTAATTAGTAAATCTGACAATAATCTGTAGTTACAGTAACTATTTGATTGAAAAGGAAATCCATGCTAGTATTAATTTTACAGGAGTACTAATCTGATTACCAATTACCAGTTATTGCTTTTTATAACCCCAATAAGCTCAATTACCAGTTATTGCTTTTATTTAAGGCTTATTTCTGTTCAGATTTTAGCAAACCAAATAGATTTGGCTAAAGAAAAACGCTGAGTTTTTAGAAAGTAAAAGTGCTCAACTTTAAGCTGGTCAATCAAAGTGAGTGAAATTTATTGGAAAAAGGTATATAACAAAAAATAACCAATACTGGTATGTCTTTAGTTTCAGCCAGGCAAGTCTTTGATTTGTCGTAAGGTGGATATATATATATGTATATATTGGCTTGCTTTTTGAATGATTGAGGTCAGAATTTGTAGTATGATAGCTGCTCTTCAGACAATCTGAGCAGATCTTTTCTTCGCGGTTATGTAAGTTTTTCCGACCTCTGTTATTTTTGCATACAACTTTTGTATTTTAATTATTGTTGCCAATTTTAACAACTTCCACTGCCTTTGATCTTTTAAGCCTTGTTTTGATTCTTGTTTGTGTTGCAATCTTTTGTTTTTGGATGATTACGTCGATTGATTGTTTTTTGCTTTTATCTAACTTGGCTGTGTAATATTAATCGAATCTATTCAAGGTTATACGTTTCTTATTGAGTTGGTTGAATTGAGAATTAGTTTGTTATGCACCCTAGTTGTTTGATAAAATGTCCCAAATAAACTAGTATAATGAAAACGATCATCATAGGAACAAAAATGATCCAACCATAATTTTTAGGGTACTTAAAAGTCATTTCAAATACCTATATTTATAACAAAGTTGTAGCAGAAGGTAAAGATCCTAATGCCCATCGTTATCCATCCATGGATGAAGATAAATGGAAATTCATGATAACAAATGTCTGGAACACAGATAGTTTCAAGGTAAATAATCTGATTACTAGAACACATATGGTGTTGTAGTCTGTTACTTATTTTGTAATTCTTTTCATAGAAATATTCAGAAATCAATCAAGCGAACCGTGAGCAGAGGACTTACAACCATACCGTGGGCCCGCAATCTTTTGCTTCAAAGTTTTATGAATTTACTGTTGAGGTGAGCTTTAAGTTGTAACAATTTGTTTCATAGTTGTTATAATTTTATGATACACAATAATTTTGCATAAAGTTATTTGATCAACTATTACTTCAAATACTCACTAATTGATTTCACCTTTCAAATTACACCAGGCAAGAAAAAAAGAAGAGCAACCCAAGTTTTCCGAGTTTTATAAGTCAACTCATACAAAAGGAAAGAAAAAAGAAGTATGGATTGACGAACGTTGTGAAGAAGACTATGTAAGTATGTTTACATATATATCCTGCAAGTTTGTATGTTCAAATCTTTTTAATTATTACAATTTTAGTTTGGTATATAGTAGCCCATGCAATGATTTTTGATATGTCAATAGTCGAAAGACCACCAAAATGTTTCCAGTAACGTTATCCTGTAGAAAGAAAAAGTGAATTGTCCCCTGCAAAAGTTTAATTTATTTGAAATTCCCATCCTAGTGTTAGTTTGGTGTAGTAGACATTGCACGTAAACTTATACTTACAGCCCATACTAAGAATTTCCATTCACTTTTGTTGCGTATTTTTACCTTTCAGTGTCACTATTTTGCTTTGCTTTTCCAGTGCACCATCTATCTTCTGTTGATCCTTTTTCTAGTGTTTAGTTTATTGCGTATTCTTACCCTTGTAGTCTAATATTATCTCTTTTATACTTCTCTGTTGATCCCTTTTCTCGTTACGAACATAGAAAGATCATACCATTTGGAATGACCATAGTTATCAAAATCGACTGAAAAAAGTGAAATTAATCTCGAACCTGAGGTACAGAATTGAAAAAAAAAATGTGCATGAAGTGTACAAAACCTTTTAAAAGCCCAAGTAAACATGTTTAGAGGACTGCATAATTTAGTAACTTATCATCTAGCTGATTTTATCTAGCTGATTTATGGAAGAACCATCCAAATAGAATATACATCTCCCAACTTCCCATTTCTGTTCCTTCCCATGTTCCCTTCTCTTTATTTTCAGAAATTTTTAATGAAATTAACTTACAACTTAACCAGTGGTTAGTTAGTTAGTGGCATTGCATGTGCATAGGTATAAAAAGCTTCACTTTTTAGGAGTAATCATCGCTACCGTCCAATCTCATTTTAAATACTTAATTTGTAAGAATATTCTTTACCGTTTGGCATTTGTATAAATAAGAAGAGTTCCTGTATCTCTTACTCCTCCTCTCTTCTATTTTTCTTTCATTGTTTCATTTTTAGAAGCAACTCATTTTTATCAAGGCCAATGGGTGAAAAGGCCAAACAGGTACCTCATGGATCTTCTTAATTGTCTAATGTAACTCGGCTACTCACTGATTGGTTGTTCGGTCGCAATTTTTAGTCTTAGTTATCTTTTGTTTTCCGTAACTTGTATGGCATCTGGTTAGTTAAAACCTGAGTTTAGTACTTCAGTCATGAGAAAACTAATCCTATAAGCTGAACAAACCAACTTTCTTCTTCTTTTCAGACTCAAAGTAGCTCACATTTGCTGAAGTTACAACCAAATAAAGCCCTAAATTTTGTTTGAGTTTCGTCTTCGTAAAGCATTAGCTTTATTCTGCAAATTGGTTGTTATTTACCTGATGTAAATTACCATTTTCATTTAAATATGACTGTTTCATTAAAATTGTAGTCAAAACAACTGCTTCTTTTATTGTTCTTGGTATTTTTGATTACAGGAAGCACTAAAACAACTTGAGAATGAATCTTTTATAAATGGAGAAGAACTTTCACCCGCAGAATTGTCTCAAAAAGTATTTGGGAAAAAAAATTATCTTAAAGGACTTGGACCTAACATGAAGCTGAAGAAAAAAATTATTGCAAGCCGAATTCGATTCATAGCGGTGAGATGCAAGCTGAGTTGGAGACCCTTCGAAGTTTAAACAAAGAAAATGAAGAAAAATTTGTTTCGCAAGATGCCATGAATAAGTTACTTCGAGTGCAAATCGAATCTCAAAACAAAAAAATCGAAACCCTTCAAATTCGATATACAAGATTTGTAGATCTCATCTTATCAGGTGGTTCTTCGGTTGATCTGAATTTGATCCGGCAAATTGACTCCGATTGAAGGTATTTTTTTTCTATGAAAAACTTGTGATTATGTTGTTCAAATGGATTTAAAAATTCGTATTTGACAAAATTTGTCATTTTCTACTCTTTGTTTTCAGGATATCGATACATGATGCTATTTGACTTGATTAAGCATTTCCAAATTCGTCATCAAGTTGCATGTACTTCATCTCAGCTGCAGTTATAACTAGTGTTTTTCTTTCTTTTTATGTACGTTTATGTTCTATGATCAAAGAATGTTCGTAGTGATTACTTTTGTAATATGTTACATTTTCTTTTATTAAATGTTTATGATGAATATTTTAGTTATTGTGTGTTGAATGATTCTAGCAATTGAAACTTAATTTAATTTATAATATTTGTATTATATATGAGTGAAATTGAATTAAAATTTTACAATTATTTTTTGCATTTTGCAACAAAAATTGATTATGAATTTGCAACGGTAGAGATTCAAATCAGCAACAACCAATGATGTATTTTGCAATGATTTTTCCCCATATTTGGCAACACTTTATTTCTCAAACGCAACAACTTAATTAAACAATCAGCAACGGAATTGTAACCTTTAACAACGGAAAAATTGAAGGATTGACAACAACTTATTTACATTTGGCAACAATATTATTTCGAAATGGCAACACATGTTTTTGTTGCAAAATAATTATTTTCAGCAACGATGCTTCAAGTTGTTGCCATAAACTTTCAGTAACGGGGCGTCCGCAACGGCATGGCAACGACAATAATTTGTTGCTGATCTATTTTAACAACGAAAAATAAACTTTAAGCAACGAAATTTTTCATTGCCAAAGACATATTTTCTTGTAGTGAATATACCTATTAATATGTTTAAACATTTTTACTTAGAATATTCACAATAGTTTTGTTAACTTTTTAATGTTAAATAGTGACACATCATCGTTTAAAAAGTTGTTAAATGACATGTACGCATCTTAAATTTAAGGGGCAATTAACAAAAATATACACTACCTCTATTATATTACAAAAAACATACCCCCAAAACTTAACTTACAAAAAACATACCTATATATACTTATTATTTCTCTAATTCTAATCAAACCATAATCTATCATCTCTCTCTAACCGCAACTCTCTCTCTCTAATCGTACTTCTCTTTCTCTAACACACGATAATCGCACATCTTTCTAACACATGTTAATCACCCATCTCTCTCTCAAAATGACTAAAAACTCACAAAATATTCATATGCTAATTATAAAATATCATACCCTAATTTTAAAATGTCATACCCTAAATGTTCTGAATCACAATCAAATATCTAAAAAAGAGTTCATACTCTAATTTTAAAACTTCATACCCTAATTTCAAAACTTCATACCCTAATTTTAAAACTTCATACCCTAATTTCAAAACTTCATACCCTACATATGAATTTCTCTCAATACTATACATATGGATTCTTCCCCTTCAACTTAAAACCCATAAGTTTTACAATCTCACCAATTTCATATATTTTTCATATATTACGGGATAGAAAACAATCTCATCAAATTCATATATTTTTTATATATTACGGGGTATCAACCAGTGTAATATTTGTGTATTACGTATGTGTATATATATATATTTATATGTATATGGATGTTTATATAATTTAGATGGTATTCGGTAGTTAGTGGCGGGTTTTCGTGGTGGAGAAGGGGAGAGAGATAGAGTGTGATATAAAAGAAAGATACAAACAACAATGAAGGAGAGAGAGACTAAGATTAGAGAGAGATGTAGAGAAGAATTGGTGAGAGAGATAATAAGAGATGAGAGAGAGTAAATGAGAGATAGAGAAAGAAGAGAATAAACAGTATTAAATTTGTTTGGTATGTTTTTGATAGTTAAAGTTGCAATGGTATGTTTTTGGTAATTTAGTTTCAAAAGTAGTATTTTTGTTAATTTATCCTAAATTTAATAATCACGTTAGTTCACGTTAACAATGTTATAAATTTTTAATTAATAATTCTCTTTTATTTTACTGGTCACTATTCTTATGAGGAAAATTTATAAGAGATAATAATGTTAATTGTGAGCCGTGTTTGCCATGTCAGCAGTTATAAACATTAAAAACATTGTTAACTTTAACAACTTTTTTAACATCTATAAATATAATACTGTTGTGTGACATATTAGCTCGTTATAGATATATATAGATATATGTATAGATATAGAGAGAGGGGAGAACAATATGATCTTTATTAATGAATGAATATGAATGAATCATCAAATAGAAGACCCCTAACCCTCTTTATATAGATAGAGGGGTAGGGTTACAAGCCCACTTGGGCCCATAAAGTACAAGCCCAATAGTCCAATAATATCTTACAACACTCCCCCTTTGGACGTCTTGAATTCTTCGTCTTCATGCAGTCGATCTGAGTCGAGTTCATTCGCAGTGCTAAACACATAAAAACCTTAGGGCCGGAAAACCCAGTGTGGGACAAAACCGGTACCTAGGAGAAACTGTGTAGCCGAATGATATATGCCGAAATATCATGTAAGTAACTAACCACAAAACAGTGTGCCTCATCAAAACCTTGCCAGAGCAAACCCAATGGGAAAATCTCTGATCGAAGGAAAAAAAGTGCAACAATGGTAGTAGTAGGGGATCAACCACAAAACAGGTGCCTCATCAAAACCTTGCTAGAGTAAACCCAGTGGGAAAAAATCTCTAGTCGAAGGACAAAAGAGTACACAGTGGTAAGAAGTATACAACAGGATACTCCCCCTAATTTCGGCAATCTTAAGTGAGATATGATGGGAACGTGTCTCGCTAAAAACCTTGCCAAGGAAAACCCAGTGGGAAAAAAACCTTGGTCTAAGGACAAAAAGAGTATACGAGCATGCGACTGGATGCTCCCCCTCACTTGCACACGACAGGGTGCGAAGATTTCGACTAAGTAGTAATTAGTGCAATAAGCATTCACCTGGATGCTCCCCCTCACTTGCACACGACTGGGTGCAAAGATTTCATATTTCAAGAAAGAGTACGAGCATTCGACTGGATGCTTCATTTACTTGCACACGGCTGGATGCAAGAAAATCTAACATGGAATAGAACGAGCATTCGACAGGATGCTCTTAAACTTCGTATGTGAAGATTTATTTCGACGATAAATGCTAAATAGCATAATGTAGTCATGTCTCTCTTGATCGATAACAACAAGTTGTCTTCTATGACAAGTGTTTTATCTGAATCGTGAGACAGAGCATATGTAATTCAAATATGGCTAATACGAGCTCGAAGCCATATACACTCTCTAGTCGTCTCATAGAGCACGAGTAGATCAGAGTGATTCGTTTGGAGTCATTCCAAGACCTCCAAGATATCGCCTTATTCCTAATGGTAAAGACAGACCATGTTAGGAATATCCCTTATGCGGGTCTGATAAGTAACCGGCATCGGTATAACCGAAAAAAAAAGGGTTGCGTTAATTCGAGTACCGAAGGGGGTAGGTACACTCGATGACGCAAATGGGATAAACTAGCCCACTTCCAAAATTACCATAAGGTAAGGGAATGTGTCTTTAGTGCCATTTCGATGGCAGCGTGTTAGCGCGATGCTGTGTCGAGCTATACCATTCACAGCAGACGAGATGTTCGTCCTAGCACATTAGACCAAGTACAATGATGCGCTTATTGTACCTAGATATGAACATCATGGTTCAATATCTCTTCATCGTCTCATCAGGGACGGACTGGGTCTATATCAATGTCTAGTGATCGAACGATCATGGGAGAATCTGACGACTTAGCGTCATGATGACTAAAACGTCATAACACCTTCTGGGTGTAGTCTGAATCATGGACTTAGATTCAATCTTTACGGGAGTCGATCATCAGGCCGAGTCACTACCGTTTCTTCCCAAGATCCTTCATCTCGAAGGCAAATCCAAAAATGGATCGCGTAATAAAACACGCAAGGGCATAATACTTGTTCAAGTATCCCAAGCTAATCAAGTACTCACTTAGGCGGTATACCACATCCGCTCGGATTATATTAATCCATATAGTGAACGTCTCAGTCAATTGAGATCGTGTTCCATGGTCAGAAACTACTTGATTTAAGCACATAAAGTCACACAGGGACCTTCATCTATATCTCTTTGTCTAAATCCCCATAGAGATAAAACAGTGACCACAATCACATGCTGCATAATCAGTTTTTGGGAAACTACTAAACTGATAAAGTAGGGGACCGTTATAACGTCCATTACGAGGAAATAACCCATCTCGTAACCAATTCCAAGATGTGAGAGAAGCCTTGCGCTACTAGGCGAGCATTCTACAATCTCATTATTCTCATCACTTTTCCTTACGAATAACCAAATAAACAAACTAGTTTAACATTGGTGGCGTTGGAGCTACAGGTCCGAACACACTTTCGCTAAGGAGTCTACTTGGATTGCAAGTTTCCATTAGTACAGTCTATTCTACGTTGACTTCAGGCAACGGTACATGGTTCCCTATCATAATTTGTTCATATTATCAGTCGTCACCGAATATATGAACAAGTAATCAATGACAGTCTCGTTTCGCTTCAATATCGTCTAAGATATCATGATCGACAGATATTTCGAGATTCTTAGGATGAGGAGGAAATCACACATCTCCTTGATCCTTTATAATCTCGTGCGACAAACGAGTTTCAGTTCACCACCTCTGGGGCTGAACGAATTAAGAACCGGTCAACTTCCTCATATCTTAGGAAGGACGACAGACTGACGGCCGACGGCAGCGTCCTTTGCTTGGCGGGTTCGGCCAAAGCAACGTGTTACGACAGGAACACGGCGTCCGACAGGGACGTCTATCCTTGCAAGCATTTTGCAGCTGGTATAAATGATCTCGTGACATCTCATAAAGTCATTAAATGCGTCTGGCATTTAGTTAGACTTGAGGGAGTCTATGCACTTACTTATCACTAAGTGCAGTTTTGGGGATCAAGCTAAGACTGAGTGGGTTATGCCACGTTACTTCACGTCGTTCCTTATCAACGGTAACGTGCAAATCTCCCCCTAACGACGGGGAGAACAGTCTTAGCGATGTCACTTTCGCATATCATGCGGTAAAGAGATCGTTTGCCAAGGTTACTCTATCAAATGATAGGCAGGAGATTCATAATCGACTTATGTCCCCTTCAGAGGTCCATATTTTGAACGCTAGAACGGCTCAATCAAAATATTAATTAATCACTCTAAACACGCGTTATTATGAGACTTCTGGCTCATAACCAGTAACCAGCTGGTACGCATATGGTGTTTGAGTGTCTATGGGCCTCATAACGGACCAATGCAGCAAAATAGCATAACCCACACGGAAATATAAATCTTGGTGCGCAAGACCAAGATGTGCGTGCAATCATTTGCAGTCGCATCAACAAACTTTCCGTGAGTCCATTTGGGTCTGAACATAATCGACAGGATGTTCAATTTGAATTTCCAAACTCAAGTAATTCAAATCGAAATTTCGATTATTACTCTTCGGAATTATCAAGTCGACTAGACTTTTCAGGATAATCCGGATCATGAGCCATCAACTTAATGATAGGGCTAAAAGTTTGGGAAATGCTGCATTTCTGTGGACAACAATAAAATGTGACCTTATTGTCGATGCATCAACCATAACCATTTATATTTATGGTCCGTTTTATGGTTGGATAAGTCCACAATAACTCCTTCAATTCTTTACCAGAATTCTACGAGTTCATTTCGTGATCTTTACACATACTAGTCTTTCAAAGTGAGCATTAGTGGCATGAATTTCGGATTAATCGCGAAATATATTCTCAGAGAGAATCCAAATGCTATGCGATTATAAATCAAACATCGTCTTTTGACCCGGGAATATCTCATCCGGTCAATGCCATAATATCAAAATGCTCTTATCAATCGACGACAGGCGAATGATAGTACAGACAATCATGTCTTAGCATCTAAATCATTTATCATTCGACGACAGGCGAAATGATAAGGTAACTTTGAATGCTTTAAATAATGTGGTAGCAACCACTTGAAAGACATTTCAACTCCTCTAAAATACGTTTTTGAGTGGAGGCTATGTAAAGAAATTTCATTTCTTTCATGAGCTATTACCAGATAACACTGGTTTTCTCGAATATTTTATAACTCAACAAGGTACGACAGGACCTGCATGAGTATAACGCCTCATATTTGACAAATCAATTTGGCTTTACCAAAGATTTCGATTTTGGAACGACAGGTCCAGAATCGTTGTCACTGAGTGCTCTTTTAGGCAAGTAGTTGGTGAAATTATATGGTACACTGTTACCCACTATTTCCAAAAAATCAACTACACCACAAGTATTGCCTAAAATTTCATAATTTAAAGTTTGGTCACATTTGTCAAAGGAATTTGCTCAAAAAACACTTTAAATTATTTCGAGAAATTTCATAAACAGGCAAACCATAATCCAAAAGTATGTCCAAATGGAAAAATAATAATCCAAATGGAAAAACATAATCCAGATGAGCGAAAAAATGGCTCAATGATTTATCAAAATCAATAAAGAAAGGTGTCAAACTCATTTGAGCCACAAAATCGGGGGTCTCAAGAGTTTCCTTTCAATTAGCTTTAACCACATTAGCATCGGTTTTTCCACCTTTATAATAGTTGTGAACTATTTAAGGAGTAACCGTGCATGACCGTTGTCTTTATAGCATAGAGTTGGCTCCTTGAGCATCATCTCTTACTTTGTGACAACGGCCCATATTGTTCCTTTCAATTACTGTCTTGGAGCCACAAGTTTTCGATTTTGACGATTGTCTAAAATCTCCCTTGGCTAGGCGATTCATCGGGATCGCGACAGTTCGAGACAAATAACACTTTTCTCGGTTATCGATTCGTGGAAAAAAAAATGTACACGAAGAGCATTAATATCAGGCAAACAATTCGCCATTGACCCAATAGGATTAAAACTACTCACCGGGGTAATTTTCTTATCCAATAACAGATGGGCGATAAAGGAACATGGTGAATATAAATTCACGATACTGCTTATGGAATGCAATTTCCAAGCTAGTATTTTGGTGAAGGATTGCTCCAATATGTCAATTTCAGACATTTGTTCACCATAGACGTCATCACGTCTCAAATGTGGCGGCGGAATAAAATCAACACCTTAGCATTCATCTCGAGGGTAACAACAAACTCGTGTTTTACTCATCAAAGATGGCATCCAAAAAAAAATTTTGGGCATCACATTTTCACACAGCAGGGTGAGTAACATGTGGTGACGGATTAAAATCAACGTTTAAATAGTCATTTCGCAAGTATGCTTTTACGATTTTTCTCATCATAGATGGCATCCAACATGTGTTGGGAGTTCTGGATTATTTATCATATAAAACGACTGGTTTATATGTTTATGGTTTGCACAAGCACAAACTTTATTTCGAAACGACAGGTTCGAAAATAGTTTTGCTTTTAATGTGAATTGGTTCTCATTGATCGAACGACGGGTCGATACTGAGACACAAATTCGGCGAAACATACATCACTATATAAACACATTCGGGGAAATTATTATTTAGTCAACCCCTTTCGGTAGCTCTACTTGAAAAACGACCAGGAAAGACGGTGAGGGTGGAGGGCACGAATGCCACTTAAAACCCGACCTCATTAGGATATCGACTTCCGCCTATATCTTTCCTAGACATCGTATCCAAATAGGTGAGCCTAGTTGGGGAAGGTTCATAATTTTTCCAACTTAAATGTGAAAATATATGATTTCGCAAATTACCATATTATACATATGTGTACATGGCAATAAATAAATTAGTACATGATTAACTAATATTTTAGATTGTACCTGTTTGCATGATTAACATATATATTGCAATATATATTTCCTAATAAGGAAATCAAATTAATCAAGATTATTATCAATCTAGAATTTATTAGTAATTACCAATTTACACTAGCAAGATTTAGTCAATATTTTATTACTATTGCAATATGTGTAAATTTCTATTCATGGTAACTAAATCATGCATGAAACTAATATATTTTAATGACCAATTTACAATATTACGCAATTTCCATTCATATGGTAATTTCCTACTTTACGTGAGGACCAAATATATACAGATTGAAACTTATATGCAGCTCTGTAAATAGGGATAAACTACCTGGATCACTACTGTAATTTATCTAACTTATATTCAGTTTGACATTAATTACACATGAAGTACACAAGTTTCAGGAGGTTCATATAGTCTTATATATATTGTTTTTTAACGAATTTAGTCAATCAAGGTTTAACACTTTACCCTTCAGTTTGTTAACTAAAGAAAAAACTCAAGACATATTTCGTTACAGGTGTAATTTCAATTTAATTATGAGGAAAGATACACCGTATACTGTAGTTACCAAGCATAATACCAACTTATGGCCGGTCAATTATTAGACGTTTTGACTACTACATATACATGCAATATATGCAATTCTATCAAACTGGAACACTGAATTTATTCTAGAGTAGCGTTCAATTTTCTAACTTCAGAAGTTATAATATTGTAGTAATTTGTGTACCGTACTCATGGTATGTTGGGAAGTTCGATGGAACAAAAAAAACTTCAAAGTTTGGCCGTATATTTATAACCGAATCATCGAAATTTAAATCCTGATAAACCTCAAGATTTATAAATACCCAATATCCGTGCGTTTACCCAAAATCTCCAATATCCGCGAGCGTATATCCTATTCTCCGCGAGCAAAGTGCCGATAACGTGTTGTGTGACATATTAGCTCGTTATAGATATATATAGATATATGTATAGATATAGAGAGAGGGGAGAACAATATGATCTTTATTAATGAATGAATATGAATGAATCATCAAATAGAAGACCCCTAACGCTCTTTATATAGATAGAGGGGTAGGGTTACAAGCCCACTTGGGCCCATAAAGTACAAGCCCAATAGTCCAATAATATCTTACAACAAATACATAATTTAACACAACTAATGAAGATAAAAAAATGCATTGTTAGTTAACTATTTTAATTAACAATATAGATAACAACATTATATTATTAGAGGGTCCATATCCATATATTAATTAAACTTCATCAAATACTCCAATAAATGAATATTCTCTCCTTTCGTTTCCATATTTTCCCCCAAAAACATAATGCTCAACATATGTTATACAGTGCCTAGTGTTAATTTCTCCATACCTCTTTTAGTTATTTATTTATTTCGCAATTTTTTATCCACAAATATTTAATTATTTGATTACTTTACACATGAAAAAAATAATGGCCATCAACTTTCTCAAAATTCTAGAGACTTCTCCTAGTGGTAAGACGAAGTAATGACACGAAAGTGACATCATAAATACTGCATACTGGTCTATTTCATCATAATCAAATAACTACTTATTTTGAGATTTTTAAAATTAACTTGATCATGAACTTTTAAAGTAGAAGTTGGAAAAAGAAAGAATTTTATCCACTTTTTAGAATATTTCATCATAATCAAATAATTACTTATTTTGAGATTTTTTAAAATTAACTTGATCATGCACTTTTAAAATAGAAGTTGGAAAAAGAAAGAATTTTATCCTCTTTTTAGAATATTTGCAAGTATGAAAAATTACTTTAACCAGCTATCAGGTGTATATCAAACAAATTAATAAGAAACATTCAACTTTTTTTTGGGTTTAAAAGAACTTTATCCTCTTTTTAGAATATTTGCAAGTATGAAAAATTACTTTAACCTTTCAGGTGTATATCGAACAAATAAGATACAGTAAACTTTTTTCCTTCACCAGAAAAAAAGGATATGATTCTTCCATTTAATTTAAGATTTTTAAATTAACTTCGAGTTTTAAGATTATAAAATTACAAAACCTAATATGAAAAAGTACTCACGGAGAACATTTGAAAATTATCAAGCAAGTAAGTAGAAGGATAAATCCACAAATTTATTAAAAAATATTCAACACATGGTGAGGGGTTTGTAGAATGGAGAACAAGATTGGGGGTGTAAGGGTTTTGCACGGAAAATGAAAGATTGAAGCAGATGGAGTGTACTTTCTTTTTTACATGTTTATATTATATTATGCTACTTTAAATTTAGTCTACCTTTCAAAAAAAATAAAAAATTTAGTCTTGTAGAAATATTTCAAAGAAAATAATTTATTTATTTTTTTGATAAAAAAATAAGTTTAAATATTTCAAAGAAAATAAGTTACATAGCAAAAACATAAGAGAAAATCGAACAGTTTAGTCAACAAGAAGAGAATTATCTAATTCACATGTTTTCAAGTCATGTGCATTTAATCCATTAAATATAAATATGATACACACACAAGATCTTGATATATATTGCTTTTAGAGAAAATTTGGCACAATCAATTATCGATAATAGGTTTGTAGTTAGAGAAACCTGTAGATTGGAGGTAAAAATCTCAGAGACCTATTTACCAAAAACAAAGGTCCATACAACTATTTGCAAATTAGTCAGAACGCTAAACATATATCTCTCCCGTTCCGTCTTATCTGTGTCTTTCTTTTGCAAACCAAAACACCGCGCGTGACCTCCCTGATCCTCAAAGATGACTAAGGGCCGGGAGAAAGGCGATATAACCGAACCGATCAATAGGCGGAAATAGACTGGATATCGGAAAAAACACACTGGATTACTAATAATAATCGCTACAATAAACATGACAACATAATCATAATCTTATATTGATCGGTGCTAAGACCATTGCAAGTTTTTAACCAAACCTATTTGTATGAAAGGGTTAAAATTAGTGTTAAAGTGATGAAGATGCATAAATTATAGTAATAAGTTAGTTATTCCTTAACAGCAACAACATCACGAGTTCTAAAATTTTGCCTAAATTTAAAATGAAAATTACATTTTACACAATTTAACTTTACGCAATTTGTTAGCTTCCCTACTAATTTCCCTATCATAACAATATATTATTAATCTTAGCGTATTAACTTATTATTTTTATATTTAAAATAAATATTTCTCACATATACTTCGTAGGCTTGAGGATTCGAACATTATTTGTTAGTATGGTCTTATTAGCATTATCCATATTAAAATGTAACAATTTTTAAATAATGTTCACATTTTTCACAGCCCAAATTAATGTGGTGTTATTCTTTTTTTCTAAATAGGGAAAAATATATGATAATTAGAATGGTTCATTAGTAAATAGACATAAGAGGTGGGTTTATTTGCATTTTGACATAAAAGTAATCTAAACCAAAGAGGATAAATGCGCGTGCAAAGCTACGCGGGACTGGTATTTCAAAACAAACAAAAAATCGAGTATCCGGCATGTGAACAAATATGGTTCGCGACTTCTATTTTTGAAGTACAGGCGATTTTTTTCGTGTTTGACCTCTTGAGCACGGATCGGATATCACACGCGTTCTAAAAGTATACGTCTCCGGTAATTTTCGGGTACGAATGAAAATTTTAATTTTATAACCTACAATTATAATGAATTTAATTAAAATTATTTTACACGCTAGTTATAATATTGATATAAACATTCAGCAAAAACGGTCGTACTTAAACCTAAATTCTATTATTGGAATATTGTAATCTGTAACTTGATATATATATATATATATATTTATTTATTTATTTTTATATATTTGTAAATGAATATATTTTTTATTGCAGTATCCTTCCCGTATTGTACCCGTAAAATTGAACTTTGGCCGACGGATCCGTATCGTACCGGATACGAGAATTGTATCTATACCCCGTGACACGTAGATGAAAAATAGTATTATTTTAATCGTAAAGGAATGAAGAAGACTCCCCGAATATAGGGTGCATTTTTGATACCTTAAAATATAAGGAACTGAAATGGTGATCCAATGGGTTTTTAGTGACAAAACCCTAAAATATAAGGAATATAGGGATTTGAGGTACCTGTTGCATGCATATGCTCAAAATGGGATAAAAATTTATTTTAAGAGGTCTAACTAAACTAAAACCTGAAACGCACACCGAACCGGATAACCCAAAAGAAGACTGAAACCGAACCAAACGCACATCGGTTCCGTACGATTTGGACTTCTATCCCAAAAATCAAAATACCAAACTAGATCGAATTTAAATTTTCGTTTATGTTTTAATGTTACGAAACCGAACCCGACTGAGTCTAGCCATAATTAAGATGACCCACTCTACTGGAGCCTCACCACCAAATTAATCTTATATATTCCCATGTCTCTGACCCCTCTCTCTTGTCCCTCCTTGTTAATCGAAGGAGTAATTGGATCTGCAGCCACCGTCTATTGGCCTGCGATCGCGTCACAGACCCATCTTCCATCTCGCCGAAAACCCATATATTGTGTCATGATGTTCATGACTTCACTGGAATATGTATACGTGTGGAATCAACTAGCTAGGTATTTACTAGTTTTTACGAAGAAACTATACTTTTATATAATTTAAATAATATACTGGAATTTGACAGTGTATTACTTGAATTTGTTAGAACTGATACCTAAGTGATAACAATATTTATATGTTCTATTTTTACTAAATAATTTATCCGAATTGTACCCTTGTGAAATATCCCCTTAAAATTATAAAGGTTGGTCTCGAGAACGAAACAAGTATCTATGAAAGTCGTACGAGGACGGAGGTAAACTAGGATAACATATATATGCATATATGGTTATATAGCGACACAACCATTTACCGCACACTAGTATTGTGGTTATTTACATAGACTAATAAATACTCGATACATCTACATACGATCGGGTATATCACCGTATCATTAAAATTATTAACGTAGGATTCGTCAACCTCTTAATGCAGCTTACGTAGAGTTTATGTTGTAGTTGACAAGAGACAAAAATTGTCAACGAAAAATAGTTAGCAGCTAGGCCGATGCAATTCACAAACGTTGTTTTTGAGTAATATTTTCTAGTGGTTGCTCTTTGTTGAGAAGATAGCATTAATGCCCAAAACAACAAAAGTTGCCGTTCTAAAAAATTGGGATTCAAAACATGATCGAGACAATTCATTAGGAGGTGCTCCTATATATATTTAGATATTTAAATTACTATGTTAGAAGTGCATACCACAGTAATGTATACTTTGACTCATCTTTAAATTTTAATCCATATTGATGCCTTGTGGCTGTATATACAGTTTACTGAGCCGGTCAGGATGCTGTATCATTTGTGTTATGCACCAAATTTTAAATAAAAATTAAAAATTCAAGTTTTTGAAAATTAAATATGTTTTAAGGTAGTAATCAATAATTATCTCTTTGCATAATTAACTAATAGTATCACTTACAAATTATAATTATACATCCTTATCACGGCCGGATTATTTTTCCAAAACATAATTTATATTATCTGTCTCCCCTCTCTTTCACATGTATATATATAACTATAGCCACCTACCACTACAAAAAAATACTCAAATAACGACAGGATTAGTGACGGTATTTTTTGTTACGGGCCTATTAACGACGGTTTTTGTGACGGATTTGTGACAGTTTAGTCAATTTGCGACAGATTTGTGACAACTTTTTAAATTAGCGACAGACTTGTGACAGCTTTTGACTCTCACTAAATCAAACATTATTTTGTAGTGTACGCTCAATCCACTTAGATAAATGTGCTATAAATAAAGCTCTGAAAGACCTTCACTGATATTCTAATTCTATATACTTTGTGATAGCTAGAAAAAGGAAATCCCTAGAAGAATGGCTTTATTAGGTTTCTTTGAAGTTATTTTGGCTTTCATATGCTTCCTCTCCCTCTCTTTCATCGGAACCATCGATGGACTACCACGAAACTGGCCACTTCTTGGGATGCTCCCGGGCCTACTTCTTCATTTACGTTGGATTCACGACAGATGCACAGATGTCCTAGGTCGAGCTGGAGGTACTTTTGTCATCAAAGGCCCTTGGTTTGCTAACATGGACATGTTGGGAACGGTAGATCCCGCTAATGTGCACTATGTAATGAGCTCTAACTTCTCGAATTTCCCAAAAGGACCTCAGTTCTTGAAATTGTTTGATGTCTTGGGAAATGGGATTTTCAACGCCGATGCGGATTTGTGGCTTAATCAGAGGACATTCGCGAGGGTGCAAATAAATCACCTCCGGTTTCATCATTTTCTAGTGAAAACTAGCCAAGATAAGGTGGGAAAGGGTCTTAACCCGGTTCTGGAATATTTTTCCAAATGTGGAGAAATAGTGGATTTACAAGACTTGTTCCAAAGATTAACATTTGATTCCACGTGTATGTTAGTCACGGGGTACGACCCAGGTTGTCTATCAATTAATCTTCCGGAGGTACCGTTTTCGAAAGCTATGGATGACGCTGAGGAAGCCATTTTTATCCGCCACTTGTTGCCAGAAAACGTTTGGAAATTCCAAATGTGGTTAGGGATTGGTCAGGAAAAGAAACTTAGTGAGGCTAGGAAAACCCTAGATCATGTCATCAATAAATATATATCAATGAAAAAAGATGAGCTTAGTGTCCAGAAAGTTAATTTAGGAGAGGATGAAGGTGTCGATCTTTTAACCGCGTATGTAAAAGAAGTGCATGAGATAGGACCAGGGTTAAAAAAAGATGACAAGTTCTTGCGAGACACGATTCTTAATTTTATGATAGCAGGGCGAGACACGACCAGCTCCGCCCTGACGTGGTTTATCTGGCTCGTTTCAACTCACCCTGAGGTTCAATCTAAGATTCGCGAAGAGCTAAACGAAGTTATACCAACTAAAGAAAGTAGACAGTTTAGGCTATTTAGCGTACAAGAAGTGAGCAAATTGGTTTACCTTCATAGTGCTATTTGTGAAACCCTAAGGCTATATCCCCCGGTTCCTTTTCAACATAAGGAGCCTATAAAAGCGGATACACTCCCTAGCGGCCACCGTGTTCACCCGAAAATGAAAATCTTCTTCTCTCTCTACGCGATGGGAAGGATGAAGTTCATATGGGGAGACGATTGTATGGATTTTAAGCCTGAAAGGTGGATTAGTGAGCGTGGGACTGTGAAACATGAACCATCATATAAGTTTTTGGCTTTCAATGCTGGCCCTCGGACTTGTTTGGGGAAAGAAGTGGCTTTTACGCAGATAAAAACGGTCGCAGCTGCAATAATTCACAATTATAATGTTGAAGTAGTGGTGGGGCATCGTGTAGCCCCTAACAACTCCATAATTCTCTACATGAAAAGAGGATTAAAAGCTAAACTTACTAAGAGATGGTAATTTATAAGGTAAGGAAAAGTACTACTGGCAATCGTCCTAGTAAAAAATAATAAGAGTTCGTTGCTCTTAGTACGTTGTTTAATTAAGTTCATGAGTACCCAAAAAAAGAGAGTTTAGAATGCTTATGTATATTTTTTCCACGTTTGTTTTAAAGTTTGTGTTGTAAGAAGTAAAATTTAAGCAATGTGATCTTAATTAGGTTTTATGCAAGGTGAGGAAAAGTACTACCGGTAATCGTCCTAGTAAAAAATAATAAGAGTTCGTTGCTCTTAGTATACGTTGTTTAATTAAGTTCATGAGTACCCAAAAAAAAAGAGTTTAGAATGTTATGTATATTTTTTCCACGTTTCTTTTAAAGTTTGTGTTGTAAGAAGTAAAATTTAAGCAATGTGATCTTAATTAGGTTTTATGCATGCATGCAATACGGAGGATATATTGTCTAGATAAGTGATTATAACTGTGCTCGTTCTGGTGAGTTTTTAAAAAGTGACTTTAATTAGCAATTATGCATCTTCGGGTCAAATCTAATCGAATAATAAAGCTCCAATAGGCAAAATAATAATATTTATTGTTTTCCTCTAAAGCTCCAAGGGGATTGGTACTTGGTAGTACTAACTCTAGCTAATGTCAAGAATGTAAAAGACAATTTGTTGTTAACGTTGTGATAAATGTCCCTAAATTCACTAAAAATGTAACAATTGAATGTGTTGGTATATTGTTGTTAACTTTAACTATATGACTTACTTTGGTAACAAACATTATGATGGTACCTTGACACTTTATTGAAATAGTTAAAGTAATTAAGTTTTATGAGACGCATAATTTAAACAGAGTATAATGCACTTTTTATAATCTTTATCATTAACTTCAAATTATTGTGGGAAATGGTAATAGTTGCCAAAACTCACATGGTAGTCTATTAATTATTGCTTCCTCAAAAAAACCAATTAATTTCATGACAATGTACAGTCTTATAATCAATCACATAATTCGTAAAAACTGTAGAATAACCGAGTATATAAAGAGAACACATACGTCAATCATCTCTCGTTAGTTCAACATTTTAGTATCATGATGTTTTGAAGGAGTAGATATTGTGTGCACATTCCAGTAGTTAAATTTCACTTTGAATATCGGAAAAAATACGTTTACACATCAAACTATAATTTTGTTAACGATTTGGCTATTTAATTTTTAAAATTTTCAATTTAGTTATTATAATAATTTTTAAATTTAGGTATCACCGTCTAAATAAATTACGGAATCATGTCACGTGACATTTGACAAACATTAATTTGAGAGGCTAATTTGACAATTTTACACAAAAATATGTAATACTAGAAAAACTTTCATCTCAATTTCACATATAAAAAAATTAGCATATAATTTATTAAAAAGATGATAATTTGTATAAAACAAAATGTTTTCTTATAAGTTGTAAAAATGTACTTCTTACTTTAAATACGAGAAACTTTGTAAGTTATTTAATATGTTTATTCTAATAAATTAATTTGGATTGAAAAAAATTGATAGAAATATATTAATATATAGTAATATTGCATAAAAATGTATAAAGTTAAAATGTTACCTTAAAAATATAAAAGTGATATTAATTACCTTAAATTTGAAAAAAATTATAATAAAACTGATGTGTTTGCTCTTGAATGCTCTTGACTGTCAATTTATTTGTGGAAAGCATTTATTACTTTCATTAATTCTAGTATTAAAAATGTCATTACTGGTAAAAGACTTAATTAAAAAGCTAAATTTTGTGACTGCAATTATATATAGTAATAACTTAAAACGGCGATTTTCTCCTATGTAACGATCTAAATATAATCATGCATATATGGTAGTATGACAGCAGATGACAGCAGATGACAGCACGCACACACACACACACACATGACACACTGAGAGAAATATATAATGTAAATGAGAAAAAAAAATAACACAAAAGTTAAATAAGAAAGCGTGTTGTTAGTGTTACAGAGTGGCAAAACTGGGTCATAATTATCAAGACAACGTGTCCTATTATCACGTATAAAGTCACATATCACAAAATCATTCCCCTTATTATTATTATTATTTATTTTCTATAACTATCTCTATCTCTCTTTAGTCTTTACAGAAAGATAAAACAATAGTTAAGTATATACAGAAATATACATAACATAATTTTATCTACCCAATCAAATCTCTCTCTCTCTCTCTCTCTCTCTGATAGAGCTCAATTGTGCTCACATGGAAGACCGTAAGGAGGTATATATATATATATATATGTGTGTGTGTGTATTTAAAACTATTATGAGTTTATCTGTTTTTTGTTTCTCTTTTTTACCTTTTAAGGTTTTCTCTGTGTTGCATATTACTTGTTCTTACATGGGTTTTGCAAGTATTTAATTTTGTTTATTTTTAACTAACTAGTAACTGAAAATGTAGCATTAAGTTATAGGAAGTAGTTTTTGGAAAGGTGGGGCTTGTTTGGATGCAGGATTTAAGTGAATAAGCTGGCTCGTTCGACGGGTCAAGGTTAAAGATGGGTTCTTTATGCTTAAAACTTGTAGTAGTAATAGTTTTGGTTGGTCAGATATGATATTTGAACTTAAAAGGAAATTAATATTGATCTTATAAATTGCAAGCAAATAAATAGTTAGGGGTTATCTGGTGGCAAAATTTAAGCAGTTATTACTCTTTTGCGATTCTTTTGATTTAATGTTGTACTTTTCATTTGGTTGGTCAGATATAGGGTCTGTTTGACAACAAATTTTTAGTTGATTCTTGTATCTTTGATTTTAAAATTTTGTGGGTGTTTGGACAGTCATATTATTTAGCTTTTAAAACGCAGGTTTTTAGGTTAAAAAAACTAAAAATCAAAAATCTTGATTTCAGTGGATTTTTGAAACATGGTATATTTTAAAGCTAATTTTGAACCCAAAAAATTGCTACCAAATATAGCCAGAATGTTCTTTTTTTGTGTGTGGCGTTTTTGGCTTAAAAGCTGCATTCAAACAATCCCTTAGGGTTGATTGTCTGATGATTGGATCCATTGAGAAATGGTGGGGCAGTGGAGGCCTCTCCCTCTTTTCTATAATGAAGAATTATACCTTCATTATTAAAACACACAATGATCACTTGGTCAGCCCTTTGTTAACCTGGGAAGTAGTTGATTTATGCTTTGGTCGGCAATTTAGAATAAAAAAAGAAAGAAGAGTCTCTTATCTTTTTCAGGTTGTTGTTTTGGGATAAATAATACACTTATGTGACTTTTGTTCTCTTTTGTTATGGATTGGATTTATTTGAAATAATTGGGTAGTTGACTTTGACAGTTCTGTTATGAATTGAAATATGCAAATAATAACAATTGACACTATGGGATACACATTATTCTTCCATTTTGACTTTTAAAATGTAGTTTTAGTTCAAAGGAACATATGAATAGAGGAATTCATATACGAGAAATATTTAACAAAGGGGCAAGGACATTCTTTTTGTTTCCTTGAAGCTACTTTGTTTTACCTTTCTTGCACATCATTTCATAATTTAGGTTTTAGAGAAGTGTTGACTAGTTTTGTAGAAGAAATTAAGATAATGCATTAGGTTTGTGTATTATTTAAGAAAAGTCAAAAGCCTTGTTTGTGGATCCAATCGAAAAAGAAAAATTATCGAGTTGTTTGGCTACAGCTTTTGAACAAACAGGCTGGAATATTCGAGATTCGAGACAGAAAAAGCTGCATTTGTTCATATCAAAACTGTTCACTTTTCAAGTAACTAAAAAACTCAGCTGTGTTTCTGGCTAACCAAATAAGGCACACCTTATAAGCAGTATACTCGAGCTTAAGTGCTGCAACCAAACAAGACCTTCCCCAATGGTTATGCATCATGTTGAAAATGAACTGTAATCTTTCGTGCTTATCTTTGTGCTGATTTCACTTTTGTACATATTGCAGAGAAGTTCAGAGTGGTTATCAGTCCCTCAATTTGGCGATTGGGACCAAAAAGGGGCGATGCCTGATTATTCAATGGATTTTTCTAAAATTAGAGAAGCGAGGAAACAAAACAAGAGGGACACTTCGCGAGCCAGTCTCGGAAATGATGAAGACTTTGTATCCTCAGCCTCTGCCCCAACTAAAACTGCCCATGTTGATCAACATCAGCATTATCATCAGAGCCACCACTCTCCAACTGTAAGGCTATTTTTTTTTCTTTTAAGTATAAAATGCCATCATGTTAATTGTGTTCATAGCATGCACTAAAGATTCCTTAAAAGTCCCTTTATCGTAAAGTTTGAGGAATTTTATTAGAAAATTTTCTTTTTTTGTTGGTCCAAGTCCCAACAGCTTCCCTCAAAGTTTCTTTAAATTGAGGTTGCTAATTTTTCCTCAAATAGAAGGGAACCAAATTGGTCCCTTGAAATCGTCTCTCTCCTTTATTACTTTTTTCTCGCACATTCGTATTATATTAAATAACAATGAAAGAGAAGTTTGAAAAACTAATATAAAACAAAAATAAGGAAGTCTATAGGGAAGTTGATATATTGCATAAATGTAAAGTAATTACTTTTTTTACTAAAATACTGATGTTCTCACTACACGTAGTAATATGCTTATAGTTGAAGTTTTTCTTACAGTATGCGTTCTTAACTTACTAACAACTTATTCATAAACATTCTTTGAGAAGAATATGGTTTCATCTTGATATTTCATAAGAAGGATTCATTTAGGGCTTGTACATACGCTACAATCAATTTAAAATATTAAATAGCCTCGCTCTATTCGTGAACTTGGCATCATTTTTGCTTTCTATGAGCAATTCTCACTTTGATATGCTGCTGAACTTAAATACAATGCCAAATACAGCCTTAAGGGTAGTCTTTTTGTTCAGTAAATTAAAGTATTGATAGAGTACGAAAGGGAACTCAGTAGTGTTTGGTGCTTTAAGGCAAGAGTAAAGAGTCTCTGTTAGTGGTATACATGTGCTTAGTTGGTGGGTACAAGTTATTGCTAACTGTCCAGCCAGGCAGTTGGCCTCCTCTTGATACTTAAATACCAGACATTAGAAAATGTTTCTTAGTTTCTGATTGGAATCATATCAGTTTGTGGACCTTTTTTTGGTTTCAATGATAGTTTAAAAAATTGTATAGGAAATTGGAAGATTGTCGTTTTCGAATAGGTGGACGGAGTAAATGTTTGTGGCAGAAATACGATTTAAAAAAAATATATTATCAACTGTTAGATGTAAATCTTTCTTTTAGCAGCTTTAATTTTCTTTTATATGTGTTTTTTTTTATCTGCACTAAAACATATTCGATTAAAGGCCCGCTTGATACTGTTTTAAAGGTTCTTGCTTACGAGTGCCTAAAGGCTCTTGGGTTTGTTCATTTTAAAACAACTCTTTGAGTGTATTGAAAATAAATTTTAATGAAGGTCGCAAAGCAAATGTTTTTTGGTAAGTTACTGTTGTGTTTGCAAAGTGAAAAACAATTCAATCAGGATGAGCCATGTGAGAAGTTACATGAGAGGAATGTTTGCATAGAGAGTGCAAGATCCTATTTTAAACAAGATCACATGCAACCTCAAGTGATACACATGGGATTGAAATCTTGAGGAGGTGAATGTAACGTCATTTTATAATGTTTGCATCTGATGGAATTATCTTGTGAATGTTAGGATTTGATTATCTAGTAATAATTTTCCCTTTTTCTTTGTTCTTTTTAGTGGTGGTGGTGGTGGTCGGGTGGGGTTTGTTCTCGTTTTCATAGCTCCTTCAGTACAATCATTTATGGTTACTCCAATTAGTATATTTCAGCTTAAATTTTTTGGTTAGAATTTTGATCATTTGGCTAATGACAGAGCTATATTCCACGTAGAAGTTAATGAACCAAACCTTTCTCCCTAAAGTAAAAAGAGCAAAAATAATTACATATGTAGATCTCCCCTTTCTTTTTGCTCGGCTAGGGGAGAGAATTGTATGCATTTTTAGTTCCCCATGTGTTTTCATTAGTTTATTGTTGTGTTTTTGTACCTTGAACCATGAAAATAATTTTAATCTGAGTTTTAAATGGTCATTCTTATTTTAATTTTTTCCTGCCGATTCTATGAATTTCTTTGCAGGCAAGGAGAAGCTTTTTCAGCTACTTCAACTGTTGCGTGAAAGCTTGAAGCTACTTCAATTGTTAAATAGCTCTACTAGGTACCAATTACCAATTATATGTTGGAAATTTATGGGCAATGTTCTTCTGTGGTCATTTCTGTTCTTCTGTAGTCTTTTGTACCAGTTAGTTGATGTTGATTGCAGTTATGGATTTATTAAACTTTACTATGTGTGTAATAACCTGATATTTTTTCATGGAAGTGGTAGTCGTAGATAAATATACATCGTCTTCTGAACTTAGCATATAAGATATTTGAACCTCGAAATGTCCCCCCCCCCCCCCCCCCGGCGGATATTTGTTGTTACTGTTGTGCGAACATGTGTAATTGAAAATGGGATTTGATTGATACAGAGGTTGGAACAAAAATAACACGTTTTCTTATGCCGAAGGTACAGACTTCTCTTACTTGTGTGAAGATTAGTGCGAAACTATGATGTTTGATGGTAAAACTGCACATAGGCTGCTTTATACATAATTTGTTTAATATACATGATTAAAACGCTACTTCAAATGAAGCAGTTGCTTAGATGATAGGCCAATAACATTTAGAACAGATATACAATGCTGAAGTTGTACCAAAACTCTATATTCTGAAAGTCGAAATTCAGAGCATTGAACTGTGACAGAAAAACAAGGAAGTCGCACAAGTTTTTCTTCAAAAAAAAACAGAGATGCTATGCTGTGGTTCATGAATAAAAAGATCATGAATCCGTTATGTACTTCAGCAATTAAAAAATGATGCATATCTCGAAATAAGAAAGGGTGAGGTGAAAAAGTCACTTAACCAGAAGCTTTGTTCCATACCGTTGCATCGGTTTCATCAGTGATTCACAATTTTATCGGATTTTTTTGCCACTCTTTCATCCGATGATTCTCACATATGCAGTGCATCATCCAACTGCCAGTGAAGTTTATTTGCTAATCGTTCACCAAAGAATTTTTCGTAAACTTTTAAAAAGCTAGCTTTTAGTTCAAAAAAACTCAAAAGTAAAGAAGCTAAGAATTTGCGTATTATTTTAGCTTTTTCACATTGAATTTTTCAAAAACAAAAAACTTTCTAATATAATGTGTTTGTATATTCACACCTCCCTTAAAAGGTAAAATTGATGAACAATGACTAGTCAATAAAAACAAGTTATAAATTACTTATAAGTAAAAGGGTTACAACAGTATCAAACACTACAATGCAACTTTTTATAAGCAAAATTGTTCTCTTTGCTTATAAAAAGCACATTTTTAACCAAAAAAACTGTTATAAAACGGCCCTTAGATTTATTTATTAAACCTGATATCCCACCAACTCCACTTTTATTTTTATTTATCAATTTGTCATGTTATGTGTACCAAACTCTCAACTTTTGGTCCCGCCAAACAAAACCTTATCAACTTATCCAAGTAAACATAGAACCCAAGCAAGACACATACATACATTACATACAGAGAATGTGTGAGTGTTTGTGTTGTTGAAGAATGTCGATGATAATATATGCTTCTCTCTCTTCTGGTTATGTATCTAACAACAACCTCATTGCTACTAAAACACATTCCACATGGCGTATCGCAGCTTCTCCCTCCTCCTCTGCTCCTCCGATCGACTTTAGCTCTCTCAACTCTTCCATTGCCAAGGTCTCTCTCTCTCTCTATCTCCCTCTCCTATAAACAGCTCTAGTCAGGAAAGTGACCAGGTGGAGACAATCGGGCGTTGCGGTCCCACCTATTTTAATAAAAACTGATGAAAAAAAAAATACATGTAGTTTGATTCTAAAGTTCAAAAATTAGCGTTTCGGCGCCCCTCAATTTTAAAGCTTGTCGTTCCGTCACTGTAGTTTAGGTGCCATCGAACTTGGGTCGAAAAAAAAAAAGTAAAAATATATATATACTCCGGTATTTTATTTTATAACTATAAGTAGTTTTGATAAGGTAATTAGGCATCATTTTTGTTTAGTATTATATCATGTTTGAAGAAAATATTACGTTATATTATGATCAAGATTACCATTATTTTTTGGTTTAATTGTAAAAATAAAATGTAATATCTCCCCGATAAAGTTAAATAGGTGCCGTATTTTTGGGGCTGATGTGTAGAACTGCTAGGGTTGGCCCTATCGATATAAAAGCCCGAGTTTACTCCGTTGAATATGAAGTTTTACTTTTACCTTAGTAACGGACTAAAGAGTCGGAACTTAAAAACTGCAAGTCTGCTACCAATTTCAACACCTTTGTAATTTGTTTCTCCGTACATTAAGTTGTTGCTATATCTGTGCCTGATCCACTCTTTTTTTGGCTTAATTGTGTTTAATAGAAGTTGGATAAATTATACTATATTTTGTATTGAGGGTGAGAAAATATGAATCGGGATACTTAAACTATATAGAAATATGTTTTTATCTAGGCAGAGTAAACTATATCTTCAGGATTTGAGAATCAATATTATAATACAGTATAACTATACATACAGCAAAAAAGTTTTTATTTTTGTGGATCTTTTTTATTTTCATAAAAATCGTGTTTTCTCTAAAATTACACCAATAAAAACTAAATATGACTTCTTCCAGCATAAAAGAATGTTCTTTTTCCAATAACTAGCAAATGCAAAACACTTCAAATTCTGAGAGACATATTTCTCACATTTACAGTGAAAGTTTTCTTTCAGTTGTTTGATCTCTCCGTTTAGATTTAAGTCCTTTGACCCATTGGTGTCCTGGAAATTATCTATAATTGCATAACTCCGTTAGTGCAGACTTGAGTAATTTACAGATGTGCACTCATATGCTTTTGATCTTCAAGTTATTTCCTCACAACATCTTAACCAGTTTCATAAGTTTGAGGCAGATGAGTGTATATTTGAATGCGTTGTAATACCTAATAAGTCACTATGCGTCGACATCATATGACCATGAAACTACTTAACGAAAATTGACAAGTTAATGCAAATTTTCCTTCTTAGTTTGGAAATAATTTGCGGTAGTCACAGATTCAACTAACATGCTCGAGGTTGTGTGTACTCAAGTTATAACTTCCATTTAGGAACAACCTTAAAATATCAAGTTTTTTGTCATTGTGATATGTCTATAGGATTACAAGAATTCTTGTCCTTTATCCAGTCATTAATTATTAGAACACTCAAGATATGCATGTATTTGGCAAAGTGGAATTACAAGCAGTAACAAAGTGAGCTGTTTCTAGTCGCAACCTAAATAAGATTTTAACATATCGTGCAGAAAGATAGTGAAGCAGTTAAAGAGGCGCTTGATAAGCTCAGAGAAGTTGGTTGGGCCAAAAGATGGAGTTCTCAACCATACGTTTCCCGCCGTACGGTCAGTCGCAAACGGCACATGAAATGTACTTAATTAATTGATCTGTTTACTAATTCAGGAAAATTTATATTTACCCTGAAAGGAGTATATGAAGTATATATAAATTTTGAATTTTCTTTTCCCTCAGACATCTCTTAGGGAATTGACAACTCTTGGAATCAAGAACGCGGAAAACTTAGCTATCCCAAGTGTTAGAAATGACGTAAGTTGCCCTTGCCTTCTGAAGTTCTGATGCTCTATATTTTTAATTGACTAGTACAAAGTTTGGACACATTTAAATGTTTCTTTTCATAAATTTGCTCTATGGTTTCGAAACATGTTCAGGTCCTGTTCCTTTGGTTTATTCAAGGTTAAAAAAATTCTAGCTAAGAAAAAGTTAATCACAATAAGAAATGTGCATTACATTAAACACTTTATTGATTTATTTTTCCTCCAATGATGTAGGCAGCATTTTTGTTTACAGTCGTAGGGACGACAGGTTTTCTTGGCATCATAGCTGGGCAGCTTCCTGGGGTATGTTCACATGAAATTATTTTTCTTTACAAGTTTTTGTAAATATTTAAACTAATGCTTCCGAAACTTGTTCTTATTACTCTTTCACTATGCATCTATTTCTAACACATTAAATGCAGAATTAGATAATTACCTTCTGCAAAGTAATATGTGAAATGAGTACTATTTTAAAATGAAGTTGTTTATGCGGAACAGTAAAGTAGACAATTTTTTTTTGAACTGGTAGTCATAAGAGTAAGATGGTTTATTAGCGCTCGCCCATCATGATTGGTCTATTCTTGGGAACATTACTATATCTTTCTTCTTTAGCAGCTCAGTTACTTTGTTATAATCTGGATCTGTTCTCATACTCGCTACATCACTTCCATTAGGACAAAATATTTGTTTGCAGATTTCTAGGAAACTTCATGTCTGACTTTACCAGCTGAGCTATTAAGTAATTTAACATCCATACACGTTGTTCTTTTTCCTTCGAGTATGGTGATCTAGAAATTGAAATAATCTGCTGCACTTATATCAGCTTTGGTTTTCTTCTCATAATTGATTGTACTCAGGACTGGGGTTTCTTTGTACCATACTTGATCGGAAGCATTTCTTTAGTAGTTTTGGGTGTTGGAAGTACTTCTCCTGGGTAAGTTACTAGTGTACTTTATTTTTTCTATTAGGCGTCATGCTCTTCCGATGATCTCATCGATGTATGGTTTACCAAAACTAGGTTAAATGAATCTTGAGCTGACATGAGTTGATTTATGTCACTTTTATACTCATTGACCATTGTATTATGTTACTTATCACAGGCTTCTTCAAGCTGCCATTGGTGGATTTTCAACATTTTTTCCTGATTATCAAGATAGGATTGCTAGACATGAAGCTGCTCATTTCTTAGGTATCTTTTGTAGGTTTGAGATAATGTGTCCTCTCTCATGACAAAGTTTAGATATTAGGAAAGTATTCAGATTCTGCAGATGTCGAAGTCTTTTTATCTGTATTCATACTTATGCAAGACAGCATGAGAGTTTTGGGTGACTTTTTGTGCTTAAGTTTAATTTGTGAAAACAAACTCTTCCTGGCATCAGACAATTGCCCTGTATTTTGGAACTCCAATTTCCTCTACGACTTTAATGCATTGCGAATTTCATTCTACCTTGTGTATTGATGTGTTGATTTTTTCAAAAAATTGCACGTATCAGATCATCCACCCTTCCAAATTTCTCACATCAAAACCTGAAAGAAATTAGTCATGAACATGTTGGCTTACCCCTGCTCTAATTAATATATATTTACATCTTGCATATCTGAGTCTGTTTTGCTGCTGCTTGTTGTACGCCCTTTAATTGAGGTTGTGTACACATTTGTATGATATTGGCATTCTCTGTATCAGTTGCATACTTGCTTGGGCTTCCCATACTGGGATACTCTCTGGATATTGGAAAAGAGCATGTTAATCTCATTGATAAAAAGCTAGAGACGCTTATATACAGTGGACAGCTAGATTCTAAGGAACTAGACAGGTTGACTCTTAATCCACTTCTGTTTTGTCCCTTACCTTTTTCTTTATTGGTTAACTTTTACTCTCAGTTACATCGCTGCAACAGTTTTATTCAATTATTTGGTGTCAAGATTTAGCAATGCAATTGCTTTTAGTTTTAGGGTGTTTTTAGTAATATATATCTTGAGAATTCCATATGGTTATGAATTATGTATCTCAGTTCTATGAGTGACATGCCACAAAGATTACACAGATGGTTTATACTTAGAAGTCATAATTATTCCTGCTTTTATCAAATTATCAAATCTCCTTGTTATTAAAAAATGCGCCTTTGTCCATCTGATTTTGTCATTGTTCTTTTTGATGCCCTGAGGGAGTTGGTAAATTCAAGACATTTTTAGATTAGGGGAGAAATTGCTTTTGAATTAAGAACGAATCATAAAAAGGGGAATCGAAAACACGGAATTAGTTGTTGGGATTGAGCCTCGCAATTTAGTGGGATACATAAGACATATTATATAGTTGAGCAATATAATTTGGCCTTATATTTGAAAGCCTATGGTAGAAAGATGAGAGGATTGTTTTGATTTCACTTGCTACAAGTTATCTATACGTATGTTCTTCGACAGTGTCAAGTTGTTGGAAATTCTTGCATATATATTGATATACATAACACTTTTAAAGCGATGAAATCAACATTGCATGTTTTTGTCAGGTTAGCAGTTGTATCCATGGCTGGATTAGCCGCTGAGGGCCTTCAATATGATAAAGTTATCGGTCAATCCGCTGATCTTTTCTCTCTTCAGGTTTGTACATCACAGTGGTGATATTTTGGGCTTTTTATCCTCTATTATGATTTACAATTTTGCCATCTTCGTTCTGTCATTTGTCAGAGATTTATAAACAGAAGCAAGCCACAGATCAGCAAAGACCAGCAGCAAAATCTCACCAGATGGGCTGTGAGTTTAAATTTCAAAATACTTGCAAGTCACAACCAAGTGTTTTAAATGCATACACAATCTTTTTATTTGTAATTGTTTAGATAGAATTTGCACTATCAGTCGATCATGTAATTTACAATTTACTTGTTTACATTTCTGCAGGCTTTGTTTGCTGCATCACTCTTGAAAAACAACAAAGCACTTCATGAGGCTTTGATGGCAGCAATGTCAAATAAGGCAACTGTGTTGGAGTGTATCGAGGCCATCGAAAATACAGCTTCATGATTCATTTGTTACAAATTATTTGTCGGAAAGTGTAGTATTGTCATCGAAACAGTCTCCCTACAACTTGACACTTCTCCAGAGCGGTGGCTTGGCATATATGTAGTTTATCATTTTACACCTTATATTCTAAAATCTAAACAGGAAGTTAAAAATATATAGGAGATTGTTTACAGACAGACCTAAGTTGATTCACTTGATTATATATAGTTTATCATTTATAATAACTAAAGTCCAGTTCTACTTCATCTCCCTCACATCCATCTTACAGATATATATACTTGCCCAGTTATCACAATGTACACACAGCCACTTCTTTCTCCAGTTTACTGCCGTTATTTTGTTGCTATATTGAGTTTGCGAGTCTGCGACAATTTGAAAAAAAAGTACTCCAGAAAATCATATCCTTAAACATGATTTCTAGCAAGTTGTAGCTTCAGCTCAAGTGTTTTGCATCTTATGAAAATGAGATCTTCAACAACTAAAAGTGTATTAATCTTTAATGGAAAAAGAAGATTAGTCAAAGCATATGCAGATAACACTTATATGATTGGATTACTTCATCCTCCGATAGGTACTTATTTCCAAATTAGAAGAAGCTCTGTAGTAGAAGATGACAAATCTATGCAATTCTTCTAGCAGAAAACCATGAAAAGGAAATAACTAGGAATCTAATTGAAGAAATTTGAATAGCAAAAACCACCAACAGACCTCCCCACCATGCATATATTTAACATATTTCATTTCTTAATTTTTAACTCTTTCCTCATCCCTTCATCATCGCCTAACACTGCAACACACATATACATCTACAAACACTAATAAATAAATGTCCATGCATGAAGGTAACGTGTTTATACAGTCAGCAAAATCTGCATCCAGTCTGATACTCGTAGTTTGAAAAACAAATTCGTATTTCTGAAATCAAAGTCGTACTTCTGAAATACGAGACTTGACTTTTCTGGGTTGACTATTTAAATTATGATTATGGAAAGTTATGATTAATGTTATTATTGTAGTTACGGTATTTTTAATATTTTATTACTCAATTTGTTAGTTGTCGCATTTGCTATAAGAATAAAAAATAATATATTAAATATTTGGTTGCTTAATGCGGTATTTCTACTGACTATTTGAGAACATGAAAACAATTTATCAATAAGTCGAAAGTTTCCGTGACCGATCACAAATAAGCTTTGCTTATTTTTCGAATCCTACAACCAAATAGAACTAAGTGAATATTTCGTAGTTTCCAACATTATATGACTTGGACCACTTTGTCATTTTTTGACGGTAATTTAAACTACGTACATTTCATTTTAACTGAAGTAATTTCAATATCGATAGTTATACTCCATCCAACTTGAAAATATTGTCCTAAGAGGCAGATTTTGAAAAATCCGAGTCCTTGGATCAAAATTTCAAAACCGTCAAATGTGCACTCTCAAACAAATTTATGAAGATACGACTATTTTTTCAAACTTTATGTCATCGAGTCTGCTCAATATAGAAAGCATGCATATGTAACAAACTATCACATAATAGCATATATACTTTCATCAACAATTTAGAGCTATGAAGTAATTTCAATGCCTATGTAACTAGAGAAATTCAGCACATAATATCATAATTTAAACAGTCAACCCAAAAAATGCAACTTTTTTAGAAAAGTCAAGCCTAAAGTATGACTTTGATTTCAGAACTACGAGTTTGATTTCATAACTATGACTTTGTTTTTTAAACTACGAGTCTCATACTGGATTCAGATTTTGTTGACGGTATAAACACGCTACCATGCATGAAACATAAATCAACCCACAGCAAAAAGTAAACCTTCAATTTATAAAAGAATTAATCAACCAACAAAATCATATCCTCACAAAGAAAATGCTCAACTCTGGACCATTATTACCATCTGGGCTCAACATGTACAAAGTCTCGGAGTCCTTGGACCCCACCACGTGCTCGAAGTGAGCCCGCATATATGCCATCTCACCATCCGGCCCGTCAGTTTCAGAATTTCCAGGAAGTACCCCTGCCCCCATCGACGTTGCCCTCAAAAGCTCCATTACTTGTAAATCCTCATCATTCGCCTCTCTCTTAACCCCGTATCCGTTCTTTTTTCCGTTACAATACATTGTCCACAATGGCTCCTCAAACAATTTCATTTTCTCCTTTTCGGCCCTTTTTTCACATTCAAGGGCGATTCGTACCATTCCCATACTCATTTCCTTTTGTAATACATTCGTTTGCATGGCGAGCTCAATAACTAATGTGGGGAGGGTCCTAGGGTTCTCTTGTAACGACAAGCTTACCCTCCCCTTGCGGTACCCAAAAAGCGTACCGCTAATTCTTGACCCAGAGACGCTCCTATGGGTTTCGGGGAGGAACCCTGCTGGAAGATGCGGGAGCCTGCAAGCCGGAGTTATAATAGGAAATGAGCGAAAAACTGAACGAAAAATACGAAAGGCTTTTCCTGATTTTTGCTTCCTTTTGTGGGAGGGTTGTAGAAGGGAGGATGCCTGGTAGGGTCGAGGCGGAGGCTGGGGAGGTGGTGGCGTGGCGGTTTGGTTTGTGTTCTTAGACTTTGGCTCCCCCATTGGCTTCCTGGGTTTTTTTGTAAGCTTATTTATTTGTTCAAGGAGAAGGCCATGAGAGATTAGATTGTTAGGTTTGTTAACCTTGTTTTGTGGGAATTAAGTTATAATTTTGTAAAATTTAATTAGAAATGTATCGAAGAGTTGGCTAAGTCTTCGGACCCAAAAATAGTGGAGCTTTATATATATGAATTCATATTCTGCATGGACGTCACATGTTATATTTCGTGTTTTCAATATGGAACATGCCAAATATCGTTTGGTTACAAAATCAAGTAACTGATTTTGATTGGTCAAATTTTTGATTGCTAGAAAGTTTTGCCAATCTCAGTAATTTCATATTGGTTCCATGCCTCTTAGTGAGTCGATCCCTATGAAAATAGTTTAATTCTAGTTGTCATATTTCTTTTCGGGAAGTTACTGGCTGTCATATGTTATAGCAGCTGCATTTTGTTGTTCGATTCAGTAAACTTGTTAGATTATTTTTCGTTCAAAATTATGTGATTTTTCATCTTTCATTTCAAATTAAAGCCAGCATACTTCCGTTTGCAAATAATGATTATATATAGCGTGATCTAACAAGTTCTCATAAAAAAAATATTGAACTCAAAAGATCAAACTTTCAATAATTCACTTGAAGGTGACAAACAAAAAATTAAAAACTAAAATCAATTGGTACCATTTTTTAAATTTGATTCTGGTACGGGCATCCTTGCTAATACTAAAAAAAACAGAAAATAGCAACTTCAAAGCACACGGAAATTCAGATAAAACATGCCAACTAAAGCCTACATTATAGCTGCAGAATAATACGAACTCATACGCAAAACAAAATCTGAAGCATTCATAATCGAAACAAGCAAAAAGTATCATTGTTATAGTGCCAGAACTAAGCAAACTCGAGTACTAACAGCTACACTTTGACCCAGAATAGCTAAACATTAAGAAAACTCAAAATTGTTCTTGAAATTTCATTTGAAAAGAACACCAAAGAAACGAGCCTCTCAGTACCTCCTGGGCCCACCACCACGTCCAAATCCGACAGTTTGTGCCGCCTGTTGCTGCTCCTCGGCAGCCTTAACAAGTCCCGGAAGATCACCCATGCCAAGTATAGCAAGCATGTCCATCGTCTCTTTATCAACTTCGATCCTATCAGTCTTAATTGCAGACTCATCGGGCACAAAGTCCATACGCCTCTCCCTCTCCTCCTCCTGAAGCTTGAGAGAAATTCCACGTACGGGACCCTTTTGGATCCTCTTCATTAGATGGGTTGAAAACCCTGCAATCTTGTTGCGGAGACGCTTCGATGGGATTATAGCAACTTCTTCTAAAATCTTCTTGTTCGTGTGGAAATCCATAGTCATCTTGGAGTAGTACCTCTCGATGACCTGACGAGAGGATTTCTTCACTGTTTTTGTTCTGACGCGACCCATGATTGCAGATTCTTAAAACCAAAAGGACATAATTAGTATTACACCATTTGACAACCAGAATCGAAATCTAACCACGTTTAAAATTTCTTATCCATAAGAAGGTTTTAGTATTCATGTAGTTAAAATAACAGATTATATTTTTTTCATCGTTTACCCATCAGGATATGGATATGTATCAACTCTGACACTGTGTTAGAGTGTCTCAGACGACCGTCGTGAGAATTGACTCCAAAATCATCATCAGGAAACATGTTTTCAAGTTTTACTAGTATCCCGAAAAGCTATAATACTTTTAATCAAAAGACAAAAACTATACCGAAATTAACCACCCACAAGAAGTCGCATGTAATTAATGTACTCATAAGCAGGGGGTACTTAAAACAACTTAATAAACTGTGACGATAACCAACCAGACTGAAAGTAACTAAAATAAGAGGCAAGTTAAACAGGCGAAGACAAATCTTGCAATGTACTTTGATATGGATCATATTAAGACAAGCTAGATTATATACTCCTAACAAACAGCAAGTATTTAACAATGTCTTTGGTTACCTCTTAACCGTATTTGGGAAAATGGATTTTTCACTAATTTGCTGATAGGGTGGATAAAAACAACGCTATTTTTTTTGAGTAAATGTAACTCTTGAACTGTTTACAAGCAAAAAGAGTTGAAAAAAACTGATAAGACAAAAAACCGCAGCAGATCATAATGCAACAAAACGATCGAAAGCCTACTTCAACATACCAGCTAATGACCAAAACACTCAGTTTATGTAAAGAGATATTGGTATGGAAACATATTAGCAAATTGCAGATAAATCTTCAAATGATATTGGTAAAGATAAAAATATCAGAAACATGAAAACCAATTGTATATTAAACCCAATAAGAGATTTAATGACGAAAGGCTTTAAACATAGAATACAACATACAATTACCAGATTAGTAAGAAAAAAAGTTCTGATGAGCATGAACTTATATTTTATTATAACAAGTAATCCTCAATATTACACAATACCATACAACTTTTCAATGCTTACTCTAACTCATTTAGACATTAACCCAATTGATGATGGTATAAAAAATAAATTAAGCATGCTTAAAATTTTCAGTAAGATATTAAAAAGGAAAAACTAACTTTTAACGCTACAAGTACATGCTATAAGCCTATGTCACATGTTGATTTATAAATATTACTACAACATAAAAACATACAACTACAAAAAATGCCACAAAATTATAAAAATAAAATAAAAAAATCAGGCACATAAACCCAAAAAAATGTTTTCTCTAAAATCCAAACATGCCATATCTCATGTTATTTAATAAATATTACAACAGCAAAAAACACAAACTACATAAATTAAAATGTCAGAAAAATTAGAAAACAACCAAAAATCAGGCACATAATCTGTACCAAAAAACGAGTTTTCCCTGAAATCCAAACAAACTATATCTCATGTTATTTTATAAATATTACAGCATAAAAAACAAAAACTACAGAAATTAAAATGTCCAAAAAAAATTAGAAAACAACAAAAAATCAGGCACATAAACTGTACCCAAAAATGAGTTTTCTCCAAAATCCAAACATGCTATATCTCATGTTATTTTATAAATATCACAACATAAAAAACATAAAATTACAGAAATTAAAATGTCACATAATTAAAAAACAACAAAAAACCAGGCACATAAACTGTACCCAAAAATGTATTTTCCCTAAAAAAACTAAATCTAAATAAAAGCATACACATAAAAAGCACAAACAAAAGGTACTCACTCGAGCTCTGCAAAATGTAACAGATCTTATAAACTTAATTCTTTATTTAAAATTAACTAAGAAAAAGTAAATCTAACAGTTAAATAAATTGCATACAGATCAATACATACATACATAAAACTGGAAAAGATGCTAATATAATAAATAATATGTAGAGAGAGAAACTATGAAACTCACCGAAGAGAGAGAGAGAGAGAGAGAGTGCGGCTGAGCAAATGAAAGAGAAGTGAAGGGTTTTCTTTGTGTAGCTTTTATATAACCACTTTACCCTTTTGCCCCTGCTTATTACTTCTGTTAGTTTATCAATATTATTTTATCTAATAACAATAATAAACACGTAATCTTAACCATTAAAAATAAATAAATGAAAGGTTATGATTGATGTGTAAAAATAATCTATTTTTTTATAAATGTTATAGTGTATATAATTAAAATTTATGAATGACTTGTTTTTTTTATCTCATCTCATCTTGCTATTTTTTGTAAGTTTGTTATAGTATAAGACGTTTTGTTTCTAAAGTTTAATATACGCATCCGTTACATTACATTATTATGTTTTTTTTTCATATATCAATTGGAATACATGTTAATCGTTAATTATTACTAAAACGTATTTTGATTTAATTATTAGTTATAGTTTAGACCGATTAAGCCAAGCATATGGCCCGGGGCGAAGTCATAATCGTTTACCGGGGGTTGTCAGAATTTACATTACTAAATTAAGTGAAATGAAAAGAGGAGAGGTGTAAAATCATCATTTTTAACGTATTTTAGTGAAAATAAATGGTTATGAATTAATAAAATCATAATTTTCAGAAATACGGGGTGTCGTCGCTCCCAATAGTCTGCAGTTAACTTCCCTCGTCAATGCCCACAATCATTTTGTATTATTCATCGTCATACTTTAAAGAAACAGATATTTTACACTGTGTGGTATGCCCGATATTTATAATTAACAACAATGTTTTCAATTACTTACCTTATAAATAAGTTGAAATTCGTGTTGATAAAATACAGTAAATCCATGTGATGGGTGGCAACTGAGGAATTTATAAAATCCAGTAAATGTGTACGAATGAGGACATGTAAATGTGAGGCCATTGAGAAGCTCTGCTCTGATGTTTAGTGACAATGGGACTCAAAACCTTACGACAACTAACCTTATTTATGAGAGTGGAAAGTCGGATATATATGAACAATAATGGGAAGAATTCGCTCTCCAATTTAGAAGCTCGAGAAGGGTCAAAATCCCTAGATGTAGCTAGTTTGGATAAGAAAACCAATACGAGATACGACGGTACTCTAGTCCTTAGATTTGCTCAGTCACTAATACAGATAAACCAACAACCAAGTTAATAATTTTAGCATCGAGAACACCCGTAGTGATGACTCTGAATTATAATTGATTGCTTATTACATGGTTGTCGAAGCACGGATATGGTAGAGCGGAAAAGCAAAGGCAGCAAACCCAACATGGAGCGAGTTAGAATTTACGGTATCTAAACATTTAGGTTGGTGCTACGAGAAAGTAATAACTCGTATTTATCTATCTTCATATTTTGTATAACATGTAACGATCCTTCTTTGAAGTTATGAGTAATCATACTTTTTTTAATTAAGATATTGATTTTCATGGCTGAAGATTTTTATTATCAAATACTTAAATATCTAGTTTTTTAACATGAGAATATTTAAGATGTTTTTATTGTTGCTATTTGTATATATATTTCAACAACTCTATATTAGACCCTTCTTGGAGCTAAACAGTGCCATCGGGTTCAAAAAAGTAAGTGTTGCCACATAAGTAAAAAAAAAAAAAAACTTTATTCAAATGTTAAATTTAACTTATTTTTTGACACCACAATAGACTTGTTAAAAATTAATTATAAAAACGATATATTTGGGAAAGTCACCGAGGAGATAGAGCATTTTACGTTAGAACCAGGTCCGGTTTTGGGCCTAGACCCAAGAGACACATGCTTAGAGTCTCAAAAAAAAAAACTTATTTTAGAGCCTCTATTTTCAGAGATTTATGTTTTGTATAATTGTATTCCTAATTATTTACAATAGATATTGATGTAAAAATAGTTACAATTGTTGACTAACTTGGGTTCACTAGTTATACTGATCCCTCAGATATGTGGTTTAACCTTTTACAATCTTTAGCTGATTTGTTGAGTATAGTGGATCAAGGTAGAATATAACTTTTCTATCTATTTTAAGAAAGATAAAATGATTTGTTAAACATTGATATGTGAATGAATCACTTTATTTATGTATCTTTTAAATCTTTTTATTCATTTTGGTTACCTTTATTGTACTTGCTCGCAGTACGTACTTTATAATCAAGGCATAGTTCCTGTATATGCATATACATTTGCATATGCATGTACATATACATAAGTGATATACAATATACATGCACATGTATATGTATAAATATATATTTATGATATTTATGTTTGACTTTTATCTGTTAGAGGGTTGGTTTGAGACATGAAGATAGATCGTGTCAAGAAATTTGAATTCTGCTTGCCTTTTTTGTAAGTGCTAGTTTATTTAATTTTTTCTAATATAAGAATTAATGGGCTATAAAGTCTGTATAATTGCGCAAAAGCCACAATATAGTTCAACTAACCTCTTGCTGTTGAAATAAGATAGAAAGTGTAAATGTTAGTCCAATTTCAGAATTTGAGTGTCAAACAGAAAAACATGTACTTCGTATGGTAAGTGTCTCGACTAATTTTGAAGTTTTTAAAGTGTGATATTGTCTAAAAATATATCTTAATGTCATTTTTACGGGTTGGACTGATCGATACAGCTAGCAGATGGTACTTACTTCACATTCAATAGCGAGTTTTTGTGTATTTAATTTGTTATATTGTTTTAAACATAATTAAAGTTCATATATTCGTAGCATAAGAGTCGATTTATAAAGATATCTACAATTTAGGTTGTGGCACATGTAAATGTTCATAAGCAAACCCCGCAAATTAAGGTTATGCATCTTTGGCTAAACATTTTATGGAAGTTAATTTTCCCCCTTTATTTGCAGTTGTTCCGTCAATTTGACTGGAAGATGGATAAACTTCAGATATTTATATACCTCTTAACACGAACTTGTCGTAATCAATACCTTGTGGTAATCCTGGACTTGTAGTTCACCACAAATTCCTCTATGAACTATTCACTATTTGAAAAATCTAATCAATTTACCTTCTTAGGTTTTACTTGCTATGAGATGGTAGAGTTGTTTTTATTTTTATTTACATAGTGGCTGTTTGTTCTTACTATCATTAGCATTTCGTATATCTGCTTTACTTATGAGTTTTAGACTTTTAGTTCTAATTTCTAAACATATTCATTGTTTGTGGCAAGAAATGATTAATCATTGTATGTGGCAAGAAATGATTAACCATTGTATGTGAGTTTTAGTTCTTAGTCATTCCCTGATCTCTATTGTAACATTGACCCCAAGAGTTATATTTATACATTTTTTTTCAGAACAGACCTTCTATTAATCATAAATAAAAAATGTGTGGTCACTGTGGAACATCCTTCACAGTGACAAGATAAAGAGAACGATTAAAAGTGAAAAAACGATACAAATAAGGCTTCAAATACAACAGAATGGCAAGGCCTACGAAACTGCAGAAACAAATAGAAAAAACCAATCAAACAAAACATCATTCTTTTCAAAAGTTTTCAAAAAAATATTTTACAAGATCCTCACTTTACTCCTAACTCCCAACCTTTTTAACACCTTTATGTCTGAGTTATATTTGTACATACTTAAAAAGTTTTTATGTGTTATATTAATTAAGATTATAAATTTGCAAGAGTTTACGGATGAACTCATTGAAGAGGAAGAATTGACTGAAGATCATAAGGAGTTTTTTCAGGTGAATTGTGCTCGAAAGCAAGAAGTTCGCTTTTCATGCTTCCATATTTTAGATTTTTTCTTGAGATCATTATTCATTTTTCATTTTTTTTATCATAAATTTGTGCGAGAGAAGGTCCGAGAAGCAAAGCAAGCTAATCATGCGGTAATATTTATTGGCATCGTATTTGCTTTATCCTATTTTTGCTAGCACTTAATCTTAAGCCTAAACAAGGTATGGATGCATTATAATTTGTGAGGTTAGATGTTAATTTACGTGTTTTGCATGATAGTATATTTGTGCGATTGGAAGCTTATAGTGTAATTGCATTGGTGTGCATAACATACTTCTAGAGTTTATTATTATTGGGTACCATTCCAAGTATTAACCAATGGTGGTACATAAATAAGCATACCTTTTCAAAATAAAGGTTTTTTACATGCATTTGGATTTTATTTATGGTCAGGTAAATTGCATACATTTTGCATATTACTAATCGTATTTTGGCATAGTTGGAAAATTACAGGTGAATATATAGAAATGTGTATTGGTGATTTTTCCGATTCCTTTATTGCCTTTTGTTTTAAGATCACTGCCTAATTTATTTCTGTTGCTTAACCTGATAGATTCTTAATCTACTTACACATATAAGATGATTCCTAACCGTAAAGATAACCAGAGCTTATATCTACAGAAATGACAAGCAAAACGTGCTATTAATCCATCTTTATATAGTGTTAAATTCAATATACAATTTCTTATCAACAATGCTCTAAAAGAAGAAAGGAACTTTTGGGCGGAAACTCATTGCCCGTCTAATCTCGCTTAATTTGGGTAATTTTCTGTCCGGTCCAGTTTTTGATCTTTTATTAAGTGTAATTCAAAAAATACAACTTATTTAAATTTTAGTTTAAAATATAAAAAGAGATGAAAATATAAAACAGATGAAACATTAAAATTTGTATTTGTACGAGTCAATAATCTATATTTGACATGTATAAGTTTATTTAAACGTGAAAGGTTAACGTAAAACCTATTACCAGAAGTCAATAATTTGTATTTTAAAAAACTGATGAAAATATAAAAACAAATAAAAAACATGAGTTTTGAGTGAATAATCTATATTTTACATGCAGAGTTTTATTTAAACATAAAAACTTAATTTTAAACGTAAAATCTGTTAGTAGAAGTCAATAATTTATATTTATAAAAACATATGAAAATCATGAGTTTGTATTTAGCATGTACTAAAACTTAAATAAGTTTAGGCACTGACTAAAACTTAAATAAATACAGGTTTTTTTATCTCCCAACAATTAACTCGTTTAATTATCGTCTAATCCATTTAATGACGGACAATCCGTAACTCGTTTAATTATCGTCTAATCCATTTAATGACGACCAATCCGTAACTCGTTTAATTATCGTCTAATCCATTTAATAACGGCCAATCCGTAACTCGTTTAATTATCGTCTAATCCATTTAATGACGGCCGATCCGTTACGCATCTAAACACCGCACGATCGGTTGCAGCCCAAGTCCACCAAAACTTTTGTTTCGGCCCACCAAACTCAAAATTGTTGGGCAATTTGTGTGTGTTGGGAGTTGATTGTTTTGCAATTATTGAGAAGACCATAAGCTATAAATGGGCCGGGTATAGGCCGGATATAAATCGGGTAGCGTTAAACTTGACCCCGAAAACCCTACAAAAGATTTCAAATCTGACCCAAATACAAAAATACCAAACACAAATTCAAATCCTTTCCCAATCTCACCTTTTTCACTTCTCTCCCCCTTCTCCCTCTCTCTCTCTCTCTCTCTATATATATATATATAGATACATACACACACAAATATATATATATATATAGTACAATAATTATATTATATTTATAGCTACAATGAAGAAGGGAACTAAGCGAAAGGCTAACAATAAGCAAATCGAAGAAACAGAGGCTATTAATAATAAATCGACAACTGATAATAATAACACGATTAAATCAGATGAGGTTAAGAAGAACACGGGTACGAGGCTTAAACGGGTTAAACCCGATTCTCCACCCGAATTCTTCGAGGACCAGAGAAATATGGTATTACTCCTTTTTTTTGTTTTAATTAATTTTATGCTGGTTGTTAGACTTGTTGATGTGGATTTATGAATTGTATAATGCTAATATTAATGTAATTACACTTTTTTGTCTTAATTGTCGTGCTTATCCGAGCCCGAAAGTCTTCAAGAAACAGATGGTTATGCCTATTTATTTTATTTTTTTTGAATTATTTAGAAAGTAAGTTATGATTTATGGGACACTAAAAGTTAACTTTATAAACTAATAAAAAGCTAAATAAAATGAAGAACCCTAGCATGAAGAACCCTTAACTTAAATATTAATTAAAACTAAAATAATATTGATTAAAATTATTATATTTCACTTGTCTCCACCCTTCTCTCTCTCTCTATACACACACATAAACATATATATATATATATATATATATATATATATATAATATGTATTCCGTAACAAGCAGAGAATCTACAGTGAGGAATGGAACTAAAGGAAAGGCTAACAAGCAAAGGAATATGGTATATTTATTTACTTTTTTTATTACTTTTGTTTGGGTTAGTGAGAGAATTTATGAAATTTGATGCTATTTTGAATATAAAGGTATGCTTGTGAAGGTGGTTGCTATGAATTTGAATGTATATACACATTTAGTTTAATTTGCTCTGGTTTTGTGCTAATTTGTTGGTGTTTAGGCATGGGTATTATGGGATTACTAGTTTTTTTTCCCTAGCTTAAAGGTATTAATTTGATCGGGATAATGGTTGACACATCTTTTCTTTAAATCTTGATGCTAATTTTTTAGGTGTTTAGGTATGGGTAATAATGGCAGGAGAAAGTTTCTTTGGTGATATGGAATTCGTGCTTGTTTGGAATTAGCTTCTGAGCTAATAAGCTTGAGGTTTCTTCAGCATATTATTCCCGAGTCTAGAATTGTCTAATACCAAAAGCCAGAAATCTCAGATTTCAAACTGACTAAAGCAAAGCACTTTAAGAGCACAATATCGTTGTTAAAAAAGACCAGCCAAACACGGTTTTAAATTTTGTTCTAATTTAGATGTATATGTATGTTTCAAAGTATAAGTATTATGAACTAGATAGTCGTGTCTTTTTACTAAGAAAATATATCTAGACTGTCTTCTAATTTTGGTGTTTGGATATGGGTTTATGGGAATTAAAAAGTTTTTTTGGGTACATAAGAGAAGCTAGAAAATTTGATGCTTACATGGATGTATAGATGTGCTAGTGAATACGAGTATCAAACACAGCCCTGTCAGTATGAGTATTTTAGGATGAGTCGGTTTTGTTGACCAAACAAGAGAATTTGATGATTTTGATCTTAGAGTTTGTCTTAACTTGTGTGTGTGCATGTGTTCAATTAGATTTCAGAAAAATGTTAATTTTCTTTTTTATTTGTATTTAGGTCTACGCATGTCCCTGCAGATATTGAAATTGTGTTTAGTATTTACTTTACTGTGGTTTATTTTCTTTCCTTGTGGATTGGTTACTATTTCTCTAATCTGTCTATTCTTGTGATATGCTTTGTTCTGAAATCAGAGGGTTTTTCAATTAAAGATTTGATGATACTGGTCTTCGTAATTTAACTTGCGTACATCGTCTCTCCAAGTTTTAGATTGAAAGCACACGGTTTTATCTCTCTTCGTGAGTATGTAATTGTTTACTGTGCCAATTACATTGGATGTATATTACTTTCATGACTGTCAGGTTGATTTTTACTTTATGTATAAATTTGTGTCTGTTTAAACAGTTCGGCTAATTTTTTATATATATGTTTTGCAGGAAGACTTATGGAAACAAGTCTTTCCAGTTGGGACAGAGGTTTGGCTTTGCTTTACTCTCTCGTCTTAGATGTCAGTCACCATTTTCTTATGCTCATAACTTTTGGTTCTCTTGCAGTGGGATTTGTTGGACCAAGTTTATCAATACAAGTGGGATTTCTCCAATCTAGAAGTACGTTGTGTGATCATTGTCTCAAAATTGAAGATGAAAGGAGTCAAGTAGGAAATTGTGTAATGACAAAATTTGTTATTTAAGTACTAAACTGCTGTTTTCCCTCCTTCCAGAAAGCATTTGAAGAAGGTGGAGAACTCTACGGACAGAAGGTCTACCTTTTTGGATGTACTGAGCGTAAGTGGCCTTTTCTTCTATTCGTTTTTTTGTAATTTGTATATTGAAGGGCTCTTTTTAGTGCAAAGATTCGTCACTGAAAAATATAGCTGAAATGAAAATGTCTTCACGGAATATCTTAGGTCTAAGAACAGGAAATTTATTTTCTGTCTCATGGTTCCACTTAGTTTTTTCTTGCACCAAAAGGCAGCTTTAATATTCATCTGCATTTTCTTTTCCTTAGCTTTTTTGTACACCTGATGGATCTTTTATTTTCTTCTCTATCTTTCAGCACAGTTGGTCTTCTTCAGGGATGAAGGGAAAGTAACATGTATTCCTGTGGTAGTTGCTGTAAGTTAACGTACCATTTATTTTAATATGGTTTGTCCTGTAGCAGTTTTGAACTAAAGAAGATACAGCAAACTCAAACATGTCTCATGAGTTTTATATCAAATTTTAATGGCAAATCAACCGGACCACAAACAAGCCATAAGTTTTTATTCATACGTACATGCAAACTTACTTGATGTGACAATTGGAGTTGGTGATTGGGTACCATATTATTGCTTAAACAAAGTTTTCTTACCATACGCAAGTTCCTTGCTCTTTAATAATCACCTAAGTTTTAATACAACTACTAAACGTCGGCATACAAACATGTCTCATGAGTTTTATATCAAATTTTAATGGCATATCAACCGGACCACAAACAAGCCATAAGTTTTTATTCATACGTACATACAAACTTACTTGATGTGACAATTGGAGTTGGTGATTGAGTACCATATTATTGCTTAAGCAAAGTTTTCTTACCATACGCAAGTTCCTTGCTCTTTAATAATCACCTAAGTTTTAATACAACAACTAAACATTTCAGGACTTCTTTTTTTTCACTTTTGTTGAATAGGTTGTTTCTCCCTTTCCACCTTCGGATAAAATTGGGATTAAATCAGTCCAAAGGGTGGAAGAGGAAATTATTCCCATGAAGCAGATGAAGATGGACTGGGTTCCATACTTGCCCCTGGATACCAGGTAGTTCTTTGTTTATTTTGCCTCTTCATTTATATTAATCTAATATCTCGTACCTTGTTTTCTTTTGCACGGCTCTCTAAGCTTCTAATGGTGTTGTGTAATTTTAATTTGCTTCAGACTTGCTCAAGTTGAAAGACTAAAATTCCAAATTTATATCCTGAGCTGTACACAGAGGAGGTAAAATTCTTATTTTTCACGTCCCTACACCACTCAAAGAGTCAAAAGTTTTATTGCTTCACTAGGTATACTGTTCCCGCAGATATGTGGTTTAACCTGTTGCAATCTTTAGCTGATTTGTCGAGTATCGTGGATCAAGGTAGATGATAGTTTTTTGAGCTATTTTAGGAAATATAAAATGATGACATGGTAAACCTTGATATGCGAATGAATCACTATATTTATTTATCTTTTTATTTATATTGGCTACCTTTATTGTACTTGCTGGCAGTACGTACTCCATGACCTTGGGATAGTTCCCAAGGTTATGGAGTGCGTAAGTGTTCTTTACTCGTTAGGTGGAGAAATTGATATACTTGAGTAGTTTGCTTGTATTAATATTCTGGGTAGATTTAGTGTACATAAGTGATAAAAATCTAATGAATATTCCATGTTTTACTTGCAATATTGATCAGCTTAAACCGAATCATGTGGATTTAATTCCAAACGTAATTTGTTAATTAAACTGTAGTATAACTGATGTAAGGAAGTTCTGGTACTTAACTATGCTGAGATTATATCTAAAAAAAATTGTACCTCCACAGAAGTAGGAACGACGTGATTGTAGCTTGGAACTCAAAATATTTAGCTTTCTTTTCTGTCTTCTTTTGATGGTTTTAGACACAGTCCCTTGTCTTTTGTTCTTAGTTAGAGAACCCGTAAATGAATAAAGTAATAAATTCAAAGCATACTTATAATTTATAAAGGATTTTTAAGACCTGTTAAACTAAATTTATCAGCTTTTGCAAGTTGTGCTTTTTAGTTCTTCTCTTCCTTTTCTCTGAAGTTATTGTATGAGACTGGGACTAGTATAGCTTCTGTTCCAGATCTGTTGGTTCTTACACTGATGTAGTAAACTTAGGCTTCCTCCTCTACTGCATGGCTCTGAATTAAACACATAAGGGTATCTACCTTGCTTTTCCTTCCTTAAAAAGGTCAAGGTTTGATCTCAGTGAAAACCCACCCAGCTTTTGTCAAGCTAGCTTGCTTTGCTTATGCTTATAAGGTGCAGTTAAAACAAGTTTCTGATTATTGTTCTGCTGCCATTTTTATGGGTTCTTCTCGTTGGGTTAGTGTTGTATGATTTGGTATTGGTCTAAAGGGATAAAGAGTGTATACATACACATATATGTATATGTGTGTAAATATGTATTTGTGATACTTATGTTTGACTTTTATCTGTTACAGGGCTGGTTTAAGACATATGAAGATAGACCGTGTCAAGAAATTTGAATACTGCTTGCCTTGTAAGTGCTAGTTTTTTCTTTCTTTCTATAAGAATTAACGAGTTATGAAGTTTGTATATTTGCACAAAAGCCACAATAGTTCGACTAACCTTTTTCTGTTGAAACAACGTAAAAAGTGTGTAAATGTTAATATAATTTGAGTGTCAAACAGAAAAAACATGTACTTTGTATGGCAAGTGTTTTAAGCTTTTAAAGCGTGTTAATGTCTAAAAGATTTCTTAATAGCATTTTTACGGGTTGTACTGATCGATATAGCAGATGGTACTTACTTCACATTCAATAGCGACCGTTCAATTAATACTTTGACCGTTTTTATTTTTTCAGATTTTTACCATCCATTTTTGGAAGATGAAATGGAGCAGAGCACCGTTGTGGATATCTTATATCCGATTGAACCAAAGCCGGTAAGAATTTTGCAGGGAGGAGCTTTTGTCTTTAATTTGTTATATTGTTTTAAAGATGATTAAAGTTCATATATCCATAGCATAAGAGTTGATTTATTAAGATATTTACAACTTAGGGTGTGACACATGTAAATGTTCATGGGGGAAGAGTTGCGCATCTCTGGCTAAACATTTTATATAAGTTAATTTATTCCCTTTATTTGCAGGTGTTCTGTGAGTTTGACTGGGAGATGGATGAACTTGAGGTATAGTCCATCTTGCAGTATTTATACCTCTTAACACGAACTTGTCTTAACCACAATGCCTTATGGTAATCTTGGACTTGCAAAGTTCACCTCAAAATCAATTATCTTCCTAGGTTTTACTTGCTATGAGCTATTTTTTTACATAGCGGCTGTTTGTTCTTACTACCATTAGCACTTCATATATCTGCTGAACTTTTGGCATAGCAATTTCATTGTGTATGAGTTTTTAGACTTTTAGTTCTAATTTCTACAATTCTACCCATATCCATTGATTGTGGCAAGAAATGACTAACCATCGTACATGAGTTGTCGTTGTTAATTATTACCTATCGTAACATTGAGGCTGAGAGTTGTATTTGTAAACTCTTAAAAGGTCTTTTATGTGTTATACTGATTGAGAATAAAAATTGCAGGAGTTTACAGATAAGCTCATTGAAGAAGAACAATTGACTGAAGATCAAAAGGAGGAGTTTCAGGTGAACTGTCCTCGAAAGCATGAAGTTCTTTTTCATGTTTTCATATTTTGGATTTTTCTTGAGATCATTATTATTTATTTATTCATTTCTTTCTCAGAAATTTGTGCGAGAGAAGGTTCGAGAAGCAAAGCAAGCTAATCGTGCGGTAATATATATTGGCATCATTTTTCCTTTATACTATTTTTGGAAGCCCTTAATCTTATTCTTAAGCCTGATGCATTGTAATTTGTAAAGTTACATGTTAATTTACTTGTTTTGCATGATGGTGTTATTTGTGCAATTGGAAGCTTATAGTGTAGTTGCATTAATGTGTAAAATATTTCTAGAGTTTATTATTGTTGAGTACCATTCCAAATATGAACAAATGGTGCTACATAAATGAACATACCTTTTCAAGATAGAAGATTTTTACATGCAATTGGGATTTAAATTCTGGTCTGGTAAAATACATATATTTTGCATATTACTGATTATATTTTGGCTTAGTTGGATAATTACAGGTGAATAGAAATGTGTATTGGTGATTTTTCCGATCCCTCTATTGCTTTCTGTTTAAAGATTACAGCCTAATTTAATTCTGTTGTATACCAAATGCTTCATCTGATAGATTCTTTAATCTACTTATACATATTCGTAAATATAACTAGAGATTCTATCTACAGAAATAACCTCTATATAGTAATATTTTTTTCTGGTCCCAAGCGTATGACTGTAGAGAGGTTCTACTGTATGCTGAACTCATGCATTCAATGAAATGAATGCGCCCTTTTGAAGTTTTCTTAAAAAACATATTTTTCGGTTTTATGGAGTTGGCATCAGAACAAATTGAATATTTATTAGCTGTTTTATCCTCTAAATTCTGGAGAGATTTTTCCTATTTTATATAGAGAGAAACCATATGATCTCCCATTTCCGGATCTAAATTCTTCAAAGTTTCCACTTTGGACTGATGCACATCAGTGCAGTAAACGGCGTTGTTTTATTGGCCTTCTTACATATGCAATTAATGTCAGCTCATACACCATTAACATCAAAGTGGTGCTCTCTTTTCAGCTAGAAATAGTTATAGATTTGAATTTCTTGTTTCTATTTTTGGATTGTCTATGATTAATTGTGAGCCTGTTGTTCTTATAAGTTTAGGAAATTTAGAAGCACATGATAACGTTCGTTAAGTTTGAAGCAAGCTTAAAGAATTAAAACGCCCTCGTTTTATGCACTGAGGTTTCAGTTCAAAATAGGGACTTTAGAGAATTTCAATCCCCCGTTACCGTGGGCACAACAATAACGTTCTCCTTTTAAATTATTATTAAATGGTCAATATTAACGATCAATTATTATTTTTGTAAATTTGTCGAGTTTTCTTTCTTGTAGGCTAGAGAAGCACGGAAGAAAGCTAGAGAAGACATGAGTGAAGAAACAAAGGCTGCTTTTGAGAACATGAAGTTTTATAAGTTTTACCCTTGCCCGTCACCTGATACTCCTGATGTGTCAAATGTTAAGGTAAAATACACACAAAAATGTTCTTTTATATCTTAATTTGCTCTGGCCGTACGATTTGAACCGGTCGTTGCTGTGATTTTTTGTGTTGGATTTTCTTATGCTTGAGACGATGTTTCTTGGTGTATATTGTAATATTTGTGTTGGATTTTTTGTGTATATTGTAATATTGTATATCAAGTAAACCAAGTTTTGTCTTTGGAACTCCCTTGCTTTACTGTTCCATTATTTTGCAAAAGCTCAAGAGGTTAACTTCTTATTCTGTTGTGTACTGTGATATTGGCATACATTGGGCAAGTGATAGTCCTATCCTCGTTTTCTGGTGTTGTATTGTCACACTGCTAAAATATGAGTAAAGTAAGAAAGATGGAAGTCCTCCAACGTGTAGAATGTACATTTTGCTAATTTTTCCCATATAAAATTGGGTCATCTAGTGTTTAGCCAAGAACACACTTTTCCTTTTTTTTCGTTTATTTTAATCCAATAATTACCGTATACTTTCAAACTAGGCATTGTAAATTGATTGTTCGCTTTCTATTGAACCATTTACCAAGGATTCGAATAATAGTTATTTTCTTTGTTTTGCAGGCTCCTTTTATTAACAGGTATTATGGGAAGGCGCACAAAGTTTTTTAAGTCGAGCAATACGGTGACCTCTATCTTCAGCTTCGGATGCTATTACTGTTCTTTTCTCGAGAAATTCTTAGTTCTCAATTCAATAGCCCGAAACCATGTTACAAGAGCAATGAGAAAATGAGAAAACATTACCTCCATTTATAGTTCTGATGTGTAAGGGAAGTTAGTTATATAAGAACTAATTTCTAGAAATTTTGTTTTGAGGCAAACATTTGTTATTGTGTGTATTGAAATGCAAAAAGCCATGAGATTTGGTAGATTTATGCTAGAACCATGTGATTCATATAGCTATTTGTTATCTAGTACTTGATAACATACTTTCTCTGAAATACATGTCCAATTGAGAGGTTGACTAGAAATTCGAGGTGGTGAAACTCATATTTGTTTATTGCCATTTTAAGTTGATTCTTAACCTATATGGATTTCTTTCAAGAGAAAGGCTCACTATTTATGGGAAAACACCTCGGCTGAATTTTCCTTTTAAGTGGAATGGGTCCAATCTTTGAAAGCTTTTTCAAGGAATCATTTTTGTACGAGTAACCGGGTATTACAGATGTGCGGGATTCTTTTAGAAAATTCATTACAGATGTGTAGTCATCCAGGAAACAAACTCACGTTTTCAGCTTAGTGAATCATTTTTCAACTTTTTTGTTTACATCTTTGAAATTTGCTACTTAGTTTTTCTACTGTTAAGTTTGTTAACAGGCAAAAATGCCCATTACATCTTTACTAGAAATCTGGACCATGTTTGACAATTTACATTCTCCCAGTTATTACACTGGATTAGCTTTTTTGTGAGTAAGCTAAATTATGAAGCATATATTTTACTTGATTATGATTTTTGTCATTGTACCAAGGGGAGATAAAATATTAAATCTAACAAGTTGCAAAAAGATACCATTATCTATTCTGGCCGGCCAGGAAATTTAAATGTAACATATAGAAGCTTATAGCATTGATTAAAATTGATTAAATGTAATATGACATGAGTCTCATTAATCAATCATCAGCATAGAACAAGAAGAAAACAAGCACACAAGTTAATAAATTCAACTTGTTATATGAACTCAAGTTAACAAAAGTAATAGTACCAAAGAAGCTAAGTTTAGATCTTACTGACATTAGAGATGCTTTTTTTTTCCCAAACTAATGAACTGTTATCTTAAAAATTCGTTTCCTGATCAAATGCAACTTATTGGTAAAACCCAAACAAAAGCATTCCGAAAACACACTTACCACTCAACTCCATGATGAAGATGAGTAGCCACAGGCCTTTTAGCATTTCCATGTTCATAATTTTTTTCCATATTAAAACCATTACTCACAATCTGATCATCTCCATAGCCAATTATCCTCCCTTGAACCTCAAATGCACTAACAAACTCATTATTATTGTTTCCATTATGGTTATCACCTATAGGAATTTTATGTTCAGTACTGGAAATCTGTTGATCCTCTTGTATACCTATGGTGCTTTTGTCTCCCTCGGTCTCTCTATACTTGTTGAGATAAACTTTCAATGTTCCTACATAATTTTCAAATCCTAAGGTTGTCATAGCCCACAAGAGATCGTCACCATTTATCGTTTTTCTCTTTTCTCTTTGGCATTTTTCGGAAGCTTCCCCAGTTATGAAGCTTATGAACTCGGAAACACACTCTTGAACGGTCTCCTTAGCTTCTTTCGATATTTTGGCGTTTGAGGGGAGAGCTTTTTTCATGATTCTACCAACATTAGCTATTGGGAGAAACCGGTCTTGTTCTTTAGAGGAAGTATCCGAAGATGGGCTCCCAACAGGGCTCGGTTGTGATCTTTTTCCGGTCATGAAGGATGTATTTTAGAGAGTGAAGATTAATTGGGAAGATGAGGAGATAGTTTGAGAGCTATTTCTGATAGTAAATGTGAGAATTTATGCTATTTGAAAAAAGGAAGAAAAACAAAAGGTAGAGTTGTGAAGGCGGTTGATGTAGACGTTAAAGGATGAAAATGCCACCATTCTTATGGAATTACTATTAGGATTTTACTTTGTTACAAAATATGTAACTTCTGATCCAGCAATGAAACTTGAAAAATAATGCTCCGTTTTGTTGCGTGCAATAAATTATTACTTTTATAGAGACAGAAATGGTAACACTTAGGCCCCCCGGGGGCTAAGATTTTATCACCTCAGTCCCGTACTCCCGTTAAAATTTTATCACTTACTTGGACGTCACATGACTAAGAGCGCTAAATAAAACAGCTATTGATCACTTGTCAGTCGGTCGACACTCAAAGCTAAAAGACTTATATGACTGGGTCAGGGTCACCTTGCTTATAAGTCCAATAACTGAGAACGGATGTTGATGAGTAAATAGTCTCCAACTCTCTTTAATATCTTCAAAAGAAGAATTCGCAAATTGTGAGTTTTTTCTTAAATTAATTTTTTTGGTAGTAATGTTTATTAAATATCGAAATTAATTATGGGGTTTGAAAAGGAAAATGTGAGCAACAAGCACAAACAAAAATGGTATTCATTTTCTTTTGTGTTGCTCTCATGATATCAGTAAGAGAGTATTTAATAATCCATCTTTTAATTTACTTGGACAATACCCTTTAGAACAATATTGAATAGCTCTAGTGAAATTGTCCCCAATGTTTGTTTAGCATGCTAAATATATAATACTTTATTCTTTTGCAGCTGTGATGATATAGCTTTGACTGTTCTCTCAATAAAATTAGCTAATTTATCAGTGTAAGGCCGGACACAAGAATTTGTCGTTACGTTTTTGACCCTCATAGCTCACATCATGCGTTTTGAATATGCACTTTAAAAAATAAAATTTGCAATTTTTGCTCCTTGTCTCAAGATCACAACGTATACAGTCTAAGATTGTACAAAAAATGAACTAAGTCAAGCCAAAGATCAGTTAATTTTAGACCAATAAAAAAGTTCTCCGGTCCTAAATTTAGTTAAGGACAAAAAGAGAAATAAGTAGATGCTTAAATGTACAATTTAGAGACAAATTTTGGATTGTTTTTAAATGAATGGCCTCTAAATCACTAGCTTATGACTTCTTGTAGTGGTTAATAGTGAGCTCAATGTGCTTCAGTATACTCAAACGCTTCTTTTAAGGGGTTAAACAAAAAAACTTTCAGATTATAAATTTGCTGAAATTAGTTTCTGGAGTGTCAAGTTTATTTTGAAAATGCTACTTTTTTAACAAACAATCTGATTCATTTGAGCATAATATAAGAAGTAGAGTGGGTTTTCATCCCTCCCTTATAAACGTTTTTTTTTTGGATATGCATAGACTCTACACATGTTGTACTACAAGAATGCCAAGTTTAATTTGGTCGAGCAAATGAATTCGATGGCGTGTCGCGTGTTTGAAAAACAATGGAGAACAAACGTCCATATAACGTGTTTTTTATTTTTTTATAGGCTATCATGAAAGATATCATTTTTTTTTCATCGTTTCGTCGTGCTAGAGAATATTAACTTTTAAGATCTTAGTCAATCTTTTACAAGCTTTAGAATCATAGCAATGGACAAGGGTTGGTGACGATTGGAGGGCCACTATTTTATGTTCCTTTCCAATTGTACAAGCAAAAAAAAAAAACCAAGAGAAGGGACATGCTGTATTGACTTTAGCATGTACAATTGTACAAATCTTTATTCTTTTTGTTCTTGATTTTTTCTTCTATTTTGCGTGCTGTCTATCTCGTTACATTACAGATAGAAATATACTATTCAATAAGAGAAATGACTCAGTTACCAATTTTCCTAACATAAATTCTCACCAGCTAATTTTTCAAAAAACAGAAAAAAAGGAAAAACAAGATATGTACATCTACATCATCGGGTTTAACTTTGAATTAATCTTCACAGTTGCTAAATGCATTATAAATTAGCAGGATAATTAAGTTTATTTCCTATCTTACAATAACAAATTATTCATAAAACATTTTTGGTTTAACAAACAAGGAGAAACTTACAAGTGATCAGAGTTCAACCCGAATAACTGGATTTGTTTTCTGAAACATATTTTGATTTAATATGAACTTTTTGGAATAATTTTAAGATTCGTCTGCAAACAATTTAGTCGGCACAAAGTAATAAATATAATTTTATTTCTTGGCCAGCAATAATCTATCACAATTCCCAGTTTTTATATAAAGATGTAAAGTGGTAATAATTAAACACTGACTTTGTCCGAGTACAAGAAGAACAGCCACTAAGATTAAGTTAATTACAAACGTGTTATTTTAAACTGTTACATATATGGATGTTACATTTGAAATATCTGTACCGATATCAATGCCTTAATGTCCTAATTAAGACGTTCAGTCTTCCAAGGGGTGTCATTTATTTATCACTTGACCATATTTGAAATAGCTGGTCAGGTATACATTTGATTGTCGATGTAGAATCACAAGTGAAAGGGCAAATTAAAAGAGATTATAACAATTTTGACTCCTTTCCTTTACTATTACTATTATACGGTAGCTCATTAGATGTTATTAAATTGTTGTGTGTTAGACGTTTGTAAGCTATATTTCATTATATATATTAGATTGTTGGTTATGTGTGCCAGTTATTTCTAATTCCAAGTCAACTTCAAATCACATTGCTGTCCATTTTTTTTTAATTAAAAAGGTGAATCAGATTTAATTTGCTGAGCTAAGTAACGCATTTCAACTGTAACAAATATAGTAGTATTTTAATTTTGTATGCAGCTCATTTAAAACCTAACTATATGTATATGTATATTATGGTAAAACTAATATGAAATGAGGCATGGAAGGTATCTAATTAAATATTGGACTGTAAATAGACTTGTGCCAAATGGCCTCGTTAGCTTCTTAGACCAGCTAGCAACATACATAATATTTGAATTTCTAGTTTCACCAACTTTCCGTGACAAGAAAAAAGGACAGTTTCATTTAGGTCTAATTAATGAGAAACTTACCTAGTAAAAACGCGTGTAAATGTATTTCCTTAATTTACTCAAGTTGTTTTAAAATAATTTTAAAATACTGTAGATTTATAGTGAATTTAATTAGCATCAAGATTATATTCAAACACCATATTTTAGGTAAATGTAAATTGCCAAACTTATATATTTAATCCATGGCCTAAACCCTCTAATTCAGAGGAGCGCCATTTTTATACATACGTAACTTATATATATATATATATATGTGTGTGTGTGTGTGTGTGTGTGTGTGTGTGTGTTGTGTGTTGTGTGCGTGCGTGCGTGCGTGCGTGCGTGCATGCGTGCGTGCGTGCGTGCGTGCGTGTGTGTGTGGAGATATAAGGAGAAAAAAATGTTTAAAATGGACGTAAATTTTGCTCTTTTAGAGTTCAAGGTTAAAGATCTTGTTTAGGCTCTTTTCTCCTCTTATAGTAGTGGATGAGACTATTCTGATGTAATTCAGTTTGTGCATTATGTATTCGTTTTCTTACCGGACTTTAGCCGGATGGCCAACACGGGGTCTGACCCATGTTAAAACTACTGTTATTGTTCTATTCTAATAACAATGGTCCTTTATTCAAAAAAAAATATAAAAAAATATGTGTGTGTGTATTAAATATAATAATTTAAGATGAAGCACGCTCGTTCCAAATATAATTCAGTACACATGTTTGCTAAAACCCTCTTTGTTCAGATCTTATTCATTTCATTTTTTGTTTATATTCAACATTCTCTTTTTTTATTGTTAGTTAAGAAAATAAAATCTCAAGAATCAAGCCATTACATATTATCAATTTATATTGTATTTATTACACAATACAATACAAAACATTCGACTTTTCTATTTTTAATTAATTAAATTAAGGTTTTTAAAAAGAAATACCATGTTCATTTATATTATTTTAAGTTATAAAAGTTTTATTTGTTCCATTTTGGTAAAACACCTAAATCTCCAATGCGGGAACCAATCCCGCCTTAGCTGGTCTGTCTTTTTTTAGTGTTTGGGTGCACTTTTTATTTTAATTTTTTTATCTTATCGTTTGAGCAGAAGATATGCAATTTTTTTTGTCTTTGTGATGATTGACTTTAAATTAATGTTCTTTTGAAGTTCTTGATTTCCTCTGATAGAGGGTATGCTAATAAAAAATAGAAACTTATGAATCTGAATTGACCTAGATCGAAAGCTTCTAGTTATGTGAACCAGATATAAGATTAACTAAATATATGTTCATGAAATCTAACTGACATCACCTTTTGATCATTGATGGCGTTTCAATTAGAACAAATTATAAAGAAATAATTTTAAAAATTACCTCGCTCAGTTGGCATTTACATAATAAAAATGAAATGGTTAATGGAAGTGGCCAAATGAAAGAAACGAGTACATTTTGATATCGACTACTAAATACTAATATATATAACTAAAAACAACCCTAGCTAGACAAAAAAAAAAAGTCAACTAAAAAGACTGTATCAGAATGTTACACCCCCCCCCCCCCATACAATATAATACTTTTTTTTTAAATAAAAAATAAAAAATTGTTGATCAGAACATTACATACAATATAAGTAGGGGTGGGCAAAAAATCCGCAAACCCGTCCCGTAACCCAATCCGTGCGGATTGGGGCGGATTGGGGCGGGTTGGGTGTCAAAAAAAGTTAAATCCGCCCCGCCCCAATCCGTAAAAAAATTCGTGGGTTGGGTTAGGGTTGGGGTTTCCAAACCGCGGGTTAATCCACCCCAACCCGTTTCAATCCGCATATATATATATATATAAATATAAATATAAATTTTCTCAAGATCTTTTTTAATAAGAGCTTCTATATTATAATAGTATTGATTTAAGAAAAATTATATATATAGACAAAAAATCTTTGCATTGTCCAAACTTAAGGTTAATGATTCGATTGATATATTGTCTTATAAATTCACTGTATTATCTCGTATTTATAAAAAGAAGGAATTTTTAATCTGGATCTAGCTAGTATGAGTGGTTAATTTATTTTTAAAAACTTTATTTGTAATTGAAGTATAGTCAAATACGAAGTTATATAAAGTTATTACGAAATCTGTATCTATTGAACTTGTGGATTCAATTAACTATTGAACTTTATTTTGATTATGTTGATGAAGAATAATTTGTTTTGTTTTGTTTTGTTTTGTTTTAGCTTTGTTACTTGTTCCGAACATTCTAAACGTATTTTTGTTGACTTTTAGTTTATATTTCTATTTGAAAGATTTATTTTTTTAAAAATATTTAGGTAAATTATGCGAAATAATGAAAAATTAATGACTAAAATGAAAATTCAAGAAACAACCCGCACCCAATCCGCCCCGCTGGATAATGGGTTGGGTTGGGTTGGGTTGGGGTTTTAATTATAATGGGTTGGGTTGGGTTGGGTTGGGATTTGAATTTCACTAATCCGCCCCAATCCGTCCCGCTATTTATTTTACGAGGCGGGTTAGGATTGCGACCAATCCGCCCCAATCCGCCCCGTGCCCACCCCTAAATATAAGTACTTTCAAATCTTAATACTCCTTAATTATCAGCGCCTGCTGAAACAGTTCACATGTTAAGTACAGGCTAACATCATTCTTAAGAAAAATTAAATCAACTACTATATATCATGATAGATTTGTCTTTGTTATAGAGACAAGGGACAATGTTTTTTCTAAAATGTACTCTAGAAAAGTGTAGTAGACAACTATATTATACCATCAACTTAGGGACATATACGACACACGAGAAATAACAAATAACTCATTTCTTGCTTGTAACACTTTCACTTTTTAGGCGACTTATTATATATCCAGAGATGAATTTTTTTTTTTAACAACCAAACGATTTTTATATCCACAAACTTGGAACCAAACCCAACTTACACATACCAAAAGATACATCTAGAGCAGCTTATAAGTTGCTGCTTACATCACCAAGCCAAACATTACACATTATTTTTTATTTTTTTACCAGCAAAACATTTATTAACAAAAAATAACATCTCGTGAGCTAAGCCCTCACGATGACTAACGTCTAAATCCTTTAACATTGAAATCTAAAAAAAACACAAGCAAGGTATAGTTGCCTGCTTTTACTAGGAAACATAGCTTTTAAAAGAGAAAAGAAAAAACAAATTTCAGCACATTTCAGCAACGTTCTCTTAAAGGAACTATTCTTTTCATACTCTCCGATTGGCAAGAAACGTCATTCTTCTTCAGCAACATTCTCCTATAACCTTAGAACCATTACTTAAAATTTCGAAACAGCCAAGGGCAAGGGCTGTCTCTTTTATTACACAGGAAACTTCAATCTTCTTCAGCAACATTCGAAAGAAAAACAGCCAAGGGAAAAACATGTCTCTTTGAAAGAAACTTCATTCTTCTTCAGCAGCTTCTCTTATAAAAGAACTCAGTACCATTACTTAAACTTTCGAAAGAGAAAACAGCCAAGGGTCAAGGCTTGTTTCTTGATCAAGAACCTTCATTCTTCTTCATTCAAAATTCGAAATAAAAACAGCCAAGTTTCAAGGCCTTTCTTTTGTACGCAAGAACCTTCAATCTTTTTATCAAAACAGAGTCTAAAAGCCACAAAGGCTAATTGACCAAAACAGCTTCGCAACTGCTAAATCGTAAAAAAAATTTCCAAATCTCCAGCCATTTCACAAAGAAAAGCTATCCTTGAAGAAAAATTACATCCAATTCTAGTGAGGGGGAAATCACTAAATTGCAGCTTTGCAACTGCATGAATCAACTTTTCCAGCTTAAAGCCATCTTAGAAGCCAAGTATAAGGTCAAGTACCTCTGAAAAACAGCCAATAAATGGCTAAAGATCAAAGAAATTTCCCCCTAAAACAAGGAGTCTCTTTTTGATCTAATAAATAGGTGGCTTTGATTTTTTTTGGCAACCACTGTATGTCCATAGTAGAGAAATTTGTACCTTTAGCACCAAGTTTAGCAAGACCATCAGCTACCTGATTTTGCTCTCTAAATATATGATCAAAGTTAGAGCAAACATAAGACATCATATAACAAATATCATACCATATTTTAGCAAATTTAGGACCAGGACTTTTCCCCTTTTTCCACCAATTCACTATTAATTCTGAATCTGATTCAATTAATAGTTCATTAAAACCCATAGAAAACATAATGAGAAGTCCATTTAATAAAGCAACCAGTTCTGCATATATGTGATTATTAGTGCCTAGATTTAAAGAAAATGCAATGATAAAAATACCATTGTTATCTCTTAAAATCCCACCACATCCTGTTGTTGCACCCTCAATACCATTACACATTATTTAATTACAAGCTTGTACTTCAACATACGAACTAGGCTTCAGGAAATACTATCCTTACAAACAAAATTAGCCTAGCTAAACACACGTTTGATGACAATTAAGCATTGTCAGGAGCCTCCATATCCAGAGATGAAACTTATCCTTGTTTGAACCATTGTTTTAAAAATCGTGGTATATTGCGCTATTTCACGAAATAGCGTTTTTCGGCCGAAAAACGCTATGATAAACCGCTATTTGGATGGAAAAACGCTAAATTCGCGCTATATGAACGCTATTTACGTTATAGCGGGTGCAGTCAAAAAAATAATTTATTATTAATTTTGTTTTTTGGTGAAAATTTTAATGAAATTATTGGAACCTAAAGAGAATCAAATCTCAAAACTCTTACAAACAAAGTAAATACTCTGGCATCTCAAGTATAATCATTTTGTGATTATTAGTTACAACTTTTTATATATATTTAGTTAATTTTTATTAGATGTTTTGAATTTAATGTTATATTTATATGTATTTAAGCAAAAAAAAATACACCGCAAAACGCTATGTAGCAACGCTATTTGTGTTTTTAGCGTTTTTCTCGAAAAAACGCTACGATAGCGATAACGCTATTTAAAACATCGGTTTGAACACAACTAATAGAAACTTATTGGTAACTATATATTTATTGGTAACTAAATTTCTCCATTGTTGGACACAACTAATATAAACTGATTATTTCCATATATACATTTCAGTTGTGAGAAACAACACCTGGCAAAAAAGCCCAAGTTTTTTCTACTAATCGGAACATAGATGTCTGAAAACAAAAACTAAACATTTTGAAAACTTGAAATGACAATTAAAACCAAAACTATTTAGGATCACGAACGCGAGTAGAAATAGGAGAAGGAGATGTCACATTTTGACTGGTTTCAATCGCATTTGTTGCATTAATATCTTTGTGACAAATGTGAAAACACTCACAAACAAAACGATCATCGTCTTTGCATTTTCCCCACCCTTGATTGTACGTTTTGGCACAATATTGGACACAATGAGGTTGACCACAAGAAAAAGGACTCCCAGGAGAAACTATCTCGTTCTTGCATACCAGTGTGACGTTATAGCTTTTCCCTATACATTGAATAAATGTTAACGTTATAGAAACAAAAAAGAGGAGAATATGCAACAAAAATACAGTGACCGATCTTTTTGTTTAAATCATCTCATAGAATAAGTTTTGATTATTTCACCACGTTTTTTCAAGCATGATATAGATTGCAAAAGGAACAACTTCACAAAAATATGCTTACCGAATGCTAAAGAGAAAGCTAAAATTTTGGAGTCTATTCCATAATTAAGTACTACAAAAACAATTTGATAGTACAACATGTGAATATATATAAACATGTACTTAACGGCGACTCTATTGCCTTATAATTTTTTCTAGTCCATTATACAGAATAGCAAATACACCATGAAAATGATTTGTAAGTACAAGTTACAAGATAAACGATATTCTTATGTACCCGGATTTAACGAAATGACAATCATGATAAGAACAAGTAGTCCTGTGCAGGGCTTCATCTTTTAGTATTGAACGGATGAATATCCTGCTAAAGAATTAGAAGAAACAGTATGTAGTGCTATAATTGAGTTTTTCACTTATAAATAACAAAATCCTGAGCCAGAAGAGACCCTTCGTTTTTATATGTTTTTGTAACTTATGAAATGTTTAATAATAAGACAATCAAGAACCGGATATATAACTGAGTGTAGTAAATAAATGTGTTTTGCAATTAATTCCACATTATTGAATTTAAAATATTGCTTTTACTGTTACAACTCATCTATTGTATTCTCATGTTAATAAATGGTTCCCCAATATTGATCCTCAATTTAAAAAAAAAACAAAGTTTGTTTTAATCTACAAATCATAAAATATGATTTTCGTACATTTCAAAACCGAAACTTGATCATGTGCATAATATTGAGAGAAATTAAACTATACATGACACCTGTAAAAATTAAATCATTGATATGATTTTTAACATTTCTATATCTCAGTGGACTAAGTATGCTACTCTTGTGAGACTTTTTAATGGCTAAAAAAAAGATAAGGAGAATATAGTGTTTTCTGAAGTTGTGTGGACCATTACTGTATTTAACATATACAAACTAAAGTCTTAACTTAATTACCCTCTTTAATAAGCATAAACGCATTGCTGTTTTTTTACCTTGGCACATTTATTTGGTCATTAGCAAAACGCATGAACTTAATACATTACTTCATTCCTGTGAAACTTTGGCTATTGTTTAAATCATCAGTTTTCAAATTTAATTGGCAAGGTTCAATTTTTACTCGTGATAAGATTCATAATTATGATAATTATTATATTTTGTAATTATGTAACATCAAGAGGATCTGTGGCGCAATGGTAGCGCGTCTGACTCCAGATCAGAAGGTTGCGTGTTCGATTCACGTCAGGTTCAATTGTTTTTTCATTTTTTCCCTTTTTTGGTATTTTAAGTTTTCATCAAAATTTTCATTCATGTTCTTTTATTTCAAAGGAATAAGTTATGTATAAATACCAGTTTTGCAATTTGAAATTGCATATGATATACATACATGTACGAAGTTTTGCCCTTAGCTTTTGAAGATAGAAAGACTATAATTGCATTTTCTAGCTATTAATAATATCCCCCTAGCGTTGTTACAGTTAAATATTGCTGTATATTAAGGTAATAAACGTAACTGATGTTATTATTATTTTTAAATCATAACTGATGTTAAACTTGAAGTAAATTGAAGCCTCCTGTCCAACCTCTTTTTGCACAGAAAGTGAGCTTTCCGACTTCGGCTCTCACCTTTCCAACTCCTTTTTTTGCTTTTTATTTTAATTTGCACCTATTTATTTGAACGTGAACCTAACAAGCAATTTGATTGAAACTTCACGTTGATCTTCATTCAACAAAAAGAATCAGAATCTATGAACACAAAAAAAAATTAAAAAAAAAAGTTTATGTATACAACAGAAAGCTCGTCTAACAAGTTAAAATATCCAACTGGTGAAGCAATCTGTGATTCAACCTTCCTCTGACTCTGCAATCAACAATTTTACAGCATAGAATGAAAAACAAACTGTTAACTCCCAAAAAGGAAATTAGTTTTTGGTGCTAAACAGAAAATAATTCAAGAAACATATCATAAATGATGAACAAGAAAATATTTGGTTGCAGCTTTTATGGTAAGCTTTTTTTCCTATGGTTAATCAGCTTAAAAACTGAGCTTTCAAAGATTTTCAAACTGAGCTTTTATGAGCCTCGAAATCAAGTTTTTTGGCTCAAAGGTCGCAATGCAAACAAATAACCCGTCAATCCCGCAGTTACTAATTATTGAAGCAAAACGATGTAAGTAACAATATGTGACGAATCGTACCGTTAATTGCTTCCATGTTGTCGTGTTTATTATAAACACCAAGGGGTGAGCCACGTACAGATAAAAGCATCTCACCATGTTTGGGAAGCCTAACAGTGTTGGGAGTCATTCCAATAGACGGCCTATGAATATTCACCTGCAATTTATATACCAGATTTTAGTAATTTGCCAATGCATTGTTATCATCACTACTTTTTTCGGTAAGTCTATCATCACTACTTATCACCAAGAACAACTACTTATCACTAAGAACAACTACTTATCACTAAGAACACTATTTCAATTTTCACTAAGATTAAGAACAAGTGAAAATACATACCCAATGATGTCTAAGACATGGGTGTATCAAAGACAACTGCCGCATTGTTTTAAGAAAAATCCATCAAAAAACACGTTTCTGACATTCTATTTTCGTTAGACATAACCTTAGCAACTGGGTCAAAATGAATCAAACAAAAAAAAAAGTTCCAACACTTGATGAAGCTACAAATTTAAGTTCTAGAATATGTCAAAAGAATCTCCAAATTATTCTGTATTTTATGACGCTTATTCAATGGTAAGGTGGCTTATGTAGCACGAAGAATATATGTTACAGTAGAACTGTAGAAGCTCTTCTCCACTTGCAACGCTCAAGAATTATCAACCCACTTCTACAAGTTATGGAGCCATATTGCTCTTATGACTTTTTGCTTTCATTAAACAGAAAAAAATTGAGCTATGAATCAAAGAAATAATTTTTTTCCCTATCTTGCATGTGTAAAAGATAGTGAACTCGAACGTCAACAAGTCAAGTAAAGAAAACTGAAGCTATAAGTATATCATTTAATTCTCAAACTTGTTCATACTTCCTCCGGTATCAAGAAACTGAGCTGTGTTGACATTTCCGAGTTTCATACTCTGTCCGTCCCAAAAGATAGTCTTGTTTCATTTTTTGCTTGTCTCAATCTATAGTCCTATTTCTATTTACGAGGTGATAGTTATGCTTTAATTTCCATATATACCCATATTAGATTAATATTGATAACAACTACTAGTATTAGCCATTCATATTATTTAAATTAAAATGGAATGTTAGTAAATTTTTATGCATATTAACTGTTCTAACTAAACTTTCTCAATATTAGTGAAAAGCCAAATAACACTATTTTTTGAGACCAAGGGAGTACTTTTATAACAATCTACAGAGTACCAAGATGTCATCATAACAAAAGTAAAAATATATAAAAACACATTTTCGAAAAAGGAGACTAGGATACGAACCCCAGGAGTTTGAAGAGCATCTTGCAAACCAAGTAGCTGAGAATCAGATGGCTCACCGAGCATCTAGATTTAAAAATATCGAGACAATATATCAAAGATTTTTACTAGCATGAAATATAACTACTTAACTAGCAAAAAAGGTTATATACACGTAACTAGTTAAGTGAAATAATTCGAAATGTTAAACAAGTAAATAACAGAAGTTGAATCATGTAACAATTTTATAATATCTTCTCATCCACGATCCACCAAGCAACAGTTAAGAGGAGTTACAATTAAAAAACGAGATATTTAAAAAGCAAAGTAGTAGTTCACCACAACATGGATGTAGCCCTTAAAAAAGAAATGACAAGAGAACATACCAAGGTGGTGTTATCAACAGGAAGGACCTTTGGCTTCACTGTATAATGTGAAATTAAAATCATATGAGATGCGTTAGATAAGGCTTAACGGCTTGTCTTCTTGCAGCTTTGCAGCAAAAAATTGAAAATTTAAAGATTAAAAGCAAGAAAAACTTGGCTTTTAAGGGTCGACCAAATGCAGTGAAGCTATTAAGCAAAAGCAAAAGGCTGAAATCTGCGACCAAACAAAACCTAAATAAAAGCTAATTCGAAGTAATAAGATATACCTGCTTTGCTCATAAGCTCAATGCCACCAAAAGATGACATACGATGTACAAGAGAATCATTCATATATATGTCATCGTATTTCTGGTTCATTGAAGAGCTGCAATCATTACCCTTCCTATGCACTTCAATATTTCCCTGCTCTACACTTTTCACGATAGAAAAATTTGGGAGATTTTCTTCAAAGAATTGGAGGACTGGAGTCTGTATTTGTTCCTCACTGAAATAGGATCTAAATAGTTGCAACCTTGTACGCAAATTATCTATCTCTAAATCACGGGATAACCTGATTGTAGCACTCCAACGGTCAACTGTAATATGATTCAGAAATATAATCAGAAACAAGAACACAAAAACGCCTTGCATAGGCAAAAGCGAACAAACAAAAAGATTAATAGTGATAATTCTTTTTTCAAATAATGAATTGGCTTTTTCTGTACATTGTGGATAACGAACTGACAGGACAACACGTTACAATCACTCTCAAAATGTTAAATCCTGGTAAAAATTTGAATTACTTCAAAATGAGAGTAGATTTTGAAGTTCTTCAGTCCAGGGGATGTACTCCCATACTCCCATATGTGAGTGTGGTAATCTTTGTAAAACAAGTCTTTTTTTAGCTAATTTCCTGAACTTTTATTACTTTCACGAGATTTCCTTCTTGTTATATATGTTCTAACTTAACTCATCATCATCAAAATAAGCTTAACTTTTAAGAATTTGGGGTGGGATGCATACAGAGTCTCACTCTTTCGTTTTCTTATTGCCGCCAAAAGAAATTCCCTAAGGTAGCCACTTTGATCTCCAAAAATATCATTAAGCAAACAATATGTGACAGGAGGTCCTCCTTTTGCATATCATATCATCGTACTATTAATAAAAGTCAACTCAAGATTTTTGATGCTGCCAAATTTTGATCATTTTTTCCCAAAATACCCCTATAGTCTTTAACTAATTACCATATAACCATACTTTTATAAAAAATAATATAAAATAACACTCTTTCTCCATCTTTAACCACCAAAAATTCTTTTAACTCTTTTCAATTTTTTTTCACATATTTGCATCATCACTACCCTTATATTTTTTATACTTTTATCGCATTACGAGTCGCATACACAACGCGTGAGGAACGATTACTAGTATCACATATGTGAAGTTGATTTATGAGAATGTAGGGGTCTATAAAACATATGTCTAATCATAGTCAGAGACGGCTCTGAAAAAATTGATAATACAATTTACGTAGGTCTTATCAATGGTATATGCGTTCAGTAAAAGATAACAGAACACTATCATTAATTGGACGCCTTGCCATAACAGATTTCATTACCATTACCATTACCATTACCATAACACACTCGAGCAATTTAAAATCAAGAGTTGTATATACAGGCAACAATAATAAGATGAGGTGATGTTGTAAAAATATGCACCTTCAGTGTCTTGAGATGATTTTGATTCTTTCGCATATTGGAGATCCTCAGGAACAGTACCAGCTGTTTTCTTAGAAGCAATTCTCGTAGCTCTTCTCTTCGTCATTATTACGTCTCTAGGAACAGAAATATTCTACAAAAATTTCTCTGTTCTGATTGTTTCCCCTCCTTGAAAGAAAAGGCAGAATCCGAGTGTATTCCTAGGTTTAGAGTTTCAGAAGGCAATGCGTCAGATTGTCATGTCAACAGAATACAGATATATTTTGCTACCATAATAATACGCCTAGTGAACTATGTACCTTGTAACTGAATAATCAAGTTAGTACCTGGTACTATTTTACGCCAAAGAACAAAGAGATTACCAGCAAAGTAATTTCTAATGATTTGTGGAGCACAATTCCCTGTATATATTTTCTAACAAATACTTATAGCCCTTAGACGGTATAACCACCCTAATTATTTTAGCTAATCAAGTTCCCTACACAACATGACTTTCTTATAGCTCTTTCAACACTTTTATTGCTCCTACCCCAATCACTATTATTCATTAAAAAGAAGCAATACATCTAATTTGCAATACATAAAAATGCAGAACTAAAATCAATCAAAGAAAATATAACAATAAAACTACCTAATGCAACCCTGTCAAGTAAACAGGCAGAAACAACAATTACAACTTTAATTAAGCTATACGTAAGAGAGTAGAAACAACATAAGCAATAGCAACCTCAAATCCAATGACTGTCCATTCTGTTGAAGATTTTGAGTGCTATGGTGACACAATATGACATAATCCAAATGGTACTCACAGAAGGTAAATATTCTAGGGTTCAAGTATCAGTACTACTCGATTGAGAGCAGCATGTGAGTGATGAGCTTGATGGGCAACATACATTCTTTTATGCTTTTGTACATAAAGATATAAAATGTAGTTCCACACTTCGACCAAACCATAAAATCAAACCAGTTACTTTTACTTAAAAGTACGAAAAATCATCAAAATCACAAATTTAAGTACTCCTTCCCTCCCAGTTTAATTGAACTTTTGAAGATACATGCAATTTATAGATGTAAATTTTTTGTACTTAAATCATCAAATTCACAAATTTAAGAAATAATAAGTTTTTTCTTGTAGGGTGTAAATTTCAAAAGTTAGTTCATTGTTAAAGTGCTTAATCCTGTGAATAACTTTTGAAATTTGTAAATTTGTAAATTTGACTTTTCAAGTATAAAACCATACTACATCCTAAACAACGAACGATTTCCTAAAATTACTAGTATAAAATTGGGACACTGGGAGCACAAGATTTTCATTTATAAGGAATCCCATCTATAGTAATTATCCTCCTAAGTCCTAAATACTAGGAGTGTGTTTTATTCACCTCCACAAAATATTACTAGCACTTAACATAATTCTTACTACCAACTTAATCTTTAAAATTAAATCAATATATGAGGTTTAGTAACAAATTAAGGCCATGTTTGGCAACATATTTTGTGTTCCAAAATCAGATTAAAATATGTTTTAAAATTCCACTGAAAATTCATATTTTAGAAAATTTTTTTAGCCTAAAATCTCCTTTTTAAAAGCTAAATAATATGTCTGTCCAAACACCCACAGATTTTTGAAATAAAAATCCAAAAAACAAGTAAAAATAATTGTTACTAAACGGACCCTAAATAGTCAGGATTTAATTAGAATCAACAAAAAATGTATAGTTGAGTTGTGTTTATATACTTACAGAAAGAGAGAGAGAGAGAGAGGATTGCGCGCTTTTCACTGAGAATTTGTTTTTAAAAAATTTACGGTTTATTTGTGAATTACATAAGAGATGAAAAGTTACGATTATGTTCGAATTAGTAACACATTATTTAAATCTATTCGGTATAGCTCCTGATTGTTAATGTAATGGACCAGTTGAGTACAAAGTCGCGGACTGTTTTTTACAAAATTATCATGATTTTTAGTTGCGAGTTGATTTATGTATGTTATGGTTTTTGAACAATAGAGAATATGAAACTCTTGACAAAACATTGTAACAAATTATCAACCTATATATACAGGGTCGGGTCAGCGCACTTCTACACCTAAGTCATACATTTTTTTAGGCATCTTTTTAAATTTGTTAGAAAAAATTCATAACTTACCTAAAGGGAAAAAAATCGAAGAAAATTACAAAATCTGAATTATGTCATAAAAAAAACTATTATATTATATAAATAGACCATCAAATAACAAATATTCTTCTTGTATTGTTATCAGGGGCAAAACGGCGAAAATAATAATATTTTCCTCGCTTTTTGTGCTTATTCAGGACCGGGGCCTAAGCTAACTAGCATGTTTGGCTTATGCCATAACCGGCCCTGCCTATATAGAACGATTATATGACGTAAACCTATGGGTGATTAATATTAAGCTATGATGTATTTCATTATTCGGCACAAAGTAAGAACTTAATTATGCTCGATTTTCGCACGAATGCAAATATTTGGACACTAATAAAACATGGTTAAGCTTAGGGCATTAGAACAAATTTCATGAAGGTAGATTTTTTTGGGTTAAAACTTGAGTTAGAGAAGCACACTGAAGCTTCTTCACATCCGAAATCGATAATAAGCCACTAAAATTATACGGAGGATGTTAAAGGAAGCCAGGAATGTAACTTTTTCTAAACCACGACAACATCGATACACAGAGGATACATTGCACAACGCATTTAACAAACTCTAACGCTAAAAATTCCAAAATTTATAATAAATTAGCCTCAATAGAAAGAGGTCACTGCAATTGGTGATTCACAATTAAAGGGTTAAACCCCAAAGAGGACTCGCGAGAAGAACCTATAACTGCATATTATCACACACAAGGTAATGTACATCATCTGGAGGCAGTCCTTGCTCTTAACAGATTCATATATACATCTTCTCATTGTTGAAGTTTTCTGAAAAAAGTCAGTAGCCGCGACACATGGATTCATGATTTTTTTTTGTGAAATCAATCTGATGGTGATTATTATAAAAACAAGGATTATATTTTCTGTCGTTTTTAGGACAATGCAGGCTTATGTAGCTGAGCTTCCCAAAGGATACTTAAAGCTCGAAGGCGCTGACAATACTCTCCCAACACGAGCAGACCTTTAGCTGCTTGGTGAGTAGTTAAGAGTCGACACATTTGTTCCAATGTCTCCTGACGGAGGTGATCTGCCTGCTTCCAGCAAGCAAAAAAATATTAAATAAAAATCAGCCATATTCAATACCATAATAAGCTTAGGAAAATTCATAGACCAGGAAGTTAACATTAATGATAATGCTATTGGGAGTCTTCTTGGGACTTTTGGCAGAAACACAGTATTTAAACTGGATTGAACTTGGTTAATTCATCAAAAAAGAATGTTGCAATGGTTACTTATAAAGGATGGAGTGTTTTTCTTGGCTTACCCCAACAAAAGTTTTGAGTATGTTTTAACCTCTATGAAGAAATATTTTCTGTCCATCAACTGGAGAGATGATTATAATGCCAGAGCCTATAGGCTATATGTCTCTCTACATAAACAAGTAAATATTATGAAATATCAGCTGGTTGTTAGGGTGGAATTACCACATACCTGATTGATAAAGATTACGAGGGCCTCCAACTTGTCCATAGCCATATGCAACGGTGCAATATTATTTCCTTCACATAGTCGACCACCTGCAATAGTCTCGGTGAGAGTTTGTTGTAGTTTGTCCATTCCTTGAGAGAGAGCATCTTCGGCTTGTTGGCAGGATTGTTTTAGGTTACAAATATTGAAGAAAATTTGTTGATCTGTCAGGTCAAGCTGTGGTAATAGTATCTGCAGCAAAGTATAGAAATATACTTAAGACATTCACATATTTAACCAAACGTACCATTATTATGGCTTTGAAAACCTTGCGCAGTTTGTGGACCTAAAATGTGGCCTTGTTAACATAATCAATATAGAAAAGATCTTTTAATGACCCCAAATCCAGTCACAATACTATTATTTCCGGTATGTCTGTTGTAACAGATTTGTGTCCGGTCACAGTTGGTAATATGAGTAGTAACAGTCTATAAAAGTAATCCCCGCTATTTTCTGGCCTTTTAGTATAAATAGACTAGAGACCTTCAGGACCTTCCTGGTTATAGGACCTTTTGGCTTAAAACTGCAGGAAAGTGATTTACTATCAGTTACAGAGTTTTTGACTATCCTGAAAACGATTCAAATTTAGATACGTACACAGAGTTACCCTATTTCGGTACTTGGTTCCAAATTTTAGAAAAAATAGAAATAAAAGTTTCATAAATGGATTATCCGGAAACTAACCAAACTCCAATACAAATAAGTAAAGTTATGGTAGTCTGCCTGGTCCAGATTTGTTGTAGAACAAAAAGTAGAATCGCATATGAGAAATGGAATTTTCAAAATTTGTTGTTTCTAGCCATGAAAACCAGTGAAACTAAAACAGAAAAACTCCTGCAATTTTGTGAAGTGAGAAAATTATGAAGAGTTTTAACATGAAATAAAAATGTTAGTCACCTGTACGACTTCTGAAGGACGGAACCCACCAATCCACAAGAAGAAGCGCTCGGCAGGTGTTTTCCACATACCAGACATTAGATAAAAGACATCAGCCTTTGCAGCATCTGCTTTGAGTGCAAAAAGTGCATAATATTGTTTCATACAGTCATCGACTAATATAGCAAGCTCTACATCTACTATATTCGAATCTAAGGCCATCCTAATTTTGCTAGTTTGCCTATCTTGTTCTTGCACCCAATGCTCATACTCCACCAGGAACGCCACTATACCTGCACATGCCAGTTGACACAACCACCGAGACGGAAATTTGTGAATTATAAGAATTTTCTACTAATAGCATATTGAAGAATATGATATTATAATTTAGTACAAGATACATGCACATTATTAATATCCTGAGTGCTACTTATATCTAGTAAGGCTGAATATATTTACTATAGATGACAGAACAAATTACAATACTGCTGATACATTAGTGCAGCCAAAATGCCAATTCTTGTATTATTTTTCTTTCTGAAATATATATTAGAAGACGTGGTAAACAACCATGCTTAACTAAAACAGAAGATTTAGCAATGTCAAACATGTTACAGAAACCTTTTACTGACAAAAATGTGATGGTGAAAAGCCATATCTAATTAGCAGGCGATCAATTAAATGCACAAACCTGCATTCATATTTCCTGAGTGTCCTAAAGGGGTAGCATCTAATCCACCCCCTAAAAACATCCCCTGAAAAATAACATGGGTGCATTTATTAGTTTTTCCACATTAAGAAAACAAAGGACTCTTTCGAAGTACAGAGCAATCAATAAATAAATTGCTGATAGTATTTTACCTGTTGTCTAGTCTGCTCTAGCTCGAATTCCATTTGTATCAATTTTAGACGACTTGTTTCCAATTGCTTAACATAAGCCTGTTAAATGAGATGTTATCGAGGTTCACGAATAAGGTCTTGAAAAATATACTGTAATAATCTGAACAGAGTCCAGTGCACACAATTTACCCACCTTTTTCCGGATACGGCTCTTTCGTGCCGCCTCACGATTTTGTGCTTGGCGTCGAAGTACCTGAATTTAATACAGCTTTATAAGAAGCAATTTTTTTTATTTTAAAGAGAAGTACCAACAGTGATACTTGCATGTCTTGTAATAATATATCATAAGGCAATGACTAGTTTCAAGTATTCTGGCTAAAAGAATAAGGCACAATCTTAGAAGTGACACACCTAATTTACCACAATGTCGTAAAAGAACCTAGGATGAGTACTCGAGATCTACCTGATTAGTAGCCACTCAATTTGAGTTTTTTTATGAACAAAAAATATTTTGCATAACAATAACTAAACCAAAAACAACAATGAAAAAGCAGCAGGCTTGTTTCTTACTCCGACTAAAAATAGAAGACCATCAATGACCAATTTATGGTAACAGAATCCAAATTACTTGAACATTGTTTCTAAAATCGATTCTGAACCTCAGAAACAGGCAGATACCCCAACATCGAATATCAATAATGAGTTACGTAACAAATAAATAAATAACAACCTTCACCTTATCAGGTCTAGCTGCTTCGTGGTCAAACTTGCGCGAAGATCCAAGAGTTTCTTGTGACATGCCATCAGACTAGAGAAATGACACACAACACATTCAGTTTTGAGTATTAAGCAAATAAATCTGCTTACTTGAGTCCGAGTAGGCGAGTATAAAAATTATATCATTCAGCTCTAAACTTCTATATTTTTCAGGCCAAAAATTTAAAAGAAAAAAATCTTAGTATTTAAGCTGGGTAGTCAAATGCATTACACTTTATAAGCCACAAGAATTAGCTGAAAAGTTGCAACTCAAGCAAGCCTATAATTTATGGACAACTAAAAGAGACAAGAGTATGCAGATTTGAATTTTTTACCTGGTTATTTAGTGTTGCGTCCATATCCAGGATAGGAGATGTAGATGTGTTTGGATAGCCATTAATGCTTTTGAAATCAGCCCACATGTTGAACTGGTGTATTGATTCGTAAATATCCATTCTACTCATGGTCACAAAGATGCGCTGTGGTAGATAATATTAGGATGAACAAAGTATATTGGAGTAGATTCTTAATCATAATAAGCTGCCATTATGGTCTGGTAACCAAGTTTAAATCCTGGAAAACAGCAGAATAACAAACAAAGCATCCGACAAACATCTACACAAGAATCCAATCTTCACAATCCTCTTTGGGTTTGTTTGGATATTAACAAGACTGAGAAAAAGATTGGTTCATCCAACTTACAACTTCTAACTTTTCCGGACTAGATCCCCAAAAAACCTCTGTTTGTAAACTGGTGAACCAAATGCACTGGAGAATAACCTGAGCCTAAAAGCTACAGCCAAACAATCCCATACCTTCTTTCTTTCATTAATTCACTCTGAAATGAAAAGAAAGCTAGTACTTAGGATAGATTTTTCCATAATTGTATTTTATTTATATTTACCTTCTGAAAAATCACTTCAAGATAAAGCAAACAAAATTCGCGAATCGGTTCAAGGCAGTTAAAGAGCATAGCCATTATCACTCTAAACATTCTGACTTGACTGATAGATTTTGCTTTTATTTTCAAATTGAGATAATTAAAAGAAAAATCAACAGGAACCGACAATTATTTCAAAAACCTACTGTTTTGATTTCTTTCTTTGATTGGCTTTAAGCTAAGAATCTTGTTTTTCATGACTGAAAAATCTAGAGGTCTTAAGTTGGATAAAACATCATCCTTCAGACAAGGGCTTATTTGGCTGCAGTTTTCAAGCTAATAAGCAGGCTTGTTTGATAGTTACAAAAATCTCTTGAGACGTTCAGCGTAATAAAAAAAAATCCTTCTAACGGAAGAATCCAGAAAACAAAACAACTCCTAGATTTAATAGCCAGTGCAGTAAAACCTACAAATTGGAAAGAACAGTATGCTGAACTTAAAAAACTGCAACCAAGAAATCAAATCTTAAATCTAGTTTTTTCCTTGCTTCAAGTTGCAGCCAAAGTTTGTAAAGAGATTGAGAAAACAAGATGAAGTTAGCATGCAAAATGATACATGGAGTAATTTTTGTTGTCTTACATATTAATTCATTTCCCTTTTTATCCACTTTCAAGTTTATCACCAAGAAAACCAGAGAAGAAGAAAAATAAACCTGGAGAGAGATGTAAGCCTTTAAGCATCAATTTACAGCAAGTAAGAGGAATAGAAACCTCTTTTGACAAATGGGGTTTAAATAAATATACTCCTATTTTGTAACAATGCTATTATTGACTATCATACAGTATATTTATGCTATGAGTGATGCTGATTAAAACGCACAGTTTTGCTATATTAATGGTACTATGGTGCATATATAATATATCTTAATCAAACATCATATATAATATTCGTGATTAGAGTAGAGTTAAGTGACTCTTATTGTACGCAAGAGTCAAAAATCAATTGATGAAAGTTGAAATGTCATCACGTTCCACTACCAAACACTATTTTCTTTTAAAATGCTCACCACGTCATTCTCACTTCTTGTTAAATTAGTGCAAAATTGCACATATAGATGACTCAAAATACTTTCAGGTATCAACCATATCTATATCTAAATGATTATAAAAATCCACTAGATTTGGGAATTTAGAACCTTGGATATATCAACCATATAAGTTAAGCTACTTGATAGTATAGAAAAGTTATGATGTGGCGGAAAAAAATGGTACTTATTCGACAATAACATTTCATGAACAATGCCTAAACTATGATGAAAGAGCTAGCTTTACAACTAAAGTAGAGGTGCTTTAGCATGTTTTATTCTTTCTTGGAGTATGCTATATATATCCCAAATATTTAGAAGTTTTTATGGTTTAAGTGCAATTATCAGCAACACCCCTCAGGTATGGTTTTGTATCAATTTAGCCTCATTGTTAAACGATTTCATCCCCGATATATCATTTAGTCAGCTATTTCCTATTTAGGACCAGTTTACCTGTAATTAATATACACTGTATCAAGATTAAAAAAATTAAAGCTATTCCTACTTTTCTTTTTTGATAACAGCTATTCCTAGAGTTAAGAAAAATCCTAAGAAAATTTTGGAATATCTCTATGTGCATACAAGAACATCAGTGCCGGTCCGGCTCCTTTCAACACCTAAGACGCACGATGTTTTCAGTGCCTTTTCAATTTCATCGGATAATTTTTTTTTACAACATACACACAATAACAGAATTATTATTTTTTCTCCCCTCGTAAACCTAAAACGACGTCGTTTTATATATTATAATTTATTTATTTATTTGCGCCTTTTCCGACAGTGGCGCCTAAGACAGCTGTCTGGTTTGCCTGACTGCAGCGCCGGCTGAAGAACATCATGTCTATTCAAGAAAAAAGAATGCTACTAATATCACTATATTTAGCAATACTAACCTGTTAGACTTGTTTATCATTTACTAGAATTTATAAAATATGTGCAGAATTTTTGTTTTAATTAACATGCATTTTTTTAAGTGGGCGTTTACCTTTTTATTCATAAGTGGTGTTCATCCCTTATTTCTCCGATAAGCAATTTAGAAAACATTGACCATTGTAGCCATTTAAGGAGTACATGTAAAACGGACTATTTATCTAAAGGGTGACAATATACACAATTTGTACACAAGTCACCCGCTCCATAGTTAATGAAATACATATTTATCCCTCCAAATATATATAAAATACAATCTATAATTTGATAAACCAAAATATAAATATGCAATATAATAAAAACTCAACCTATTAAAAACTCAAATAAAAATATAGTAGAACTCTATTTGAGTTTATTCTAAATTTAAATATTAATTAAAAATAAGAAAAAATTATTAAATATAACATTACTAATATATATATATAACTTACACATTCCATATATGTATATTTTGAGGAATAAAAATATATTTTATAATAAAAATATATTATTATACATGTAAGAGAGTGTGTAATACATGTAAGAAAGTGTATAGGAGAGTGACAAAGTTACGTGAATATATTTTTATTTATATAAAGCATCTCAACTTTTCACTATTGGGGAAAGCAGCACTTACTTAAAGGATATTATTAAGATGAGAAGATACATAATCTTATCTATCACGTAGAAGAATATGATATATTTGGAACACTAAAACTAGAAAACATTATTTATTTGGAACCGAATGTGATTATGTATATTATTCCCCAATTATAAATGAATTTTGGATTTCATCTGAATTATATCTTCAACAAGCATGATTTCAATTTCTTATATATAATTATATAACACTGAATTAGAGAAGGGAGCAGAAATTATTTAGGGAAAGGGTAAAGTTTTCTTTATTGCACACATATCATAATGCAACATGAAAATCATTGCTAATGAAAACGCATTTCTACGAAACATTTGATGGAATTTGTAAATTATCCGGTGTCAATATGGCTTTATTCATTTATGGAAAAGACATATTCCAAGTAGTAAGTAATAACTTAAAATTATTAATACTAATTTGGACCCTTTTTTTTTACATGCCCCACTGCCTAAATAGAGAGAATATGAACTTGTGAAAAGTTTAATGCTCTGGCAAGACATATTTATCATGATAGATAACAGTGTCATATTTTCTCCCTCTATCTTGGTTCTTTTGTGTAGTTGTTATCATTTGTAGTATATTCTTTCACTTTCTATGGTTCTTGACCTTGGTACTAAAAAGTAAAAACAATGGATCATTGTCACTTTTGTTAGAGCGTCGGTTACCACCGTATATCACCGATTTATCTTAAATATGAATAAATTGTTCTAAAATTATATACGCATCAGTTTTCTTATCCATTACCTTAAATATAAATAAACTCAAATATTCTCAAATATAAGGGATCAATATGTTCCCTTATACTGTAATTAAAATAATAATTTCTCTCTCTTACTTTTCTCTTATTCTCTCTCATTTATTTGTACTTTTCACATATAAATTAATTAAATAACAAAAAAATGAGTTGTATAGTTGTGATGGATAAATTTATAAAAAAACTGATAATTTGTATAAACCAAAACGTTTCCTTATAAGTTGTAAAAGTGTACTTTTTACTTTAAATATAATAAAACTTGTAAGTTATTTAATGTGGTTGCTCTAGTAAATTAATTTGTGTTAAAAAAAATTGATAGAAGTATATTAAAATATAGTAATATTTAGTTATGATAATAAATTTGATAGGAAAGCTGAAAAATGTATAAAGTTAAATTGTTACCATAAAAATATAAAAGTGATAGTAATTACCTTAAATATGAGAAAATTTTTAAGAAAATTGATAGGTTTGGTGTCAAAGAGTTACCCCATGTGATATATACTACTAAGTCAAATTATTTACTAAAATTTTTAAACAGTTTCCTGAGAATAAAACTAAAAAAGTATAGTAATTGGCTAATTGCCATGTTCGGATTAACATGTTTCGTTTTATTGATTTGAAAGATTAGCAGTTTAAAAATTGATAACTCTTATCATAACTTGTCAGTAAATTATTACGTAGCGTAGTCTGTGTGAATGACTAAAGTTGCTGATTTATAAAACTCACACATATATGGATGGAGGAAGAATATGGATAAAAAATTACGTAGCCCATGCAGAATTTTTAGTTTTTACCCTATCCCTTTCATGTATACATTGAGAATTAATTAGTTCAATTTCACCCAGAAAATATTAAAAAAAAAAGAATTTGCTTGATTACTGAAAAGAATGAGAAATTTAGTCGGATCAGTCATATAATTAGTAGATGGAAAGATCTCTGCATACTGGTATCAAAATGACTGTTACCTGAAATTAAATTTATTTTGGAGTAATTACAAAATTGCAATGCTAATCCAACTTAATTAATAAAAGATCATGAGTGCATAAGGGCGTAACTTAAAATAAGCTTATTTAAGGCTTTAACCCATGGTGAGTGATCACACTGGCCACTTCATTTTTGTCGCAACTTGATCTAACAAGAAATAATTAAATAAATTACAGATCTAGTAATTTTTTCTTTTCAGAAACGATCTAGTATTTAAATTGTGGCAGAAAGAAACTCTGTAGTCAGTGACTTAAATGTTTTAGTAACTTTTTAAATTTAGGCCAAAGAAGAAAAAATGTAAGTTGACCAAATACCTCAAATATGTGTGTTTTTGAATAAAGTGATAAACAGAAGTCGCAGAACAAATAATGGGTACAATTTTCCTCCAAATAAAATGGAGTAATTTTATTACTGGTCTCCTGATTTATCTTTCTCCAATATGTATATGTTGGTTATATCAAGTGCACATCAAAGTCAAAGTGGGTCAGCGGAAACCCAAATATCAGTGTGATTTTTCAGAAAATCGTGACAATAGTACGGTGTTTGGAACTACAAAAATTGACAAATAATACAAGATCGAACGAGGAAATTCTTTATCCTTATTTTAAAAATAAACAAATGTTAAAAATATAGTATTTGTTCAGCTGTTAATAAAAACGATAAAAATAGCTTCTGAGTCGATCAACGGCTTTATTATTTTACAAAAAAAAAAGGGTTTAAAACTGCAATAATTTCATGGTGTAATTTAGCAATTCTTAACCAGTTAACCTCGTTCTCTTACAGCTGAAAACACAGGTTATTATACGTTTTCATTGAGTACCCGACATCTGTATGGTGTCGACCCAATGGCTGACGATGTCATGAGCCAACCGGTTAGGCTGACCGGTCTGATTATTTTTTTACCAATATAAGACTACATCTAATAGTGATTTTTTTCTTATTTTAAAAAATTGTAAGGGCACTTAGGGCAGAAATGTTCTCGTTATCTAAGCTGACGTGAACCTATTGGTCGGGAATATATTTATAGAGTCGAGTGCCTTCTAAGCTTTCCAAGTTTCATAATTCCGGCAAACAAAAATCTGTATATACATATAAATCAGTGTAACAATTTTGAAGCATTACTTTTTCTTATAAAAATATGTGTGGTGTCGGCAATGCGAATATGATCGTGACAATAAGGTAAGCTAGCTCCGTTCATTCCGGTCATGGTATATATATGCACACTAAACACATCTTTGTTTCAACCTTTGTGTTATGTACGTTCACCCATGCACATTTCATCAGCCGGTGTGATACATTTCATCAGAAATTACGTAAATATGTGCCTAACAATGTAAAAGCTTCCGTACAGAGGTAATCATAATAGGTTATAACAAAAAAAAATGTTTGATCAACAAATAACAATAGTTTTATTATGTACTTAAAAACGAGCTTTGACCCGCGCGCGTTTTACCAATTTCAACTTGGTTTTGTTCAAGCTTCTCTAAGACGCTTAATGAATCTTGTATTAGTCGTGTTTGTAAACAGTTTTGTTTTAATCGGTATATGCGAGCCCGAGTCTGCTAAAAGGGACTTTTCTATGGAAGGCCTAGTCCCAGCGCAAAACACCAATCTCACAGTTCTCACCCCAGTCACCTTTGATATGAACACAGAGCGTCAAAGATGTCTCCAAAAATGGTATTTGACCATTTTTTAACACCAATTTGATGTAAAAATAAATAAATTAATGGACTTCGGTACTCTACTAACTCTTATACAAAGCCCAAATTAAAAGGCTTTTGACATGTATTTCAAATTTGGACCGGGCTTAAAAAGCATTATGTCTACCTAGTACCGATATGGCTATTTGTGCATATAAATTTTTTCCAAACTCTATTGGAGGTTCCAGTATGTATGTTAATTAAAACCATAATCCATAACTACCAACGTTTTTGCTTGGTTGTCTACGATCATCTTGTAGTAGCTATGCAATTGAATGGTAAGATCACTAACCTTTCCAAAAGACCAACCTAATGACGAGACATGCATGGCTTACCTTCAAAGAGAAGAATTCGCGCGAGTAGAACATTAAGCCAAAACGGCTCAGAAGGATACTGCGATAATAAAGGTGCCACAGACATATTTTTGATTTTTTCGACCATATCAGATTTAGGCTTGAATTGGGGAGGTGGGAAAAAAGTGGCGACGGATAATAGGCAGATGGACTACCAAAGCTAATAGAGTGATGGATAACTATGACTTGAACATTTAGTACTTCACAAAAGCAGTGTAGTAGTTTTCTTTTTAATGCCTAATCCACTTATTGTTTATACTTTATTCGTGAATTTAGGATGTTCTTGTTAACTCGCATTGGGAGGATTAAATTTAGATCATTTCATCCGTATTGTAAGTTCGTAACACCAACCTTTATTTACATGCATATAATGAATTCGCTATAAATTTGGTTTCCATCATTTAGTAAAAAAAAAAATCGAATGAATATTGAGAAACGAAGTATTTCGAAATTTGAATACATTTCTTCTGGCCAACAATTGAAAAAGTAAAAATTGTAAATTTGGAAACTAGAAAGAGTGGGAAACAATGAACCACACATCAGAAGATACATACATTCCAGAACATAAGTGAAATGTGACAAACAAAGCACACATGATTAACGACAACACGCAACCAATTGACGTACGTACATGTTGAAATCTTCAACATTTATATGGAAATTACACACAAACATCACACAAGGAAAAGTTATGAATATTGATAACTTGTGACATTAGACTGGTGATGAGTCCCTCTTCTCTTTCGAGTCGCCGGACTTAGTAGGATGAACTTTGCTACTCGCAACGTTACAATTACTAGCACTTGCTTCGCCACCCTCCTCCTTTTTTGTTTTTGTAGCCTCTTTCATTTTCTTCATTTTCTCTTCTTGTTTCTTTATTTGCAGGTAAATACTACCATAGCTAGCTCCAAGAGAAGACATAAGGTATATTTATATATGATGAATTTTGAAGTTAACAAAATGTTGAATTGTTCTTGTGAGGAATTGGAGTGCATGGGAGTGAAATTTATAGAGGGAAATTATAGTTTTTTAAACAAGGCATCACTATTCACTAACTCGCACTATGCATGAAATAGTTAAGTTTACTTATGTCTTATTCGTGTGGCGGTTTAGTTTAAGAACACAGATAACGTTATTTTAGTGTAAAGTAGTCATCTTTTTAGGTTAGACTCTATTTTATCTCGTGGTTGTATGCCATTACTAACCCAAACAAATGTATGCCACATCAGTTTATCTGTTTTTAATTAATTGGTTAGTAATGGTAATTGTTTATCCATCTGGCCAAATTTTAAAATAGGCCTTGGGGTTGAAGCATTCTGTTTATGCATGATGGTGGTCATATATTAAACATAAAGGTAGTACTAGTCCGGGGGCGAAATAAGGAATGATTCACGGGATACCGAATTTATATAATCAATTATATTTAGTGAAATAATTAAAATGAGGGTGTCAGACCATTAATTTTGGTATATTTTAATAAAAATACATGATCAGGATTGTTTTTTTTTTTTACAAATATCGGAATTATAAGAGGTGTTGTGGCCCCAATAGATTTTCCCTTGTACTTACTACTAAGTTTCAATAAAAAAACATTTAAGAAGCACTTCAACACTTTTTTGGAAGAACCAGATATAGTGCGACAACCAACTTGATATCTATTTTTATGAGTTAAAAAAAGTATCCACTTCTAAAAACCAATTTTCTGGTTGACTTAGTAGCCAATTATGTGCATGTGTCTAACTACTAGTCTTATCTGTGTGATAGAAGGGGACATGTATAATCGCCGGCTATAGGTCTTATCTTAGTTCATGATCGAGTTCATAACTGTATATAACATAAAAAATAAAAAATAAAATAAAAAAACTTTGCTGGGTATGTTAAGAGTTTACAGGATCGGGTAGCTGATACGCCGATCATGGTACTCGTCCTTCCCTGAAATGGAACTTTCATGCTCCATTTTCCTTTTGTGCGAGCACGCATGCTTAGCTTCAGCCTAGTTCACTACTAGGAATGTGGTATAACTCAACTCACTTTAAGAGCTTACAACTCGTAGTTTCAGATAATCTATCTATGTAGGTATGGTCAGGTGAATGATTATCATACCATTTCCGCAAGTTTGGGACTTAATATCACAAAAAACTTCAGTTCACTACAAGAAAATACACTTTTGGCAATGAAAAAATCCGTTGCCTAATATTCATTTTTCGTTGTTAAAACTGATCGGCCACAAATTATTGTCGTTGCTATGTCGTTGCAGACGCCCCGTTACTGAAAGTTTCTCGCAACAGATAAAAGAATCGTTGCCAAAAATATATTATTGGCAACAAAAAATTTCGTTGCAATTTCGAAATAATACTGTTGCAAAACGGAAACAAGTTGTTGTTAATCCTTTAATATTTCCGTTGTTAAAAGTTACAATTGCGTTGCTGATTTTTTACTAATTTGTTGCATTAGAGAAATAAAGTGTTGCAGAATGTGGAAAAAATTCATTGCAATTGCAACATTGGTTGTTGCTGATTCAAATATCTACCGTTGTAGATAAATCATCAATTTTTGTTGCAAATGAAAATAATGGTAATGAAAATTTAATTCAATTTCATTCATATTATACAAATATATAAATTAAATTAACTTTCAATTGCTATAATTATTTAACACACAATTAATAAAAGATTCATCATTAAGATTTATCAAAATAAAATATAACATATTCATTACAAGAGTAATCACTATGAACATCCTCGGACCATAGAACGTATATATGTACATAGAAAGAAAGAAAAAACACTTGTGGTAACATGCTACTGAGTCCAAAAGATGAAAGAAAGGCAACTTGATGACGAATTGGGAAAGTAGTCTCTTAGCCAGGAGCGTAAGGATACTCTGCAGTCTTCAAAATTCAAAACAAAAGAAATACATCAAATTATCTTGTATATCAACATGTAATGTAGTATAGTAATTGTAAAAAAAAACTAAAAAAAATAGAACAATATAATCTTAACATAAAATTTATATTTTTTTCAGAAACAAATCAAGGAAGTCAGACATGACATTGACACATTGGTTAACAAACAATGGTGAGAGTTTAAAATCAGCCACACACAGAGACAACCATATGAGTTTTTCATGAGAAGAAGCAATAATCCTACATGACCACAAGTATATCAGCTATAACCACACGTATATCATATATGAGAAGCAATGTAAGTAGTATGTAATAGGAGTGAGAGTATAAACGTAATAAATGGAGCCGCATTATAGACACTGGGAAATCTGTGTATGTACATATAAATGACTAACAAGGTTATTTACTAAATTTATAACTAAAAATTGAGGCCTAATACTATAGTGGGTGATGTGGGTGTTTGCAAACAGGTCTGGGAACAGAGTCATCCACACATCTAAATCTGGTGTTGATTTCCAGTGTTTAATATAACGGACCATTTCTCAAAAATAGTCTTGAACAATTCCATCCTGATCTTTAATATCAATAAAATTGTAAATGGGTTTTACCTTATCATCTACTACTTGATACGATGTTACGAATTTCATAGGGTAAAAACAAGTACTTCTATAAACACAGATTGAGTTTTAAAAACCTGAATCACCGGGTTCTAATTCTGTCTACAAACTATTGAAATGCCTATACATGTAGCGAGAGAGATAGAGATTCACTGAAACTACAAAATAACATAAGTAACCGAAACACTGAAAGATTTAAGCTAGACAAAACCTTATTAAGTAATAAAAGAAAATTCAGCATGGCTTAAGAAAACTGCAACCAAACAACGCCTATGCTTTTACATAAGCAGAAAAGCATTGGCATGCAGTAAATTGCCAAAGTTCACTCATTCAGATAAAAAAAAAGTTACCAGATAACAGCTATAAATTGAATAAGCAGAAAACTATTGACATGCAGTATGTACCATATACTTGTTGTGTATAACATTTTAACCAAGAAATTAGAGAATACTACCTTTCATCTCGGGGTGCTTTGTGAATAAAGCAACTTGTGCGAACTTGGCTTCTGAGTTGTTCACCTCAAGTACCTTCAACTAAAACCCATAGACAAACATTTATTTAGAATAAGCAAGCGAAACACAGGTTGACCACAAAAACATGTCGAAAGAAACTCATCATAATTCGTGAGGAAAGTAAAACTTAAATTGCAAGTCCATCTATTCAAGGACTTTTCAAGGCAAAAGCTGCAGAAAAGCTCAGCCAAGAAAGGCCTATAAGGGTTACGAAAATAAAAGGGAATACATGATTCGTTCCTAATCAGGAAAAGAATTAGAAAAAATCAAGCTCAAAGCTTTTAGCCTTTCACGCATATAAACCAAAATTTCTCAGTTTTTAGCAAGTTAAGCAAAATCGGTCTAGCACACTACATTTTAAGCACAAAAGCAACAAAAGTATATTAAAAGCTGGAACCAAAGAAGGCCCTAATTTCAAATGAAATAATAGACCAACCTTTCCTGTCAGAGTGATCTTAGAACAAGCAGGGTTTTCAGGAACTTTTTCCCCACAAGTACCAACTGGGTACTCACTGATCGTTAGCGAAGATCTCTGGTCTTTTAAAGCATTACTAGCCGTAGGATCAAGTGTTGTCAAATAGAAATATGGAATTCCGAGGCCCTTTTCAGGTACCCCGTCGCTAAAAGAAACCACATTCCTGGAAAAAAAAGTTTGTAAGTAAATATGATTTGGAAAACTTTCACTTTTTTGTTTTTTTCTGTATCAAAATTGTAAAACCCAAAACTGCCGAGTGAACAACAAACAAGAACTTTCGGACTGGTCAAGGTGGACGATAATTCGTGTTCATCATTAAAATTAAAGGTTGAAAATTTCTTCATATAGAACTTTCATTAAGAACTTTACATAGAGCACAAAATTGGACTTCATTAAGATTTTGGCTTGTTACTACTGTACTAGATCAAGGACCTAAGTCGATAACCCCAAACTCAAAAGTAGCAGAGTATTTTAAGTAAGATGTTTATGTTTATAAATATCACTTTTTTTCTGTATCGAAACCAACAACATTGGAAACAGAAGCAGAAAAAAATCGGGGTAAGGAACAAATACTAGCTTGTTTGACTTAAAATCACATTGGTCATGGTAGACGGTTTATTTCTTGGCATTCAACATTAAAATCAAAAAAGAAGGGTCAAAAGTTCTCAAGATAAATTTCACTGAAGACCTTACATATGCAGTAAAGTGGAGTTAAATATGATCCGGAGTTGGGTTACTCTCGATCGACGACTTAAGTTTATAACTCGAGATATGGCAAACATAGCATAAACTATAATTATCATAAATGGTAAAATGGAATATGGTGAACTTACCCAAAAGGTGCTCCTCCTAAATCGCTTGAGATAGTACTGCAGATAACATAAGTTTCAGATTAGCCCTCTAATTTATTTTTTGAAAATATTTATCAAGGATACATCTCATAACAAATGGAAGCTTTAAATTCTCAAAATGAAGTGCTTTCTTATAAACCACTACTAGAAAAGTTATACACTCTTATGCTGCCTTAGTTTCTCCACCTAAGTGCTTATCGCTACTCCTCGGCATCTCGTTGTTGATGGTATGCTGTTATTAATATATGAACTTAAAAAGAGTTTATATAAAGTGTAATTTATAAGTAAAGTGGTGCTAAACATGACTAGAATTTAAAACCCTTCTATAACCTATCACACAAAACAACTTGACTTGTGTCTACAGTGATGGCTTATTCATTGCAACTTTTAAGCTCAAATGATTTGTTTCTCCATGACCGCAACTTAAAAGCTAGTTTTTTCTTAAATTGGACACAAGTACCTTTATAACCAGAAAACTACTAGTACCTTTATAACCAGAAAGCCAACTCCTTTTTATCTTTAGCTTTGAAAAAATACATAAGACCCAATTCCTTAAAAAATGTCATATAGACACATAATGCAATGGGGAAAAAAATCACAAGATCCAGTTCTAGAATAAGACCCAGTTTCAAAACATGCCCCATCTCCTGAAAAGATAGCATATAAATACTTTAATTCAATTTTTTTAAAAGAAGAATAAGACCAGTTCCAAAAAAGATGGCATACATTCAATTACAAAAATGAATAAGATCCAATTTATAAAAAATATATATAACACAGTTTCTAAAAAGATGGCATACAAATACATAATTCTAAGTTTTTTTTAAAAAGCAACACCAAGACAAGTCCAAAATCCTAAAAAAAGATGGGATATATATACACAAATGGTATGAATAAAAGATACAGGGTTAATAATACCTCGTCCGACTCTGAAGAGATTAGGGTTTGGAGAGGGTGGTCTGAGAGAGATGAGGGTGGAGGAACGAGGATTGATGAGGTGACGTGTCGGCATTGATCTGTATAAAGAGAGTCAGAACCCATAAATTTCCTTTATTTATCAATTATTTACCACACGCACAGATTAGTCCTAATCTCTTTGTTTTATTAATTACGGAGAAAATCATAAACATACCTTTTCACAGCTTTAGTTTCTGGGTAGTAAGAGAGAGAGGGGAGTTATTTGGGGGAGATTAGAGAACGTGTATATCAGACGGCGGTAAATTTATTATTGGGTTACCGCCTATATGAAAAAAAAAAAAAAAAAAGAGGTATTTGCCAAAATAGAAGACTTGGCTTTAAAATTGAATATTCACCTTCTTATTGCTACTGTAAAAATGATATTTTAAATTTATCACCATTAATAAGTAATAATAAAATAATATATATGAAAGTATAATTATATTAAGACTCGTTCTAAAAAAAAGTTTCTTATATTAAAAATTTATAGTATTTTTTCAAATTTTGTAGTTAAAATAATATAATTATTATTAAAAGAAAAAAATTGTCTACAAAATACACGTTGTCAAAAACACTTATTTGCAACGTAAGTTATTCGGTCTGCAACGCCATTTGTGTCGTTGCCAAAGATCACTTATTTGCAACGTCAGCCATTCAGTCTGCAACGCCATTTGTGTCGTTGCCAAATGTTTCGGAATTCAACAACAATATTTTTGACTTGTTGCAGATAAAAGAGATTTTCAGCAACGTTTATAACAATTCGTTGTTGATGGACCACTATTCAACAACAAAAATTCTTCCGTTGCAAGATATATGTTATTCAACAACGAAATGCATTTTTATTGCCAAACGCTGTATTTTCAGCAACAAATTTTTTTATCGTTGCACGAATTCGTTGCTAATCATGTATTTTCTAGTAGTGGTTTGAACTTATCGCATACACCCTACTGGGAATTACTAGGGAACAGTTAGCCTATATGACTGGTTCACATCTCGTTTGCATAAAAAAATATCAAATGAATAAAAAAAATCTGATTAATATTTAAGTTTATGATAAGCTCTCATATGGTTATATATTTTTATTTAGGTTTTTAATGGGTTGTACAATTTATTTTTAAATTATCAAATTCTAATTTGTTAAAAATAGAAAAAATAAATTAGTTATTAAAAAACATTATCTAAGATTTTATTTTCTAATTTAACAGTGGTTAATCTGACTGTAATATAAACAGTGAAATAAGGTGAATAACATAATCCAACTAAAGTATTTATACTACTACTACTACTAAAATAATCTAACACGTACGGTCACTTAATTCCCAGATTATAGGATGCTGCCACCTGGACTTGGGCCTTGCCCACTATCCATTAGCCCAATACTGAGAGGGTCTTTACTCGTGTTATCCCCCATGGATCACCACACTTCCATTTCAAACTCTGGAAAATGTTTTTCCTTACACGTTTTTTATATCCAAAAAATTAAGAAAGACTTATAAATAAATACATATCAATCAACTAAATTATAAAAAACTTATTTATGTATACTTTTTTATAATTAGATATATATACTTATTTATAATTAGTTACGTATTATAAAAAATAACAAAATATACAAAATAAATCGAAAATAAAATCGAAAATAAAATAAAAGTATACATAGTATCAAACATGATTAGATAGTATTAAACAAGATTAGACATACAGGATTGGAAAAGATTAGACATACAAGATTAGACAAGATCAGACATGATCAGACAGGATCACACATTTTTTTGTATAAAAAATGTATTTTTTAATTTTTTAATTTGTAAATATTTTTCGGTTTTTTTGGATTTTTTTAATGATATATGTATCTATTTGTAAATAAATTCATAAAATATGTATTTTTTTTTAAAAGAGTCGTCAAGTTCAAAATAACAGAGTTTTTTTTAATAAGTTTCTAAATATATACTAAATTGTCATTTTTTTTAAAAATCAACTCACATTACATGGCATATCCATCTCATCAAGAGTTTTTATTGTTAGTAATACTAGATTTAACAATTTTTTTTATTTTTAATTAATATTTAAGTTTAAGATAAACTTAACTAGGGTTCTAATATATTTTTATTTAGGTTTTAGTGGGTTGAGTTTTTACATTTAACATTTTTTCTTATTTTTAATTCATATTTAAATTTAGGGTAGGATCAAATAGAGTTCTAATATATTTTTATTTGAGTTTTTATTATGTTGGATATTTATATTTTGATTTATCAAATTATAGAATTTTATGTATATTTGGAGGGATAAATATGTATTTTATTAGCATATGGAGTGTGTGAGTTATGTGCAAGTTTTTAAAAAAATACAATTATCACTTATTAAGTTTTTCTTAATTTGTAGTTGTCTTTTTTGTTATGAATATTTATACCACATTACCCATATATTTAGACTTATATAGGGCTAGAATAACAAGTTATTCACAAGAAATATCAAATGAAGCATGTGATAATTTAATCACATTAATTAATATAGTAGTAACTAGTATAAAATTATGGATAACTTTTTATTTTCATTCAATTCACCGTATGAAACATTCCATCAATATTCATTAATAATGTTTGTATGAGTATGACCGGACAAGTCAGCTCATCGTAATAATGTTTGGATGGCTGAGATTAAAAAGTCATTTATTTTTCAATTGACCTTTTATTCCTGTGAAATTATTTGCCATTTTTGAATATCCCAGTTGGACATTCTTCCCACGTCACTACCTGGATCATTTATCGTATCATTATAATTTCCCAGTTTGCATCTAGTTTTTTTTTGTTTTTTCCTCTTTATTCTTTCTTGTAGTGAATATGAGCAACAATGAAAAGTCTTTACAATTTAGGTTGTGTTTGTTTCGTAGTAAAATATTTACGGAGGGAAAATATTTTTCGGGTAAAGTTTTACGGTGCAAACTTTTGTTTGCATTTTATTTACGGGTGTTTGGTGTGTCAAAGGTTTTCCATGAGAATTCTATTGAAATTCAAAAATCTATTAGTTATTTAAATTAGACAAATTCGATGCATAAATAAATAAACATTGTTCATACTTTAAACAAAATATTTTAAGATGAAAAACATCAAAAATTAACTAAAAGTCACAAAAATTAACTAAAAGTCACAAAAATGAATAAGTTCGTGAAAGTTTAAAAACAATAGTGATTAAAATCATAAATATTTTGACGGGAAAAAAACTAAAAGTTCGTCTACTTTTCTGAATGAAAATAAAACTTAACCTAAATACATATTTTATTTCATATACGTCACTTATAATAATTTATAATTTTTCAACATATAAACTCATAAAATTTTCTTTGGTTTTTTAGATTTTTCGGAATTTTTTGTTTTATTTTTTCCATTTTTTTGTTATTTTTTAGATTTTTTCCTATTTATTTATATTTTTATTGGTTAATTAGATTTTAGCTTTTTCAAATTTTCTTGGGTTTTTTAGATTTTTCGGAATTTTTTGTTTTATTTTTTCCATTTTTTTGTTATTTTTTAGATTTTTTTATATTTTTATTGGTTAATTAGATTTTAGCTTTTTCAAATTTTCTTGGGTTTTTTAGATTTTTCGGATTTTTTTTCGGATTTTTTTTTAATTTTTGTTATTTTTTAGAATTTTTCGTGTTTTTTCCTTTTTTTATTGGTTAGTAGATAGAATTGGACTAATTATTAAATAATTTTGAAAGAATAGACCTATAATTAATAATAGTTATAAATCTAGTATTAGAAAGAATATAGAGAGAGCCTCCGTAAACCGTTTACAACTTTATTTGCGGGGTAATCGTTTCCTCCAATTTTACTGGATATGTGGGAAAAGTTTTCCCAAAAAAAATGTTTTATGCTAAACCAATCACCCAGAAAATCTATTTTACCCGTAAATGTTTGTTTACGCTCGTTTAAAAAAAAAAAAAAAAAAAGAAAGTTAGTTACCAAACAAATGTAACATTCTAAAACGGAGGGAATAATTCTTATACTGGTTCTAACTGATAATATACTTGTACAAGTACTAATTGTCAAACATTATTTACAATACTTTCTCTTTTGACGACATTTGTAGCTACCTGCACTTTGGAGTTAATAGTGGTGCAATGAGGTTTGCCATAGAGAAACAAACAAGCTTTTTAATGAAGCTACTTTTCGATGTCCCGATGAATTGGGATGGAAGCCTCAGGTTGGTTACAATTGTTAAGGAAATTTACTTACTAATTGTTCAAAATCTGTTTTTTGGGACTTTTAATTCCAAATATTTTCTTGTTGCTACAGAAAGTTCCCATTATTCCTGCAGATGACGGAATTTCGCGAACATGAGAGGTAAGTTTCACTGCAGATATAAAGCAAATAAGTTACTTTATTTTTATTTGGATGCATCCAAGAGAGCTTTTAACTTTCATGCCAAAATGCAGAAAAGCTCAGTTTTTAAGCTTGCTAACCACACATAGTAGGAAGGCCAAAAAGCTGAGCTTAAAGCTCTAACCAAACAAGCCCCGTGTTCTTCTACCTTTGGCATCAAGTTCTTGTAGAAGTCAGCTATATACAGGGGGCTTGTTTGGGTAGAGCTTATAAGTTCATGTTATCGGTTTTCTCTTCTGTCAATTTGGGTAGAATCCGCTGGTTCACCTTTTAGGGGCCGATTTAATTTTTTTGCTAAAAAAATTGGGAGTTAATTTTCTTGGTTTGGAAAAGTGGCTTTTTACAGAAAAACTACTACCTAATTTACCATGAAATACATAGCTAACTTGCAATTGTTCAAGAAATAGGGGACTTAAAAAACTATTTCGAAATACAAATCTGCCAAACAAGTTTTTAATAGTAGCTTGAGAATAATACCATTGCTTCGAGCTGCTTCGGATATCATTGTACAATCTATGATGGGGAAACTCTGCTTATCACATTATTATGGAATAATCATATTCTTGTAAGGGGATTGTCCAATATCAGCTCGTGGAGGTTCTTTAATGATATTTAGTCTTTCGATCATTGACTTCTTGGTTTTTTATTGACGGTACTTTTGCGAGGAAGAAAGCGACTTTCAAAGTTCGCACATTAACAATCCTAAGAATGTCACATTTTTTCAGCTCATATTAGGGAGAACTACTGCCTTTCCAAATACTTGTTAATCATATAAATAGAAAATTTAATTTTAATCCATTGCAGACTGCTCTTCCAGTTGAGGCAATGACCGAGGCCCTTGCAAAGATGGGCTATGACGTGATGACCTCAGGCGACGCTGGTAGATTCGTATGTAACTACGTATATTATCATTCGCTCTGGTTTCCAGAGCAAAACGGAATAGGATCGCTATTTGTGCACGTACCGCTCTTCGTGACAATAGACGAGGAGACACAGATGCGATTTGTTGCTTCCTTATTGGACGTGCTTGCTTCCCTATACTAGTAATTGAATCTTTTTTTGTCTCCTCGTTCTTATATTACGGCAGGTACTGGTATAAGAACGGTGTTTGTGCTTGTTTCTGGTTCTTGTAATAAACAACATTGGTCTCACAAATTCAGCTGATAGTTTATGAGGGTGAAAGTTGAACTGAATTTGTCAAAAGTATTATTGGGTTGAATAGTATTGATTATATAAAGGGTTTTGGTTTTTAGATCATCTTGTTTTGCCAGTAACTAACCTAATTTGAAGTGAAAAATCCTTCATTTACCAAAGTAAACGTCGATGTTTCAAAAGATCAAAAAGTAACCTGCGATTCGAAGTGATTTCTTAATGCACCCATAAAGACTCTCTAAAGCCTAAACCCACACTAATAGCTATTTTATTAGTATAAGTTTAGCACTCTGTTAAAAATCAGCTACAGAACAGATTTGTAAACTCATCATTTAAAATAACCATTTGAAACTCATCATTAACTTTACCTATTTTCTCTCATGTTTGACGTGTACTTTAAATCTACTGTGCTCATACTTGAATCTTAGTGTGTTTTTGACAAATGATTAGCACGCCTTGCTCAAGATATTAGTCATCTGATTTTATCATATTCCAATGGCAACCAAAAAGTTAATTTTAACAAATACTTATACACATAAAATCATTATCCCTGTTACAAGTAAATACCATAAAAAATATAAACTTCTACCGCCCAATCAGTATACCCTGCATATTGAAGTAATTGAAGCGATATGGTTAACTCTTTTTTTAAATGCGGTTAATGAACAAAGTAAAAAAAAAGTTCAAAAATTTCTTAATTCTAGAAACAAAAGTAGAATGGCCCTCTGTAATTCGAAGTCCGGCAAGAAACATTAGCTATACGTTTCTCGTAATAATCGGCTAATATAACACGTCTCCCCAGCTATAGAAATACGTAGTACCATTTTATGTTCTTATTGGTGTGAGTTTTCTACAAAATACTTAGTAAAAATTATGTATTAAAATTTGTCAAAAGTACAAATACAACTAGAAAATTAGAAATTATTCATAAATGAGAGAATGCAAGGGGAAAGCATTGTTTCGAATCCATAAAAACAGTTGAATCCATATTATTAGCGGAAAAAACAATACTAAAATCTAGCTGCTAACAACGATTCACTTTAACAAAATTAACTCTATTTTTTCTTAGCCTCAGTTAGCTCATTTGCAATCCATGGCACCCGCATAGAAGGTTCCAATTCCTTAAACACATCTCTATGCTCTTGCTTATAGAATAAGCGAATTGCAAACAAATAAAGTGGGCTCGTTTGAGGCACTTCATCTTCCATTTCTTTTAGAATTTTCATGCACTCTTTAATGGTGACCTGTGGCTCAAGGGAAGTAGACCTGTTGACCATTTTTTCGCATATCTCAACAGTTCGTTCAATTCCGTTAATCATGTTCGCACTAGAAGAAGCTCTTCTACGAGGCTCGAGTGGAGGAGCATTTCTTTGCTGTCGACGTGGTCGAGTATCATTGTCAATAATAGGAAGATCGTTGTCATTCAGGACAACTTTAGGATCAACATTTTGTGGATCTGATTTCTGATCAACAAAGTTTTCTTTTTCACCATCTCGTATGTCTCGACAAGCAGCTTTAAGGCTTTGCTCGAATAAGTAGTAGTACTGTTTTCGCTGCACAACAAATAAAGATCTTCATGAAAAATGACGAAAACACAAGTTAATCCTGACCTCTTTACATATATTTACTCTAAGAAAGCACAGTACCTCTTCTGATACAGTCGGACAAATTTTCTTTAGTGCAAGCACAAGATGTTTTTTCTTGATTGGCCATGAGGGTCCACCTGAAATACTGCTTCCGGCTGCCTGTCTCTCTACAGCGACAATCACGTCTTTCTTTAACTGCATGTGAAGGATGAAAAAAAATAAGAATGCAAGGTTCTAAAGATACTATACGGTTTAATATAGTTTTGTATGCTCAACTATTAAGTTAGTGTACAGTGTACGGGTAATATAAATTGGATTTAATGTACTGAAGAGTGATTCTTTATCAAATTCGTACCAAAAGTCACCAGAATTTTAGGGTATTTATGTACCATTTATTGAAAATACTTGAAAGTCTTTTCGGTTACATAATTTACGGGAAAATACTAAATTGACATAACTTAGTAGTTCAGTACGGAGAATTAGAATGGTCATAGTCTGGTGTAGAAAGCTAAACTACGTGATACTCCAGTGTACTAAAATTGAAAGAGATCAAAATCCTACAGGTGCTCTCTCTAGTTTACAATAACCTGACCGATCAAGTCCCTTTAATCTCTATTAACAAATTCAGTTCAAAGATGTATGAAAAGGAAACATACCAATTTAGACGTATCAGCTCCCCCAAGGTCTTTACAAGCTTCCTCACTCGCAATGACTGCATCTCCCTCATTAATGGCAAGCATGGCAGCATTGTTTAACTGCAAGTGAAGAAATGGAGAGAAAACAAAATTCATGCAAGGTTCCAAAGAAACTATAGGGATTGATATGGTTTTGTACAATAAACTAATACGTTAGTCTACACCATAACGTAGAATTTTGATTCAATGCACCGAAAAGTGATTCTTATCAAATTTGGTACATTTCTATTGGAAAAAAAACAATTAGACGAAATTTCAAATTTTAACCAAGAATTACATGAAATTAAGGTTATTTATCACTTTAAAAAAATTGATGTTAACTCGGTGTATTAACTTGAAAGTCTTTTGGGGTACAAGATTTACGGCAAGTTACTAAATTGAAATGACTATGTTGTCTAGTAGAGAATCAGAATGGTTATAGGCTGGTGTAAAAAAACTGCAACTTGTGATAGTTCAGTGTACTAAGCATGAATCCAAATGTTCTCTCTCTAGCTTGCAATAACATGACAAAAAGTCTCTAGCTCTACTAACAAATTCAGTACACAGATGTATGAAAGCAGACATACCAGAGCCTTAAGATCAGATCCACTAAGGTTTTTACAAGCTTCGTCTCTTCCAAAGGCAATTAGATCTACACTGGCATCTATATTCTTTTTTCTGGCAAGAGCTGTTAAGATAGACCCTCGTTCCTCTGCATTAGGCAGAGTTACATGAATAAGCTTCCCAAACCTTCCATCCCTGAAGAGAGCAGGGTCCATAACTTCAGGTCTGTTACAAAACACGGCAATGTTGCGTCGGTAAGTTCTAAAACAGCTGGGCAAACTTTAAGAGAAGAGGAGAAAGAGAAAAAGGAAAGAAAAGATGACTATTGATTTACCTATTTGTAGCACCAATAATGAAAACATTTCTTCTATCATCTGAACCACTTAACTCTATCATTAGCTGCAGAAACAAATAAATCAATTGTCAAGATTTTGGATCTCATGAAACTTCAATAATATGATATAATTTAAGTAGTTAACTAGATGCATTAGTGAATTCAGAAGCTAAACATTAACTAATATCACCTGCCTCAGAAGGCGATCGACTACTCCGCCTCCTTCTGTGTCACCATTTGATGTCAAAGCGTCAACCTGCAAAAGTGAACACCGTTACAATGAACATTACTTAAATACAACGGAATAATGTTCAACATCTCTGACAATTCAGCTTCTCTTTCTAGGGTAGGTACATAGGTCACAGATGTAGACTACATGCACTATGTAACCAGCCCAAGTGAGCCACTCATATTTATAAGAAAGAAAACGCTGAATCTGATAGGCGGATGACTCGATAAGATTTCAAAAACAAAAGGGGAGGAAAGAAAGAAGAAAACACTGTTTTGAAAGCCGGCGCCTGGGCGCCTGGGCGCCACGTCTTTTGTCAGGCGTTTGGAAATTGCTGTTTAAATTGGGTAACGCCCAAATCTGATGGTTAATAGAGGTTAATAGGTTAAAATAGGTTCAAATAAGTACATATAGAGTAATATACAGCCTTTTTATTCTTTGATCAACGTGCCTTCACCAATCACCTCTGTCCTCTCTCTTTCACCTTTATTTGATTCAACTCTATTTCTCTCCCTCGGATCTCTCTGCTACTTTGTACAGTTAATATCTATAGAGTATTGACTATTTTTTAATAGTTAAATTGTTAAACTATTGTTTACAGTATGTCACTAGACTAATAGACTTGTGCCACTAGCCTATTGTTTTGTTTTTTTAATTGCATTTCTAGTAGCAAAAAACTTTCCCTGTATGTTTTTGTGTTTTTGTTTATGTGAATTTATGTCTTTATAAGCATAAAAACTTTCAGCAGACTTTTTATCGTTTTTCAAGTAGCAAAAACTTTTACTGTTAAATAATTTAATATTTGATTTATGATGAGAAGGTTTGTACTTTGTGTGCAAAATGCCAAAAACTTAAAATATAATAAAATAAATGGAACCTTTTGTTCTATTTTAAAAATAAATTAGTGATTTTGGGGGTCAATAATTGGTACTGGTTTTATTTCTTAACAAAGTTTAAAAACATAACATATAACGATCAACTGGTACTAAAGTTTATTTGAAAAATCAGATCTAAGGTTAAATTTTAAACAATAGTGATTCACCAAGTAAAATCATTTAGAGTAATGCACATTTTAAATCTACTAAATAGGACAAAATTATTATTATTTAACTTCAGTTTAGTGTTCCAGCCTATTGTTGAACTGGTCGAATATTGTTATCATTAAACTTCATTGTGTTGCTATAGTTTATCTTTAAGCTTAACGACTTCAAGTACTTGATTTAGCATGATAGTACTATTTACAACATGCATGTCACACGATAATCCAAGAAAAACATGTAAAAACGCTTAAAAGTCGTTTTCCCGTCTAGGTGCCTAGGCGGCACTTCTCCGCCTAGACCCCGCCTAGCGCCTTTTGAAGCCTTAAGAAAAAGCAACAGCCTATTAATTCCTCAGAAATTATTGGTAGTCTTATAACTCAATTTTAAAAACATTTTATACTTCCAGAAACAGAACCAAACCACATACCTCATCGAAAAAAATAATACATGGAGAGCATGTCCTTGCACGGCTGAATAATGTTCTAACTGCCCTCTCACTTTCTCCAACATATTTGTTAAGAAGTTCCCCTGCCTACACCAAAATTAACATAAATGCAGATCATAATGCAAATAATCAGACTAACTGCAAAATTAGCAGTTTAGAAGCCAAACCTTGATATGTATAAAGTTGGCTCCAGCTTCATTTGCAACTGCCATAGCTATTAACGTTTTACCACAGCCAGGAGGTCCATAAAGCAGAAAACCAAAATCCAAATCGACATTCTGAAAATATAAGCATCTCATATTAGAGGTCAAATTTAATTTTGACAAAGCATACATGCAAATTATACTTATAAACGGCTGACAAGCAAAACAAGCTGCTAAGATTCTACAAAAGGTAATGAAAAAATAAAGTAGTTAAAAAACATTACCACATAATTATCGGGATTTTTTAAAGGCTTTATAATGAAAAGGTTGAATTCCTTCCTCAACTCAGGTAGACCCCCAACATCCTCCCACTTTACATTGGGAATGGAAGAGAATCCCTCTCTTGTAGAAGAAGGCTGGACCAATTTAACAGCTTCCTGTAGTTCAATATTTTAACTAATCAGTTAAATTTGATTCTCAGAGTCAGGAGTAAAACTAGAGTTAATACCAGACCAGTCAATTTTGACATCTAATGTAAATAATATCTGTAAGGCACCAACCCTTCCGTGTTCCTGAACTCATAGTAAAAAGAAAATACAAAAACACATGCTTTTGAATGTACAAAACCAATCGAAAAAAAGTTCAGTAGCATTTTCCAAAGTCACAATATTGGCCCCTGAACTAAGGAATTTTTTTATCCATCCAAACTCTCTTCTACAAACACTGTTGCCCCATCTTATTAGTTCTAAGTCTTCTAGGGCACAATAAACATAGATAAGACAGCTTTTGCATGACAAGTGCATCCACATATGTCTCATTTGAACTAGCATTCTTTCGGCTACAATTGAATTTATATTCGATTCCAACACTACAGAGCACAGAGCCAAAAGTCTCGACAAACTTACATTCTGTAACGAACCAAATATGGAAGAAAGAAGCGAGAAAAACTGAAGTGTACGAGCGACAAGGGATAGGGTGAAGTTATGCTACAAAGATTAGGGGTTTAACCGTCATTGAATTCAAAGAAAGGTATGATTAGTGCAAGTTATGAAAGTTGAGACTTATGGGTTCTTTCTGCAATTTCTAACTACTCATCAGCCTCAATCTACTACTATATACTAGGGACCCTTGAAGACATAGGAAGGATATGAAAAGATGAATGCAATTTTATTCTGTTGATTTATGTTTAGTTGTTTTTCAGATTCTAGTAATTTAGTTCCAACTAATTAGTTGGACTTTTAATATCTATCATCAATATATTGAGAAAATTCCACCAAAAAAGAGTTTCGCTGAGTTAGTGGTCGGTTCGTTACACATTCATATGAAAGACGGTAAGTATAAAGGACAAGAACAAAACTATATGGTGGAAAAATAAAGATATTGAGAAAAAAAGAATGTTGTGAGGTATAGATGGACTAAGCCAACTATTGTAAGGTTGAAATATTTACCTCAAGATCTGCCATGGTGATGTGTATTGGTTCCCTTTCCTTGGTGGATAACGTGCGCATCCACCAATTCTCACCCCAATCACTATCTCTCATTCTCTCGACAGCATGTCTCCCAGCATTATTGATTAGAGCTTTCAAGTCTGCTCCAACAAACGCATGCGTCGACCTCGCTATTTTTGCAAGATCTAATGAACCTTTCACTCTAAGTTTCTTTGCAAGAACAGACAAAATCTCAAACCTTGCTTTCTCATCAGGGAAATTTAAAGTAATCTCCCGCTCAAATCTCCCAGCTCTCCTTAAAGCAGCATCTAGAGCATCTGGCCTATTGGTGGCTCCAAAAACAAGAACACAATCTGATTTTCGTGATGTATTTGGATCGCTATTGGACGACTCTACTGCTTTATTTGATTCGTCCATGCAAGCCAACAGCTGAGCCACAATCCTTGTCTCCATCTCTCTCCGTTGATTATCTCTTTTGGAACCAATTGCATCAATCTCATCAATGAATATAATGGATGGTGCGGTTCGATAAGCTTTCGCAAACAATTCTCTGATATTATCCTCAGAGGCGCCTTCAATTATTCACACCACACAAGGGTAAATCAAGTTTCAAATTTAAAGGGTTTTAAACTTTTATCAGTATGATAGCAAGTACCTAAGCAACGAATAAAAGGTAGAAAACTCGGGAACTGAGAAAACACACAGAGCAAGATGTCAATTTAATACAATTTCGTTTCAATTTAAAGGTATTATACTATAACCAAGATTAGGAAAATTTAGATTCAGCACACTATATCGGAATTGGAGCAAAGTTAATTACATTAATTAAGAAAGTTTGGAGATCAGCAACACTAAATCAGATTTGAAGCAAAGTTAATTACATTAATTAGAAAAACTTAAAGTTCAGCACACTAAACCGGAATTGGGAACAAAGTTAATTACATTAAAGCTTATTAAACTCCATTACGCAGGGTATCACTAAAGTTTATTCGAATATTGATTACCGGTCCCACTGTAAACTTTTCCGTAGACTCTACTATTTCTGGCAAAATTTTAACACTGACATGATCAACTTTATCACCAGATGTATATACTTAAAATGTCCAAGGTGGCAAAGTTTCAAATGACGCTAGGCGGGATCAGGGCGGTGAGGCGGGGCCTAGGCGGCAAGAACTTATTTTCACATTTTTAATCATTTTATTAGACGTGTACAATAGACATATTGTAAATAAGATTACCAAGTTAAATTGAACATTTCAAGCCTATTAGCCCATAGTTGTACTATTACAACCCAATAATTGTAAGATACCGTCATACGAGTCAAGGTAATAAATTTTATCAATTTCAAAAAACAACTTAGTAAGATACTGTAACGTCTCGGAAATTTTGTATTTTATTATTAATTTTAGTAATACGATAGTGATATTTAGTTTTGTGGGTGATTACGTATTTGTGTGAAATATACACGTGTTATATGAAATTTGGTGTATATAATAGTGGTGGGTGTGATTTGTGTTATTTTATAACTAAGTGGACTAGTTAGTAAATTAGATATATATAGTTTACTAAAACCTATATATATATATATATATATATATATATTACATATACACATATTACATATACATATATACATATACATATTACATATATACGGAGATATATAGAAGAGAGATGGAGACCAGCGGAGTTGACATAGAGAGAGAGAGAGACGAACGCCGGAGAAGGGTTAGGCCGTCGGAAAGGGGCTGGTCAGGCTGTGGTGGTAGGTGGCGGTAGTGGGTGCGGTTTAGGGTTTTAGGGCAGCGACTTTGGGAGCCGATTACGAGGTCATCGGGGGTCCATTTTCGACAATCAAATATGTTTTCTTAGCCTATTTTTCGAGAGCTATCTATCCGTGTAAGCCGTTTCATCTGATTTTAACTTTTATAAAAACCCATTTTTGGGAATAATTGCTATAATCCGAATTAGGTGCTTTTATATTAATCCGTAGCTCGTTTTAATTACGTTTAGGGACTGTTTAAGGACCATTATTGGGCTGTCCAGAACTGGTTCTAACTGTTCGTTGGGTTTTCGGCTTGAGTTTGGGAGTATTTGACAAACGAGCTCTCGTTTGTGTAGGTAAGGGGGAAGAATATGGTTTCGCTTTAAAGGCGGTTTTGTGTGTTGTTTGTTGTATGCTAGGTTATGTGAAATTGTTAGTGTGTATTGCATCATGTTATTGTATTTTGTGTGTGTAATAGCTTCGCATCGTTATTTTTATGGTGATTATATTGTGTATGGCGATTTTACTATTTTTATAATAAAATGATTTAAATGTGTTATTTAATTAAATATTTTAAAAGTGTGAAAGTGTGAAAGTGGTGAAAGTGTGAAATTGGTGATATTGTGTGAACATTGTGGTGATATCGTGACGTAGATGTGTTCAAGTGATTTTTAATATTCGATTCAATAAACTATTACAAACTGTGGCGTTCTTTATTTTATTTTCAGTTTGTGGACTTTACCGTTTACGTTTTTGGGAGTCTTTTATATTTATTTTAGGGATTGCAGTACCAAGTGTTAAGGCGGAGCTGTGTCAGCTTACGGTGAGATCCCGGAAACTTGCGCAAGGATTAGGTATATCGGTACCATAGGGTTAGTCCCCTTAAAGCCGGCCCCATATCTTTTGGTCACATGTTAGTGTCATAATATGGGTGAGGGAATTCATTGCACTTTGGGTCCTTGAGCAGAGTGGCTCTAAAAGTGGGTACATGTGAGGCAATCCCGACTTTGTGTTTTGTTGAGTCTTGTTTTATTTTGTTGTGTTTTATTTTATTTTGTTTTATTATTAATTCAGTTGATCTTGATTATATGTTCATTTACTTGTGTTGCGAGTTATATTTGTTGATGTGTTTTTCGTGCAATTGCCTTTGTCATTATTTGTCAAGATATCATATTTGCCATGCTAGGATTGTGTGTGCGTGCTTAGTAGCACGCGCCGTTTTTAATGCGAGATTGTTTTCTTACCTCCTTTCTTTGTTTTCTGTACATTTTGTTCACGATCGATGTACAGGTGCTGACGGAGACGGTGGCGAGGTGTAGAACTCTTGTCTGAGGATCATTGTCATATTACACCTTATCGCGTGCACGCTACTCTTTTGTTTACTTTTTTTGGCGTTTTCTTATTTTGAACTTTGTTCGCCTAGTAAGCGTTTGAAACGTGTATGTTTTTCTTTTGGTTAGAGTAACCTATCATGTACATTTGTATATGTTAGATTGCGTTATTGTATATAATGTCAGCTGGGTTGAATTTAACTTGATCATGTTGAATTAGTGATAATCGCTTTGCGATTTTGTTATATGTTTTGTTGTCAAACAGGTCTAATTTATTGGAAACAAATAGATATGCGAAGCTCATGCCGAAATTTTCTAAAACGTAGTGTTTTGTTTGTGTTGTCACATTTGAACACCGTTGGCTACCCTTAGGCCAATTTAGTGAATCAAATGTGATTATCGGCATGGTCTGAAGTATTTATTTGGTTCTATTGATTGGCATATTATCGAATGGCTTTCCGCATGTTTTGTTATTTTAAATTTTTTTCCTTTTTATTTTCATTTACATTCACGACCCGGGTTTATCCAAAATCCGGGGCGTGACAGCTTGGTATCAGAGCTAACCGGGTTCCGATTACCTTGGTTGCCTGTTGGGTAGGATAGGCACACACGGGGACGGGTGATACTTGGTGGTGTAAGACATTTTAAGAAAATTTGCATTTTTCAAAATCCATGTGGTGTATTTGGTTGTTTGTTTACATTCAAGTTTGGTTGACTTATATTGTATTGTGAGTTGATCCGTTTTAATGGGTGTATATATGGTTCTTGTTAAACGGTGTCGTGTTTGTTGAATGTGAACGGTTTTGGTTGGTGGACGTGTTTTGTATCCAGTTGTGTGTTACTCGTGGTGTGATTATATATGAATATCTTTTATGTGCTACATGTATTGATCGTGGATTGTGGTGGTGCCTTCCAACGGATTGTTTTTATGATTGTTAGTGACTGAAACTAAATTATGACGGGTTAATAAGGATTGATATTTGTGTAGACAAGTAGGATATGTAAGCGTTTAGTTTGTTTCATGTTTTCGTTGTACTCTGTATGCCGTGTGTATATGGTATCATTTTTAAGTGTTAAGGTGGTTCTCGGGCTCATAGGGTTCGAGACTGTCCTAGGGCTAAGTGTCATAAGTGTGGTGGTTTAGGACATCTTCAGAGTCAGTGCATGTCAAAGGGAACTAGTGCCATTTCCTCAGCTCCTATTCGTACTACTCCAACTACTCAGAACTATTCTATTGCGCCTTCTTATTCCGGTTCTAAGGCTCCTATTCCTCATAATTCTATGGCAACTCGCGGTGGTTTTGAGAGTTCCAGTCGTGGTGGTTATCAGCAGCACCAGTCTTCTCAATCTTCTCAGGGTACTCAAACTCGTGTGTTTGCCCTGCCTCAAGTTAATACTGACAGGGGTGAACCTTCAGTTATTCTAGGTACCTTACCTGTTAGCTCTTCTTGGGCTAATGTATTATTTGATACTGGCGCTTCTCGTTCATTTATTTCCTCTCGTTTTGCTTTATCTATGGGTTTATTATTCAGTATTCAAGATCCTACTATTTTGGTTGAAACTCCTATTCATGGTAGTGTTCCGCTTAATCGAATATGCCGTGACTGTGTGATTTATATTTCTGATCACCCTTTTGTGTTCGACTTTCTTGTGCTTGATATGACTAGCTTTGATGTGGACTGGTTATCTTTCTTCCATGCCATTATCGATTGTGAGCGTCGACGTGTATCTTTTATTACCCCTTCGGGTGATCGTATTATTTTCTCTGGGGACCGATGTATTCGTTTTTCCCCGTCATGGAACGTGGTTGATGATTTGGGTGGTTTATTAGCTAGCTTATCGGTTAGTGATGAAGTGTCTACTGACGTCGAGCTACCTCCGGTGGTGTGTGAGTTTCCCGAGGTGTTTCCTAATGATCTTATCGAACTTCCTCCTCAGCGTGAGGTGGAGTTTTCCATAGATTTAACACCTGGGACTGCTCCGATTGCTATGGCTCCTTATCGTTTAGCGCCAGCTGAGTTGAAAGAGTTAAAAGAACAGTTGGATGATCTGTTAGGTAAGGGTTTTATACGTCCTAGTATGTCTCCGTGGGGCGCGCCAACATTATTTGTCCAGAAGAAGGATGGTGGTATGTGTATGTGTATTGATTATCGTAGGCTGAATCGAGTTACGATAAAGAATAAGTATCCCCTGCCACGAATCGATGATCTCTTCGATCAGCTGAAAGGGTCGAAGTGTTTTTCAAAGATTGATCTTCGCTCAGGGTACCACCAACTTCGTGTTCGTGAAGTTGATATTCCTAAGACTGCATTTCGTACTCGGTATGGTCATTATGAGTTTCTAGTGATGCCATTCGGGTTAACGAATGCACCAGCTGCATTTATGGACTTGATGAACAGAGTCTTTAGAGCCTTTTTGGATAAGTTTGTCGTGGTGTTTGTTGACGACATTCTGGTGTACTCTTTATCTGAGGAGGAACACAACGAGCATCTCCGTATTGTTCTTAATCTTTTGCGAGAGCATAAGCTTTATGCTAAGTTTTCCAAATGAGTTCTGGATGACGGAGGTGAAGTTTCTTGGCCACGTGGTGTCTGCGGGTGGAGTGTCGGTTGATTCTTCTAAGATTGAGGCGGTGACCGATTGGGGACAACAAAAAAAATGTGTTCGAGATCCGAAGCTTTTTGGGACTAGCGGGTTATTATCGAAGGTTCGTGCAAGATTTTTCTCGTTTGGCGGCTCCCCTAACTCGGCTTACGAAGAAAGGTGTTAAATTCGAATGGGACGAGAAATGTGAGATTTCTTTCCAAGAATTAATAGATATGCGAAGCTCATGCCGAAATTTTCTAAAACGTAGTGTTTTGTTTGTGTTGTCACATTTGAACACCGTTGGCTACCCTTAGGCCAATTTAGTGAATCAAATGTGATTATCGGCATGGTCTGAAGTATTTATTTGGTTCTATTGATTGGCATATTATCGAATGGCTTTCCGCATGTTTTGTTATTTTAAATTTTTTTCCTTTTTATTTTCATTTACATTCACGACCCGGGTTTATCCAAAATCCGGGGCGTGACAGATACACAACAAATTTTATCATATCATAACAAAAACAAACAAAGATCAATATTACCAGAGATGCCAGAAACCAGCTCAGTAGCGGCAATGTAATAAAAAGGAATCCCCGTCTCGTTCGCAATAGCCCGAACTAACGTAGTCTTACCGCACCCTGGCGACCCTTTTAACAAAATACCCTTTATTGGAGTTATCCCTAAATCCCTCGATAGTTCCGCATTAAATAGCGGGAAAATAATTTCTGATTTTATTTTCTTCAGTATTTCACTGATCCCACCTAAATCCTTAAACATCGGCCCCCCTGGATTCCCTTTTCTAACCTCCTCACTGATATCCTTTTTGTTTCTCCACAAAAGATCCTTTTTTTTCTGATTCTTAACACTATTCACCACCTCTTCTAACTCCACATGTTCCTCGAATCTTGCCATTTTTGCCTTTTTTTGGTTAAAAACTGCATCTTCTCTTGTCTCAACAGTCGAATAATTCCTTTTAAACGTCTTCTTGGTACTATCGTTTTTGGATTTTCTATTAAACTCTATACCCTTTTCTGTTTTTGCCTCATTCTTGTCATATCCCGCATCATCATCCCTTTCTTCCGCGAAAACAGTAGATGATTTTTTGATCCCACTGTTATTCAAATAACTTTCTCTTAGCATATCTTTAGTAACATCGAAAACACTATCACTGTAACTGTGATCAGACTCATCACTGGTAGTATTATCAAAATCCAACCCTGAACCAGTTGATGACTCGACATTTTTGACATATTCGTCTTGCAACTTAATTAACCTATCATTACCCCCCGAAATATTTTGTCGAATATTCTGAAGGGTTTGGTCGACGTTGCGTAATAAGGATGGTCTATGGCGGAATTGATTGCGGAAATTCAAGAGGAGAAGTTCAGTTATTTCTTCAGCAGTGCTGTTTTCATTCCTAATTAATTCCTTTTTACATTCTCTTTCGATTATGGTCACAAATATCTTTCCGTATTTTGGTTTCGATCTGCTGTGTTTCGGCATTCTCTCTCTCTCTCTATATATATATATCATATATGTGTGTGTATGCGCGCGGAGGCTGTGGGTGGAACTGGGAGAGTTGTGTTTAAATACCATGGGCTTGTTTGGTTGCTGTCCTTATTTTTCTAGGGTATCTTATACTAATTTTTTTTAATTATTACATAAAAGTAATTCAATATCACCGACAACAAAAACTCTAAAAAAAAAATAAAAAAAATTGATTTTTTACACGATTACGTATACGATACGTTTTCGGTACGGTTATTTTTATTTTTTTACGTAACGTACTTGAAATGCATCCGATACTTTTACGGTTAAATTTTTTTATTTTTATTTGTTTCTTATACGTTTTAATATAATATAGCGTGTAACAAGCAATATAATATTTTAATTTTAATTTTAAATTAATTTTAACGTAGTAGTTACTTTGGGTTCATTAATACTTGTCGTGTACCTTTATCGGGTTTACGGCAGTTACACTAAAATAAATGACTATAATCGCATTGATTTTTTTTTTAACTACTCGTGTTACCGAGTAGTGTATGTATGCAATACCGCATACTATAATGACATGTTTTAAAAATTATGGTAAAATTTAAAATTTCAAAACATGTCATTCTACATCTCGGAAAAAAAAACAAGACGCGTATTTGTGTTCCCGTTGTGAAATCGTAGAGATTTGTGTTAACCATCTCTTGATTTGGAGCGCTTTTGCAAAAAAATGTCCAAGTTGATGTCTAAGTTATATACACTAATAATCGTGCCTCACACGTTGCGTGTGCGTCGCGTAATGCAATAAAAATATAAAAAATAGATATAGTTATGATATAAATATGTGATAATACAAAAAAAAAAAAAAAATTTAAAAGAATGTTGGTTTGTTAAGGAGGGGTAAAAGTTTTTATTTTTTATATTTTTATGTAACTATGGTATTATTGTAATTAATATAAATGTGTAGGAGTATTTTTGAAAAAAAAAAGACTAAATTAGACAGATTCATTTTATTTGAGTTGGTTTATTATAATACTAGTAATAGTTACCCACGCGTTCGCGTTGCGTGTGCGACGCGTGATATATATATGATTCAGTTAAATAATTTTTTTAAAAGTATATTGATGAATGAATATATTAAATTAGAAATCATGGGTAATATAATATTCTTCTTATACAAAATACACGTAAAACGATTTTATTTGGTATATAATTATAATTGTTTTGAAAATATAATGATTTTTGTGTGTTTTTTATATTTTGAATTGAATAAATGTCAATGAGTAATTAGTAAAAAATAACGGGGGTATTTCTGAAAAAAATAGACAAAATTTGGCATGCTCATTTGTCTTTGTTGGATTATTATAATAGAATGATATATAATATAATGATATATATATATATATATATATATATATATATATATATATATATAGTGGTTTAAAATGGGGAAAAAATAAAAGTATAATGAAATTTGCCAAACAAATTATATTTTTACAACATTAACCAAACAACAATTACATTCTTAATGAAAATATATTTTTTCAGCTTACCTCAAAAGTATACTTTTGTACTTTTACTTCTATAAACAAGGCTTTCATATGGCTGTGAATATGATAAAATAAAATTATGTGTTATTTTTAAATAAATTTTGTATCTAATTGAAATTTCCTTGTGAGTCCATGTAGCAATCTTTATCACAATTATGTAAATTAAATGTATGATGCTACTAAATAATATCACCTTATTCAACCAAAATCAATAGTTAATTTAATACTTTAGTTGCAACATTGAACTTTTCTTGTTTAGGAGTTTCCGGTTGTTTGATTAGTGTTTTTGACCGTATGAGAAAAGCTTATTATAAACCACATACACCAAGTTGGAAATGTAATCAATAAGTTTAACATACTAAATAAACAAAAACCTTGTAAAAATGGAAAAAACGGTAATGATATCACACACTACTAAAATGATACCGTTTTCCTTTATATTTCTTTCAGATGACAAATAAAACTTAGAAGCGAAAACCGAGTTTACATACAATGGGAATTTAATTTGTAAATCCACAAGTCCCTTAAAACTTATTTCGATTTGGTCGACACATGTGACAAACACACACTCATGTTCTTCCAACGACCATTACGCCTCACCAACCATCACAATAGACCATTGAGATCATCTTTCTATATCTATCCCCTTATTCGACTACAACCACGTTCATCATCACAACCCACTGTCATAAGATCCATGACACCACCACCTCAATTTCGGTGGAGATCAAGTTGCGCACCTCTAAAGATATGGTTACGAGAACACCATCAGCTTTAATCTCCTCTCCATTACAGTCACAATTGACGTGAGTTTTCCAGTCATATTTGATATCTCTAATTAGTTTCTGATTAGATAAAACATTGTATAAGTAACTTAAGAACATCGGAAACATAATTTAGTAATATCAAAAAATTACTCCCCTCCCATATCCTATGTGTATTTTATTGAATATATTTGACTAACGTTAGTTACTATTTTTATTCCAAAATATAAGTCCAGTATAATATTTTGTTATGCTCCACAATATAAGTCGGGTTTTTCGTAACTGATTTATATTTTGGAACGAATGAAGCATATTACAATAGCGTATCTAAGGCTCTGTTTGTTTTATTGTAAAATGGGTGTAAACAAACATTTATGGGTAAAATAGATTTTCCGGGTGATTGGTTTAACGTAAAACATTTTTTTTGGAAAAACTTTTATCACATATACAGTAAAATTGGGGAAAACGATTACCCCGCAAATAAATTTGTAAACAGTTTACGGAGTTTCTCTCTATATTCTTTTTAATACTAGTATTATAACTATTATTAATTATAGGTCTATTATTTCAAAATTATTTAATAATTAGTCAAATTCTATCTACTAACCAATAAAAAAAAGGAAAAAACACGAAAAATTCTAAAAAATAACAAAAATGGAAAAAAATAAAAATAAAAATCGGAAAAATCTAAAAAACCAAAGAAAATTTGAAAAAGCTAAAATCTAATTAACCAATAAAAATATAAATAAATAGGAAAAAATCTAAAAAATAACAAAAAAATGGAAAAAATAAAACAAAAAAATCCGAAAAATCTAAAAAACCCAAGAAAATTTGAAAAAGCTAAAAAAAGTCAATAATATCTTCTATACTTATAATTTTATGAGTTTATATGTTAAAAAATTATAAGTTATTACAAGTGACGTATATGAAATAAAATATGTGTTTAGGTTAAGTTTCATATACATGTTGACGAAGTTACTTTCATAAAAGTAGACGAACTTTTAGCTTTTTTCCTGTCAAAATAATTGTGATTTTAATCACTAATGTTTTTAAACTTTCACGAACTTTTTCATTTTTGTGACTTTTAGTTAATTTTTGTGACTTTTAGTTAATTTTTGATGTTTTTCATCTTAAAATATTTTGTTTAAAGTATGAACAGTGTTTATTTATTTATACATCGAATTTGTCTAATTTAAATAACTAATAGATTTTTGAATTTCAATAGAATTGTCATGGGAAACCTTTTACGCACCAAACACCCGTAAATAAAATGCAAACAAAAATTTGCACCGTAAAACTTTACCCGAAAAATATTTTCACTCCGTAAATATTTTACTACGAAACAAATAGATCCTAAGTAGCAAAATATATTTTAAAAAAACAGTTGGTTTTTTGTTTTTGCTAAATAAGTTATAACTAATCTGAAACTTGAAATAGATGCAAGCACAAGCATAGTGCAAGCCAAACACGGCCTTCACCTCCCAAAAAGGTAAATAAAACAGAATCCCCTTTTTATCTTCTTCTTCTTCTTCTTCTTCTGTTCTTGTTACCCATACTCTCTCTCTCTCTCACTCAATCCAGATCTCCCTCTCTCTCTCTCTCTCTCTCTCTATACATATATATATATATATACCACAATGCGGCCTCCTCCTCCGCTTTACACGGCGGTGCTGCTAACAATTCTGCTACTTCTATCAACCTCCGGCGCAGCGGGGTTGTCGTCGAAGCTGATCCACAGATTCTCCGACGAGTCTAGGGCACGATTGGGAGGTGACACGTGGAGGAGAGGGAGTTTAGAGTACTACGAGGCGCTTGTGAGGAGTGACGCGGCTAGGCAGAACCTGAGGGTTGCGCCTCATTATGAGTTCCTTGTTCCGTCTCGGGGTGGAGCTTCTTACTCCTTCGGAAACGATTGGGGATGGTATATATATAAATATATATCCCCCTATATCTATACTATTAATACTCGGATACTCCCTGTGTCACTAAATAAGTGTCCAATTTTAGTTTTTAATTTTGGCAAGTGCCTAAATGATGGTTCGATTTCTCCTTTTAGCAAATTTTCTCCTTTTATTTTTGAAATAGCCTTTTTGGTAGTCAAAACATACCATCAAATTTATACTTATAACCTCACATTCTAAGTAAGATATAGTTTTTGTATGAAAAATTAGGGTTTTTTTTATGATCTTTTTGTTGAGGTTTTAACTTTTAAGTGGAATTGTTTCAAATTCTTAAATATCACAATTTTTTTCAAAGCAAGGCACTTGTGTAGTATGGAAGGACTAAGGAGTATACATATGTGAAGGGCAAATGAAGCGAGTAAATTTTGGCTTTTGCGAGAATACCCTTGCTTGCTGTCTAAAACAATTACAAATTTAAACAGAGATTTTTTAAGTAAAAAAAAACTTCCCGTGGCCACGTAATTTTCTTATCTTGAACCGTTGTTCTCACCACAATGGTAACTAGCTAACTGCCCATTTTACAGTTCTCGCACAATTTATTTGAAAAGAGAATGAGAAATAGGAGCGAATCAAACCATGGGATCCCTCGCTAGAATATACTGTCTTATGTAGAATGTATACACGTGTGTGTGTGCTTTGTGCTGTTTTAGAGAGAGGAGATGAGTAATTAAAGGCAGGGTAGGAACTAGCAAGGAAAAGAATAATGCTAGACTCAGAGCCGACCTTGGCACTTTTTTACGCCTTAGGGCTGGCAGCGTCTAAAAAGTGCGAATAATTCAATTTAGTACTGTGTATTGTAAGTTGTAACCATCATTGACTGGTTTAGTAGTGATATAGCTAGAGAGAATTTGACACACACTATCACATCGACTAAATGAGAGTCATTTGATGTACCTTGATGTAGTTTAAACTTGAATGTCATTTTTTGTTATGATAATAGCCTTTTTAGCCCGCTTAATAAAAAATCAAATATTATGAAGTTCACCCGTAACTTACGGGATTCAGCAAATTAAATTACTATCAGTGCAATTTCATTTGAATATTTTAACTGACTTATGTGTTTCTACTCCAAACTACCAAATTAATAATTAATATGACCTCCATCCCAAAAAGTCTGCAAAAAGATGGGCCATTATTTTAACTATGTCACCATAAAATAGCCCAATTTCATGTGCAATTTGTCTGGGAAAGCTTACAATTTTTTTGGACATAGTTTATGAAAGTGGATTATCTTTCTTGTAAGGGAAGGAGGGAGTAGTATTTATTATACTAACGTTAGGTTTCTGGATAGTAACTTAATGTATCAATTAGAAAATATCATAGGCTGGGGAGGGTTAGAATTCTGGTGAGATACCAGTACAATGTATCAATTAGGTAAAAATCATTGGCTGAAGATGGTTATATTTCTGGTGATGTATTACACTTAAGAGTTAGACATCTCTTCTCTCTTTTCGTCGGGCATTGAGCTGTGTTGATTTTTTTTTCGATTTTTTGGCAGGAGATATTTACTATTTTACAGAGAATGGGTTGTTTTTTAAAATTTTGTCATCACTGTATACCCCATGTTTGATGGTGAAAAAAGATGATTCATAGATATCTGTAATGAGTTTGCCATTAAAACATATCAATTGTATGCATATTACAGGCATGGGAGATTAAAATACTATGTACCATATTAATTGTTCTATAACCGCCAATAGATGCGTGCCACTTCAGCGTGTGCGGTAGTGGCTTGACCACCTTGAATATGAATAGCATTTTATTTTGAAATTAAATTCTAATTTTGTCTTGTTTTATCTCCTTTGATAAATGTATTCCTCTCCTATGTATTATCCTTCATCATCTTTGCTGTGGTAGCTTGTTTCTCATATCTAGGTCTAAATTGATTTTTCAACAGGCTGCATTATACTTGGATAGATATCGGGACACCAAAGGTCTCGTTTCTTGTTGCTTTAGATGCTGGAAGTGATTTGCTTTGGGTTCCCTGCGACTGTGTTCAATGTGCTCCGCTGTCTTCTGGTTCCTATAGCAGTCTGGTATGCTGGAACTCTCTACCTTTATTATCAAATGCAGTGTATTTATTTTTGCTAATTGGCTGATTGCTTTTGTTTTGCGCTTATTTTTTTCTACTCTTTTTTTTCCCGTTTTGTTTAAGGATCATATTTTCCTGTGTATGTATTTTGATTATTTCTGATTATGCACTTGTAGCAGACTGTAATGAATCTGGTTCCCGGAAAAATACAGAGAAAATGAGAGGAATAAAAGAAAATAGGATGAGGGTCAACTTTGATCGATTTAGAACTCATGGGTGTTTTCTGCAATTACTTGAAAGTTTTGGGTTTCAGACAGAATTCTTCTTTAGTATAAATAGTGTCTTTATCTGTGAGGGTTAGGGGGAAGAAAATGAATCTGAATTTATAGCTTTAATTTTATCTTTGTTTTTCCTTTCGGTTCTAGATTTCAGTTTCGAATTTATTTATATTTGTATGTTTGAATCTTTGAGATAAATAGAAAATCTGTCCTAAAAAATAGTCTGAGTTTGATATTCATTTGGGTTGTGTTATATTTGTGTTCGTATTGAGTCTAAGATTTATTAGATTCGTTACAAGTGGTATCAGAGCTACCGTTCCTCTTCGAAATCATGTTTTCCGCTTCATTTCAGTCTGAGATGGCATATTCGACTTGGGGGAAAGGTTTGAAAAGAGTATTCGACAGAATTTGACCCACCAAGTGTCCGATACAATGCCGCACACACAATTACACCAACTTCCACCGAGAAATGATGTGACAGGCTATCCCCCTCACTCTTACATGCCTACTTTTGGTCTCTCACCTCCACCAAGGCCACCGGATGAACCACCTACACCGCCGTATTCATATAACCCACCATTTTCCGAAAATAAGCACCATTTTCCACCACAACATAATTTCATCTCTCAGCCAAACACACATACAAACTATGTACAGCTACACCAATACAACCAACAACTACCCTCTTTTACTCCACATACAACCACATATGAGCCACAAATCCAACACTTTTACACTTCGTCACTAGGACAAACTCAGTCGCCACCTCCACAACATCCATATTCTTATCATCCAAATGCACAATCATACTTCCAACATTCACTCATATATAACCAAGATGAGCAATCTTATTCACCATCATCACTCGCCCATTTTGAAAACCATGATTCTTACCCTCCTTACTGTGGAACTGCCTATGCAGAACCACTCCATCTGTCTTCAGAAACGATCCAAAATAATTACCCTCCACCTCAAAAAGACCTAAACCTACATCCTTATCCGCATTATGACCCACCACAACCCTATTACGATCAACCTGACAACAATATTTATTTGCCTCAGTTTCTTCCATCGGATATACCTGATAGTCCAACTTGTCATGGTGTTGATTGTGAGCTTATTGCACCTCAGCCCATCATGCATGAGGTCATTGAGGTGTCATCTCCGCAACTTTCCAACTCTGAAGTACATGTTGAGCAGTTTGAAGAGCAACAACAAACTTTACAACTACAATTGACTGAGCAAAAACAAATTGATGAAGAACGATGGAATAGATACGACGGTCTGACCCACACGATCAACCAACTCATTGAACAGCTTCTGAAGGCTAGTAAAGTTCAGTTTTCCGATGAAATTCCTGAGCAAGAACTTACGATTTGTGGTCACTTGACACCCCAAATCCTGGAAGAAGAAGGCCAGACAAGGGGAAAGTTAAGTGACAAGGAAGAGAAGAGTATGATTACTTACAAGCCAAGAAGTAATAATTTCGGAGAATCATTGTATGATTACTTAGAAGTGGCAGTGAATTGTTTGAGAATGACTACAAGATCGGCGACGAAATTGCAGATAAGTTAACTTTGGAGAATTCAAATTTCTTTGAGATTATTTGCGAAGCACTTCCAATGGATGTCGATGTAGAATCTGGAAAAGCGCAAACTCTTTCATGTTTTCCCAAAGAAAAAACTCCTAATGAGGAAGAGTCGAAAGGAAAAGTGGAAGAGCAACACAAACTAGGCTCAAATAATGACACCGTTGCAGATTGGAGGCTTGACCTCAAAAGAATCCTTGATGAACCCGGACAAGTTTCTCCTTACAAGAAACCAAATCAAGGCGTGCTTTTTATCAATGAGATTGTCAAGACTGGACGAGATGATTGTCAAATAAGGAATGAGCATATGCAAATATCCATAAATAGAAACCGATATCACAGGATAGATAGTTTTTCTGATGACAAGTCATCTCAAAATCTACCCGGCTATCAAGCATTGTTGAAATCGGTTCTTTCCGCTTGTGGTAGGCCAGAACAACTAGAACTAGCATTGGAAATCGCTACTGCTAATGTTTTCATAGTTGTTGCAATGCAATGTTCTATTCGCGGAGATCCTCCAAGTGATGAGAAAAACATGGTTGGAACTGACAACGGTTTTGTAGTCGAGTCAAAGGAAGTGAAGAATGATAATGCAAAATCAGTGAAGCAAGGGCTCAGTCACTCAGAATTAATCCTTAGTGTTGTTAAAAAAGCAACACGGCAGGAGTTAATTGATAAGAAACTTTCTGATTTAGAAGAGCATGTGCTCAGACCATACTCGGTTAAGTTAAAGGGTCCTCCAAAGCAAATTAGTTTCGAGATATACCCCGCCGCAACATGTAAATTTTGGAAAGAGGTGATCAAATTTAAGAAAGCTTATGATTCCGAGACAAACGTTTGGTTGACTAAGAGAAAAAGGAGGCTCCCAACTTATAAAAGATGGTTTGTAGGACTAAGTTTTAGAAAGCCCTCGTGTGGAGTTCTAGGAAGGAAAAGTAAACAGCAAGGTAGAGTACTCACTGAATCCGTATTGCAGACAGAGAGCTGCATCATGTATTCGCTCTACAGGCTTCTCAAATTTCACCTCCACCTTGAGGGCAAGGTGGATTTTCAAGCGGTGGGGAATGTAATGAACCTGGTTCCTGGAAAAATACAGAGAAAATGAGAGGAATAAAAGAAAATAGGATGAGTGTCAACTTTGATCGATTTAGAACTCATGGGTGTTTTCTGCAATTACTTGAAAGTTTTGGGTTTCAGACAGAATTCTTCTTTAGTATAAATAGTGTCTTTATCTGTGAGGGTTAGGGGGAAGAAAATGAATCTGAATTTATAGCTTTAATTTTATCTTTGTTTTTCCTTTCGGTTCTAGATTTCAGTTTCGAATTTATTTATATTTGTATGTTTGAATCTTTGAGATAAATAGAAAATCTGTCCTAAAAAATAGTCTGAGTTTGATATTCATTTGGGTTGTGTTATATTTGTGTTCGTATTGAGTCTAAGATTTATTAGATTCGTTACACAGACCAAGACAATTATAACACGGTGTAAAACATATCTAATAAAGGGTCACTTAGAAGTGGCTTTGTACGTATTTAATTATTTATACAATGAAAGTAGAACTTTGGGAGATGAAAATCTTTTCTCCTAAAATATATAATTCTGTTCTTTATATAGGTTAGCAAATACACATGTTATGTCTGCTTAAATACCATATAGAAAGTTTACACTTGGTAGACTATTTTTGTGGTATACAACACGATTAAAGTGCAGTACGGCACTGCAAGTATGATGTTTTTCACACTGTAATGCTGCTCGGGTATATGGAATTATTCTTCAATCCCTCAATATCAGAAGCTCGCATATTTTTTTCCTTCCATACCTAATGACAAATAATGTTTAAGGTTCTTGAAACGAATATAAAGGAAAAAGAGGTCAATGTCGGATCAATTTTTTATTATATTTTTGGTTGAATGATCAGGATACCGATCTTATTGCCGAATCTGTGTCAGTTTCTTGTGACATTGATTCATTCATTTTGTCAATATAGCATTAGGAAAAAACTCCTTCAGGAGAAAGTTGGTTTACCCTAACAAGATAGTATTAGTATTTCGTTGAATTCTCTCTCTATCTTGAGACAAGATTCTCCTTTATTTCTCTGTTACTACACAGTTTGTATCTGCTTGTGGGATTTTTTTTTTAATCTAACTGTGATTACAATCCGCTGACACAATAAGGAGTTAGTTATTGTTTCTCGATAATAATCAAAGAGAGATGGAGGGGATAATTCAGGAGGAGGTTATGGTGTATAACAATATGTTTGATTTTAAGGGAACGCGGAATTTAATATTTGGTAACAGTCTTTTTAGCACTTATTTCCAATGATTGATTGGCAGGTGCTCCCTCGTTTGTGGGGCATCTATTCTGCAGGGTAGGGACCTAAACCAATACAATCCTTCTCTCTCTAGCACCAGCAAGCACCTTTCTTGTAGTCATCAGTTTTGTGAATTGGGTCCAAAATGCAAGAGTCCTCAGCAGCCATGTCCTTACTCAGTCGATTATTTTTCTGAAGATACATCTAGTTCGGGGTTTCTTGTTGAAGATACCATGCATTTTCTAGCAGAAGGTGATGGTGCATCTAATACATCTGCAAAAGCTCCAGTCATCGTAGGGTAGGTTCTCTTATTTTCTGGAATACTTCTGGAAATAACCCCCATTACTGCCGCTGGTTTGCGAAAGATTTCCGTGTACTTAAGAAGCTTGCAACTAAACCCTATGTACTATCTGTTGTTAGCATTTTGTTGATATTTATGCAGTTCCAGAAGGTTAGATCGACGTAGACCACATTAATATAGAAACGTGTCTTTAAGAGTTTTTCTTAGAGAAAAAAAATCTGCCGTGGAGGACTTTAGTCTGTTAATTGCTGTTTTATAATATTGCTTCATTGTATTTGTACCAAAAAATATCTCTTAACTATAATATTTAACAATCTTTGGACACACCCATGTGGTTGTGTATAAAAAGCAACAATAAGTGTATAACCATGTCATAATTGTATATGGGGTTAGTAAAATTTAGATAGTACTAGGGGGTTCATTGGATAACTTTGATAGTACATGAGGATGAATTGAAAGTATCAGAAGTACATGGGGGTTATTTGCGAATACTGAAGTTCGCGGGAGTTATTTGTATTTACTCAGAAAAAAGAAGAAGCCGAAGCTTGTATCCTGGTCAACTTGGATAATAGACTGATTATTCTTTTATTAATGTTTAATTGTAGTTGCGGGAGAAAGCAAAGTGGCGGTTACCTGGATGGTATAGCTCCTGACGGTCTAATGGGGCTTGGACTCGGCGACGTAGCTGTGCCAAGTATGCTTTCTAAAGCTGGATTCGTACGAAATTCTTTCTCGTTATGCTTTGACGATGAAGGTTCTGGAAGAATATTTTTTGGAGACCAAGGAGTGGTGACTCAAAGTTCTACTCCTTTCCTGCCTATAAATGAAAAGTTGTAAGTGTATACATATATTATCATCTTGTTTAGTTTGTGTTTTTTTGTTTTGTTTCAAGTCTCATGACGTGATCTTAAAATACTTATTTTTTGTGTAGTTTAACGTATATCGTTGGGGTTGAAGCATTCTGTGTTGGAAGTGCTTGCCTTGATAAAACAAGCAAAGCCCTAGTTGATAGCGGGTCGTCATTTACTTTTCTGCCAAAAGAAGCTTATGATTGGGTGGTTGAGAAGGTACATTTGCTTCCATATTTTTAATAATGTGTGTTTGTTGGCAATATTTCTTATTAAGTGTAGTATAGTTTGACAGCCAAGTAGATGCTTCAAGGACCAGTTATGAGGGATCGCTGCCTTGGAAATATTGCTATACTTTCAGGTTAGCATGTATGAAGTTGTTTCAATCTTTGCATCTTTATGGTAACTAGTAATTGATATTGTTTGATCTATTTCTTTACCAGTTCTACTGAGATACCGAAGACTCCCTCTGTGGCACTTAAATTTGGGTCAAACAACAGCTTGATTGTCCATAATCCTGTTCTTAACATTTATAACAAAGAGGTCAGTTACTTTAAAATTGAATATCATCATTTTTTTTCTCGCTCTATATTTTTAACACTTCCAAATGTAACGAGATTTTTATAATAGTTAGTGTGTGCTCATTAGTAGTTCTAAAAGTCATTAGGCTGGGTTGACATTTTCATAGCTTTCTTCACCTCTTGGGGTTCTATATTTAAGTGGAGACGTTAGATATATGATAGAAGCGAAATTAAGCATGATTTCGTCTATAAGCTGATAGTTATTCAATTATAATATAAGGAAAGATCCCAAAACAACATCCTCAACAGAGTATCCTCAAGAGATGCCAGACTAGTTATTCTATTGACAGTTTACGAATCATATTTGAAGCCAGAAAGTGACCAAAACACAAATTTTGTAGCTTCTTCTTTGCTAATTTTGTTTTTGGACACAATCTAAACCTTCTACTGTTGAATTAAAGTATGTCCACAACTAGTCCGTGGGCACACACTTTATATATCTTTGAGTAGGGATATCATCTTGTACAAAGCTCTCTTTTTTGGGTACAAAGCTCTCTACAAACTCAACATTGTGGGTTTTACAATATACATGTTTAGAGAAAGTTTTAAGAGAGGATGTTTCGCCCATAGACATTCATAGACATTTTGTGAGTTTTTCGCATTGTATATATCCTCCTTTCTGAGAATCAACTGTCCTAGAGGCTTTGTTAACAGAACTTTTTCTTCTATAATTAAAAGGGGATTGTAGGATTTGTTAGATCTTGATTCAGGTTAAATTTCTGAAATGTTTACTGTCTATGTGGTGCAGGACATTGTAGGGATTTGTTTAGCCATACAACCAACAGATGAAGATGTTGCAACTATTGGACGTGAGTATCAAATATATGTTCCTTCTACTATAGTGTAATTCTTTCACGTTCTCATATTATTAATTTATTTTTGCAGAAAACTTCATGTCAGGTTACAGGATGGTATTTGACAGGGAAGAGTTGAAACTTAGGTGGTCGAGTTCCAATTGTAAGTATCCGATTGTTATAACTTGCTATGTGCCTGAATATGTTGTTTTAGTGGATTATGTTTTGAATCATCTACTAATCGTGAAATGAATGGACCACATTTTATCCTGCTTTATACTCTGTATTAAGAAGTGGGATCCTTGATCAGTTTTGTGCGGATGTTTAGCCGTATATATAGACTATTCAAGTATTAAATAAGTAGGATGATTTAACCCATTCGGGTTATAGGCTAGTGGGCCAAAACTCAAAAACTGACATAGGGTTGTGGCATGTGGTTAGATTCCTACGGGGTAGGCATGAAATCCTTAAATCCTCTTGAAGAAAGAAATACAAAGGTAATGAAAAGGTAAGTCGAGGGAATTTGCTGAAAGACTGTGCTTGAAGCTTTGATGATCACGCTTGAGTCCTTGACTACACCTCAGCTACTTGTGTATATAGGTCTAGTTTACCGAGCATATGCTAATATTCAATATATCTGAGTCAACATTTTCATTTAACTGTTCAAGTATACAAGTCCTCTTCAGAGTATAAATAGCCATCCAATGGTGACAATTCTGGCTGCAGTCTTTTTTGTTTATCTTTATCATTGTCGTAGAACTTGTAATTTTGAATCACTAAAATTTATCTGAAGCTGTACACCTTAATTTAGTAATTTTTTGTTCAGGTCAATATCTCACTGACAGTGAAGGTATGCCACTAGCTCCAAGTAGTAAGTCGCCTAATCCATTGCCGGCAACAGAGCAGCAAAGAGTGCCAGGTCAGCATGCCATTGCTCCAGCTGTTGCTGGAAGAACTCCCTCGAAACCGTCATCTGCCTCAATTCATTACTTATCTTTTAATTTAGCTAACTTTTTATTGTTGTTGTATTTGCATCGACTCGCATCATGCCTGTAAGCTTATTGTGTACCTTTTGTGGATATAGATATGTGCAGTTCCTTACGTATATCCTGTTCCCTACATGCTTTCTGGTTCTTTTATTTAGCTCTTCATAGTAATATAATATACCTTTTGCGAGTAGCGGCTAGTTGGCATCTAGTTGGCAGATGGGAGTCGGTCTGATGTTAAGCGTACACTAGCGACTATTTGAACCCAGTCTTGGGGCTGTTAAGAGCTCACAAAAGCAAAGCTTTATTTATTATACTATACCAACCGGCAACCACCATTCTATTATCTTTATAATAAATATAAATACTCACTCTGGGACTTTACCATTAGGAGGACCAGATAAACATCCATGACTGTAAATTGTCGACTCAGTCTAGTAAAATGGCCAATCCAGATATTCAACTCCTCGCCGTCCTTTTAACATAATTCGAATACGTTTGAATATGTGAATAGCTTTATTCGAAAACTTTTTTAAACTAATGGAGAATGACTGGTTGGTTGCTTGTATCCAGATTACTATCAAAATTAGGGATCAAGATCCTCTGCCATCTAATAAGAATGACAGAGGCGTTGGTGCACCTAAAACTATGTCGTTTCACTTTTTAAATGGAATTTGCAGTATAACTCTCTTAGGGCTCTTATTTATTTATCAATTATATATCACTCCCCTCCTCCCTTTTAGCTTTAGTTTTTTTCTATGCCTAATTTAAAATTGAATCTTATATTCACTACATATTTTTTATAATTACAGAGATTGAATTTAATTGAAAAACTTTAGTATCATTTATATTCTAAACATCATAAACAAAATCCATTTGGTTTCTAAAAAAACTCTTTAAGTATGATAAATTGGGTTCTACGGCCTAAACTTCATGTACTTTTAAAGTAAATAGTCCAAATAAATGAAACTTATCAATTTTCTCAGTTAATACTGCTTTTGAGAGAATAATTTTAAGAAGAAAAAATGTAAAGTGGAAGAAGGAGAAATAATTTTAAGAATAATTTTAAGAAGAGGAGAATGTGTTAAATCAGGAATAAAGGACTAATAGAGAGATAACTAAGTAACTATAAAAGCAAGATACAATAATTTTAGAACTTACGTCTCAGTTATTCTATTTAGATGGCAGAGGATCTTTGATCACAAAATTAGAGCTTAATTGCACTTTGATAACTCAATTACTTCGACGCATATTTAGTTTCGTTCTCTTCATTTAACCAACCCTACTGATAAACAACAACAAATGAAATATATATCAAGAAATGTTTGCACGATCTAGACAAACACGATAGTACTATATATATACCTATATCTAAGACTGCGAACTATGTTGACATGATAGGTACTGATGCCTAAATTAACTTTATAAAACTTGTACAATGGAGAGTAGGGCATAAAACTTGACATGATTCTTTTAAAAAAAAACAAGGGAACGACTTGACTAGTTTTAACCATCATCGTAAATCGCTTATTATTACGTATTGTACCACAAATTTGGAAATTAAATTTCGAATGTTCGGTATTATAACATATATGACGTGGCAAACAAGTTAGTCAAATGTAAAATAACGATATGCAAGGGAATTGGTAAGAAAGTGTAAGGGACAGAGTTAATCTCTCCCATTCTACCTATTCTCAATCCTTAAACCAACTTGTCCACCCTTCAAGGTTGTTAACCCCTTAAATACCCATATCTTATAAATCTCATCTTCTGATTTAGTAATGATCTAATTATTAATTTTCTATTTATTTTTTATTTTTATTTTTTTATGGGTCGGGTTAAACTTCACATCAAAAAAATAGAGAACATAACAAATCGACAAGTTACATTCTCTAAACGCAGAAATGGTCTTATCAAAAAGGCTTATGAGCTATCGGTTCTATGTGGTATCGATATTGCTCTTCTCATGTTCTCACCTTCCGGACGTTTAAGCCATTTTTCCGGCCTAAGAAGGTAGAAAAAAACATGAATCTCTTTCGTCATACAATATGTCTTTATTTTATTTGATGTTACAACATACATTTTTCTCCGTATTTTCTAAATTAAAGTTTTCCGAGGCTATCTGTTATGCTAGTCATTTTGTTGCATGAGTGCATTTTAACTTAGACTACGTAGTTGATTATCGTTTTTATAAATTATGATTAATGCATAATTGCTAATACGATTTTTTTCTATGTAGGATTGAAGATGTGCTAACCCGTTACATAAATCTTACGGATGTTGAAAGAGGAGGGTATGAATTTTATTGGGTAATGATTAATTAGATGAACAATAAATACTTAGATTCTGATACAGTTTGCATGTCCTTTAAATATTTATGTCAATTTCAGTACGTACGTAAGACTTTTGTGATTGATATTAGAGAAAAGCTAATGTGTGCCCCCATGACACGTGTTAGCGGAACGTTGATATTATACTACTTCTTTTAATTTATACAAAGGTGAAAATTCATGTTAAATACTCGGTGAATAAAAATTCCTTGAAGAGATGAGAATGTGGATCTCGTGTTTAGTTTGTAATGTTAATAAATATCTAAAAACAAGTTACATCGTTCTATTTGAATATGCAGATAGAGTAATGTAATCTATACATTCAATTACTACTTATTCATACTCAAATTGGAGAGTGACTTCCGTGAAAGAACGAAAAATTTGACTCGTCTTTGTTTAACTTTTACCTTTTACCTTTTACATAACGTGTTTTCATGTCATTTTTGGCAAAATTATTCGGAAAAGGTGTTAGTTCCGAATATTTTGCATATAAAAATGGAGTATTTTAAAATTTTCTTAAATCTTGCTATTTTGCCTGACTATTTCTTTTGTAACTTTGCAGCAAGCTTGAAAATAGAGAGGTACGTTAAAAACTTACTCAACACATTGCTTTCCCTATTTTGATGATTTGCACGGTATCAAAATTTGAATTAGAAGTTTAATTTTCACATATGGCAGTTTTTTATAACTACACTGAAGAAAATAAAAGACGAAGATGAAATGACTCTTGATTATCAAAGGTTTATCTCCCTTCACCCTGTCTATCTATCTTCTTATTCATTCGAAACAGTGGCGGAGCCAGGATTAGTAGATGGGGTGGCTGGATTTTAAAATTTCAATATAGAGGGCTAAATAGCTATTTTTCGTATTTTTTTTTTTTTTTGAAAATATGGGGAGTTACAGCCCCTGACATCCCCCATGTAGCTCATCTCGTGTTTCGAAGCTTAAATAATAGGTACTAAATTCCTTAAAAAGGTAAAGAAATGGTCCCAATAGGCCAATGTTCTAAAGAAATATGGCTTACTGGACTAATTAAGTTTAATGGTCGCAATAAAAATTTCTTAATACTGCCCTAATTTCAATAACTATGAATAGATTATAATACTACATTTACCCTAATAAAACAAAACATGGCTTAGTTTCTATGATTTTATCATCCGGGACGAATTTCCTTCCATCTATTTTCGTTTCAACAAAACTTGGGAACCAAACATAGATTGTTACAGTTACCGTTCTTGTTACTGAGCTCAATAATGTCTCTCACTTTATTCTGTTAATTTTTGTGCAGTCCTGCGGAAGCCAACTTAAACTCAGAGGTAGAAAACAAAACTCTTTACCATCTGAAAGTACATGGAGAGCATATAATTATGGATTATTTCGTAAATGTGTTATATATATTTTTTATTTTGTTTATCAGGAACTTGAACAGAAAATAAACAGTTTGCAACATCAGCTACAGATGTTTGAGGAACAACTGAGGTTAGAGTTAATTCCTTGGCATTTCCTTCATTTTAAGAAACATAATTGTTATGCAAATAGATAACTTGGTGTTGGCGTATTTTTATTTTACGTTCAAAGTTTATTAACATGTCATTAATTTTATTTAAATTTCTTAATAAGCATTCCGATTTATAGCATATTTGAGCCAGATGTACTTGGAATTACAAGTATGGAGGACCTGGAATCGTCTGAAAAGAACTTGCAAGAATTGATGAACCGAGTGTCGCAACGCAAGGTAACGCAAACACACTCACACATGTAACTTTTGCAAATATTAGTATAATCTAAAATAGTGACGGAACTTAATTATTTTAATTTGATGTATAATTTCCTGAATCTTGCTTTTGCTACGCAGCAGAAATATTTAATGGGAGATCATGCTCACATGAATACTCTGCAGCCGCAAACGATGGAGGTAATGCTATAGTATTTTTTTGGAATGGAAATTACTAGGTAATTGTTTGTTTATACTACGGTGAAAAGGTGTAACGGGATTGAATAAAATTGTGTAAATTCTATAAACAAGATATGTTTGTAATTGGCAAAATTATGACATGCAGATGAACCAGATGAGGGATATATACTTTGAGACACAAGAAGATGGAATGCCATCAAACACATTTTCAAATTTAGTGAATTGGATGCCCGAAAACGGTGATCATAATCAACATCATATGTTTTCTGCTTCTTTAAGGTAAATTAACTCCATATTCAAAGCCATCCAAGTATCCAGCAATTTCCTCCAAAGAGAAAAAGATTAAAGAGTCTTTTGTTTGGTTGCTGATTTTAAGCTTAATTTTGTTTCAAAGCTAAAGTACGTCTGACCTATCAGTTTAGAAGCTGATTTTATCTGGTTTATGGCCTTAAAAGCCTACAACCTTTGGCCGTGATATATCCATTTTTCATCTCAATCTAACAAAAATCCGATTTATTTGCTTAAACTTTAAAGAGTGTAAAAGTCCTATGTTACTACTAATTAATGTCTTCTTCTCTTCTACCAAATAAATAAGCTGATTTGTCCATTTTTGAGAAAAATATAATTTCACCGGGCATAACTTCTAGCTTCTTTAGATTAAAATGCCCAAAAATAGCTTATAAGTTCAGCTTATTTGATCATAAATTGGACTGGCTATTTCTGGGTGTTTGCTCTGCAAAAAAAATATAAACTTTTTCCTAGGACAATTATTATAATGTGTTTGGCGGCAATTTCTTAAATAAGCTGATCTATTTTAGTTTCAGAAGAAATAGTTTACACTGCTTTGAAATAGTTTCATCCATTTCATTATACTTTACTAGAAATGATATAATTGAACGACTCATTCTAGACTTAACAATTAAAATCTATGCACTGTGTAAACATTTCCAGGAGCAACTCGCCCGGATCACTATACAACACGATGATACCTCAAACGTTAGACATGAAAAATACTGAGCCGAATGGAAACATTGGACAGGAAATTGGTCATCAAATTCACCATAATCACAATCTTGATCAAAATGGTATCTCGAAATACTAGTCGCATTGTGTGACATGTGCTAAAATTTCCAGTTTTCTCCTTTCCCTTCCCTATATAAACCATCCACTCAAGCTCAAGTAAGAATCCTTCTTAACCGTTGAAATTAATTTATCGGTGAAAGAAGTTTTTTTTTCTTGTGTATTTGGAATTGCTCTTGTTAAACAGTAACATGATTATGGTTGTATCATACGATGCAGGATGAAATAGCAGCACTTTATATATTGATGCAATAACAGTTGAACAAGTTAATTAGTCGAGTTCAATAGCAGAACAGACGATGCACCTTCCCACTGAAGATGGACATATGTGACTAATAACAAGCCGCAAAAACTCGAACGTATAGATTGAAGTATACGAAAATAATTGTATACTCTGTATAGTCATTACTAATACTTTAAAAAAATCTATGAGCTCTTTCAAGCTTTCAGACTAATTTGGCATTTCACCTTATTATAAGTAGTTATCGTTTCGTAATAAAAGACATCGATCATCAATAATTTATTGATTAATTCAACACACGGAAACAATCATGTTTTTTTTAAGAAAATAGGTAAAAGTTAACTTTGTTTATGCATTGAGGTTATCTTTAATTTCAATGGGTAAAGTGAACAGAAAGGAACTCGATTAGCACAAATCATATTTTCGTCAACAAATCCAACAGCAGCTTTTGTATAAGTAAGATTCTGTACATAAAAAATGTTAACCACACTAGCTATAACTTGATAATGAAGGTTGATTTACAGATCAACTATTTAAAATCCTTACAAAAAGAATCCAAACTAAGAAAACCACATTCCTTAATAATTGCATAAAACTATAAAGTATTATTAAGGAATTCCTTTGGTATCCCCACAACCCATCACAGATCTTGGTAAATTTTTCACCTTCTCTATTCCTTCTTCAAACACAATTCCCATCCCCATATAGAAATGTGACTCTATATGGCAATGAAATGCCCAAACTCCAGGATTATCCGCGCGAAATCTCAAAGCTGTCCATCCCCAGGGGTGAACTGGTACCGAATTTTTCATGATTGGGTTCACATAATTAAAGTTTTTCGGGTCGTTAACCATGTCGTATTTCCCCTTCCCATAACCCATGACCCAAAAATCATGCCCGTGTAAATGCCAAGGGTGCGTCTCGCTATTGTTAAGGTTCATGGTATTAGCATTTTGAAGAATTACGTCCACCGTAGAATTGAATTCTAATCTGTATATAGAGTTGCTAGATGTAGCGTTTGGGTTCTTAGCAACGCTAAATATGTCATAGTTGAGATAGTCATAGTTTTCGGGAGGAGGTTTTTGCTCGAAAGTGTGTAGTAGTCTATGTTTTAGGGCGATCAAATAGGGCGTGTGGGGGAGATTGAATGACACGTTATTGACAGACCATCGACGATAACCATCAATTTCATTTTGAGTATTGAGCAAGACTATGACACGGTCAGGTTTTTGAGGAGGCGTCTGGATGAAGCCATTCCTGGCCTTTATCGACTGGCTCTGGGCAAGCCTTGGGTCAACGTCGTTCCAAACAGGCCCAGGTGGGGGGACAGTCGACGGAAGCTTTTTAGGGTGATTAGGGTAGTAATTTAGAATGGCAAGACCATTAGGGGTTGTGCTATTTCTACTAACAACTTTTGTAGTTGCCCAATAGTTCCTTGTAGGGTCTTGATCAGCTTTGATCAAAACTGAATATGTCTCACCAGAGTAAATAAATAGTCTTTCAACACTAAATGGCTCAACATTGTGACCATCTGCTTCTACCACAGTCATATTGTGACCCTGCATTTGATCAAAAAATAGTTTCAATAAATATGAAAACAAAGAACTTTGGGTAAATTCAATGTTTATTTAAAATATGTTTTTGAAAATTACAACAGTGACGATCTTTTAAGTAAGGGAAATATTTTTTCTTATGTTACAAGCCATGACGTGCTAAATCATAAGTATGATCGCATCGTAGACTGCAAAGGAGTACTACTTTATAATCGCTCAGCAAAAAATAGTCCCAGCTTTTACATAAGAAAAAATTTATATGAAGCAACAAAATAACCCCAAGTTACCCCAATATTCATAGTCTTATTTGACTTCAGTATAAATCAGACTCAGAGATTCAAAGAAAGCAGATGAAAGGAATTTGCCTTACCTCAATTTCAAAACTAAGGGCGGATAAAGCGGTCAAACTACCGATCCTTAAGCGGTATGTTTTCCCGGGAACTACAATAAGTCCATAAGGACCACATTCGGGATGTGTAGCGTTACATAAATCGGTCTGTATTCCTGGAGTTGAGCAATTGAAAATTCCTTTTCCTTGTATCAGTAGCGACTACAAAATAACCATAAAAAAATGTCAATATGTATATACAATATATGGAAATTAGTACAAATTGACAATCGTAGCACATGTGAGCGGTTAAATATGGTTTCGTAACTAAGTCACCGTGGGATTTAAAATTTGTAAACCGGTCTAGAAAACATCTAGTCACTAATTTTACATTTCTCGACAAACTGACACAAATCAAAGTTGGGGATTAAGTAGGAAAATGTGATGGTATATGTAGCGTACAAGATAGAATAATCAATAAACTATTCTATTCCGTATTAGTAAATTTATTTGTCACTTGTACACCGTACTATCAATTTTTTCCTACTCCCTAAAATACTTGTTTTTTCCTTTGTGGTGTAGAGAAGTGGAAAAGTAGGCCAGTAACCCAATTGCCAATCATTTAAATGGTGATGTAAATAATAGAAACTTGTTGTTACATTTACGCATGAAATTGTGATTATCCTTTTATATATGGAACTAGTGGGGATTTTATTTTTACCTGAGGCTCCCCAACCCAAGCAAAGGGTATAGAAGATAATCCAGTGGCTTGTTCATAAGCGCTTTTGTGGTACCAATCCGTAAGAATAATGCTCCGGTCATAATCGTAGGAGAAAGGCTCTGAAACCCCATCGGGAAGAGATACACGTATAGATCCATAGAGCCCCGCTTCTCTTTGCATTCCGTAGTGAGCATGGTATAAATATGTTCCCGCCTGAAGGTTACAAAATAAATTTTATTAAATGAGTCGCGGTTCAATGAAATGTAGTTGAAATTTTGCGTAACAATTTTAATAAATAGTACTCACTCTATCGACTACGAATTTGTAGATGAAGGTGTCTCCCGGCAATATTGGACACTGGGTCACTCCTTCGACTCCATCAAACCAAGGTGTTCCAATCTATTGTCACAAAATTAAAAATATTAGCTACATCTAAAAAATGATTTTATCGTTCATTCTATCTGTTATGGTGGAAAGTCATGGAAGATTAATAAAAAAATTAAAAATTACATGTTCAATGAATGGTGAAAAACCAAACTTAATTTGAAGTTGGTTCTACTTGTTCTAACCAAAGAAACTGGAAAGAAACCTCACTAATGAAAATTCATTGCATAACATGTTTTTCTTCATTAGTAGAATAGACTATGAATTTTTTTAACAACTCTTCTCATAAATTAAATGGGAAAAGCTAATTTTACCTGTCGGATTCCATGCCAATGGATGGCGGTATTTTCAGTTAAAAGGCCGTTCTTGAGCTCGACAATTACTGTATCGCCCTGCTGAGCCAATATAGTTGGTCCCGGGCTTCTTCCATTAATTGCAATAGACAATTTCTTGTAACAATCAGGGGACTTATACTCATACTTCACCTCCCAAGTATAATGCCTTATTTTCGCCTCCGTCCCTCGAATACAAGCAAACGAAATAAGAACAAAAAGAGCAACAAACCATGGTATAACCCTTCTAGGTTTGTGAAAATCGACCATGTTTTCGAGAATTCGGAAACCAAATTATATGAAAATTGGTTAATGAGGATGGATTTGGCTTTGGTAGGGTTTGGTTTTTGATGGAAAAACTATGCAGTTTGTGTATGTATATATACAATAAACATGCTGGTTGGCTCTTTTCAAATCAAAAATAAAATGATAGTTGGCTCCTAGTTTTAGTTGGAATAGTCAATGCGTGTGGATTGTAAGCGAGAGAAGAATAATCTAATAAGCAAAAGTAAATGCTTGGACAAGTCTCATGAGTAGTTGACAATTCTAATTTCACTACAAATCTATTAATTACACTAGGATATCCTAGCTAGCTGGTAATTGGATTTTTTTTAATAATCTGGAATAAAAGTTGTTTTGCGTTAAATTGTATAAATTTTAGTAATACGATTATACGAGTTATAGACCCGAAGCGAAATTGTGGTACTCCGTACTATTATGTGTGATTACAACTATCTGGATGATTATAAAGTAAAACTTTTATACTGTCATATCATTGGAATTTCGAAAAATTATTACTATACAAAAATTATTACTAAGTAGATGTTACATATAAAAATATATAAAATTTAAAAATTATAAGTATTTAGGAGTACATATTATAAGATACATGCATGTAGAAACTTGCAAATTCATAGGTAGTTTGTATTTCATCGAAATCGGACTCCCAATGTCAAGTCCAATGTCGATGACATGCAAGCTACACATGAAATTAGATGGAAGAACGTATATTTTTTTTAGTAAAATATTATTTATTACTATAAAATGGTGAATTTATAACTAACGGGACCTCCAAACTACTGTATATGTTATTTTATATTTTGTGTTTTAGAGGTTAATATATACTATCTCCGTTCCTAATTAATTGTCCACTACGAAACTGCGTGAAATTTTGACCGGCCAATTACTTGTATCAAAATTGTCGGAATGGAAATTTTCAAAAGTTAATCATGTAGTTCAAACATTAAATTATATGATTTAGTTTTGAAAATTTTCATTTCAACAATTTTAATATATGTTATAAACCGGTAAAAATTACACGTAATTAATTTCGTACATGACAATTAATTGAGAAGTGTTAGTAGTATATTTTGGAATTTGGTTTTTCTACCGGTAAGCCGGATCCAACTGTAACTTTCTGTGATGTACTCTTTCTACCTAATAAAGTTTTCTGTTTGCCAAAAAAAAAGAGAGGATGATTACAATTATATGCATTTCACAGTTTTGAACCAATGTTCTATTTTATCCTCATAGACACGTGATCAAACTAGATAATGGGATTACTTTTGGATCTATATTCTTCTTTTTTGGTCATGAAAAGTGAAAATCATATCGTAAAAAGTCATTAAATTAATTTGAAATTCCATTTGATACAGATACAAATACAAATACCCCCCAATAATATTTCTTTTCCCTGATCACGTGTACTATAGTGTACATAATTCACTCTCACCAACGGAAGAATCGTACGATAAGTTTATTTACGTGTAAGCATTTAAAATCCCTCCTCGTTGAAAGTATAGCATTTAAATCAACTAATCAAATGTAAACATTTTTTTTACCATTTCAGAAAAGAAGTAAGCAAATTTGGGGAATTCAAAATATAAACCTGACAAAACAGAATAAGAATGACAGAATGAGGAGTGCATTTGATAAATTTTAGAACCATAAAAGTTAAAAACATATAATATAAGTATATCTCCTAGTTCCTACATATAGTTATAGCGTGTCAACCCTTACGCGCTTTCACCAATTAGGACTATCTATTATTATTATTAGTATTTTTTTACATGGAGTATTATTGATGATAGAGTAAAATACAATTAATCTCCATAAATTATCTATATTAGTTCCAGTTAACCATCATGCGATGCTCAATCAACTTGTTCTGTACTAGTTGTCTTTCAATTTATTTAGCCTTTTTATATCTTACCGAATCCAAGCAACCGAATAGCCGGTACAAGAAGAAAAAAATTCTTTCAGACACCTTATTTTTTAATAGTAAAAGTAAAACAGCCTTCCACATAATTCAATATTATTGTGTTAAACTGGGATAATTGACTTTTTTAATTAACTGTTCTTTTAGAAATGTAGTCTGTTTGAAAAATAAAATACCTGATAAAACTTTTGTTTTGTTTTAATAATCAAGAACTCACTTCCTAGGCGTCCAGTTCCAAAATCCTGGAGGTAAAAATACTGGTCAATTGCAAAAATTAGAGTTATTGGAGGTCACTAGTAAAATAGCTGTAATTCATGGGGTTATTTTTGTTTATAACCTTTATGTTTATCCTGAGCACATCACATGCATATATTGCTCATGTGACTTGTATAGTTGTATGGGCAAGTGGTGATAAAGAGTGTTTCTTTAACCGGAAAATTATATAAGGTAGCTAAGGCCAAACGGATTTTTAGTTTTTGTAATCTCGTGTTCTACTATTTCAAGACGACTATTTCAAGTCTTTTCATATCATAGTACTAGTTGTAAAAATATCTAAAGGAGTCGACCTTTTATTTAGGAGAAATGATCCTTTCAAATGTCATTGCTCTTTATTTAGAGTTTAGTCGACCATTAATTAATCTTTTATTTGCTATCCAAGAAAAACCTTAGAAGTTGCTAATTAGGTCAACTTTTAAGGGATCTAATATGTTGTGGGACCAGACAAAGACGGTCTCAAGTTTTTTTTTTTTTTTTTTAAGCTTGACCGTAGCAAAAACCATGTTAATTACGTGGAAAGGTTTATTAAATCTGATATGGAAATCATGTGCTGGTCATGAAAGTATCTGCTGGTTGGACATTAAATTTTAGTAACAACTTTCTCTAATTTCTAACCGTGAATTTACCCAAATTTAAAACTCAACTGATTAATCTCAAGTTGTTGATATATAATTCATAATTATTACTCCATTAACGTCTTTGCTAAAAAATATATTTTAATATATCTAGAAAAAAACGGAGTTTAAGTTCAGATGTAATTTTTTTTGGTTGACTCTGTATTGAATGTGAATATTCCACTTACATTTAATTTTCCGAAAGAATTACCTCTTATCCATTTGAGTTGTAATGAAAAATAAATTATGAAATGTTCTATAGTTTTTTTTTCAAACCATTTAGATAAAAAGTAATCGAGGCCGGTTTAAAAGTCAGTTAGAGTTGGTTTATAGACGTGTTGTTGAAAGAAATAAAACCGACACATATATGACACTGTCATCACCTAATTCTTGAATTTATAATTACAATCAGATTATTAGGTGGTGAGCTTAAATTACTTGAATCAGTCTTATTTTATTTGTCCTAATGTCTTGGCCAATAAAATCATATAATCAAGCTTAGGGTAATATTATGCCTTAATTTTATAATTAGATATAGTTTTGCCACTGTTAAAATGAAAAACAAATCATATGATGTTGGATGATTAGTAGTGGTTTTTCATTATAAATAAACTAATTAATAGACGTTCATAATTTTATTTTTATTTCAAACTGGCCAATGGATGATTTAGAATCTTTCAAAACAATCATGTGCAATGTTTGCTCTCTACAAGTCACTATAGAGAGACACACACCATGTTGATTTCTTAATTTTTTTTTATAATCCCATGTTGATTTTTCAACCAAGCGTTGTTTGACTATAAAAGTTCACCGGCTAATTATGTCATACGAGATGACAATGACATGTGCTTACGTGCAAATCATGTTGCACCTTCATCAACAAAATAAATTTATTTGTCTTTTATTTTAAACGAATTTGTTTGTTTTTAAAAAAAAATAGAGGAGAATAAAATGTTATACAAAACGTCAAATTATTTTTTGTTGAGAAAGGTGTACAGTGTACTTGAAAAAAGAGAGAGGCAAAACTAAGAAGAAAAAGAGCATTTTGTTGTAATTATCTTAAGCAACATTAACTATGATTGAAGACCTATCCAAGGAAATATACAAAGGTACAAGACGATTTCGATGTCTAACATATGAGTATAAATATTCTATCTCATTTCTCTACTCCTTTCCGTTCTTCCTTTCTTATTTTATCAAAAAAAAAATTCTAAAAAACTTGAAAAAAATTGTATAATTACTATAATACATGTATCAATACATTCCAATAATTATTTTTAAAAGAAAATCCACACAAAATTTATTTTGGAATAAATGTATAAATTAGTGTAAATTAAACATTGAATATTAAAAAAATTGTCTAAAACAATATTATGTTCAAATGTTTTAAAATTTGAATACAATATAATATAAAAGCTTATAAATTTGCGGTATAAGTTGTGAAAATTTAAAATTTGAGTGAAAATAAGTAAGGGGACAAAATAAAAATAAAAAAATAAGAGATACAAGATTTAGACTTCCAATATATACATTTTGCCCAACTACATGCTCCCTATTGAGTAGTGTAATGTTTACTGTTAATAGTGTTCACTCGTCCATATTAGAATATTTTATTCTATTATAATTAACAATAAATGATGCATATCACCATTTCTTCTATTTCATTAGGATTTTGTCTTAGTGATACAACCTATATATATATATATAATTTAAAAAATCATAACAGAGAACTTATGAATTTTGGTGGGCAAATACTTTCATGTGAATGAAAGCGTTTTAATGTGGTTACATATATCAGAATATAAATATTAGAGTTTCATGAGACTATACAAAAGTTATGGCTAGTGTCACCTCTAAACAAATTGCAAAAAAAAATATAACGAAAGCTAAATAATAGAGTAATTTACCTTTTATTGTATATTTTCAAAATTAATTCTCAAAAATTCATACTCCCAAAAAGTAATTTTCTTTTGATGCATATTCCTTCTATTCATTTAAAAATATTGAAGTGAATGATTTTTTGTTTGATTCATGCACTTGAAAAAACTAAAATGAATGGGTTTTTGTTTGTTATTTTGAAATGAATGAACTTTTGTTTGTTTCATAATATTGAAGTGGATGATTTTTCGAAGTGAATGAACTTTTGTTTGGTCAATTCACTTCAAAATACCGAAGTGAATGAGTTAATTTTTTTCTATTCATTTTAAAAAGTTGAAGTGAATGTGCTTTTATTTGGTGCATTAGCTTTAAAATATTAAAGTTAATGGACTTTTTGTTTGTTATTTTTAAAGTGAATGACCTTTTTTTTTATATTTGTTTTAAGTGAATGAGATTTTTTTTGATTCATTCACTTTAAAATCTTGAATTGAATGAACGTTTTTTTTCTGTTTTTTTTTTTGGGTTTTTTATATTTTAAATATTTTACATGTTTTTCTATTTTTTTATTTTATATATATTTTTTATTTTGATTTTCTTATATTTTTTTGTATATTCACGAAGTGAATCAGAGAAAAATTACACCAAAAGAGAATTAGTTTTTTGAACTAACACCAAAAAGGGAATTAAATTTATTTATTTTTGTACTAAAAGGGAATTGAGGTCTATCTTGCACTCTCAGAGTAGTTTAACATAAAGTTTTAAGGTTATTAATTATAAAAAAACGCAAAACATTGATTATATGAACTCTGTCTTTTATAACCGTGGAAATGATTAGGGTTAAATATTCAGATTACTCAAACAGATCGAGGGTCTCAATTATCAAAATCAATTGCATAATTTTCCTAGAAAGAAACATAATTTACTTTTCTTTTGGCACCAATTGGAATACTTGATTTAATGTCTAAATTGTCTAATAATATGTAATATACAGAAATCTAATATATGATCAAGTAGACAGTACGTAAGGAAAGCGACTCATTGCTTTGGATTATTTGGATTATTTTATACGATTTTTAGATAAATTTCTATAAATTCCGTGGAAAGTGCTGCAGAAACTTCTCTCTATTTTTAGATAAATTTCCATAAATTCCGTGGAAAGTGCTGCAGAAACTTCTTTCTTTTTCTTGGAAGAAAAATTTATTTCTATTATTGGATTAGAGTAATTGAACCTCTCTTTCCTTCTTATGGATATAAAATTAAAAATCATCACCTAACCAGTTAAGAGGACTTAAAGTCTAAGGAAAAAATATCAGAGGTCAGTATCTTTTAAAAACATTTCATTGAGCTTTAGTACCAGTGTATTTTAAAAGAAAGATAAGAGTCACTTTTAAAAAACTAATTGAGTTTTAGTGCCGCTGTAAAATTCGATGTTAAAAACGTGTTACGTTTCGCGAATTATATAACTTCTTTTGCCAAAAAACGCAACGATAAGTCGTTATTTTGATGAAAAAATGCTAAATTCGTGCTATTATGATAAAAAGCGTAAAAAGCACAAAATATTAGACTGATAGCGTAAATAGGCGGTATTTAAAAAAACAACACCGATTTGAAATGATTAATATAATATATGTTGTAAAGTTCTGAGAAATGAATATTTAGTCTGAATGGTTGTAACACACTTATGAGTGTGAATGGAATATAATATATGTTGTAAAGTTAACACAACCCTCCCTTTTGTCAGGACCAAGTTAGCAACATTATTTTTTGGAATTTTTTAAATTTTTTATACTCTTTATTCAATGATACAAAATAATGCATGATAAATCACCAACATAATTATATATATATTCTCTTTTGTTGTTATGTATTAAAAAATTGTGTTCTTTTTAAAAAAAAAATCAAAATGAATTATTTTTTCGTTTATGATACAAAAATATCAATAAAAATATTTTTTCGTTTAAGATACAAAATTAAATGACCAATAGAACGTGCTATTGTGTTATTTTTAACCTTTGAAGTGTGTTAACATAAATAATATAAATCTTATGACTATCTAATGTTATCATCATACTGTATATATAAGTCAACCAAAAAAAAAATAAGTCTGTCAAATTTTGATAATTTTTTCTAAAAATTCCTCACTCTTTTTTTTTTTTTTACTAATTACTCATTTACATTTTTCAATTCAAAATATAAAAAACAAACAAAAATCATTATTTTTTCAAAACAATTATAATTCTATACCAAATAAAATTGTTTTACGTGTATTTTGTATAACAAAAACAATATATTACTCAAAATTTCTAATTTAATAAATCCATTCAATCAATATACTTTTTAAAATTTTATTTACCCGGATCATATATATATATATATATATATATATATATATATATATATATATATATATTACGCGTCGCACGCGCAACGTGTGGGTAACGATTACTAGGTAAAAAAAATTACACCGCAAAGCGCTATGTTGCAACGCTATCTACGCTTTTAGCGTAGCTCTAATAAATGATACGCTAGCGATAACGATATTTAAAACATTGGTAAAATTAGGGTCTAATTCTATTTCACCTGAATAGTCTAATATTAGTTTGTGATAGCGTCTTTATGCAAGCGTCGATTTCTGATTCCAACCAAAAATTCGTATTTTAGAAAACTCGTATTTTAGAAAACATATTCGTGGTTCTAAAAACAGAGTCGCAGTTAGAAGATCCCAGGGTTCTCACAAAATTATATACTACCGAAAATAGTTAAAAAGATAAAATTAAAATTGATAAACTCAATCAAAAGGTAAGTTCTCTGTTGGAGCTGACGCAACATATACATACATACACATCACTATATCTATTATCTATTTAGATTTTAGAAACTAACAGAGATAATCAACAGACGAGAATGAGTTAAAACACTTTTTCGACTAAAAAGAAATCAATTTTTTTTTACTATATGTAAGTACATCTTAAGCTTATAAATCTATACTATTATTTTAACTATTATTTTATGTCAACGCCACTTATGAAATCTTGAAACAATTATTTACAAAAACCTCCTTCAATTACACAAATTGCAAATAAAATAAATACTAAATAAAACTGCTATGTTACGTTAACTGTCATCCCACTTTCAAATTCATTTGTCTATTTTAGGTTTCTCTCTCCTTTTCTCTTCCTATCTCTCCAATTTTTTTTACTATTCTAGGTATGAAAACTTCATTTTTTTTTCAATAATAATATTATTATTAATTTATGTGATTTCAATTTTATGGTTGTCAAGTTTATATTCGATTTAATTAGTATCTATGAATATAGGTTATCGTCAGTACAACGTATCGCGTGGACAGTTTCGCTAGTATATATATATGTGTGTGTTTTTTTTTCAAATTATAATCATGAGATTTATTATTTTAATTTCAGAGCTGTTTCATATGTAGGTTAATTTGATTGATTGTATGGTTTTTTTTCTTTTAATGTTTATGTGCTTTTGTAAGGTGTAATACAGAAATGCCACTTGAGTATTTTTCTTTTATATAAAAAAGTTCAGTGACTTCTAACTACGAATCTATTTTTGCAAGCACGAGTTTGCTTTCTGAAATACGAAGCTTGAACTATAATCAGAAATCGCCGATTATATAAAGACGCTACCTTAGTTTATATTTCTTAAAAAACAAGTCTACCACAATTGGAAAACTTAGAACCGTGTAGCTCCGACCATCTCATTTGTCGCCGCAACAACTCCCGCAATGAGCAACATTCGAGACAGAACATCTCTCTCGTCATCTTTCTTTCTCTATTTCTCCCGCAGACATATCTATACCGTTCTCTCTCTCTTATCCGTTCTTTATCTCTTCTATGCTCCCTCTTTTCATCGCGACCAATGGACGGATCTCTTCGCAGACCATGAATGCAGCGACGACCAGTGGCATCAATGTCAAGCAGGGTCGGGCTGAAAAATAGCGGCGATTAAGGGTTTAAGAAACCGTAAATGTTGGTTAATTTAGCACAAACTTGAGTTGTAAATTTGAAAGGATACATAATTTGATTAGTTCATATTGTATTTAATTAGTTAGATTCTTTAAATTTAAATGACTAAGTCTTATACCGTGTTAGTCCATAAGCAAAGACTTTTAACCAAAAGTCTTCTATAATTATATATGTAGATCAATTTTACAACATTTTCGGATTCAAACAGTTCTGATTTGATATTGGTGGATGGAATTGGTCAAACTTATTTAGTTAAATTTATTTGGGCAAATCACAAATGAGTTTGGTTTCCTATCAAAAAATAAATGAGTTTAGTTTACAATTGGGTAAGGGGTTCTTAACAAAATAACTGTAGCCATGTAGCTAGGTACATATATATGTGAGTTTTACTCGAGTAAGAATTTACTATTTCATTACTTAAGTATATATGTATGATTTATGTTTTAATTAGTCTTTTATATTAATTCATTAATAAACTTTCCATAAATTGAGTAAATCAAATACATAAAATTAGTAAAACAATAAAATCATGATATAATGCAACTCTATTTGTATTAAATCTAACTTTAATTTGAAAAGTCACTTAAACGATGCACCGGATGCACTCGTTAACAAAAACATTTAAATTAGTTTTTTAAGCCGAATAATGAACATATTTAATTTTTAATTTTCTAATCGTAACATAAAAGTGAGGCCACTCCGGCAACTAGCCAGCTAAATTCATTTTCTAATAATATATGCAATTAAAAAAATCACCCGGTCCAAATCTTCTATCCTTATTCTCTACCCCATTCGGTGCCCCCTTGCTTATTTTCACTCAAATTTTAAATTTTCACAACTTATAACGCAACTTTATAAACTTTTATATTATATTGTATTCAAATTTTAAAACATTTAAACATAATATTATTTTAGAGAATAAGGGGTAGAGAATAGGGGACAGAAGATTTGGACTTCCCTTCACCCCTATATCTCCATAGGTTATTTTTCGTTTAATTATGATTGGTCAATTTAGAAGAATGAAAAGTTGTACATGAATCTTAACCAGTTAAGGGTAGATTAATGATTAATAGATTTGGATCTAGAGTTGCGTACTCGTTGCCAAAATTGTGGGGTACGTATACGTGGCAATGTTGTATTTCGTGTCTTTTGGTATTGCGGCGCAATTCTGGAATTTTTACAAAAAAGAAAAAATCACAAATAGAAGGTACTTTATGTAATTTTTTTTATTTTTGTGATTTCAACTACTTTTAACGGCCAACGGTCTTAAATCCAGTACACATCATTATAATTTCTGATGTTTTTATTGAAGCATTCATATATAAAAATATATATATATATATATATATATATATATATCTTCTTTAAGTTATATATTTTTATCAATAAAATCTGGTCCAATCACTTTAATGGTCTCTATATTGGGCCAAAAATTATTTCGTCTTCATATTATTAATAAAACTCTAATACACCGAAAATGTGGAAAAGTAATATGGATCGGGTCCTTCGATTTAGAATTTAAAATTAGAGTCCATCTATTTCCATCAAATATACCGCGACGGAGATTTATTATCAAAACACAATATTTATGGATATATCAAATTCAAATTGTAATATTCCTCCTTGACTCGACATTTGAAGATAATTGTACATTTCATATTAAAATATTGTAGTACGTACATTCAATTCCATCAAAAGATCCCTAATTATGATAGGAAATAGGGGACTTATCATTTCATATCTCTTGTCCAATTTCATATCAATTTCTACACACATCTTCACCAAACAATAATTCAATAGTGGAGGGTTCATATAAATATATTATATCTAATTAATTCAAAGAATCTAAAAGACTAAAAGTGAAAAAACTGAGAAACATAATTTGTCTAGATGGAATAGGACATCTCCAATACGTTACGGGCACCTTTACCCAAATCCCTAAACAAACCTCTAACTTGAACTACAATACAATCAACCTCAAATTAAATCCACAGATTAAGAATATTCCATTTCCATCCCATGCAAATATCTATAAATAATTACCAGAAACAATAACGTTGCAAACATTAATACTTTACAAAATGGCGATTCCTATCCCGAATACTACTGAATCATCAACAGCAGAAATTGTGTTTTTCGACCTAGAAACAAATGTACCAAATAAGCTCACTGGACAAAAATTCTCGATTCTTGAGTTTGGTGCCATAGTGGTATGTCCAAGAAAGCTCATTGAGCTAAAAAGTTATTGCACGCTTATAAGACCCGGGGACTTATCGGTTGCACCATTAAGGTCGAGTCGATCCTATGGAATAACCCGAGGTGATGTGCAAAATGCTCCTGTGTTTGAGGAGGTTGCCGATAATATTTACGAGGTTTTGAATGGGAGAATTTGGGCAGGGCATAATATACAAAGATTTGACTGCGTGCGTATTAGGGAGGCGTTCAAGGAAATTGGTAGGCCTGCGCCTTTGCCTAATGGGATGATTGATTCATTGGGTGTACTTACCGAAAAATTTGGAAGAAGAGCTGGTAACATGAAGGTAATTAAGTACATATTTTACAAATTCTGATCAAATTATTTCATAATCAGTGACTCGCCTCCAAAAATCGAAAAGTTGCTATGCTCATGTATGATTTTTCATATATGAGTATGAGTAGGTATTTAATTATCGATTAGAGAATTTGGAACGTTAGTTATTAGAGTATTGAGTGCATGTTCACAATTTTCATCATAAAATTGAAATAAGTGTTACGTAACAAATTACATTTCCGCATGATAGTACTACGCGTCTTTGTAGTTTTTTTGATACTTTTCATATAATCTTATAATTAATAGTCGATGACTCTATAGAGTATATTTATTACTGTTATGTTTTAGCGGAATTGGCTTAAATGGTAAAAACCACTTTTGCACGAAAGTGATGTTAAGAGTGGTGGGATCAACAGGATGAAAATAAGCACAATTAAAAAACACATATATTAGATAATAGTAGATTCTACATATTCATCTCTCTTTAATTTCTAGCATTCTTAGTGTGACTAATAATTTAAAAAATGTTAATATAAACTGATAAGTGGTTGGTTTTCCTTCATTCACAGATGGCATCATTGGCCGAGTATTTTGGCTTGGGGCAGCAAAAACACAGGTAATTAAGGTGACACTTTCTTACAATAGTTTTAGGAGTTTAATTTACATGAAAATGTGTATATATTTGGTTAGCGGAGGCCACACCACACAGTCCAAAAGTACCCAGCTTGTTGTATGATTATAACGATAAATTTGGTTTTATTCAAAGAAATAATGTAATGTATAGTTTTATCTGATAGCCCTTATAATTACATAAGCCTTAAAACATAATACCAAAAAACACAATAACACGAAAATAATAATTAATTTTCTATTTTCTATCCATGTAGGAGCCTTGATGATTGCAGGATGAATTTGGAGGTCCTCAAACATTGTGCTACAGTTCTATTTCTGGTAATTCATATAGCCAAGACCACGATTCTAATTGGCGAACTCTATATTTATGTACCAATTAATCTTCGATATATACTCCTTCCGTACCGCTAAACAAATGTCTCATATGAAAATACGTATAATTTTGACCATCAAATTTTTCATATCAAAATTTCCGAAATGAAAAAATTGAAAATTCTATCGTAAAGTTTTAACCATGAACTATGCGATTAACTTTTGAAAGTATTTTTTTTCGACAATCTAGATATGAAAAAATTATCGATTAAAATTGCACGTTTTTTTGTAAGAGAAATCTGTGTAAGCACAGAGATAGTATATCATAATTACATTCATAAGCATGTTTACTTGTTTTTCAGGAGTCAAACCTCCCAAGCGAGCTAAATTCCAGGTGGCAAGTCTCTCCCAATATGACAACAAGAAGCAGATCAAGTGCACTGGTAATTACTAATGCCTCTTAATTACAGTAGATTTTTATTATCAAAACACCCTGATGTACGGTCGTTTTTGTCTATTTAATTCCGTTAAGGAAAAAAAGAATCGATAATGATAGTGGCTTTGTCGGCCTTTGGGCTATACGATCAAGTGTATCAGTCTATTTAAAAAAAAAATATATAGTTCTTCGTTATTCAACGCGTTTGTAAGAAACTTAAACGTAGGAGTATAACTCATTACCTATTAATCATGCATATTGAAATTCATGGACGAAACATACCAATTTTGAGAGCACAAAGTGTTATTATGTTCTTATTTTTAGTCGTGGTTACTTATCAATAGGAACAAAACGTTACGGGCGTATCGAGTAGCAGTTCGAATATCTCTCCTTGCATGACCACGAGAAGCAGGGTCAATTTAGCGAAATCACCACCGAGAGAAGAAACCAAAACCACGCGCAAATCTCCTCTGATTCCCCTTGGCTATCATCGAGCTGTGCCCTACGCGCGTGGTAGCCTAGGAAAGGTAATTAAATCATTCCTCTCTATACTCTCCGATTAAAAATAATCTTAATTTAAATACACATGGATGCGCCTATAGTGATTTGATACCTGGGAATGGCTAAATTACTGAAAAATATGAATTTGCTATGCAGGTGACATCTAGTGTGGCAAATATATTGCGTAATGCCCAAAATAGGCCTCTCAGTAATTTGCTCAAGCATTCACACTCATTACTCCAATAAGCAGAAGAACATAAGTTAATTGATTGATTGTACATAGTTGTGCCAAAAATGGTTTAATTTCATTCCTATTCTTTGTCGCATTCTCATGCATAGGTTTCTGATCAGAAACAGGGATACTTTGCTTGGGATTCGACCATCTTGTATATTTATCATGCTGACTCATGAATTTGATAGCATAAATGATTAAATGTATATTAGTACATAATTGCAGAATGTAATCTATTCACATATTTGTTTTTTTTTTTGTTTTTTTTATCCTTTATTTGGAGGTAAAACCTGCGAAATTTCGCAGGCAACAGGGTTCGAACCCTGACGGCGAGCGTGGTATTTCACATGTCTGAATAATGTGCATCAATCTGAGAAAACATTCCCATAGTACTGTAGCTTCTAGGAAAATTCTCATCAGATTTGCGGACACATATAAGTACTATTCTTGGCTTTTATATTTAAAATAGCAGTCATATGTTTATTAATGTTGTCATTAATTATGGTAAGTTGTTACACAACAAAAAATAATTCGGAGTTTTCAGCAAATCAATAAAAGGTGACGACTTTATGCTATTGTTAGGGACTTTAAGCTTCCACAGTACTAAAAGCGGATGAATTTATTGAAGAAAAGAACAAGAAAACAAACTAATCGGCGTAATCGCACAAATATAGAAAAGATGCACGTTCAGTACTTAGAACAAAATAGTGATATCTCATTAACAATTTATAAAAAAAATACTGATCTTTTTATTAACGATGCTTTAGCTCCGATTCTCATTGAATAGAATCGATGGACAAAAGGATATTAGTGGAAAGATTAAGAGCAACCTGGTACACATAAAAGACGGAAGTAATTAACTTAAAACGAATCACACATGCTATTAATATTTGATAATACATTTCACGTTTTGCTAGCATTGACGGTGAACCTGGACTGGGAACTAAAAATCTTAATTAACATTTCCGGTGTGGATTTTCTAATGCTCCTTCTTAATTGCTCTTTAACTTTTATTAAATAATTGGAAGCTGAACAGAATATTAATCGTGATCAAGGAGGGTTTGACTCTAACTTAACTGGAGCATAATACAATAATTCAAAACACTGTGAGGGTGAGTCGCATCCCATTGTACGATAACCATAAACAATTTGGAAAAAGATCTAGTTTGTCTCTTCCGGTGTCTATTGATGCTTTTAAAGATTAAATTAGCAATAAACTAGAATAAAATGATAATATTTATCATCTTAATATTATTTTGCCGGCTCACCTTCAAACAGTTAGATTTTTATAAGCTTAATTGTCTTCGGTCTTATAAAATGGTAGGTAGTATGCAAGATTCCAGTTAACCAAAATGAATAGAAATATTTTATGTAACGTAGAATATTCTGACATTGGTAATCATGTACCCCATGTTACTTTTAGTCTAATTTTATATCGATCCTTAATATAACAAAGGATAACTCAGTTTGCCAAGCTCGTTAACTTCGATTAAAATATGTTTTATAACATCCGCAATATGTAATATGCTTAAATGAAATTGCAGAAAGAGTAGCATTTGTTTAATTGTCTGTGTGAAGAGTCCTATAACTTAGATCTCCATAAGTGATTCTAAAGCCACTCTTGAAAATTTGATAGCTTAAACAAAGATTAAACACTTTGGCAGAATCTGTTAACAAAGCTACATTCCGAGTTTTGACAGGAGAGTTAAATGTCTTCCGGGAACGAAGGCATGGATTGGTAATGCTTTACATTCGATAATCTACCTCGTACCGGATGTTATTATCTCGACCTTTTTGTAAACTGATCTGCGATGACTTTATAAGAACAAAAATTTTTTCTGGAAAGTTTTGTCGATTGCATCTTGTGAAGATTTCATTGCTTATTTGTTAAGCCTAACATATCTTATGACTTATATTATCTCATTCTAAACAATTTGCTGGGAAATTCAAATGGTATGTGTGACGACAGACGTTCTTGATTACATTCGGTTCCTAATTATTCTTAGCCGCAAAGATATTCCTATAATTTCCGCCGCTAAAGATACCTAGTAGTTCTTGGATAACATGAAAAGTGTTGAAGTTGAAGCATTACCCCGTATATTTAGTACAATAAAACCACTGGTGGGTGAACTGAAATTAGATGATGAATTGATTGTAAGAGTACAAATTAATTGAGGGTAAACTGGAAAAAAAGAATCTATCCCCCCCAAAAACTGAAACAAATCGAATAAATAACTTGGAACAAAAAACGCAAGAACAATATATCAATGAATCAAGTTATAAACTTTCATATGTATCTATCTGTTTTCCTCTTCGCCCTGGCACTTGACCGCTTCATGAGGCCCTCGAGCTGCCTCTCCCACACATCCCTATCACAAATAGTTCTTTTCATATCATCACAAGACCCTAATGTATCAAACAACCCCAACTCATGATCGTAATTTGTTCGTAAAACTGGATCGGATAGTGTCTCGTAAGCAATAGTAAGTTCAATAAATAGCTTGGTAGACTCTTCTTTAGCCGAGGGAGGACACACATCGGGGTGGTATCGACGAGCCATCACTCTATAAGCTGTTTTGATCGCTTTCAAATCTACTTTACTTGACTCAAGTGAAAGGACTTCATAGAAGTTGCTTTTGACACCACCTCTTTGCCTTGCCGTGTTTTTAGCCTTACATGAAATTGTTTTAAATTGGTAAATCTTTTTCAAGGGAACCATGGTACTCATCTTTGGAGTCATATGTAAGCAAGTGTCCATGATAAATCACTATTAGAATGAGAGAGAGATGGACAGAGGAATTAATTATGTAGACGAGGTTTATTTGAAAGAACATACGATGCTAATGATATATATATATATATATATAATACATAGCAGGTGGCATTCAAGAGTTTTAATAAGATATACATAGACGGTTCGATAACATGGGTAACATGTGTTCCGGTACACATGTTAAACTACACCTAAATATGACAATGATTTTAGAAATGGTTATACCACTTAATGCAACAATATATGTTTCAACATGTTTCAACTATCATATTAATTATCGTGCAAATACAGTGGAATCTTTTTCCATATAATTGAAATCATTTAATTTCCAAATACACAGAATACCAGTCTACAAGAGATATGCAAATGATCAAGAGGATAAAATTTCGCACTATAAATCTATGCTTGGACCTATTTTATTTTTTACCGATGACAAAGAGAACTATTGTAAAATGTTCATTGATGGATACTATCAAGAGAAAAAACACTTAAAATTACTAGTCTTTAAAAACTTCAACTTCTAATAATTGTGGGAGTTCTTCATATAATTACAAAACACAAATAGCACATGTAGTATGTTCCAATCAAATACAAAATTAATTAAAAGTAAAGTACTTAATCAAAATGTTAGGATACATCCTAGAATATCGTGTATTTTGAGCCGTTACAATTTTAGAATAAAACTTAAAGGTTGCATCTTTGACAAATGTAATAGGTGAATTTCATGAAAATTATTTTCCTTAAAAAATTATAATATTTTCATTCAACATTTGAAAAATAAATATTATGAATGAAAATGGATCGGCTATATACTTGTAGCACAAAAAGTAAATGTAAAATATAGAAAGAATCTAATTAATAAATGGTATAAACGATACAAACTTAATGCTACAGAATTCCTTCCATAATATCAGTATATTAGTATAATTAATTATCTTAATTTGCAACAAACGGTGCACGCCCAGGAGTTGGGGTTTTCCTTCGTATTTTTTTCTTCATATTAAAATAAAATTGTAGGCTTTGCTCCCCATTTATTAAAAAAATGTGTACCCACAGTCCAGATTAGCAGACCTTATACTTCCTATTTAACCCGGTCTGTCGTATTTCGTAATTATATTCACTTCCAAGTCACATATACTTGATACTTCTTAAGCTATATTAACGAGACAAAAAAAAACCTTATGATGTTTCCAATCATATGTGTGGACTTTAATATTGAATCTTGTTTGACAACGTGTTTCTAATGACTTGACTTGACTTTCACGTAGTTATCTCCAAGATACAAATCTTTGACATTTATAGAGTGAATTGATAACCTATTTTTATTCAAAAAGTTGTTTAATTATGTAACTTTCTTTTTTATTGATAATCAACAATTCTTATTTGGGGTAGTACTAACTGTCGCTACAAAGCAAGATGTCTAAATATTGACGGATGATTTTTTTTTGTAAGAAAATGTTTAGTGACGCTTAGTTAATTTGTGATGATTTTGTGACAATTTTTTAAAATAAAAACAATTTTATAACAATTTTTTATTCTTAGTAAATCAATATTATTTTACAGCAACCAAGACACCATAAAGCTAAGGTATTCCATATTCACAAATATATTGAAATGTATTTTTTAAAAATGTGTTGTGTAAAAGTATTTTTATGTAAGAATCTAAAAGTACTGAAGGTAATAGTAAAAAAACGTGCACATGCATGTGAATATAAATTTGAATGCAAGAAATTAAATACAGATGCATGATGCATGCTTTGAATACAGTCGCTACATACATAATATTTTAGAATATAGTGAGAGCAAAAACGTAGTGTTGGCTTGTTGCCCTGTATATTTTTGTGTTCGCTCCTTAGTCTACTTCACAAAGTGTCGTGTCCGTCCCGATATGTCGGAATAGTTAACGTTTAAATTTTTGTTGTTACTAGATAAAAACAAATCGAAATAAAAAAAAATGAAATTGTAACTAAAAATGTTTGAACCCATGATATTCTATGTAAATTATCAAACTTATCCACCGTTTAAATTATCGAAACACATTATAAACAAATTTATATTTAATATTTTTATTTAATTAATAATTATATTAAAAATATTGTAAGGTGTTATTTTTAAATTTTTTCCCATGTATACCGGTCAATAGCCAAACATTACCGGAATTGGGACCAGACTGCCCTGCCCCTGCAAAGTGTGTATGATGAAAGGTAAATGATGTGACTGATTCATGCCATTGCTCATTAATATTGAATACCTATTTTAAAAATGGTTATGCCAAAGTGGTTGTGACTTTCAATATTGTACTTCTCTAGTATACTTAGGTACCATGCCATTTTAATCGATAAATAATTCATAACTAAATTGTATAAATTCAATTTTTTAAAATTTAATTTTATATTTCAAATGTTAAATTATATGAACAAATTTTTAAAATTTAAATTTAAACAATTTAAACACGAGATATTTACCAATTAAAATTACATGTATATATATAAATACTCAATATTTTGTTCCGGATGTACCAGGGGTTGTATGATTGCATCCTGAATTCAGGTCCTTTTAAATGGTAAATATTGCTAGTAAGGTTCCTGTTAATTCGATGACTACACGTTAAAAATTGAAGCCATAAAAACAGAAGGACGCAGGTTGGAAGAAATTAACACATTTACACATGACCGTTCAAGGGAATCTAAAAATAGAACATTTAATACTGCTATTAGATATTACTACATACTTACCGATATTGGCTAAGAATATATGTTTACATTCTTAGACATTTTAAGTAGTAGGTGTTTTTTTCAAAAGTCAATTGCATTACAACTATTCTAATAGAATGGTTAATTATATTACTATTATTTGGCATATTTTACTCCCTAGAGTTGAGAGAAAATATAAATCTAAAGAATGTTTGGGAATGAAAATAAAAGTTGCGAAAAATGAAAAAAATTCAAGCTCACCTGGGCTTTCTTCCTAGTGGAATTTGGTGACGGTAAAAAAGAATAGAAAAATGTTCCCCAATCAGAGATAGGAAAAAGACATTGGAGAATTGACTTTCTTCCCCAACTTTTACATGAATGAATGAGAAAAGATGGATGACACAGACTAGACATGCACTGCATTTACTACAACTTGTCCTCGATTATATCCGAAATCAACACTATTCCCCGTTTTCAATTCCTCCGATATTATAAAATGGACTAAATAATTTTTATTTATAAAGATGCATAGATTATTTAAATTTCATCGTTATAAATTTTAAAATTTAGTCATATAGTTAACATCCTAAATTATATAAATATTTTTAAAAATTTACAATTTCGACATTTAAAGTGCATCAATTTTGCGTTGTAAAATTACATGTACTTTCATTGTTTTTTATAATTTGGGCCGAAAAGAGTATAGAGTATAACATGTTTAAGAAAACCTTTGTATACTCAAAATAAATTTTATGAAGCTTTTTAATTTGTCATTTTGATATTAGTCATGAAAATTACCTATAGCACAGTGCGTGCACATATATTTATAGTGCAAAAGTAAAATGAAACGGAGATACTGTATTAATAATTACAATTTTTATTTTTTTATTTCGAGGGTTTCCACTTTCCCATAAGAAAATGTTGTTTTCCCTGCCCAAGAAACAAAATTGATTAACGCTTTTGTAGGACCAAGTAATGGTAATAGTAAATACACCAATGATTCATAAAAGTTGAATCAAAATTGTAGTTGCCCGTCTTCGTCGATATTATATCTTTTTTTTTTAAACTTATAACTAGCTTTTCAGTTGCCAACATGACAATTGACAAATGTACCTAAATCGTGATTTTTTTTTGATAATCATTACCTTAGTTATTAATTTCACAGTATCACAATCACTAACAATAACAAGCCTGCTGAACTAAATGTATTTTTTTCCTCCATTGTTAGGAAAATTAATGGACTTTATTAATTTGGTCCAATTTTTTAGAATAAAGTTTTGATGCTTATTTCTTTTAGAAAATTTTAATATTCTAACTATATATTTTGTCATTCTAGAATCAGGTCTGCATGAGTGAAAAAGTTACTCATGAATGAATTATAAAAAAAACATATCAACTCCTTGTTTAGAATTTATGATTGGTCAATGACTAGAACATAGTTGCCAATTTAAGAAACGAAAACGGAAAGCGGTACGGAACACGGAAACAGAAAACGCAGACTAAAATTATATGTGAAACGAGAAACGCTGGTATAGTTAAAATTTTAGAATCATATATATATATAACACTCTTATAAAACTTATATGAATTTATGTATTTCATAATAATAATGTGAAGTAATACTCAATTTCTTATATTTTATAAGATAAAATACCTAAAATTTGAATAGCTAAATGAATAATTTATTTAAGTATTACAGTTTTTTTTAGTAATTTGATTTCATCACGTTGCAATGCATTTTTTTTCTATTTTTGTACAAAAAATTTATCGTAAAAACTTTTTTTTAAGTTTTAGTAAAGTTTATTTTATGAAAATGTACTAATTAAGATTTTACAATGTTTTACTTAAATTTCCGAAACGTTTTTTCCAAAATTTGAAAAGACTATGGTTTCCGTCTCTGAAACCGATTTCTCGAACAACACATTTTCTATCTAAATGGAGTTTTTTGGTAACTATAGTTCGTAACAAAACAATACTCTAGTCTAAGCAATAAGGCAAATTCTCGAGCCGGGCATGCAAGTAGCAATGGACCCTATGGATTGTCTTTTTCCCTTACTTTGATCTTCTACTTTTATTAGATCAAACTTAATCATTTTATCAAAACTAACACATTTTATATATTTTAATAAACCGTTTACATTTACCCAAAAATACAGCTTGCTTGTTAATTTGCTTATAATAACCGTACGTTTTTTTTTGTTTTTTTATTATCATTCAATAATCATAACAATATTACAAACACAAAAACGTGAATTTTATGTTTTATGAAATTTATATGTTTTATAATACATAACAATTTTTATAACATAATCATTTAATTTTAATAAAAATTTATATTAGTAATCATGTTCAGAAGATTGTATTCGGAAGTTTGTAATGTACGACAAGATGGCAAAAGGGCCTGGCGAGCCTGATTTTCTTTCCAAGCTCGGCTTATATATTTTATTCGCGTCGGCTCCGATCTTCCAAGGTAGTTGGTGTAGGTGGTATCTGCGTCGTCGTCGGGGTGCTCTCTAAGCCTGCACAAGAAACGAACAGGGGCCCGGGGTTGGTACCAGGTTTTCCCTCTCCGACGATCAAGTCAGTACTGGTATAGACTGAAGGTAGACATATAGTTAAGGCTGAGGGAATGGTCCAGTTACGAGTTGTGGCGTCAGATGTCACGGTTGATATTCTGGTGGTCCGGGTTGTTTTAGCTTTATCTCTCCTCTCTGTATTTGTGTCCCCCTCTAATTGGTATTAGTGGGGGTATATATAGTCTGATCAAAGGCGTATTAGCCCTTGGATCATTGCACTGTCTGATAAAGATCCAACGGCTCCAGGTCATTTATGACTCTGACAATGGCACTGTTCATCATCCGGGGCCCACAGGGCTGGCCTGTGATTGGGCCACGTCGATGAAACACATAAAGGGTCCCCCAAGGGAGCAGCAGCATTAATTGGGGAAGAGTGCTCAGCAAGTTTCTCTGGGCCGGCCTAGGCACGGTCCGGCTCCCCAAGATCCGGGGTGATGCGTCACCCATGCTTGAGAGGCCCGGATCGCCTGTTGTGGAGTTGATATCGGTCCGGACGAGGGGGTGCCGACATCCCCTCGCCAACAGCTCCCTGTCCGGAGTCGTCGTTAAGGACGAGGTCTTCAGGGATCTATAGTCGTTACGGGGGCTCCGGTCATAGCGTTCTTGTGCTTGACGCTGTGGACACGCCTCGACGTAGTCCGGCGCGTGTCCTCGTGTGCTAGAATTTTTGACACGTGGAGCACGCCCATCATGCATTTATGGGGCGCCGCCTCTGTCTCTTCGATTCCATCAATGTCATCAATGCTAAAACGGCTGGTGAGTGACACTTGGCAGTTGACCTCTGTTTGCTGTACACGTGTACTGCGTCGATTGAGTGGTAGCATTTATTTGTGGGAGTTCGTGTAATGAACCGCCGCTGTCTTTTCACCTTCTGGTAAATGTCTTTTCATCTTCTGGTGAGGGCCTATAAATACCCTCAGTGAAATCTCATTTTCACTTTCTCATTCTCTCACTAAATTTTTTTACACAGCAGCCCGTTCTCTCTCAACCTTTACACTCCATACTCAGCCAATTTCATCAAACAATCGACCGTCATGGTCATCAAACACGGAGCCGGAAAAGGCCCGATGGTTGCCCCACAGCCACAACGCCTAGAGGTGATGGCAAACGCCTTGCCATTCCGGGCGATGGTCATCGATCCGGCCATATCCGTGGCGGTGAATGACAACAGCATAATGGTCAGGCAGCACGGGGCTGACCTAGACGAGTTCCGTCAGCTGTGCGGCATAGGGGAGGAGTTCCGACTTCGGACCTGTGCAACCGCCGACGAGGTGAACGGGATTGTAGCCGATCCCAAGAGCATGGTAACCCTCTCCCTCTCTACTCTTCTATATGGGGGCACCCACCTCCCCATACCGGAGCTATTGGCGGAGCTCTGCGCCTGGATGCAGACCCTTCCGTGCCAGTGGCCGCTGCAGGCGCATCGCATCTGCGCCGGAATAGAGGCACTGAGTGTCGCATTGGGCCCGGACATCCCGGAGCCCCTGGGGCTTAAAGATCTCTTGGCCTGCTACGAGTTTTTGCAGACCGAGCCCACCTCGCAATCTAAGAGCCGGCAGCCCTACCTGAGGTGCCGGTCCCTCAATCAACTGATCACAGGTAACTCCGATTCGAATCGGGGTTACACGCAAGACGTGGTCGTAGTGGAGGGCCATTGGCTTGCCCGTGACGACCTGATCCTTCCGCTCAGGCCGGGGAGGGTACTGAGCAAAAAGGAAAACAAATTCACCGTGGCCTCTAAGATCAGGGGCCTAGGTGAACCCAACGTAGAGGCGTTGGAGATGGCCCTAAACTGGTGGGGTCCAGACGGGACAGACGTAGGGGCCCGGGATGCGGAGCGTCTTCTGATCTGTGGCTCCCCCACCTCCTGCAAGGGGAACAGCTTCAAATGGCCCCCTAGGACCTTCTGTCCTGAGGGGTACTCCAGGGAAAGGTGGGAGAAGGAGAAGGGTCTGGAGTCGACCCTTCCTCCCAAGATCGTGGGGGATGCTGAGGCCACTGTGGAGCCTGCGGTTAGAAAGGTGTCGAAGCCAAAGCTGAAGGTAGGCGGCAAGGCTAAGGCGGTGACGTCGACCTCCTCCGCTCCTGCATTGGCCGATGCCTCATTCGCGCCTGCATCCGCCGGGGTTTATACTGAGACCCGGTCGGACGGTACCGTCCTCCACTTCAGGGTGGGGCCAGACGGTAACCGTACTTACATAGACCAGCATGGGAAACCTATGCCAGAGGTTCTTCCCTTGAGGTCTAGGGAGCCCGGGGTGACGAGCCCCCTACGCTTGGAGGATAGCCCTGCTGAGGCAGAAACCACCGGTCCGGGCTTGGGCACCTCGCGGACCAGGGTAAGTTGCCCCTAAGTTTCCCTTGGATTTTCCTCTTTACAGTTAGCTAGATTTTGTAAATTTTTCTAACTCCTTTTTCGTTTGTCTGATGTAGGTGGTTCGTTCTGACGAGGAGGAGGAGGAAGAGGAGGTGGAGGAGGAGGTTGCAGAGCCCGAGCCCGAGGCCGCTGAAGAAGAGGTCGTCGAGGCCATTAAAGAGGGGGCGGTCGAGGCAGGGGATGAAGAAGTGGTGGAGGTGGCCCCTGCTGATGCTAAGGCGCAGACCTTGAAGAGGTTGGCAGGCTTGGCAGAGCAATCGAGGCGCGAACGGGCCGCTCGTAAAGCCGAAGTTGCCGAGGCGGCCAAGAGGAAGAGGGAGGAGGCGAAGGCCCCTCGTGATGTAAAGAAAGCCCGTACCGGGGAAATTGAGCCGCGGGAGGTCGTCGTGCCAATCCCGAAGCCTAGGGAGCCCGTGGTTGTAGATGAAGAGCGAGCGGGGTCAACCACTCAGGCGAAGGATCCAGTGCCGAGTGTATCGGGCTCAAGCTCAAGCTGTGGCTCGCCGTCGCGACGGATGCCCGTCCAAACCCCGGAAGAGGTTAAGGCGACGACTGGGGTGCGGAGCATTATGGAGGGCCACCCCTCTGCCGGCCTGCTTGCTCTGGCCGCGCTCCAGCAGCAGACCGTCGAGGCCGACAACCGTGGTCGCGACCTCGCCTCTGCCATGACGACGGCCATGGCCCAGATCCCTCAGGTTAACTTGCTGTTTCTTATTTCTTAGTGATCTTTGTTTCTTCCTTAAACTTTAGCTAAGTATTTCTCTTCTTTCGCATGCCTATTTGACAATGAACCAGTATGTCTACCAGCAAGGACAACTGGTGAGGTCGTGGGCTTCGAAGGCGGAGGCCAGTGCTAGGCAGGCCGAAGATGCCCTGAAGAAGGCGGAGGGGGCCCAAATAAGGGCCGAGAAGGCCGAGGGCCTCGTTGCAACCTTGGAAGCTCGGCGAGCTGAGGCCGCGAAGGCCGGTGCTGAGGCCGAGGAGCGTGCACAAGCTGCGGTCACGGCTCTGAAGGAGGCTGAAGCGAGCCTGGCCGACAAGGTGAAGGCCGCAGTGGAGGCCGCTGAGGCAGGGCTGGCCGACAAGGTGAAGGCCGCGGTCCAATCCGCCGAGGCGGAGCTGAGCGCCTCTTTGGAGCTATCAACACAGAAGGATTTTAATTCCTTCTATGTTGATGGCTGGTCTGAGGCGGCAGCTTTCATGAGGGCGGGACCGGATCATCCGGTGTGGAACATGGAGAACGTCTTGGTTCCCGTCCCCTCTGCTCCCATTCCCGAGGTAGTCCCCTTAACCCCTCGAGCCCTCTCTGAGGATGAAGCTGATGACGATGAGGGGGCGTCTTAGGGCTTTTGTAGTTCCCAGTTTTTGTTTCTGATGTAATCTTCTTTATGCACTTTAACTTGTAATAGCTTTTGATTAATGAAAACAATTTTGGCCTTTGGGCTTGTGTTTATTTCTGTTTTGTGTGCTTATACATTGTGTCATACACATGCATGCTCCCAAATGATGTGGCCCTTACGCGTCGGCGTTGGGGCGCGCGTTTCGTATAACTCATAACGTGAATGAACACTTGTAGAATTTAAATGAACTGAAGAATTCAAATAAATAGAAAACGGGGTGCCGTGTAGGCCCGTGTTCTGAAACACTTGTGAAATTTAAGTGAACTGAAAAATTCAAATAAATAGAAACCGGGGTGCCGTGTAGGCCCGTGTTCTGAAACACTTGTGAAATTTAAGTGAACTGAAAAATTCAAATAAATAGAAACCGGGGTGCCGTGTAGGCCCGTGTTCTGAAACACTTGTGAAATTTAAGTGAACTGAAAAATTCAAATAAATAGAAACCGGGGGTGCCGTGTAGGCCCGTGTTCTGAAACACTTGTGAAATTTAAGTGAACTGAAAAATTCAAATAAATAGAAACCGGGGTGCCGTGTAGGCCCGTGTTCTGAAACACTTGTGAAATTTATCAACATTTTCATTAATAAAGCCCTCAGGCCAAATTACATCGTCTTCTTATTTACATCAAAACGCAAAAGTCGAGCCCTAGTGATAGTACTTCCTTAGGTTATTGACGTTCCAAGGTCGATCTATCGGGACGTCGTTGGGGAGGCGACCCAACAGGTAGGCCCCGTTGCCTGCTGCACCGAGGATTCGATAGGGGCCTTCCCAGTTGGGGCCTAGCTTTCCATCGGACTGTACCCTAGTGTTGTTGTTCACTTTCCGCAGCACTAGGTCTTCGTCTTGGAAACGTATGGCGTTCACTCTTTTGTTATAGGAACGTCCCAGCTCGTTCTTGTATTCGGCGTTACGGATGGCCGCCACTTCCCTTCGTTCTTCAGCATATTCGAGTTCGAGGTCCATCATTTTTTCGTTCAGGCCGTTCTCCACCATGTCGGTTCTGAGCGAGGGGAGCCCGATTTCTAACGGGATGACAGCTTCCATCCCGTACGTTAGGCTATAGGGCGTTTGTTGGGTGCCCCGTCTCCTTGTCGTGCGGTAGGCCCAAAGAACGTGTTGCAGTTCGTCGGCCCATCGTCCTTTGGATTCGTCTAACCTCTTTTTGATTCCGTCGAGAACGGTCTTATTCGACACTTCAGCCTGGCCGTTGCTTTGGGGGTACGAAGGGGTGGAGTAATAGCTTCGAATGTGGTATTTCGCATACATCGCTTTTAACTTGGCTCCGGTGAACTGGCCCCCATTGTCTGCCACTATCGAGTAAGGGATTCCAAATCTCGTGATTACATCCCTCCAGAGGAACCTGATCACCTCGGCCTCCGTTATCTTTGCTAATGCCACAGCTTCAACCCACTTTGAGAAGTAGTCGGTGACCATGAGGAGGAACTTTTTGCCTCCCGGGGCCCGAGGGAATGGTCCGACGATGTCCATGCCCCATTGGGCAAAGGGCCAAGGCGAAGTCACGCTGCTCATCTTTTGGGCCGGGGCTCTAGGTATGGGGGCGTATCTCTGGCACTTCTCACATTTGAGCACGAAAGTTTTAGAATCTTTTTGCATGAGGGGCCACCAATATCCGTGAGTCAAGGCACGATTGGCAAGCGACCTGCCCCCGGTGTGGCTCCCACACGTGCCTTCGTGTATCTCGTCCATGACTTTTACCACCATATCAGGGTGGATACAGAGGAGATAGGGCCCGGAGAACGATCTCTTGTAAAGTTTATCGTTGGGGGCTAGCCAGAACCCTAAGGCCTTTCTTTTTATTTTTTCAGCCTCCTTCTTATCTTCAGGAAGGTCGCCGGAGCGATGGTATTCGATTATGGGGTCCATCCAGCATAGCTCCGGCGGAAGGTCGGTCACCATGTTAACGCTTGCCCTAGCGTCGATGCTAGGAGAAGGGACGTACTCTATGGTGATGACTCGTTCCTTTTTATCACTCATAGCCGAGGCCAAGGTCGCTAGGGCATCGGCGTGGGTGTTCTCGTTTCTGTTGACGTTGACGATCTCCTGATACTCGAAGCTCCGGAGTATTTCGGAGGCGATGGCCACGTACTTTGCCATCCTTTCGTCCTTTGTTTGGAATTCACCACTGATCTGGCCACTGACCAATTGGGAATCAGTGTGCACCAGTATCTTCTTGATGCCGAGGCTTCGGGCCATTTTCAGGCCAGCTATCACGGCTTCGTACTCCGCCTCGTTATTGGTGGCTCGGAAGCCAAGCTGGATTGACTTCTCGATTACATCACCCTGTGGGGACTGGAGCACCACCCCGAGGCCTGATCCCTTTTTATTGGCAGCTCCGTCGGCGTGCAAGGTCCATGTTCCTTGGGCACGTTCCTCGATGCCGGGGGACGTCGTCGTTCCGGTGAATTCTGCCACAAAGTCGGCCAGGGCCTGTCCCTTGACGGACGTTCGCGGCTCGTACCGGATGTCGTACGCGTTCAGGTGGCAAGCCCACTTCGTCATACGCCGAGACAGGTCTCCCTTCTGGAGTATTTCCCGAACGGGCTGATCCGTATACACCACGATACTGTGTGCCGAGAAGTAATGGGCCAGTTTTCGCGATGCCATAACGAGTGCCAGGACGAGCTTTTCTAGAGGCATATACCTAGCCTCGGCATCGAGGAGGGTTTTGCTCACGTAATAGATTGGCCTTTGCTCCCTGCCGACCTCTTTGATGAGAACGGCGCTAACTGCTATCTCAGACACGGCTAGGTATAGGGCAAGGACGTCGCCGGTGTCCGGCTTGGCCAGAAGGGGTGCGCTTCCGAGGTAGTTCGCCAGCTCCTCGAACGCGTTCCGGCATTCGTCGTTCCATTCGAACTTCTTCTGAGCCTTCAGAGCCGTAAAGAATGGCTTGCATCGATCTCCGAACCGGGCAATAAACCGGTTGAGGGCAGCGGCCATTCCGGCTAGCTTTTGCACATCCTTCCTCTTTTCAGGGGTCCTCAAGTTCTTCAAGGCAGAGATTTGGGCCGGGTTCGCCTCTATACCGCGATGGGTCACCATGAACCCTAGGAATTTTCCGGCACCAACTCCGAAGGCGCACTTAGAGGCGTTGAGCTTCAGATCATGCCTTCGTATCGTTTCGAAAACCTCTCTCAGGTCGGACAGGTGGTCGTCTTCCTGGACGCTTTTTACTACCATATCGTCGATATAGACCTCCATGCTCCGGCCTATGCTCTTAGCGAATATCTTGGTGACCATTCTCTGATATGTCGCCCCGGCGTTCTTAAGCCCAAACGGCATCACCTTGTAGCAGTAATTCCCCCTTGGGGTTATAAAGGCGGTTTTTTCTTGGTCAGCCTCCGACATGGGTATTTGGTGATAGCCGGAGCAGGCGTCCAGGAAGCTCATTCTGGCGGCTCCGGCGGTGGAGTCCACTATCTGATCGATTTTAGGCAGAGGGAAGGGATCCTTAGGACAGGCCCGGTTAAGGCTCGTGTAATCGATGCAGACACGCAGCTTGCCGTTCTTCTTAGGGACCACCACGGGGTTAGCGAGCCATCTAGGATAAAAGATTTCCCTAATGGCTCCAGCTAGCAGAAGCTTTTGCACTTCCTCGTTTATGGCATCGGCATGCTCCGGACTGACGCGGCGTCCCTTCTGTATCACAGGCTTCGCATCCGGGTTGACGTTTAACTTATGGCAGGCGAGGTCGGGACTGATACCCGGCATTTCGCATGGGGACCATGCGAAGTTATCGAGGTATTCGAGCAGCAGCTTAACGAGGCCTGAAACCTCGGGCTCGCTCAGCCCCGCGCCCACCATAAAAAAGTGGTCTTCATCGTACCCCGGGATCTGGACCTTCAGCAGATCTCCTTCTACCTTTTCTTCGGCTTCCGGACCCATCTTCTTGTTCAGTTCCCGCAGCAGCTTATGATCCTCAGCTTCTATGTTCATAGCGCTTTGGGCCGGAACCGGTTTATTGCCGGAGTATACGGCCATGGCACAGCTTCGTGAAACCTTCTGGTTTCCCGATATGGTCTCGACTCCATTCGCAGTGGGGTACTTAACCTTTTGATATAGAGTGGAGGAGACGCCTTCTATCTCATGAAGCCACGCGCGACCCAGAATGATGTTGTAAACGGAGGGGACGTCCACCACCGTGAACTCCACGCTCATAACCTTGGTTCCTGTCTTAACAGGCAAGGTTATGTTCCCTCTGGGCTGTACAGCCTCAGAGTTGAATCCGTACAGAGGGGGGGCGTTGGTATCTAGCTGCCCCTCCGTCAGCCCCATCTTTTCGAAGAGGTCTCCAAAGAGGATGTTCACCGACGCCCCCTGATCGACGAGGATGCGTCCTACTGAACAATGGCCCACTTGGGCCGTGATGACAAGGGCGTCGTAGTGGGGCATGTCTACCCCCACTAGGTCGAAGTCGGTGAAGCTTAGATCCGGCTTGGTACCTTGTTTGCACCTCTTTCGGGGTTTCGAACTTTCGGCGAGGCAGACGTGCTTTTTCATCGTGGCCTCACGGGCCTCGGTTCTCTCCGCCCCATTTGGCTTCGGCTTCTTTGGTCCAGAATGGATAACCTGGCAGGTCATCACCGGTGGGGGGAGGTCTGGTTGCCTTTCGTCGTCCCCTTCTCGGTCTCGATCAGGGTTCCTTCGCGTCTTGACATATTTCGCCATCAAGCCGTCCCGGACCCATCCTTCCAGCCTTGCCTTTAGACCATGACACTCATTGGTATAGTGGCCGCGGCCTCTGTGATAGTCACAAAATTTATCATTAGGCCCCCGGGCCGGTTCATTCCTGAGCGGGGGAGGCCAGGAAAAGAATGGCTCGTTCTCGATCTCAAAGAGCAGGTCGGTCAGTGGTAGGCGGAATGTGGTGGAGTAGGCATTCCCTGGGTTCGAGGGACCAGCCCGGCGGGTATCCTCCCTTCTACGCTTAGGGGCCGGTTGCTGGCTCTCAACTGTTCGAGGTCTCCCCAACCTTTCTGCTATGGGGCGATCTCGCCGGATGCCCCTTGAAGCGGCTCCTCCCCGAGGCTGCTCGATGCTGGCGACCGAACGCGTCGCTCCAGCAGATCTCATGTCTTTCTCGATATCGACATGCTGTTTGATTAGTGACCGGAGCTGGGAAACTGAGCCAGGAGGGGTTGCTATCATTTCGTTACGGATCCTGCTTCCCACGATCATGTTCTGCCTGAAAGCAGCTATAGTTGTAGAATCGGGGCAGTCGGCACATTCAGCGTGCTTCTGCCAGAACCGATTATCGTAACTCTCGAGGGTCTCTTTGGGTTGGGCCTTCACTTGGTACATCTGCTCCGGTTGGGCAGCCCTTTCCTTCAAGTTGATGAAGCGGTGTGCAAAATCATAGGCCAGATCATCCCAACAGTGGATGGAGTTGGCAGGCAGAGACTGGAACCATTTACTTGCGAGCCTCCCCAGGCTGGCGGGGAAGCATTTGCACATAAGACGATCGAGGTGGGACCAGTGATTCATCTGGTATCGATAGTGCCGGAGGTGGGCTTCCGGGTCAGAATCCGCGTTGAACACTTGAAGAACGGGGGCAGTGAAATTTCCGGGGGGCGCACTGTACTCTATCTCATCTGAGAACGGGGTACTGCGGGTGGAGGCAACGATTTTTAACGCTGCCTCGTCCGCGACTTCATCTCGGCCAGCGCGACGACCCCGCCTCCTTCTCCGGGGAGGCCTTTCAGTCCGAGCATGACTCGAAGCGGGCCGCGAATCGTGACTATCACCGGGTCGACTGATTCGCGAGTGTACGCTTCGGTCGTTTATACGGTGCGAACTCCCCTCATGGGACCGCCTCGACTCCTCTCCCCTAGCCGGCTCCTCTGGAACCTCTAGGGGGGGTCGTCTTGAGGGTCCCAGCCGCGACATCACGCTCTTGGTGGGGATGCGAACGGGCTCTGGCTGCTCTACGCCACGAGAGACGGGTCCGGGCTCGGATGCCATCATAGAGGCTATCAACGCCTTTTGAGCCGCCAAGGCAACGAGCTCCTTCTCATGGATCTCTAGCATCATGCGAGTCAGCTCGTCGCGCGACCGGGGAGTCCCCTGGACCGCATTGAGTGGAGTAGGCTGCCCCTCAGGCGCAGTTCCCGGCGTGCCAAAAGAGAGGGTCCTCGGCATTCCAAATACTGGGGCATGCCGTGGAGGAGGGCTCTCGTACTGTTCATTATCCGTCATCGTTCCTTGGAAACGGATTGTCGGAGCTAGCGCTTTGAAAATTTCCCACAGACGGCGCCAATTGGCGAGCCTGATTTTCTTCCCAAGCTCGGCTTATATATTTTATTCGCGTCGGCTCCGATCTTCCAAGGTAGTTGGTGTAGGTGGTATCTGCGTCGTCGTCGGGGTGCTCTCTAAGCCTGCACAAGAAACGAACAGGGGCCCGGGGTTGGTACCAGGTTTTCCCTCTCCGACGATCAAGTCAGTACTGGTATAGACTGAAGGTAGACATATAGTTAAGGCTGAGGGAATGGTCCAGTTACGAGTTGTGGCGTCAGATGTCACGGTTGATATTCTGGTGGTCCGGGTTGTTTTAGCTTTATCTCTCCTCTCTGTATTTGTGTCCCCCTCTAATTGGTATTAGTGGGGGTATATATAGTCTGATCAAAGGCGTATTAGCCCTTGGATCATTGCACTGTCTGATAAAGATCCAACGGCTCCAGGTCATTTATGACTCTGACAATGGCACTGTTCATCATCCGGAGCCCACAGGGCTGGCCTGTGATTGAGCCACGTCGATGAAACACATAAAGGGTCCCCCAAGGGAGCAGCAGCATTAATTGGGGAAGAGTGCTCAGCAAGTTTCTCTGGGCCGGCCTAGGCACGGTCCGGCTCCCCAAGATCCGGGGTGATGCGTCACCCATGCTTGAGAGGCCCGGATCGCCTGTTGTGGAGTTGATATCGGTCCGGACGAGGGGGTGCCGACATCCCCTCGCCAGGGCCCACCTTAAAATGTTGCACGTGATGGACTGTGTATGTTTAACTCAGCTTTCACTATTTCATTTTTCACCATCCGCCAAAGCCAAATAATAGAATTTCGCTATATATATATTTCATATTCATCAATATATATGTACTCTTCTATTTTGTCTCACACATAAGTTCATCAAAAACACTCGCCTTTCCAAAAGACAAAAAGGAGATAAGATAGAGAAATGGAAGCAGAGGCAAAAGGAAGGAAATTTAGAGATGCAACAAGTGATCAAAATAGAGCCAAATTAGTGTGTACTAATATTAGTAACACTAAGAATATTCTAAAGCCTACATTCAAGAAAGTTCAAGTGGTGTATTATCTATCTAGAAATGGACAGCTTGAGCACCCTCATTACATGGAAGTTACTTATCTTGCACATCAACAACTACGTTTGAAAGGTTCTTTTTCTAGGAATTTTATTTATTGTTTTAGTCTTTTTTTTAAGAGTGGCTGATTTTTCTATTACTGAATTTGGTGTACAATATTTTTAAACTAGGGAAACTGTCAATAACTAGTTAGGGTGTCAATTTATTTATTTTTATTAATTTTGTAAGAATTTTGGCGTTTTTTTTTCTTTTCGGGAACATATCTAATTTAGTTAGAAGGCCTAGGATCTTTAAATCTATAGTGATTGTAAATTGTAATACGTACTCCGTATTAAAAACACACAGTAAACGCTAAATCTAAATTTATTTAATAGAATAATCATGAGTTGGGAAATGTTAATTTGATGCTCGGTTTTCTATTAAAAATAAGTTAACTGGAAATTTTCAAGCAACTGAATCTTACTGAAAATGTCAAAGACCAGTACAATTGAGCTTTTTATTGCGTGAAAACTCAACGTCGAAATTACTTTTAGCTCTATATTTAGTTGCGTTTTGAACCAATTTTACTAAAATTTTATGACATTTTTTCGATTTTGACTTGTTTGTATTCTTAGTATGTTTAGTACAATTTGATAAGATGTAAAAATATGTGCAGATGTCATGGAAAGACTATCTCTTCTACGAGGAAAAGGCATCCCTTCTCTGTACTCATGGTCTTGCAAAAGGTACAATTTTACATTCTTTTATTAAAAGTTCAAATCTGTTTATGGGCAGGATTGTTATTAATTAGTCTGATGTTTTATATAGGAGTATTAGTTTGCTGTATCATAAGGTATTTGTTATTTTGAGAGTAATTATATCATAGGAGTGATATCTACTCGTTAAATAAACACATCGCCTATATAGCGCACTGGTTTTTAGATATTTTTAGATATTTGTTTAAAATAAAATTATTTCAAATAAATCTACTTGAATAATTGTTGATATTAATGTTTTACTCGATCGTTAGTGATGCATCAATGTAACGTCTTATATTGTTCGTAAATTGTGATTTTAATTTCTTTGTACTCTTTGAATTTCCTTTTTTGTTTAATATAAATATATGCATATGGTTTGTTAAGGGAAAAAAATTGTGATTTTGACAGATTAGATAAATCTGATTTGTATCCATTTTATAAATATATTAATTATAAAATTTATAATGTACGTGCCCCAAACCTTTTGTAAGCTAAATAATGATTATTATTATTTTGAAAATTTTATGTTAAGAAAATTTTATCATATATATTTTTCAAAATGGTATCATCATCACATCACTCGTCTTTTTTTGTGTAACTTGCTATCAGTCTAAGAAATAGCTACGAGGCATAGTTTTTATTCTTGTACTTCTCGTTGTTGTTAGAGTTGTATTAAGTATTTTTCTCAGTCTAATTTCCAAATTGTTTTTGATATAATCCTTATAAAGCTAGAGAAAATTATGAAGGCCCAAAATGTTGGAATCCGTAACATTTAATGACATTTTGAATATAAAAACAGGAGCTACAAGAATGGGTATGTTTGGAATGATCTATCCGAAAATGATGTAATTTCAGCATCAGAAGGAGCAGAATACGTGCTCAAAGGCTCTGAACTCATAGAAGGATGCACTGGTACATGATTAGTCCCTTTCCCACTTTTCATTTTCAACAATTTGTATATTTTTCTCTTTTTCCCCCCCTTTGATATACTCCAAATTTGCATTTTTTTTGAATTTGTTACATTATTTTTTGTCCATGTCAGAGTAACAATACTGACAAGCAAAGTCCACTAACAAATTACAGTTTTATATGGAATTGTTTAACCCTATTAATTGTAATATCACCATGCAGTTTTTATTATAGACGTTGCTAAATATTTTTCATCATTACTGTAACTTTCTGCCCATAACTAATGGCCAATAATTCAGAGTAGTATCATTGTGGTAAGAAATTATTGAGACCAAATAATTGTAGAATTCTTGATCAGCTATAATCCCGGCTCATAATAAAACATTTGAGTCAATAGCTTGTCACTTTCATTTCATAGTAACTCGGGTTCTTGGAAAGATTAGAGGGATTGGTTAGGAGTTTTTAAGCTTTTTTAAACCAAAAAAAAGATACTCCCGTAAGCTTAAAAACCATAACAAAGATAAGAAAATACCTAATAAATTAAGTCAGGTTAGTTAACTTTTTACTTACAAAGAAGTTAGCCGTCTAAATTTAAGAGCTCATAAATGGGTAGTTATTAAAATCAATATGCAATTTTTCCATTGAATTACCCTTATTAGATCTTAACTTTTCCTAATGTATGTGTGTATAATTTCAGAGAAAGTTCAGCAGCAACTACAGATTAGCAACAGATCACAAGTTCTTGTACCGGACCACTATCACTCAAAACACACAATTTCCCGACCGGAAAATGATGATAACAAAAGCGTCATTCGATACGGTTACGAAAATGATGACGAAGATAATATAGCGGAAGATCATGAGGACATGTATAAGAGGACGAGTTTCACGAGACCAATGACACCTCTGCACTCTAGGTGCTCTCGAGGCGTTTCGACTGACGAGGTTGTCCGAGAAGAGACAACACGCAAGAATCACAAAATTACAGTTTTAACCTTGGACAACAATTTTTCTCCACCATCTACTACTTCTTCAACTGCCTCTGACAAGGCAACAAATGAGGGCAATAACACGTCTAAGAGATTTGAGCTAGATGGTGAGTATAATAAATTTTGAGTTTAAATTATTGTAATCTTTAGTTAGCTAGAACATCGTCACACTATTATTTTAGGATAGCAAAATTATGGTTTTACAGATAATTTTTTTGGTAACCCTGCCTTCACAATCATACATCGTGTGGATCCATCCCTGAGTCATATACAATTAACAATAAGATGTTTAAACCTAAAAACATAAAAATTACTACTCCCATGTCCCAATTTGTTGGAGCAACATTCGATTTTGGGGTGTAACAATTTATTGTGTCACTTTTCCAAATTATAATACGATAATAGTAACATTTTTCGTTTTTACCATTTACTCCTATATTATAAACTTTAATGTGATTAATGATGCCATCTAGATTTACTGTACAACAACTCTATATTGACTAGATTACTAAGTTCAGTGGTCCAATTTTTGTAATAATTAAGCATGTGTTATAATGTCATTAATTAGTTTAGTCCTACAACGGCACCCTTCAATATCAGTTGGATATTTATTATAGTACTTTAAATGATGATATTCTTATCTACGTTTATAGGTGTTTGAGTATTTTATCTGACTTTATGGATATTGTATTTAACTATCAATTGTTCAGAATATATAAAACATTTTCTTTTTGTAATCGTAGTAAACAAAATTATATTTGCTCTTTCATTTTTGCATTATAGTCCAAAAGAAATGCAGACATGTCATATAGCTATAATTCCTTCACTTATACAAAAAAACTTACGTATAGCATTTACCTGTTTATTTAAACAACAAATCTGTATAGCAAATCTTAATAAGAGAAATTGATAATATTGACTTCACCAATCACCATGCATGCATATTTTGTCTTGTCTGCGAATTCAGTCATCTTATTCATGGAAAAATCATTATCTTAAAATCTTAACCTTTCTAAATCAACCAGACCTGAAATCGAAAATGTTGAAAACTTGACTGGACTGCTTATTGTTCAAGTCTTCCAAGAAATTACAATATATAATGCATAAAAAGGAAAGTACTATCTTCATGTGAAATATGAATGATTTTGTTAGGAATGAATCCAAAATAAACTTTCAGTAATATTTCTTTAAACATTTTACCATTCCCAAATGTGAATGGCATTACTAATTCAAGTCACACACGGTCACGAGTTGATTATTCGTGCGCAGGGGAATCACCGGTGAGTCGTAACTCAGTGTTACTCCAACTCATCTCGTGTGGGTCAACTTCGTTCCGATCAAAACCCGTGCCACTAATAAAAGATCAGTCGCCAGCCACTTCAGCAAGGAAAAGCGGTGCCAGCGATCTTTGTAAGACTGCCATGTGTAAGGCTGCGATCGGGTCAAAGAACGTGGTGGGTTCAAAAGAGGAAGAAGAAGTAATGATAAAGTGCATGTCCGAGAACCCACGGTTTGGGCAAGCGGAGGAGAAAGAGTATTTTAGTGGGAGCATCGTGGCGACGATGGTGGAGGATAAAGAAGAGGAGGCTGGAATGTTAAAGAGGTCGTCGTCGTATCACGAAGAGAGGTAACCCATTTTGTTTAATCCTACATAGTTTAGTAGTACTACGTGACTGAAAGTATTTACTATTTTATCGATGAAAATAATTAGTATTCCTAAGCGTGAAATGGATAAAACATAGAAGAATTCCCGGTGGATAAAACAGAGAAGAATTCCCGGTTCCGTCACTGACATGAAGAGATAGGTATCATAGTTAAATTACTAATTATTTTGTTTTTGGACGAATGGAGTAGTTATAATTAGTGTCCAAACTAGATGGAAATACTTTGATGGAAACCTTTCGGTTATAGAATAAGTCAACAAGGCCCTGTAATTAGTACAATTCATACATGAATACAGGTCCATTTGGTGCCACAATCCTGAAAAGTGTTTTTATTTCTTTCTACTTATCACTTACATTATATGTACAATGCAGATTTTTTTCCCTCTGAAATGACACACATATATTATGAGTGTTTTACTGGTATCACATTATTACATATTGAACTTGTAGATTTTTTTCCCTTTGAAAGGACACATATTACGAGTGTTTACTGGTATCACATTATTACATATTGAACTTGCACCCTTGGGTATGGTCACAATCTCAGCATTATTTATCGACTTAACTTTATAAAATTCTTCATTATATTTTTCAGACTAAACATAAACAGGGAAGGATGGTTTTTTTGGCACAGTAGTTTAAAAAATATATCGAATAAAATATAAAATAAATAATGTTTAATATAAAAATAAAAAAAAAAATTCTACATTTAACCTAACATGAAATAAATATAAAGTTAAGACGAAGAGTATTGGGCAATAAAATATTTTTTTTAGTAATCTTGTTTGGAAAAATACAATGGTCATTAACGAAATTTAGTAATTTCAAGTTAAAAAGTAGAATTTTTTAGAAAAAATCAACTAATATTATTTGAACTCTTAACCTTTCACTAACTCAAAACAAATTTTACCACTACATCAACAGCTCTTTTTTTTAATTGAACACCATCAATGTATATATATTAAAAAAAATTAAATTACATATAAAAAAAATTAAAAATGGCAGTGCTCCACCATCTGGGTCCGCCACTCAACATATATATATATATATATATATAGTAAAACAAATAATAATATTTGGACTTTGTAGTGTTATTTTCCTAATGCAGAAGTTCATCTGTTATAGCATCCGGGTTGTTGGGTAATAAATTTAGCCGGCAAAAGCTACACGTCTACAGTAAATCTATATCTATGTATATTTTACGTTTTAAGTAGGTGTAGTTTTAGGTGAAATCTAATCCCTCCCTCTACATTTCGTTTTGGTTGTTTATTCTGAAAATACGTGCAATTTTAATTGGTTTGTAATTTTTATTAAAATTGTCGAAATGAATTTTTTTAAACTATAATTATAAAATTTAATATTTGAACTATATAATCAACTTTTTAAAATTTTAATTTTAATAATTTTGATATAAGTTATTGATCGATCAAAATGACATGTAATTTTATAAAATATAATTAAATATTAACTGAGTTATAACAGTATTTATCCGATGTTCAATAAAGGTCAACAAAATGACACTTTACAGTAAATCTTATTCTTATTCGTATATGATGAAAAATCTACGTAACATGTTATAGCCCAGGCCTATAACTTGTATTTCACTTAATTGCTTTAAAAAAGCTGTAACTAGAGGTATTTATTTAATCAGTAATTACTCTGATCTGATTGGTGCAGAAACAAAAAAGCTGGAATGTGTGGTGCAGATGTGGATCATGAAGTGGCTTCACCTCAGAGAGAAAAAGTTGTAGCCAGAGGCAAATGTATTCCTAGAATGATGAACTACTACTCCACATCTTCAAAAAACCTCAAGAAGTAACCATCCAAACAGGTCCTTAGTAGGGATGGTTAAGTTAAAAGTAGGAAAAATGAGGGGGGTGTTTTTATTTAGACTTTTGTTGTCAACTTTCAAGTGTTTTTTAAATTTATTTCTCGTACTTAATAATTGTTTGTAATTTGGCTTGTTTGGTGAACCAAAGGTGACAAATTTTGCGTTTAAGTAAAAGTTGTGTTTGCTCAAAAAAAATGTATCTATCTATCAATTTGTGCAAGCTAATTTTTTTGGCTAAGTAGGAGTATGTATTATCGTTGACATCTTTACATTGATAATAAAACAAATTAATCCGCATGAAGTAAACACAAAACCATGTGTATTGTACAAAATAAATGATATAAAATGTCAAATGTTTTCAAAATACTTGTTTAAAACCTGCGTCTCTATTAACGTATACAAGCATATCACAGATTCACAGTAACACACAACATATCCGAAATGTACGGAATATTTAGTTGATTATAAAATTAAATAAAAGTCCTCCCCTACCATCTTGGTTTAACTGAAACTTGTAAACTTCTGCCCTACGGTCATGAGAATGTGAGTGTCCCCAGGGTGCAAGCGTAGGCGCTGAAAAATCAGCATACCTTTTCTCAATAAGAACCACGCCTATATCACGCCCTTTCGGGGTCTCCGAAGTGGTTCGACGACTTAACAAGAGTAATGCGAGACTTATAATGTTTTGTGTTCTTATTGGTACTGGACAGAGTTATCTTTAGTTTATTTTTTAGCCTAACACGCTGATTACCTGGTAAATTATCCAGGAAAAGTAATTAACATATGTCGGAAAGAAAAACTTTTATGTTACATAATCGGATCCTTCTCTCTCTCATTTCGAGCATGACATTTCTTGGCAGGCCTTTTAAGATACTTTAGCATAAAGCCCACTTTCTTATACATTTGCAAGTCAGTAATTGCTAATTGGGACGTATCTTTAATCATGGCCCAAGGTTCCTCCACTTTTCTCGTGTTGTAGTAATTTTTTTTTAATCTTTTAATATTGAAAACAATTATTATAGGTGAGAGAAATAGGTGCATTTGGTATATACTTTAAAATTTTCATCTCCCAATTGAAAACCATCTATGATGCGCATTGTTGTCCGTTGCATTTGAATTCAACGACCAATATTTGTTGGAGTTTCTTCTCTCTTTTTGGAACACGTAATTATCATTACAGCCGTTGTATACACATTCACCGTCCTATATCGCGACTTTATCGTTTAGCAACTCTATTCCCGACAGGAGATCTAGAAACTTAGCTATTGTTAGCCATGATGGTCATAAATATACATATTTTTATTATAATTTCTTAAATGGTAAAGATTGTTATTTAAATTATTTGTCACGCTACGATTCTCCACTAGGTCCGCATCTTCCCCAACCCTCATTGTCCGATTATCAAGATTTTCAGAACGACTGGTAAGGCTCGAGCTGAGCTCTTTAGAGTTTACAAGCATAATCAACACATCAGACTGAGTATTTAAAGTTTTCTAAATAAACTAATAATGTATAGACGAAATACAATCTAGCGACAAAAGAACCTCCAGAACAAACAAAGCGAATCGAACACAATAAAGTTAGATCTCCCATTAAAGAGGGTCAATCCATAGTGTGGACCTCAAAAACCTTAAATAAACAACATAGATTAGCGGAAAAGTTGGCATTTGTTCACTTTTGAAAACACTCCGAGCAAGTTTACAAAAAGCATTTACTTTAACATCTTAATAAAAGATCAAAGCATGTGACAACACTCTTATTCAAGTTTATTCTATAGTACTTGTTAGTAACATAGTAACATGTAACCATGTGATAAAGCTGCTGTTTTCCAGCCCATACTGCAACCCATATATGTATGTATCATTACTTCTCCCAAGATTCACATTAATATCTTTCTCTCATTTTATCTCTGTGTGTGTGTTTGCTACTAGGTGAATAATATCAATGGCAAATTTTGTGCAGTTAGTACTATTGGTGCCTTTTTGTGTAGTGTTGTTACCAGCACTTGCCTCGGCAGAATTATCAGGAAAACCGTTTATAATCGTGGGTCGAGTATATTGCGACACATGTCGGCTCGGGTATGAGACTGATATCATCATGCCTATTGCTGGTAATTTCATCAATACCGTCCCTCGGTCCTTTTTTTTGATAATGTAACACTAGTATATTTATTTAGTGGAACCAGTATTTGTTTGAAATAAAAGTTTAGTACTAATGATGAGGATGAGTCTGTTGAAGTGACACACCCTATTACTCCATACACCATACTTCCAAATTATAAGTACATGTTTTAATTTTGGTTTGTTATAACTTATAATTCCAATTTACATACACAGAAACAATTTGTTAGTTAATTGTACATACTTGTACTTCTCACATCATTAAATTTACTGAAATACGGATGAAAAGTATCGGGCTGATCTGAAAAGTAAGTGTAAAATTAGTATAATCACGATGTACCTAAAATTGAGGGATTTACTGCTACTAACTTATAAATGATAAGGGATGAAGTATCTTTAAACTTGTTATGTAAGTGACGCTGGTAGTAACAGCTCCCAAGTCTATTGCAGATGTTTTCGGAAAATGACCTTTATAATTATGATTTATGTTGTGATGAGGATGTATAGCTACACAAATTCAAATATGTTATGAATCTTAATCGTTACAGTCGATGATTAGAGATACTTTATTGTAGCGCAACATCCTAGTATTTGTAGAATCCTGTTCAATTACGTACAAATCGCTGCTAATCATAAAGAAAACATGGCAATTGAAATATGGCTAGTTAAGTGAGCTTATCTTGCCAGCGTGTTTGGCTCAGTTGATTTGTTAATTTCGAGTCATTGATATGCAGTATTGATTTTCTAAGATTTATTCCTCTTATATAGTTAGTACCTAAAGTAGTAGGAACCTTTATATAGTTAGTTTTATTTGCTTATGGTAAACTTGGATTTTCAGCTTGAAACTTATAGCCTTTCAGATTAGAAACCCTAAAGAACTCGACTTTCAAGATACCACCCAAACAAGACCTATTAAAGTTTGGAGGTTTGATGCCAAATGTATATAGTCCTCGTTTGGATGCGCCTTTTGAGCTCTGACTTGTTGGCTTTTTTCATAATGGCTGGGCTGTATTTGACTGACTAGTTTAAAAACTGAGATTTGATGTATTTTCTGGTCAGAAGAAGCTAAGATGCTATACGCGTCGGAACCTAGTTTCCTGAATCTAAAGATCCATTGATTAACACTAATTAACATCTCTTCTGATTCTTAGCTGCAAGAGTGAAAATCGAATGCAAGGATAGAGACACTTTTGGAGTCAAGTACACTGTAACCGGAGTCACCAACTCAACTGGTACGTATACAATCTTGGTCAGCGGTGACCGCGAAGACGATATCTGTGACTGCAAACTTGTTAGCAGCCCTATGATCGGGTGTAACGAAATAGACCCTCGTCGTAACAGCGCAAACATAATTGTCACACGTAACAACGGAATGGTGTCTGATATACGTAATGCTAACTCTATGGGGTTCTTGAGAAGTGAACCGATGTCAGGGTGCGCACAGATCCTCAAGAAATTCCAGGAGTACGATGAGTAAAGGATCGAGACTCTAGTTTTTTGTTTTCTTTTATTTTGAACATTACATGTTTCAGGATCTTGATAGTGAGTTGATACTATGTTGTTACAACTTATAACTTAATGTATTTGTTATCTTCGCCTTGTTGCTTGGCTGTGCTTTTCGTGTTTCTATGTTATGATAGGAATTTGGTTCACATTTTCTTCCATTGTCGAACCTCGCACTTTAGTTTATTCAGCAAAATCAAATTTTACAACTTTTTTACAATGTAGGAATACTTCTTTGTTTAAGCCACCGTTTCATTTTAAAATGTGACAACTCTGAATTGTCTTCATAAAAAATGAGTCTTTTTCGTATTAGATGTATATCGTTATACATTGGCGTGAAACTGGAATTGAATCAGATACGTAGATACTTCGACAAAGCAGTCGATACTATTTTGCACAAAAAGTAAAACGTCACGTTGGGCATCTCCGCTGGTCAGTAGACTCAGTACCCTATACAATGTTTCACATCGATGTTTTATTGGTCATTAAAGCAAGTCTTGCCACTTAGGAAAGTGTAACTCCGTGACAAAATATGCAGGGTGTATACATAAAAAAAATATGCTCGAACGAGTTCCTAGATATCTATGGTGCACGTATTCTTCAAAGAGCTCGTGAATCCTGCACTGGTTACTACTTACGATAAAGGAAAAACATTCTCAGGTTAGTGTTTAAACTTGTTGGATACATATCGAGCTATACAACATGTTTGAGTAATTTTAAATGTTCCACTATTCCGCTCTTAATTTCTTGTCAACTTTATTTTAATGTTCCATGAAAGAATAAAAGAAAATAAACGAATTTTAAAAGAAGAAAAAAGAAAACAAACGACTCTGCTGGGGATCGAACCCAGAATCTCTGGTTTCGTAGACCAGCGCCTTATCCATTGGGCCACAGAGTCTTTTTTGTTGTATTGTGGTTAATTTATGTTATTATATCTATTTTCCTGGAAATGTTTTTACATTCCCCAAAATTTGGATTAAAAACCTACTATTTGGTACATCGTAATAGTAATATCGATCTTGATTAAGTCGTTTTCGGTACTTTAGAATACCGATTCTCTACGTATTAAGTTGATGAGTTTGGATTAGTAAGTTATTTACCATCGAAATGTTGTTTTTTTAATCATCGATATGTAATTTACTAAATAACGGTTTAACTACAATTTCAGCTATCTATTACAGGGTAATACCTTGTACCAAATCACAAGTTTCAATCTTTTTTCAGTGATTATTCTGGATTTAACCTAATACGACTTGATGACGAACCTTATCATTCATTCAATTTACTAAATAAAATTTTAAAAAGTTAATTATGCAACTTATGTTTATATTTTAAAACTGCATTATTTTAAATAAAATTGCACTATTCAGTTTTATAAAAATAAAGTTTCAGTGTTCATTCTGGATTCAAAACTGCACTTCGTATAACCACTTTTTTAATAGGCGCAATGCATAATTTAGGACAAAATTAGTCATTTAGAGCATAATCTCGCATAATCCCATTTAATTACCGTCTAATCGTGAGGCTTCTACGCTTCGTCTATCGGCTAAGTTAACCAGTATTTAATTGCACTTTGTCGGATAACACAATTAAAAATAAATTAGAGGGATGGACTCATAATAATTAATAACTGGTCTTATACTGGTTACTTATTATTACGGAGTACTATTATTAGTAGTATTATTGTTCACGCGGATAGTAAATTGCGACATTATATATTTAGATAAAGAGCAATTCGCAATAAAATGTATAGTATTTGACGAAGACAGAAGAAGACTTGTTTATTTAGAGAGAGAGAGAGAGAGAGAAAGTCGGGAGATTCTTTATTCATTCAATAGGCAATTTACTTATATGTATAAGAGACGTGGGATTGACGATCCCACGTCTACGTGGCACAGACATTTTTTTTTTTTTTACAAAAAAAACTTTTTTGATTTTACAAAAAAAAAAAAAACCTAACCATCAACTATCAAACTCTTTCGTATATCAAATTAATATATTTTTTTATCAAATCAATATCACTCTACCACTACGATTATCCCCAATTTTACCAAAAAAAAAAACCTCTCCCAATTTACCAAAATAAAACCTCCTCCAATTTTACCAAAAATAAACTCTAACCATAACCACCAACTACTTCCTATATCAGATTAATATCATTTTTTTTTCTCACTCTACCACTACAATTATCAAGTAAATATTTATTTTTATTATTGAGTTTAAATTTTATGTAAATAGATATAATTATTAATAAGTTATAATAAAAATAAATATTTACTTGATAATTGTACATCACTCTACCACTACAATTATAAAGTAAATATTTATTTTTATTATTGAGTTTAAATTTTATGTAAATAGATATAATTATTAATAAGTTATAATAAAAATAAATATTTACTTGATAATTGTACATCACTCTACCACTACAATTATCAAGTAAATATTTATTTTTATTATTGAGTTTAAATTTTATGTAAATAGATATAATTATTAATAAGTTATAATAAAAATAAATATTTACTTGATAATTGTACATCACTCTACCACTACAATTATCAAGTAAATATTTATTTTTATTATAACTTATTAATAATTATATCTATTTACATAAAATTTAAACTCAATAATAAAAATAAATATTTACTTGATAATTGTAGTGGTAGAGTGAGAAAAAAAAATGATATTAATTTGATATAGGAAGTAGTTTGGTGGTTATGGTTAGAGTTTATTTTTAGTAAAATTGGACGAACTTTTATTTTGTTAAATTGGGAGAGGTTTTTTTTTTGGTAAAATTGGGGATAATTGTAGTGGTAGAGTGATATTGATTTGATAAAAAAATATATTAATTTGATATAGAAAGAGTTTGATAGTTGATGGTTAGGTTTTTTTTTTTTGTAAAATCAAAAAAGTTTTTTTTTAAAAAAAAAAAAAATGTTGTGCCACGTAGACGTGGGATCGTCAATCCCTCTCTTATACAGATAAGTAAATTGGCTATTGAATAATAGAATCTCCCGAGAAAGTCAGTAGAGTCGCACCTAATTTAGTTGATACTCTCTCTCTATATATTATATCCACCAAATTCTAATAAGTAAGTAAATAAAATAAAATAAAATAAAAAGGAAAATGGGAAGAGGTGAATCGATAAGGAGCAAAGCAGTTCACTTAGTGTCAGATTTAACAACTGTTTATTTTAATCCCATCTCTGATAAACCCTCTGTATATTTCTCTTTCTTTTTTTTCAGTTTTAATTTGGCTTGTTATTGTTTTTTTAGACCTAGTTTGGTAATATTAGTTATCTAGCTTGTTTGTTGCTTTGTTTAACTGGATTGTTCATGTCGTTTTTCTTGTAGTTTTCCGATTTTCTTCGTTTTGGGAAAAACCCTAGTTCTAATATCTGGTTATATTGCTAGTTAATTACTTTCTTTGATTGCATTATTCATGTGTTTTTGCTTGTAATGTTCTGATTTTCGTTGTTTTGTGAAAAAACCCTAATCCGTAACTTTTAGCAACTTCGTTAGGAACTTTTGATTTTTCAGTAACTTTTTTTTTTGTGTTTTCGGAAAACCTAATTTAGTTATTTGTCTGATTTTATTTATTAATTACCTTCTTATGGTTATTGTTAGGGAGTTACTGGAAAATTATTTTTGATAAGTTTTAGCAACTTCGTTAGAAACTGTTGTGTTTTCAATAACTTCATTCAGAAATTTATTGTTTTTGGAAACCTAATTTAGTTTTTTGTGTGATTTTGTTACTAAATTACCCTTTTTCTCTGTTTTTTCTAGTAATTTTGATATCGCTAGTAGTTTTCCGATTTTCCTTGTTTTGGGGAAAACTCTTATTCTAATATTTTTATTTTTTTCGTAACTTTATTCTTAGAATTCATTGTTTTAAGAATCATAATTCCGTAGTGTATTACGTTGGCTAATCCTTATACGTGTTTAGTTTTCTTTGATAGCTTATTTGTTTTTAAAGTTTTGATTGTTTTTAACTTCTTTTAATTTTTTTGTTCTTTAAAATTTATAGTTTGTGTGGATTTGTAATAGTTATCCGATTGATTGTTCCCGTAGTAAAGAATTTTGGTTGTGCTAATAGCTTCATTCTAAAACTTTCTTGTTTATGAAACCCTTATATCTATCTGTTCTTACAAATAAAAAGAAAAAAGTAGACGAAGTAACAAAAAAATAAGAAAAAACAAAATAATAAACGAAACTTTCGAGTTGTTTTAATTTACTAACAAGTTTTTCGTTCTATCTTTTCTCCCATCTTTAGAATATTAAAACGTAGGCATTTCACCTATCATTAGAATTTTCTGAAAGCTAACTATCTCAGTTTCAATTCCAAAGTATATGTGCCCTATTTTATCGGTTTTCCAATTTTATTGGAGAACTGGATATATCAAGTTTGGCGTGGTTTTATCCGTTGCGGGTTGTTTTCAGAAACTCTATGATACTTTGTTGTGCATTTTAATTTTTAAATAACTTACAGTAAGCAGTGCCTTTGAGTTACGTGAGAACAGACAATGAAATAATTACTGGCTCTACCATTGTGATATTATACCCTCAAAAATATATATCTAAGTTCACATGGTTTTCTTACAGCACCTGTTGCGGTAAACTTGGGTTTCCTTATTATCTTTAGTATGTAAGTGCATGAGTTATTTTGTAACAGGAAAACGAAATCAAGGGAAAAAATGATCCACTAGACCCCATTACAGCAGATTCAGTTGAGGGTCCAGATACATCGTCTTTTTCAGCATTTCTTTATTCTCTACTTTCACCCACAGAATCTGGAAGTACTTCTAAACATGACGATAAGAATGAAAACAAAGAGGAGATTACTGAACCATTAGCTGATCGGAAGATCAAAGGAAGTAGTGGAAAGAAAACTTTGTTCTCAAAGGGTAAGCAAACCCTTGGCAAAGCTCTTAATCAGGCTGCGAGATTAGGTGGCTATCGGAAACAAGCTTCGGAACGAAAGAGTAACAATGGAAATGATCTTAAAGCTGATGAAAATGAAGGTGTTGTTATGCAGACTTTCAATAAAGAGCCTGTTCCTTTAGAAAATCTTCCCAAAGTTTCAGAATCTTCTTTGCTACTTTCGGAGCAAACACGAAATAGCCTGTATTACGCACTCCCCGTGCTTGTTCAGGGAAGGAATTGGGTGTTACTATACAGGTATGGTCATATGTGTATATAGGCGTTTTATTAGTTGTTAAACATGCTGACCACCAAAAGATTATTACTTTGTGATTAAATATTTAATATCACGGCATTTTATTTGTAGTACATGGAGGAACGGTATTTCACTATCGACCCTGTACAGAAGAAGCCAGCTTTTCCCGGGTCTTACATTGCTGGTATGCAATTCTCCAATTATTCTAGACTTTATGATCCATTTTAAGAAAACTGGAGGATGTTTATTTGTACATAAATAAAGAACACGGAATGTCATCTATTTAACTAATCTTTCATAAGAATGAGAGTCCAATTTAGCAGATTCATTGCATCAGAATTCCCTAATCTTTCATACACTGTCATTTTATATTTGGACAGTATTAGCAATACAATGGAACTTTTGTAGCTGTTACCTTGATGGAGTCAGAAGACATCCTTTAGATTCTTATAGCTTATTTAAATATGTAGTTGGTCTACATTTCCATTTGTGAAACCTTGACCTTCTCATAGTTAATTGATAAACATGTGACACTTTCCAAATATAAAATTTTCAACAGATTTCGAAATGTTTTAACTATAGTTTTGAATGGAAATATATAGTTTTCCTTGATTAAAAAGTAAAGTATTTCAAGTGTGGAATTTGGATAAGAACTTTCATATGTGATTAAACTTTTAACCATTATATAGTGTATGTTCAGGTTGTTGGAGACCGTAAAGGTGCAGTATTCGGTGGTCTTGTTGAGGCGCCTTTGAGACCTACTAATATGAAGAAGTATCAGGTGCTTCCGAGCAGCATAACTTTTAAAACCAATTAAGAGTATTTTTTTTCTTATTCCTTTTTTATTGATTATTTTTTCCGGATTGAGCAGGGCACAAAAGATTCGTTTGTTTTCACAAGTAAATCTGGAAGTCCTGTTATTTTTCGGCCCACAGGTTAGAGCTATCTGTCTTCTTAAGCATTTGAGATATAGTTGGCATATTGTCCTAAAAAATCGTTAAATTTAATAATTCATGAATTCTATTATCGTCTGGTTCTTGCAGTCAAATTGGTTAGTGTTTCTTTTGTTTTGTTTTACATAAGTTGATGGTTGCTTGAAGACAGATTCTAAGAGAATAATACAGGGAAGAGTTGGCCGGAACTATGTTAAAGAACTAGCTACTCTTATTACCTATATTCACTGATCAGTCAGATTAGGTACTCTGCATGCACAGCTAAAAAACCCCTTATTTGAAAATTATTGTCTTGATAAAATAGAATAAAATATCTTCTAAAACAATCAATGATGTGGGGACATTTTCTGCCACTCCTCCCTACACCAGACAGCGTAAGTGTTCGTTAAGTCTGTGTGTAAATCTTTGCTGACCCTGCTTATGTAAACAGGGTTAAACCGGTATTTTACTTTGTGCTCCAATGATTCTCTAGCGTTGGGCGGTGGAAGTCACTTCGCTCTGTACTTGGATGGTGATCTGTAAGTTATTCTTATCTCTCTCTCTAGTGTTTTTCCCCATGAAGTTCATTTTTTGTTCTTGTCTTCTCCTGTATTTCAAGCTGTGATGCACATATTCTTTTAAACTCAAGTGTGTCCTGTATCTACTGGTGACTGATATCAAACACGAATTTGCTATGCACGGATATGTTCAGATATAGTTTGGGCACATATGAAACATTAGGTATGTGTCTAACCGTTCAACATGCCTGGGATCCGTGTACATACTTGTATCTAACCTTTTGGTTACATGCTAAAAAAAAAAAAAAACAAGTGGAGGAGAATCATGACTTGGAACCAATAGGTTTGTTTTTGTTTGTGGGTATTCGATGAAACATCATTTGCGTTTTGTTTGATACAATTTGATTTATGGTTTTTAAGATAAGTCTTTTTACCAGTACATAGGTTTGATTTAAATATTTAATTTTTAGTATAAAATTGCTATATATATTTTTGAAGATTATGTTCTTTGTTTTTGCTTGTAATTGTATCAGTTTTACCTTTATCCATTTATTGACTTGAAATTGTTTATTATATAGCAAAAATTGGACAGACCATTCTGGTGTTTTTATACTCTTTATGTATATTTCCAGATTACTTGGATCAAGTTCAGCCTCAGAAACCTATGGAAATCCATGTTTGTCTTGTAGTGAAGATTTTGAAGTAAAGGAAGTTGAGGTTGGTGAAGCTAATGTCTTGGCATACAACTTATCAGTTTTGACAAGCTGAGTAGTGGGTTAAATATGTAGCCTATTTAATTTAGTTATAAATGAAACTATATAGTGCTCTGCTGAGGAATTTCAAATTTTGGAATATGGAAACTGATAACCTTGTTCGGGTGGGTGACAGTGTTACTTTTTTGGTTCCTTAGGTTTTTCCAGCACTAGTACTTTAAGGCTCAGTCGTTAACAACTATTCCATGCGAAAGTTATGCCTTCACTAGAAGTTGTAACCCACTTTAGTTTACAAGGTTTGGGTAAAATAGCCTCTAAAATGCAGGCAATTACCAATATTTCTCACTCGAGTTTCATTTGGAACCAGAAGATATGCGTTATATATACAAAATGACAACTTTTGTCTGTGTGCAGTTGTGGGGATTTGTCTATCCCTCAAAGTACGAGGAGACTGTGTCCTTGTTGCGAACAGAAGATCCTGGAATTTGCCGGTGGTAAACAAGACATAGTTGCTCCAACTGATCTGTATGTGTTTTGACCCATATGAGTATAGAGGTGTACATACTTAAAAGACATACTTTGCATCTGTGTATATAATAACAGTGTGCAAGTTCCAAGCCAGTTTCGGGTATAATATGAATGGAGGATCTCAATTTTATGGTTTTCCGTCTTTTATGAAATGTTGATCAACCTTTAAAGTGCGACATAGATGTTTCTTGTATATACTTTAGTTTCCATTGCACAACTTCCACTCGTAAAATGCTTTAGGCTCTGTTTGGTAACAAATTTTTTGGTCCAGAATCAGATTGAAAAATCTGTTTCAAGAATCCACTGAAAATCCAGATTTTGGAATTTTGGAATTTCCAGCTTTTTTAGCCTAAAAATTGCCTTTTTAAGTTGAATAATCCCTGTCCAAACACTACAGATTTTTAAAATAAAAAATCCAAAAATTAGCAAAAAAGCAGCTGTTACCAAATGGACCACCCTTAGTCTTAGGTATACAATATACTTGTGTGCTTTTAACCTTGTTAACATATTGTTTCATTCATGCAACTCTGTTTTTTTTTCCAGCCTCAAGTAAGCCAGCTTCAGTATTCCATAATTAGCGGTACTTGTACCTTGATAAATTGACTTTTGAAATTTCATATATCCAGGGAGTACTTGTCTTTTTGTTATACCAGCCATAGTCATACAGAAAATGACTGAACTAGCATCATAAGAAACTCTAAGCTATGACGTATAAGAGAACACAAACCTGGATTTAAAATAGCTGTAACATTCTTTGGTACATTATTTTTCAAAAAAGAACTTAGAAATCACAGTATCTTGATTACCAATTGCATTCTAGACTTTCACTGAACCTTCTAAGTGCACTTGGCACCCTACCAGCATTATTCGTCTTCAAAAAAACAAGAAAAGGTAAGTAATAAAAAGAAGGTAAGTAATAAAAAGTTGTAACGATCCACTCAAGAACAAATGAACAAGTAAAACGGTTTCCACAATATTTCTACAATCTGTGAGCTCTAAAGCTGTCGTCTAAACACCAAGAGCGAGAATCCCAGTAGAACCTATCATGATGCCACTGTAGCGGTTTTCTCTAATGCTGGTTCTGTTAGTTTCTGAGAGGCTATGTTCGCAATATCGATATCCTTAGGCTGGTCTTGTTCTTCCTCGTAAGCATCTGTATGGACACCAATAGCAGCACGTCCAGATGGGTCAAGATTTTTGGACCACGATGCGTCCCACTCTACTGCTTTTGCAGTACTACAGGCTATACTCGGACCCCCAGGAACCGTTGATCTTGCAGCATTCTGTTGAATAAAATCATTATTGTAAAAGACAGAAAATTATAATATACATTATGAAGCGAAATAATGTCACCCATCAACATAAGTTAATCAGGAACAAAAAAGACAAGGTAGTTCTTTTCCTACCTTTGGGAAGAACTTCTCAAAAATGGTTCTGTAATAGTAAGCTTCTTTTGTGTTGGGAGTATTCTCAGGGTATACGAAGCTTGCGTGAGACAACATTGCATCTGTTACCTGTAATGTTATAGAAACAAACATAATAGAAAGGTTAATCATATAACCCTAAAGTATTGTCATCACTTTTTACCAAAAATTATGAGCTAAACAATGTAGTCTCGACAAGTAAACATGTTACAAGCCAAATGGTAATACTGTTTGGCTTCACCTTTCAAGGCTGAGAAAAAGTGGAGTTTGTCCAACTAATATTTCTAGCTTCTTCAAGCAAAGGAAAGCCAAAACAACTCTGTTTTTTTATCTAGCCAACGAATAATTCAACTTAAGAGCATAAAACAAAACTTAATTATCATATACTCGAGGGAAAAAATGGTTATACATGTTGATTTGCGTGTTCCTTCAACCCGTCAATCCAACTGTAACCAACTCCATCACTGAACTGCTCCTTCTGCCTGTACAGAATGTGCTGCAACCGCAAAAGTAAAATTTTAATGTCATACATGATACATGTAGGCAAGACATCAGGCCACTAATATAACAACATAAATTTATTTAACAGACAGACTAAAAGTGAAGTGAAGCAGTAAAAAACCTTTGGCAGATAAGGCTTCTTTTCATCATCAAATGCATTACGCAAAATCCACTTCTCAATTCTTTTAAGATCAGGTCGAATCTGCAATTATTCATTACGAATCTGTAAGTTATACTGTATGTTATAGACAAACATGATAAATGTTTAAACACGGATTTCTCTTTTTGTTCAGATTTGGACTTGTACACTTTTTCAAATTTATACTAATATTTAGCGAAACAAAGAAGATGCTATCAATAGTTCACTAACCCCCTTGTACATAGGAAGAAGGAATAAACAGTACAGAGATCTCCAGTCCATTATAATTCAACTCAATAGTTTTTCGCCTATGATCATTGGAGTCGTATTTTTTAAAGGAAAATGATAGCAAAGAGAAATTCACGAATATTATTTATATATTGTTTGCATAAAAATCAAAACAGGATAGAAGACGATGTTAGTAGAGTTCCTTTATAAAAAAATTACCATTTTCCACTGAGGATCGATGCTCATTGCGACTTCGATGAATTCTTTGTCTAAGAAAGGCACACGAGCCTCTACACCCCATGCTGATGTGGATTTATTGGCCCTCAGGCAATCATACAAATGCAAAGCTTTAATCTGCAAAAACATGCATCAGCAAAAAATTGCAATAAGCGAACATAATATTTATTGCACAAATGGAGTTACAGTAATAGTCATAATGTGAAGTGTTTAGGGTTAATTACGGTCTTATACTCTACGTTATCACCAAATTTCAACTATGTACACCAGCCCAAGTGTACCAAATCGGTAAAATAAATTGTAGGTTGTGGCCTAATCTAAGATTTGACATGTAGTGTACATATGCGAAAAAATGGTAGGTTGGTGTACAAAATCGGATCTGATGATATGTTATGATAAAATAATTTAATTAATCCTATTTACGTTACTCAACAAAGACGCACACAACGAATTTGTAAACCTTTCGACATGTTTCCTCGTGAAACTCCTCCTTGTTAGGTGCTTTGTGAAAGTACAAGTAACCACCAAAAATCTCATCAGAACCTTCCCCCGAGATAACCATTTTTACACCTAATGATTTTATTTTCCGAGACATAAGAAACATAGGAGTACTGGCTCTAATAGTGGTCACGTCGTAAGTTTCTATATGATAGATGACTTCCTCAATTGCATCAATACCTTCCTGGAATAACAAAAAAATATTGTGGAGTCCGGGGGATTATGCAAGGAGTGATTATTTAAACAATCAATTTCATAAAAAGCAAACCTGGACAGTAAAATAAAACTCATGGTGGCGAGTGCCAAGATAATCTGCTACCTCTCTGGCAGCTTTCAAATCTGGAGAACCCTGATTACCATGAAACATAATAGATCACAAACATTAGGGCTTTTAAAAATTTAAAGGACACAACGATCGAATGTCGGAGGTATAACATATATAGCAATTGGCAAATATTTTTTTTTTAACAACTAATACACCCTCATATGAATTTCGGAGACACAGAATCGAAAAAGCAGTACACCAACTTATCAAAATTTACTGAATTTAGACACCAATCAACTCATGATCTCACAATTAACCTACCTATCCGAATTCACCAGAGCTCAAAGTCTAATTTTTTATGTTAGTCTACTAACTTCTTACATTTGTGTATTGGTCCTTAATAGACTAGCATAGTATTACGAGAGGAAAATCAGTGCAGAACTAGTGATTTTGAATTGAATATTAGATGCTATTTAATTGGTGTTTAAACTGTGAAACATACCAATTTGATGTACCAATTGCTAAAAGCGGATAGGTTGGTGTGCAAAAAGATACTTTCCATATAGCAAAAATAAAGAATTTGACCTTTAAACCAATACAAAAAGTATGCAATTGTGATCCCCACTGGCAAGCAGCTTCTGAGTCCGCCAAATAACGGGAGGCGACAGCAGCAACGAGGGAGGAGTCCAATCCACCAGACAAAAGTACTCCAAAGGGTACATCTGTCATTAGTCTCTTAATCACAGCCTGCAAGATATGTTGAATATATTATTATCTTCCAATTAATGTAAGAGTAACTAAACTTAAAAAGCTGGTTAGCGGCTTTTGAGGTATATCCGATAACAGGCATGTTTGTCTCCGTGATAAAGTACTACGCTATGCTCATAAATTAACAAAACCAGAGCAAAATTGTTTAGATTCTGCATTCATGTATGATTTAAAAGCAACTCTTGAGTTAAAGTAACACACCTTAATAATTATTTCTCTCACCAAATGTTCCTTCAAGACACAGTATTTTTAGGTTTCTTTCAAAAATTATTTGTTTTGACCATCACCGTCGATATTTGATTAAAAAGAAGCATGAAAATCTGTAGGTCGTAAATAATGGATAACAGAGGTGGATATGCTGCACCTTAAACAGAAAAGGGACCCAAGTGTTCTATAAACTCTTGGGGTTAGGTTTGTTTGATAAATAATAATCTGTTCATCACGTATTCCGACTGTAAATTCTGCTACAGCAGATATAGCCACATGAGATTTATCATGTCACAAGTTAAAAGTCTAATTGTGTCGTGATACTTAAGCAGATAGACCTGTGATGACAGTTCCCTGGCCAATTAGAAATTCTTGTGACGTAAATTTCTAGACAGCTAAAAAGATGGAGGAGAAAATTTTGAGGTATGATATCCTCAGTTTTTCTTACAAAGTATAACCTTAATATACTGGAGTTGGAAAATAAGAAGCACGAAGCAACTGCACCAACTCTTACAAAAATGACAACAAAATGAGTTTTAAATGAATTATGAAATCAAGTAAAGACTGAGACCTTCTCAAATGCCTCACGCAGAACAAGGGGATCATATGGAGTCGAAGGTATCTTCTCTGAGAACCACAGTGGGTTATACCATCTTCTGAGCTCTCCTGTCAACGGACACATCAAAACAAACAGGATTTAAAGCATCAGAAACACTTAAAACTATGGAGTTTAAAACTTTACAAGCAATGATCATAGAAAATGTTAGTGCATAAGAATGTGAAGTACGTCCCAATAGGTTCAAGCTTTTAGCCTTTTAGGAGTTCTTACTAATTTATATGTATATTAACTATTTAAATTTCTTCTTTCTTTCTTTTCTCTTTTTGTGTGTGAGCCCGTTGAGTGAGAATTGCGGTGGTACAACAAAGATCGGAAAAGTAAAGAAAACATCTCAGCAAGATTTGCTCAAGAATGTAAGTAAAAACTACTAAAACAATAGCTACATATTTCGTTTGTTTCTACCCAAAATAACGAAAAGGAAATCTTAATTTCCTTAGCAAAAGCCTAAAACTTTCTACTAAGAATAATCAATGGCATAAAAATTAGCCATAGAGATCAAAGATTCATCCACAACATGAAGTTTTTAATCATATTCTATGTAAGAAAACATAATATATCCTCCATCCACTCAAGTTTTACTTCCAAGCATGAAAAGGAACACATACATACCAGCTTTGCTAGAGTAAATGTGCCCAGGAGGAAAAGACATGAATCTTTCACAATCATCACTTAGAGCTTTCATTTCTGAAGCAAACCACACCGAACCTGCAGATGAATAATAATCAGTAGCTTACTAGATGTAAAACAAAAATATTGTCACTAATAAACATGTAAAATAATCTAAATGTCCGGAACTTTGGGGAGGATTTTTTTATTTGGTCCCCATAGTTTCAATTGCAAGAAAATTTGTTCCCAAATATTATAATGCATAGGGATCATTTGTGCAACCTACAATATTTTAAAGTCGGACTATGTATGTAACTTGGTCATATTATAAGGACCAATACTGTTTGGATTTAAAGTTGAAACAATAGGGACCAAATAGAAATTAGACCTGAATAAGCATTACAACTGAAATTGTGGGATCGAAGTGAATTTGATACAAAGTATGGGAATTACTCTGTCTCTACCTAATCTATTAATAGCAAAGTGATAACACCATTGAGACAAAGAAATGATGAAAAGGGAAAAATCAAATGATAATCTATGATTTTTGTTTAGTTTCCTACCATCGAGTCCCCAGCCCATGTAAAGAGGGGTAATGCCAATAGCATCTCGAGCAGCAATGTAACGTTGGTTACGTGTGTCAAGTAGAACAAACGAGAACATTCCATCCAACATGCCCACGAAATCCTCTCCGTACTCTTCATACTGGTAAATACAAGGGAGAGAGAATCTGCATCATTTCTCAATGCCAATAAAATAAAATTAAAAGATCACAATAATTCGCATGGCTAAACATAAAATCCAAGGTTTTGCGAAATCAACACAGATACGAGGCATTGTTACGTTTCTTTATCACTTTTTATAAATCAAATCAAGAACTTACTAAGTGTGCAATCACTTCACAATCACTTCCGGTTCGGAAAGTATGGGACTTCAGCTTCTCTCTTAACTGTTTATGGTTATATATCTCCCCATTGACCTAAAAAGATTGAATCAAAATTACCGTCAGATTGTTTTTTTTTAATATGAAGTAAAAAAACAGAGTGCTATAACGATAAAAGGAAAAAAAAATCTTCCAAATAAAAATTACAAAGATTGTCATTACAAATGTAATATATAGATCTGTCAAGCATTGACGAAATAACTAACAGATGCAGTGATGTACGTCTCACCCTCCATATGAGGAAAATACAAGGAAATAAAACTCGGGAACTACAGCAAAGTGAAAATTCCCCTCACAACGCATTAAACTTTCATAATTTTTGAAAAAAATGTATTTCAACTCATATGAGAAAGCGCAATCTGAAAGGCTACATATTTGCAAGCATACCTACTAGTAGCCCAAGAATCACACTTCCCCTATATCTTAATATAACCCTTAAATATCAGATGATGAGTTTCACTGTTTTCTTAATAGAAACAATAAGGACCGGAAAAGCATTAGTAATGTAATATTGAAATTGTCAAGAGGTAGGATGCTGATCTTTATCCTTCAATTCATTTACTCAAATGATGAGAAAAAACATACCGAACAGTCATCTATCTCATTTACGACCAACTGTTAATTCTTTTATATCAAAACACGATAGAAAGTTGGTTCATAGCTCATCATGAACTGGGAACCCAAACATGTATCTATCTGAGTTTGAAACGTTTTTATCATGTTTTAAAAATAAAATAAATAAAATAATATCATGCTTTTATTTTCTCTTTCCTACATGGATGCCACATGTCAAAAACACCCCTATAATGGGAAATAGTTTGGTAACAACATTAGTTTGGGAATTAGTTGCTGGATTAACTTTCGACCTCCATGTCCATTTTCTTTCAAAGGTTATGACGCAATATCTAAATAAGTAAATAGCATCTGTAACCTGGTCGTATATAAGTACTGAAGAAGACAACACATCACTTTATAAAGAAGCTACTTCTATTACTACAGACGATCTGCGACACTATGTTAGACAACAGCAGGCATCAAAATAGACGTAGAAAACAGAAAACTATCTAGCATATGCAATATAACTTACAAGTCTAAGCATAGGTCTATATAGAGGTTCTCATGAAGGACATGAGGGCTTGTTTGGTAACACTACATAATTATACTTTTGTGTGCTGCTTACTTTTACATGATATGTGTACTTGGCGCTCCAAGAAAAAGTAAACTTGATATAATTTTCGAGGAAGAAGAGTATATTTTTGTAAAAGTTTCTTCATTCAACTACTTTGTAAAAGTATACCTTCATATAATCTACACTACCATCACCAGTTTTTCACTATTCATAACAATAAAGTCTACTCTGTCTTCTATATCTTACCAAACACACTCGTAAAAGTATCTAATTTTTTTTCCCATCACTTCACATGCAACACTGACTTTGAGAAAGTATCACGGAACTGGTGTCCGTAAACTAAAGGGAAAACAGAACATTGATAAAGAAGAAAGGGAAAAGAAATTACCGTTACAACAACGGTCTTGTCCTCATTATAAAGAGGCTGATCGCCGGAAGCAGGATCCACAATAGCTAAACGCTGATGAGCAAGGTAGCAATCTTGATGACAATGCAATCCACTCCAATCAGGACCTCTATGCCGCAACCTAAAAGACCAGGCATCAAATTAAAATTAAACACCACAAAAATAATGGAAGGCACCAAAATTAAATACATTGTTGGTGTATACATCCAGTTATTTCTTTAAAGGAGTACAATGGTAGCGTAACTCAACCTCGTTCTCTTTGCAGCTCAAGACGATAATTTGGGTTAGAGCTTGTGAGCTTCAGTTAGTTTTTTTAGCTTTTTCGTCTGTAGCATATGGTTGTTCAGCTTAGAAGATCAGTGTTTTTTCCTGAAATGCTGGAAGTTCTAAGCTAGATTTACCTAGCCTTTTCCTTGGTTCAAAAAGATAGTTTTTTTGCTTAAGAGCTACAACAAAACTTACAATCTCGCAGTTTCACAATATTTTCCATCCATCTTTTACTATGCATACCTAAGCTAATGTAGATATGCTGACCCCGGATTTTGGGGATTAAGGCTTAGTACGAAGATTTAAGCATGGTTATACACAGTCAGCACTGATTCTGGAAAACATAGGTGCAGAATATAATATGGTTTAGTATGTTTATAATTTCTATTGATATTAGGAAACTTTGACAATCATGCCCTTCAGCCCTTGTCAACTTTGTAAAAAAGATAAAGGATCTTGCTCATTCGATAAAATAAAAAAGATCCTCTCAGTTAATTTCCGTAAAAAGGCCAGATTTGTATTTCCACCAAGCAATAAAAAGTGGCCTTTTAAGCTTAGTAGATATCAAACGTATCTATAACAAATACAATAGTCGAATCAAACGCATCTATGAGAGAAGCGCTTTGTTAACACGCATACTGAATCTTATCCATTTTTAAAAATCCAATATTTAAGAATAAATCTACAACAAATATTTTCCGAGAATTGCTCAGTCGTAACCCAATAGTCGACATGTCAATCAAAATATGAACTTATGACCTATCAAAAATTTAAGTCTTTACTTATATACCTACAAATTCAAATGCCTATCAAAATGTGGACTCAAAACCTGCATCTCTAAAATTCAGTCTTTATCAGATGAGCACAAACGGTTAAGCAAACAGATTTTCAAACGTAACACCTACAGGGTTTGTTTGGTTACATCTTTTACGCTAAAGATTTGGACGTTTTGACAAGCAATGAAACTGGAGGTTTTTAAGCTGATTTGAAAATTTAAACACTTGGATGACTAGAATATACGCTAGGAAACAATCTAATAAGCTTATCATCTCATTTAAATAAGCCAGAGCCAAACAACTTCATAATACACTGATAAATATCCGTCTTTCTAAAATGACAGAAGGTTGATAAAGAAATTGTCTAATTTTTCAAAGATAACATCCCAACTAAAATGTGAACTAACACCTAGAATTGGCGTAATAATCCATTCCACAGAAATAAAATAGATAAGCATAATTAAGAGAATAGTTTGACTTATTTAAACATAAAGTCCCAATGAAAACCTGAACTAACAACACCTAAAATAAAATTACAATAATCTATATAACAGAGTTCAAAAGAATAATTTTTAATCGCCAATCAAAATGCAAACTCAAAGCCTATACAACACAAACATACAATCACTTCATTGCCATAGAAGAAATGTAAATCAGCAAAACATATATTAAAACAAAAAATTGGACCACGAATATGCACAAAAATTGAAATAAAATCATAAGGAACAAAAAATGGCATGCATCACACACACAAACAATCACTTCATTGTCATACAATAAATGGGTATCACTAAAAAAACGAAAAAAATACTCCCTCCGTTCCCATTTAATTGTCCATTACGAAATTACGTGCAATTTTGATCGGCTTATAACTTGTATCAAAATTGTCGAAATGAATTTTTTTTTAAATCTAATCATAAAATTTAGCATTTGAACTATATGATCAACTTTTGAAAATTTTCATTCCGACAATTTTGATACAAGTTCTTGGCAACGGAGGGAGTAAATTGGAAAACAAAACTCTACATTACATTCAAATTTAAATGCCAATCCAAATGTGAACTCAAATCATAAATGATACAAACATTCAATTATTTCATGGTCAAATTACAAATGGGTATCAAAATGGAAAAAAAAACAAAACAAAAACGAAAATATAGCAAACAAAAAAACGCAAAAAAAGAAGATGTATTTATATAAATAAATACCTTCTCGAGAGCTCGATGATTCTGGAACGTTTAGAGAGAGAGCTATCGACACAACCAAACACTGCTAGTATCCCACACATGGTGTTTCTCTCTCTCTATATCTATCTGTGTGTGTGTGTGTGTGTGTGTGTAAACAAATAAAGAAACAAATAATGGTTTAATCACAGCCGTCGGATCTTTAAAGATTCCGTTTAGTATCTGAAAGAATTAGTTACACTTTTAGTCCTGAAAAGTTTTATAAATTATACTTAATCACCACTTTACTTTTAGTAGAGTATATAAACGATTCGTCTGAATCATGAAACCTTAACCAATGTTATGTAGTTTAGATGTAGGTTCGTGAATACTGAATAGTCGGAAAAAAAAAACGAAATTGTTTTCCGCTAGTAAAATACAAGAAGAGTCTATTTTATTTGATGTGTTTTGTGTAATCTAAAAATAATGTTTTGTTTTATTACGACGTGATTGAGATGAGTTATGGTTAGGGGTGAAGTATCACTCGAACCCGTAGCTATATTGTTCTTTCCGAACGCATCATTTGACTGGACCTCTAGAGGTAAAGCGGTGTTGCGAGAGCGATAAAGCAGTGTTTCGGTGAGGGTCGCGCGAGAGCGGTACCAAATCAAGGCAAGCTCTGAATAGTAGATATAATTGCAAAATAACATGGTTCAAGGTCGGTAAGTGATACAATGGGGGGATAAGCTTCATCGTCGAGGCGGAAACAACCGTAAATTTTATGAGTGTCTTTTTAACGTATGTTGTGATTTTTTTATCAAATTAACAAGATTTTCAGAGATTTCTAAGGCTAAAGTTTAAAAAGACCGGACCAATGTCTCGTTACGGAATGAAATGGTTCTTATGTGAGTCACTGAGTTATGTCAGATGAATGTTAGTTTTGATCCCACAGCAAAATTTACAACTTTGATGCCGTTGGATCACATTTTTAACTTCAAAATACAGATTAAGCTTAGGAACTAATGGTGTAAGATATGTATAAATGGGGACCAAAGTATTTCAAAATTGAAAATGTGGGTCAAATATAGTTTATAGCTCCACTATGGAGACATTTCACTCATTTACTAATTTAAAATGTAATTAGGGTTTTAAGAGAGAATTGAAGTAATCTGGATTCCATATTAGTGGGCCTAAACAGTGAAGAATCAAAGATTAGATTCATAGATTCACATAGGCTTTAATTCCCACGTGCTCAATATATCTCCGTAGATCTAATCATTTATACATGGTAGTGTATCATTTTAGGAAGCATGGTACCGACTCTGAGTCAGAGTTACTCTGCTTCCCATAGCCATTGGATCTGTTATTAAATTTAAACCGTAACAAATTCAATGACGGTGGAAAGTAGAGTAAGATTCCATCATTTTGTGGCATCAAAACTGTACTATTATTAGAGTTTATTCTGCTTTCTTAAATGATGGATTGGATTGAATTCCACGTGTGTTTGAAATGGAAAATAATATTGCAAAATAAAAGAATCAGAAATTAAGTAAGACAAGAAAAATGAAATCGTTTTTCATTATGTGTTTATAAGGTTAGGAAAACAACGAATAAATGAAAGTTATTTTTACAACAAGTGACATTATTTTAGATAAAATACTCAATTTTCAAAGAATTAACTTATTTTTGAAAAAAATGGCTTCTACCTAAATAAGACTTAATTTTAAAATGTCATAAAAAAAATAAGTAGTAAGAAGGAGAAATACTATAGTAAACCCGGTCTATTAAAATTAAGGTTGTGTCATCCACTGCAACTCCAACACTTATTAATAAATCCCAAAATAACTATCATAGAAATAATTCAAAATGAAAACTACAAAAATATATTGGTTGGCACTCCCACTAAAATAGTGGACGAATTCATATAATTGTTTCTTTTTTAATAGGAAAATAGACTCGTATTTAAGTCAAACTTTTATCATTTGTTTAATTTTTACTTCCACTTTTGAAATTAAAGTAATTTACCGTATTTTACACATAATTTCCTCATTGTTTCGTTTTCTTTTTCAATAATTTTCTTATGTATACAAACACGAATTTTTTTCTTGGTAAATCATTTTTTCCCCATGTATTTTATGGGTTCCAACACAACAAGTGTTTTTAAACTTGGTGATTAAAGGACCTTCCTTTGTTTTAAGAGTCAACTCTTGCAAGGGAGTTTGGATCAACAAAAACTAAAGCAAAAATGACAATACAATGGTGATCAAAGGTCTGTAAATTATTTCGTTCTTTTGCTTATTACTAATCTTATATCCTTCAGTTCTAGATATTCTAGTTTAATTATAAACTGGTTGACCCAACTCAAGAAGTTATCAAGTCTATTCCAATTTTTTTTAGCTATGTAATTCCTCATTTTAGATACATGAGTATTTGAGGGAACTTGTTTGCCAACTTGAAATAACTTGATATCCAAACCTTTTTCAAACTAGAGTATACTCCAATATCAATTGGAGCAGCAGCAAGGAAGGCGAGAATGAAACAAAGTTTTCGGGCAACAAAAGTACAAGTTACCAAAGAACCTGACTATTCAATTTAGGACGATTTTCGGTGCTAGAGTTATCCTATTCTAGAAATGACCATAGTCTTTCAGTTCTGATTTTACTTTGAATGCAGTCATGGTAAAATCCTTGTTTCTATAATGTGCCTGGAGTAGAACAATTAGACATTAACATAAACATGTTATCTTATAGGTAGTATAAATCGATATGTACATGTCTTGTTTGACTATATTTTCCTCATTTTGCTTTCTTATGCCAACCACAGATTAGCAGAAAAGAGTGAAGTCTTTAGTTACTGTATTTAAGGTGAAGTGATTAAAAATGGGTTTTGGAGATTCTGAGCACCAACATATTTTGCAGTTTAATCGCTCCATAGATGATAAATTTACATGCGCCAAGTGTGAGCTACCAATGGCGAATTGGGGCTATTCGTGTGAGCGCTGCAACTACTTCGTTCACCGTTTCTGCTTTCAGTTGCCCCAGACTCTTCGCCATCCACTTCATCAGCAACATTCTTTGATACTTTACACCCCAAACAGCCCACAAAATACACTAGCATATTGCAACGAATGCCAAAATCCGTGTTTTGGTAACTATACCTACAAATGTCTCACCTGTGATAAGTTTAGCCTACATCTAAAATGTCTGGTTACTGTAAACATAAGAACAAAACACCAGCACCCCCTGAGCCTCAATGATTGTGGCAATATTCATACAGATGATAAACCTTGCCAAACATGTGGGCTTCCTATCGATCACGGTTATGTTTTCGGCTGTCAAAACTGCAGCTTTTACATTCATTTTGAGTGTCCTTTTGTACCTTCTAAAATTAAGCACCATCATGTCCATGAGCTGACTTTGAATCACAATTTTCCGGAAGAATGTGACCAGGTCTATTGCGATAGATGCGAGGACAAGGACGGAAAGGAGCTGGACCGTTCGTCATCGTACTATTATTGCAAAAGATGTGACTATATCGCTCATGTGCGTTGTGTAACCCCTCAGGCGAAACAGGAACCTGTCGAAATTGAACATTTTCACGATCATCCGTTGATGTTTTCCGAATTATCTTGGGATGCAGTGAGAGATTGTGCGGCATGCAAAAGATGGGTACATGGAGATATGTATAGATGCAGTGAATGCAAGTTTAGACTCCACAAATCTTGTGCCGAGTTCCCTCCCTTTATAAGACACCCTCATCATAAAGACCACATCCTTGCCGTCCAATCTTACGTTCCAATTCCTCTTCATCTTCATAACGAGCTCACTTTCTGTGGTTTCTGTCATGGGCCTCTAGACGAAGTCAGAGTCCTTCGGTGCACAGAATGCAACTACGTTGAGCACATGAGATGTGCTCTTAAATTTTGTCATCCACTATGTGAAGATGCACTATATTTTTCGTCTGGTAAAGGGACTGAGTTCCGATGCAATGCTTGTGGGGAGCTAGGGGACGGTCATAGCATGTCGCACAATTTCATATATGGCGAGGGTCAATATGACCTTCATCTAGAGTGTTTTGCTTTACCGGGAGATATAGACAGCGGTTTCCACTCACACCCTCTATTCCTTGTTTCCTCCTCAACGAATTTTGTTTTATCTACTTCGCTTCTTTGCAAAATTTGCGGCAATGAAATCGATCCAAAACTATGGGTATACTATTGCAAGGAATGCAACTTTTTCGCTCATTTGAAATGTGTTTCCCATGATTTAAACGGTTCTGATTTATGTACTATTATTACCCAAATCGATAAAGAGATGTTTCGTATTGACACCAAGTCGACCTGTTCGTTATTGGCAACTGAGCCCTGGAGCCTTTCCAAGTACAGACCACTCTTTCGCAACAAAGCAGATGAGAAAAAAGGACCCGCAAGACCAGATTTTACTGGTATTTTTGTTGCTTGTTATTAATAGTACGTACAAGATGTATGTTAAAGCAAACATGAAGCAAATTTCATGGTCTGGAAATGTTATATGACATATCCTAGGCTCACTTGTAGGCTGTACATATTATATCTAATAAACTAAATGCAAATAATTTTTGTAGTCGAGGTATGGCAAAAATATCTTCTCATGTACACACACCTTTAACAACTATAATATTTATTTCTGTAATTGGTACTATAGCTGGTCTTATAGCGTCTCATATATGTCATTATAATGTATAGCAAATTATAAATGTTTACTTTTATTTGCAGAACCAAATGTACAATCCATTGATGTACTTCACTGCCCCAAGTGTGAGATGCCAATTTCTACTCAAAATTACTCATGTATTAGCGACTGGATGCATCATAACGAAGGGAACAAGATCTCGGGTGTTAATCAGATTTCCGCTCATTCTGAACCATTATCTCAATTATCCGAGGAATTAGTTGATCAACTTTATTGCCCAATCTGTAACCAACTAATCTTTTCTCCGACATACTCTTGTATCAAATGCCAAATATATTTCCATAAATCATGTGCTGAGTTACCACGCAAGTGCACCGTTGACCCTGGGCACACCTTTACACTTGTAGCGCCGTCTTTGCGCACTGGTAGCTTGCCTGACTGTGTATTCTGTCAACATGCCATCGAAAGCTATGCCTATATTTACAATGTTTGCAAAGTTAACCTTCATGTTCAGTGTGCTTTAGGCTCCCCGTTTCTCACAACACAAAACCACGATCACGATCTCTTTTCTTGGCCTCTGTATATATTGGCTCTGAATTTCCTGCCAAACTGCAGGGCATGTGGTAAATTTATGAATGAAAATAGTATGTGCTTCAAATGTGTAGTACCTGACTGCTCTATCTATACCCATATTGAATGTGCCTTGTTGCCGTTTATGGTCTCACATAGAATACATAAGCACCCACTCGTGCTCGAACCCGAGCTTGATACTTCAGTGGATGACTATGTATGTGATGCTTGTGAAAAGGGACTCAACTCGAGCCTCTGGGCTTATCGTTGTTCTGGAAGTTGCAGAGATCGTGCCACTTCCCACGTGTCTTGCATAGTCACATCAAACAACAAACGCCACTTCAGATACGATGTAGAATGTCGAGGCCAAAATATTGCAGATGATAACGTCGATTATGTTATTTAAAGCTTCCATCGTTACAATTGTATACTAAAAAATACATGATTCGTTATACTCCTAAATGTCTAATATGCATTTAAACTTTCATTTGATAACTGGTTAAACATTGTTGTAGGAATTATAAGGAAAAAAAATCATTTAGTACATACTTTGACACTTAATTATCAAAAACTCAAGGTTAAAATTTCTCTTTAAATTAAGTACAAATGATCAATGATGTTACATCTTTTCTCTTTTTCTTTTTATCGTCGATGCTCAATGATAATATAATGATAGTTCCAATTATTAAAATGAAAAACAATAACAAGGGTAGTGATGATTAATTCCGAAAATATGTCCTAAACATTATCTTTCCCGTATTATTACCCAATTGGTGAATAGTAACTTCATTCTCATTGCTCCATCCGTTCTTATTTAATTGTCTAGTACGAAATTACGTGCAATTTTGATCGGTCAAAAACTTGTATCAAAATTGTCGTAATGAAAATTTTCAAAAATTGATTACATTTTGACAAGTTTAAATGTTACATTTTAAAAAAATTCATTTTAACCCGGATCAAAAAGAGGGGAGTATTATTATTATTATCCCCCTGTTCCTAAAACAATCAAATGAAATCTCTTATTTTTTCCTAATCTTAAATATATATATATAGAGAGAGAGAGGTGAAAATGGAGACGAAACCAAAAGTGTGGTTATACTCAATGCTCCTAACTCTCCAATACGCCGCTCAGCCGTTGATCTCCAAACGATGTATCAGGTTTAATCCCCATCTCCACCCTCCATTTATTATTATTATTATTTTCTTTTAAATCTTTTTTCCTATTACAGTAATATAGCTCTGAATTCTGATCGTAGATAAATTTGATTTTTATACTAGTCTATATCAGGTTTTGTTACTTTTTCGACGCTTAATGAACTTTAAAGTCTAAATCAGCTTTTTTTAACTAGTATTTAAATAAGTCATATATTGGAAACGGTGACTAAAATAACTTGTCGAAAATTTATTTGTCGGTTAATTTTGAGAGATGTGGTCCCGTTTATAACCATATAGGTCTTTTTATTTATGTACATAATTATGTATGTATAGGAAATTTTTCTAGGTATGTGCTAAAATCTATCCTTTCGAGGTTTGGTGGAGCTGTTGTTTTCTAAATTCTAACCTTGTTCAGTTTCAACTTTTGTTGTAGTAATTAAGTATAAATCGCTTTAGCGGAGAATTGAGCACTGTAGAACAGTAGAAGTCTAGATTAATCGCGTGTTTGGAGATTTTTCTTGGTTTAGTAAATTAGTCTGGTTGCTAAACACAATAATTATTATATGGTTTTGTGAAGTATGGGCTAGAAACTTGGTAAAGATAATGTCACTTAAATTGCGAGTGGATATATATATATATATATATATATATATATATATTTTCATTATAGTCTTTGAGTCTTTGGCACTTTTTCGCTAATCGAGCTCTTGCATCACTTCGTCACAACATATCAGGCCAAACAGGAAATGTATTTGGATAGATTGTATGCCCAAATAAGTTATCTTAAACGTGTGTGATTATATTGATCTCTATTTTATGGCCTATGAACTTTCGATACTCGTCTGCTAATACTTTGTGCTATTGATCACAAGGTATTTTAAGCACGTTATGTGCATTATATTTCATTTATTTGACCTTCTCTTGTTAACAACTAAATGAATAGGAATTTTGGATATATCATTCATTTCCAATCTTCTTATAAAACAACCGTCATCAATTCCTGATGGGAAAAGGAAAATTACGAGATGGGCATTAATGAAGTGCAAAAGTTCAATTCATTTATCTGTATTCATGGGAGATGTATTATTCTTTTGCAAAAGTTCAATTCATTTATCTGTATTCATGGGAGATGTATTATTCTTTTGCATGTGTTTGCTTGTGATGGGTGCAGTTTTTTTTAAAGTATTTATATTATTTCTTTGCTTATTTTTCGGCTACTATGACACTGCAGACGAGAAGTTATTGTCACTTCATCTGTTATAGCATGTGAAGTATCGAAGGTATTTCCCTTCAAGCTCCCTTTTTGCCATCCCATCCTCCTCTGATGTAATTTATACTGAAAACACGCATTTGATTACAGGTTATATTTGCGCTGTTTCTAATTGCAAAAGAAGGTGGTTTCAAGAGAATATTCAAGGAATGGACGTTAATTGGCTCATTAACTGCATCCGGGTTGCCAGCAGCTATATATGCATTGCAGAATAGTTTGCTGCAAATCTCATACAAAAATCTAGATTCACTCACATTTTCGATACTAAACCAGACAAAACTGTTCTTCACTGCTTTGTTCACGTTTATAATCATGGGGTATGTCAACTTCTAGCGAATATAACTTATTAGCTGCTGAAATTCTTGCTGCATCTGTAAATACTATTTTTGACTTTTTGTTGTTGATAAAATCCAACTTGAACGAGGTGTATCAACTATTAAATATCATGTGTTTGGATCTGTTTCTTGTATCCACTTTATTAGCTGCTAAGCTCTTAGTCTAGTTGCAGTGCACCCTCATTCTTTGTTATAGTTGAAGTCGGTATTTCCAATTTGTCTCTCCTGCTGTGTATTTTCAACTGGTTACACACCTAACGAGTTAATCCTATCCGAATAAACTATTTTCTTAATATGGCATGTTGTCACTCTTCTGTTTAGACAGTGCCATCTCTTCTTGCTTCTTTAGTTCTTCAGAATTATTTTATCTTAAAAGTATATTGATGTTTGTTAACATTCTCTGGAAAATGTAGAAAGTAGCCCTTATTTTCGCTGTTAGTGTTTAATAGTATTGAGAAGACATAATACAGTAATAAACTCCAACGTCTGCATATACCACCCTCTACTTATGAATCTCTTTCATTACAATTACTATCAAATAGCATATTATCTTAAAAGTATATTGATGCTTGTTAACATTCTCTGGAAAATATAGAAAGTAGCCCTTTTTTCTCTGTCAGAGTTTAATAGTATTGAGAAGACATAATACAGTAATAGACCATAAACTCCAACGTCTGCATATACAATCCTCTACTTATGAATCTCTGTCATAGTTGATTGCCATGCCTTTAGCTCTCGTGGCTATTAAGAGCATATGTTACTGTGAATTTTCTGGTTCGTGATGCATATGTTGTTTATAAGAATCTGTTTTCACATTTGGGTTTAACTTGCAGGCAGAGGCAATCAATTCAACAAATTGGAGCACTCCTTTTGTTGATAATGGCAGCTGTCCTTTTGAGCGTCGGTGAAGGTTCTAGAAAAAGTTCAACTAACGATGACCCTGACCTGATTCTGTTTTATGGAATTATTCCAGTAATGGTAGCGTCTGTATTATCTGGTTTGGCTTCTGCTCTCTGCCAATGGGCATCTCAGGTTGGTTAAGTTGTTTAGCACTTGTTTTGTTGCATCTTATAAGCAAATACGCTGGATTTCTTGGGTTTCAGAGAAAACTTTGTCATCTAGTTTAGCTTCTAGCTTCTCCAGGCCAAAAAACAAAAAGTCAAGCTTGAAAGCTGGTCAACCATTGGCAGTCCTGCTCTTTAAAAATGAAAAGAATGTGCTTAAAAGCTGCAATAAATTAGGGCTTAATAAGATGTTAGAAACTTAGAACTCTTCAGCTAGTTAAAATCCTTATATGCTGTTGCACTTATCTTTTTTCTTCCTGTTCTGTTCTACAGGTTAAGAAACACACATCTTACTTGATGACAGTGGAAATGTCAATAGTTGGAAGCCTGTGCTTGTTGACTAGTACTTACAAGTCCCCTGATGGCGAAGCTATGAGACAACATGGATTCTTTTATGGATGGACCCCGTTAACCCTGGTAAGCTTTGGAGTTTTTTGTCATTATTCTTTAATTAAATTAAATTATTTCTGTAGTGTGTCCATGCCTAATCAGTCCATAGTTATATGTGGGAACATACATGCAATTGAGTTTTCTTCTGAGATATGCCTCATGAGTCATGATTGCTTCAAAATAGGAGTTAGATTATTGCTTATTTATTCAATTTAAGTTTCTAGCACGACCCATATCTTGCATATGATTTTTCATGAGATAAAAGCAACGTAGTCCCTTCATATCTCGGTTCTCATTGAGGCCGTCGAAGACTTTGTCATTGGTTGCAGTGCAGTTTAAGTGTTCATCTTTCTGATACGTGTGATGCTTCAATGCTATTAGTTAATATCCGCTAGTCTATTAACTAAAACTTAAATTTACACCTATCTTGTATTTTTACAACTGGTTAATTACTTTAGCAGATTACCAACTTCTTGTTACATGAAGTATCAAAGTTCATTTAGTTTTGAAATCTTGATGCTTTTGCATTTGCAATTTGTTTCTTTCTTTTGCAGAAATGCTAACATTCAGTGTTTTTATAACAATCAGATTCCAGTCGTGATCAATGCTTTTGGTGGAATCCTTGTTGGCCTAGTCACAACTTATGCTGGCGGTGTCCGGAAGGTGAGACTTGTGTGTTTTATTAGCTAATAGTAGTATTTTATCATCTTAATGAATTTAGTTACAACATTTTTTTTTTTAATTTGTTTATCTTAACGTATGCAGGGTTTTGTCATTGTTTCCGCTCTTCTTGTCACTGCTTTGCTGCAGTTTTTATTTGACGGGAAATTACCTTCACTATACTGCCTTGTGGCTCTTCCTCTAGTGATGAGTAGTATTTCAATTTACCAGAAATACCCGTATCGCTCTAAGAAAAAGGAGTTATAGATTTCCATCAGACTCGCACACAAGGGAGAAATACACAAAAACACTTTACGTCCATTTTCAGAATGCTCATTCAGTTTTAAGGAGTTGTGGGTGTTCTGTAATTCTTTTGGAGGGTGTATAAATGACATTAGTTTAGGAAATTAAAGATGCAAGTTTGGCACATCGTTCGGAATTTGGACTCACCTGGGATTGTGTGGGCTAACACTGAATTACATGTAATATTTGTTATTGGCTATTGCATTGCCGGTACTTTAACATAGCAAATTGCATATCAGAGAGTTATGCAAATTACCGTAAATTTCTAACTCATGGTCTTTTTCATCCCTTACAGATCTGTTAGTGTTTCACTGGAGCTTTTAAACAAATAAGCTGTTTTATTAGTAGTTAGTATGGGTTAACCCAGCAAACTAGACCAGAGGAAAAGGAACTTGGTTTTTAAGCTGGTTGACCAAATGGCAAATGCAATGCTACATGGAATTTTTGGTTGAATTATAAATTGCAAACAATAAAGCCATACTAGAACAACCCAATAGTTCAATTTGTACATCAGTAGCGTTGCGACTTGCGGGTGAAAATTTAAACACTGGAGCTCGCTGAAGAAATTCTGCTCTTCAGCCTAACTGCCTAATTAAATGTCCGAAGATAAGAAGCTCAACTTCTTTACCATTAGTTACATACCATAAACATACAGTTCCAGGGGTTGGTTAATCACTAAAATTCTCAGCCTTCTGTTCTTTTCTGTAAAGTTCATTGGAAGCATTCTATTTTAGTTGAGAATCCTTGCACAAGAAATTGTATATACTATGCACAATTATTAAACATACTGTAAGATAAAGTGGACAAAACCTACATTCACGGGTAGAAATCTGTTGAAAGAACTTTGCTGAGTAAGATACAGATAAGATTCTAAACTCTAAATCCTATTCCCAAGTAACAAAAAGAATGTAATCAATTCCACTAAACAAGCACGAATATGCATCGCCATTTCGCCCTGACAGGCAGCATTTAGTGGAACAGGGAATTCAAGCTTCAACTTATGTACACGGTACATCCAAAATTAGCATAGGGGGGAAAACATACAAACACTGTGATAGTAAGTACCAAGTAGTAACCTCAACATCTACAGAAACAAAGTGAGATCAAACATCATTTCATTTTTAATTTATTTTTCCGGTGTCAGGTGTGAAGGTAATTGTCACCCATCTGCCTCACTCTCAGTGTCAAATATATCAGCACCATTGTTCCTAAACTTGACCTGGAGAAGAAAAGGCACAAATTTAATTGTTAAAAAACAAGGTGACAAATTGGAGTTTCAACTTTCAACTAAGAAATGGTTCTGGGCTCTGGGGAAGAAACACTCACAGGAGTAAATATCATAACAAACACAAAATCTATTTTTTTTTTTAAAACAACATTAAATCTAGTTATCTGCTGCAAGGTACAGCATGATATGCTATCATGTCAATGTCCTATATTTCCCTTCAGCTGAAATTAACTTTGCTCAACTACGCCTACCAACTACTTTGGAATTATTGCATTTACTTGTACTGCCAAACATAACATAAATGCCTTTTTATGTTTTGTAATAGATGGATAAGCTATCGATCTCCCTATTTTAGTCATGGCATTGCCCACAAATGATAGTCACTTTTTGTGTAACTAGATTATCATACCCCACATTTGCACTTAAAGTTTTAATATATTAAATATCACCTATTGCTTATTGCTCAGCTACCGGATTTCTTGTTGTAATCCAACATTTCCGCTCATTGAAGATTCTCATCTGTCTTCATTAATTTAGATACTAACTATGTCACTAGTCCAACTAATTCTCAAAGTGTAAATTATGAGCTTACAGGATTGAGAACAGAAGGACAACTTTTCTTGAACTAAATGATGTTGACCGCTTATACTTCCTTGATCTGTAAGTAGGAGTTTCATGCATCTTTTCAGGTGCGCATTTATCTGTATACAAAAGAAAAACTTAACTTTAAAAAAACAGTGAATTTAGTGTCAATGAGAGACGAGACACAAAACAGGGTCAAGGCTAGGGATCAAACATATACGAGCAAGAATGCAATATTCATACTAGATTACTATCCGTAAGCATAATGATTAATGAGGAACCATATATAGTATACAAGATAGTAGGTACTCAATTAATCGCCATACTGAGCATATATGGTTCTTTTAAAAATAAAATTTAGTGTCACTATGACATTTCACCCTTGCCGATGCTCATATGAATGCCTGCTATCTTGTATCTTCATAAAGGTTTCAAAGAAAAGACCAAGTCTATGGACCTAATTTTTTTACCATTCAGGGGAAAGAAAACAACAAAATACAAACTTTAAGTCCACATTATTGAGCCATTTAAAAGCATCTACAAAACAGATCTTCGGGACAGTCATGTGACAGTAAATATTGCAACTTACTAGTTACTATGAAATCTGAATCCCTCCAGATTAACTGAACTAATGCAAAGATATCAATTCATGTAAGTATGACCATTTGAAAATAGAATGCATAAGATAAAATGTGTGAATACCTATACAACTGAACTTGGGCAACCCAAATTTGTCATTCATTAACAGCTTAACTAACTTTTCTCCAACTGGTAAGCTAAACTGTCTCTGTAGCACTTTCTGCAAATATAGTTTGAACAAAGAAGTGAGTAAATTATATGCATAAATTACAAAATATAAGCCATTTACAAAGATGAAGGGTACCTAAAAGCATGACAGTGAAATTTAGTTGATCAGTAGTACACAAAATGCTATTACTTTAGGTCATCATATTGCATATAATAGAAATGTAAATTTACCGTCAATGGGCTTCCATTCTTGAACATCTCTTCGATCTTGAACTCTTCCACAGTTTCACTGTTGTTCCTAAGTATCCTAGAGTCCCCATTATCAATACCCATATCCAGAACACATTGGGGATACGAATCTATAGTTTCCGTTGGTACATTGACATTGTTTTCACATTGCATTCGATCTTCTAAGCACATTTGACTCTCAAGAGAATTGTCACGTTCAGAGTAGCTCAGGAAAGTTAATGTAGATTCATATCTTGCTCCGGTGGTGCTTTCTTCGGGCGGAACCAAAATGCAATGTGAATCTTGACTCTGCAGAACACCCAAAAGATATGGTCTGTATTAGTTTTATTGATAAGTATCAGTTGAGTTTATAAAAAATCCTGGCCTTTATTCATATTTCAGGAGATTTATTTGCATTATTAAACTTCCACATAGTATTTATAAACCGTAAAAGAAGAGCAGTTAATGACAAAAACAAAAGGATGGCTATTTCTCAAAAAGTGGATTTGATTAAGGATGATTATTATGTCAAAATGACTCATTTAAGTCACCGTGACTGTAGCACAAGAAAAAAAATCCACTGTTGTTGGAGGTATTCATCGTAACTTTAGTTACTGATGCCATTAGCTTTGGTTATTCATTACCGTTACTTTTCGCCAGTGAAAATTTCCACCTGTGAGTTTAGCACAGAGTATATCTTGTTTTGTTGGGATCTGTAACATTACCTATTGTAGGTTGCGTTTTGTTTTGGTTATTCAGCATCCATTGAAACTGATTCGTCAGGATGTAGGAATACTAAATCTTAAGGATAAGTATACTTGTATAATTGAGGTGAATAAGAGGTTCTGATATCGTGGTAAACCACTAGTCAATTCAGATTCATGACGTCAAAGTTTTACCACAATTGAAATGAATCTTAAATATGGAAACAAGACTACTTACCAAAGAAATAGAAACATATAAATACAAAATTCTTAAGAATCTAAAATCCTCCAATTTCTTGTGTGAGCCTAATACTCTAACAAAAAATTAAAAATTGCTCATTGGCATTTAAAGATTCACTTATGACCCTAAACAAGATTTTGCAAAGAAATGAAAACACCACAAACAGGTCACACTGATAGTAAGCAGATTAGAGAAACTTCACGCTAATATTGCAAATTGATTTTTGTCTAGTTATCCTTATCAAACTCTTAAGAAGTACTAGTTCATTTGTGCCCATGGGCCATGGCATTGTCAGCGGTATCTACTTAAATTTGTATTCATGATGCGACGGAATGTAAACATCCAACCATCATGAAAGTATTTTGTACAATTTGGTTAGCAAGAGAAAGTATCTACATTTTCAATTAAAAAATAATTTCTAAAGTCCAAAGGTGCAACCAAACAAGTTCTTACAAATGTATGACTGAAAGAAGAAAAATCTGACAAATTTAAATAGTAAAGTTGAAATTCTTAAACTGAATTCCACTGGCCTTCAATAAAAAAATGTGCTTTCTGATCTTAAATTCTACACGTTCCGAGTGAGTTAATTCAACTCCACATCGCAAGATTAAAATTTTTGTTAACATTTATTTACAAAATATTTAGTCCTGATACAATAACACTCAAAAACATATTTAAGACAAACAGTGGCGGAATCAGCATCCGTTAGATTCTGAAATTAATATAGAGAATATTTTTATATTTACGAGATCGAATTCGAAATGCTAAGATATTAACATTATTAACGAAATGTGAAGAGAAAAAAAAAACTAGTTTTTTTTGGTCAACAGTGGCTACAATCTCTCCATGTCAATTATATTATATGCACAAGATCCAAATGTCTCATTGACATTTATTAAACAGAAAACACATAATTATTATTTTTTTGTACCTCATAATTAGATTAATCATGATTAATTAATTGTACAATTGGAATCTAATACAATTTCATAATTAGCAATTGATCACGATATATAAATACTCAATGTAGATATGCATTGAAGTTGGAACTACATATATACATATAAATATATAAACATGTAAAAATATCTATATATTATATATATACCTCCTCGCACGAATTGACCGACATCGGAGAGTTGAGAGAGAACCAGATGCAGATGTATATATATATATATATAATATCTATTTTTATATGTATGTATAATATATCTATGTATGTATAGGTTTCTGTAGATATATATATAGAGAGAGAGAGAGAGAAAGTTTAGATACGAACGTTACATATCTCGGGAAGAAGAGAGGGATTGGATTAATTGCATTTATGCTTCCATTTTTTTTAATACTAATACTATTTGGTTATATAGTTTTATTTGTTATAGCTTTTAGTTTTCTAAGACGGGTAATTTTGGGTTCTTTCGATATTCCCGATTTCCATAATTGTTGGTATTGTATTCTAATTTTATTAACTAAGAGAAGTAAATTTTGCGTGGTCCTGATACATAAAATGTATGAGGACTAACCAATTAAATCCATATAAGAGATTTGAAAACTCTGATGAATGACGTTGTTAATTGAAGCATTTAATTATTGTTGGGTTGAACAACTTTTTTATAAGATAAACTAGAACCTTCTAAATATTACTCAACTAAAAGATAGTTAAATAGTTTAGTTTACTTAAACTAGGATGAAAACAAGATGTTACAAATTATATAGAACTAATTAACTATTGGTATTTGGATTTTTCGAAAGATAGAGAAACAAACAAATATATGCTACAATAACACAACATATTTTGTTTTGGTTGGGTTTAAAAATCTAATGATGAGATCAAACGAAAATAGTCATATCTCGTAAACTTGTCTTGGTATGGATTTAAGTAAATCATATATCATAAGAAAAGTCAAGTTACGATGAAGTGAAAAAGTTGATGGTTCGGTCACGAGAAAGTAAGAACCAATGTAGAAGGATGATTAATAATGTAAATAATACTGTATTTGTGATGTTAATATGTAGGAAAACAACATAGTTTGATATTATCGGTTTGTGTTTTCTTCGTTTGAATATTACCGATCTCACTTTGGAGGTGTCTTCACTTTTAACGGTCTCTATGAACCCAACCTTAACGTCATATTTATTAAATAATGGTTTTACTTCCTTAGGATCAACGGAGCCGAAGCCATCGTGCGGCTAACCGAAGGGCCTTTCAATCGAAAATAAAGAGCCGAAAATTGAGCACTTGTGTCGATTCAAACTTTAAAAACTATGGAAGGGGAAAGAGAATGTTAAATGAAATAAAGGAGGATGTTACATGTAGTTATAGCATAGTAAATGGACCAAAAAGAGTGGCACGATTTGCCAAGAAAGCTCCTGATTACGACATTTAGCATCACGACAATTAGACAACACTTCTCTCTGCTATTTTGTACTTACTCTGACCAAAACACCCCTTCTTTTTTTTTTGTTTATTATTCATTCATTAATAAATACTTAAATGGTAGAAGTAGTACCCATTTTGTCATTTGTTATGTGTGTTTATGAAGTACTTTATACTTATATACTAATATTCCATGTTTCCATTTAATTAAATGTTGTTTTTTAGAATTAAAAAAAAAAGACATTATAAAATGAACCACATGAGGCACAAATCAACAGACAACCTGTCTCCGTTCCTAAAAACATTCACATCAATTTCTTTATAATTTTATAAAGTGAAAATTGTATATTTTTTTCATCGTTTAGAGAATTATTTACATTTTACATGATTTTCTAGTCTCTCTAAAACATTTCTCTATTAATATAATGTTGATTTTTTTTAAGTACAAAATCAACAAATGTATTAAGGGGGTTCAATAATTTGCTTTTTAAAATCTGAATAGGAGGATTTGTTCTGCATTTATAAAGAAATAGCATGATACCTTTTAACAACAGAGAGTTCAGTTTGAACTTGATGCAATTGAAATTTTCTAACTAAACTACTCAAATTATAAAAGAAAGTGTGTTTGGGAGAGTGAGATGTAAATGCCAAGTATGTTAAATTGGTACATAAATTTAAATTTATAGAAGTACTATATAGTATATAATTTGACGTTTAAGACACCGTGTTTGATTCTTTTATATTGAATGAATGCGTGAATGCATGTATGTACCGGCTAGATTTAACATGTTTTTAACTTACAATGATACCTATTATCGAAATCAAACTCCCGATAGAGTGATATTCATGTGGTTTGTTTTAGCTAAAAAATCCGCCTACGTTTCCGTATTTTTTATTTCTTAGCATGAATAATATATGATTATGTTTGTTTGGTTGCCCACGAAAAACACACCTTTTGGGTCATTCCACTTATACACAAAGCCGTAAAAGTTTGCATTAGTACATGTTTGTTATTTTGTAAATTTAATTGAATCAAATTTCCATTATTTTTCTTTATAAATAAGGAATTAGTAATTTCAACTATACCTAAGGGCAATTTTAAAAAGGATAGAATTTTGTGTCGGATTGAAAAAGTTGTACTGTGTTTGTCTGTTTGTTGCTAATAGCTGCATGTGAATTTCGGACGAATTAAATCAAAGAAGCTCACGGGTTGTCTTCTGTTATATTTCCACTCTGGTAGGCTATAGAAGCTGCTGAAAAATTAGCCAGTTATGTGAACCTCCCTTTTAGGTAAAATAGTATAGAAAACATACAAGTACTTTCATAAATTAATCGAATAAATTCACAAGTTACTTAAAGGCACCCAACTTTCTATCATCATGCAAGAATTAGAATTACAAGTACATGTAAAACTTACTTTCAAAAAAAATGTAGATGTAAAACTATATTTTTCAATGTAGATATAGATAAATAAGATTTGTAAAAAAAAACTGAAGGAATGTACACCGCCCTATATTCACATTTACATTGTAATGACTAATTGGGTTGCAACTTAACAAATACTGCATATTATTTTTTCGTGACATCTAAGAGGGAGGCTTTAGTTCATACTGTAATTAATATGGCCTCCTTTTTTATATATGTTGAATAAGAATAATGGTCAAGTTGATACGAATATAATAACTATGATTATAATTTTTTTTATAAAAATCTGCATCGCGTTATTTTGGTGTCCCCTCACTGCACATGATTCATTAATTTGACTCGGTCATAAAACAAATATATTTGTTGTAAATGTTGTCCCATAACATATTCATGCACGACCTACCAGATGGTCCACTTTTAATAACCTCAAGCGTCTCATATGATCGTTTGTTACTAAAATAGGAGTGGAACAAAAGGGATGGGGTATCTGACTGTGTAAAACACAGTTAGAAAAACTGTGTTCAGGTCTGTACCGTCTCATCAGACGGTCCAGACCTAAACACAGTTTCGTTACACAGTCAGGGGCATCTCTTCCGGAACAAAAACACAAGCCCTGTAACACACACCCAATTGTTTTGGTTAATTCTACCAGTACTCTTCAAAATTGGTAGCACTAAATATTAATGCTGAAACCGAGCATGTTGGTTTGTTTAATTCCTATTTTACTTATTATAAAACAGTAGTTTGCTAGGCTAGTAAGCCATTTGTTATTAATTATTCCATTACGATTACGCTAATTGTATTGTAGGTATCTAGAGTCAGACCTCTAGCTTAAGGATATATGATTCATGTAATCACGATTTATGTACACTGATATATGATTCATAGTTATGGTGATATTCTGTTAGGCCCGTAACGTGTTTCGTGGACACACACGATACTATTTCGGGGAAATGTTTCTCACACATGTACCATATATATCCGTTGTGCTACTTAGCTTGAAACTAACGGAAATATATCATGCGCACACGACATGGCTGCTTTGCATCCAAAAATGGACAAAAATTATAATCCGGAAAGAACTTGAATATGGAGTACTAAAAAGATAAACAAATAAGAATGCAGGACACTACTAAACGAGAAAACCACACAATTTACAAAACGGTAAATACCCTTACCCATATCACTTTCATCATAAATAGCAGGGGACTTTTCCGAGTAGTACCCACCCCAGTAAAGCAGCTTGTCCAATGACTAGAACCAGTTGTTTTAACATAAAATCTGCTCTTGTCAACAGTTATAGAAGGAAAAAACTAAAAACTACATGTAATTCACAAAACTATCTTCACACTGGAAATTGCTGAATCACACTTCTTATTGAACAAAACTCGAGAAGGAAAATATATAACATCATTATCGATGTAACCAAGCATGTAACAGCGTAACTATCACAACCTCAATCATATCATCTACTAGCTATTAACAAATGTCAAATGTTCGTGGCAAAAAGAAATATACCCACCAAAAGTAAACATAAAAATTATACTATACGGCTTGCTTCCGCCAAATCACCAATCGCCTGACAGCGTTGTTTACACATACAAATCTGTGAGCTGGTATTGGTTCCCACACAAAACCATATACATATTGTATACAAATATGTATGTGAATCCTCTATTGCCATGTCATCGTCCACCAGACAGCTCGATTGCGTCCTGGTTATACAATGAGTCCTCCCCCCAGTCGAATCTCCTCTGAAGCCTCGCGTACTCTTCTCTTCGTGTAACCTCCACGTGTTGCCACTCTTCCCATCTCTCGGCCAATCCCTCTCCTTCAAGCATCCGAACCACCTCTGACATGGCAGGTCGATCCTCTGGAGACCCTTGTGTGCATAACAATGCTACTTGTATCATCATTTCCACTTCTTGTATATTGTAGTTATCTTTCAAGTTTTTGTCTACGATAGCGTCTAATCTCTTCTCCCTCTGTAACTTTTTCACCTACAAAACAAGAAAAAAACATGTACACTATGTAAGCTTAAGATCAGAAATGAGAAAAAGTGTTGATTTACAATTTACGAAGAATTCTATAGTTTGATTGATAGCACAAAATTTCAGTCTTATTTGAGGAGGAGGAAAAAACAACATTCGTCCAGCTTAAAACTCCTAGCCTTTTCAGGCAAGAACTCTACGAAGCTGCTTTTAAGGAAAAAACCGAACAAGTGGTTTAAACAAAGATTAAAAAATCTTCAGTGTCTTGTTTGGTTGTAGATTGAAAGCAAATCAGCTGTCTTGTCTAGGTTTGTCCAGCTTAAAACTACTATTATATTCAAACAAGAAAACCCAGGAAGCTTGGTGTTTATGCTGGTCAGCCAAATGAGTAGTAACTCATAAGCAGAAAAGCAAGTAATGTGAGCTTAAAAAAATACAAAAAAATCACCTAGTTTGAATATGTCGGAGAGATCGAGAGTTGCAACAAAATATTTCACCAAAATACCTAACCCTATGATTCGAATTTGCCAAAGAGGTTCTCAAAACACAGTGAATAGAAACAAGCAAGGAACTTACTGGAAAGAAAAAAAAAACAAGCAAGGCAACTCCCAACAACTAAACTAAAATAAGTTTACTTTTCCATCACCGAAGGTTTCATCACTTTGTGCAATAAATCACTAAAACCGAAAACCAATTATACAAAAAATAGTACCATCTTTAACAAAGAAAAATGCGGACTTAAGACTTGTTTGGTTGCAGGCTTGCAGGTTTACGCTTACCTAATGTGCTTCTGTAAGCTCTTATACATTTGGTAGGCAGCCTTTAAAGTTGAGCTCTTTTGCTATCTGGCCTTGTACGTTAAAAGTACTAAATTGGATATGAACCCAGCTTTTGGTTCAGCCTTAAAGAAGTCAGCTTATTTGCTAATGAGTTGTTGTCCAAAAAATTCCCATGGGAAGAGAGACAAGAAGAAGAGAGCCGAATTAGGTTGAACATGACGATTTTTGGTGATTCATGCCAAGGCCTTGTTTGATTGCAACTTCTAAGCAAATAAGCTGGGTTTTTAAGGTTAAGAAAAAGTTATATCCATCCAGCTTAAGACTTTCGATCCAAAACTAGAAACCAGTATTTAAGTAGAAAAGCGAATAAAAAAAACAAAACTGAGTTTACAAGCTGCAACAAAACAAGGCTCAAATCAGCGCATTCAAACTTCGCTAATCCAAAATGTTGAAGCTGACAAAGTGCCTAATAGTGAGAAAGAAAAGTCATCTTACATGGTCAAGCAACAGCACATCGTCCTCTTCTTCCAACCGCGAAAAGTCAATCGCCCTTTGACCCGTCACAAGTTCTAAAAGCATTATTCCATAACCAAACACGTCTGTTCTTTCCGATGACTTACCAGTAGACAAATATTCAGGTGCAATATGACCCATCGTCCCACGAACTTGTGTCGTTACATTTGTCTTTCTGACGTCTACTAATTTTGCAAGACCAAAATCGCCAACAACTGCTTCAAAATCTTCATCTAGTAAAACATTTGCGGCTTTTACGTCTCTGTGGATTATTTTTGGATTACAATGCTCGTGTAAATATTCTAACCCACGGGCTGTTCCAAGAGCCACACGTTTTCTATTTGGCCAACCTAGAACCGCCTCTCCAGGTTTAAGCTCTGCATTCAATGTAGAGCGGTTAAAAAACTGTAAAAGTAAATACTGGCTAAATTTGCGAAAGTGCAACAGTAATCAATAAAATCAGATGAAATGTCACTTTTTTTGCAACAGTTATCGCAAGTTTTTGTTTAGAGATATATGTTTCACTTGTCAGTGTATTTATTTTCCGGAGAAAATAAATACAAACAAAAGCATTTCTTATTTTAAATAATAAAAAGGTCACGTCTGGTGCAGCTTTTCTGCTAAAAAGCTAGATTGCCTTTGGCTAACCAGCTTAAAATTCGGAATTTAGTGGTTCTTAGCCTGAAAAAGAAAGAAGTTATAAGCTGGATGAACCTAGCTTGATTCCCTAACAAGCTGGATGAACCTAGCTTTGCTCATAAGCTGCAGCCAAACAAGCTCTTGAAAAATGATGTTGAGATGGGTTTATAGAATTGAAACCTCGAACACGATAGGCAACACTTAAATTCTGCATAAAGGGGTAGACAAGAAGACGTTCCGTTGGTGTTGTACAAAAACCAATAAGGCGTAGTAAGTTCCTGTGAACAGCTACACTTATCATTTCAACTTCGCGTTGAAAAGCTGCATCTCCACCTGGACTTTCATAGTCGGTTAATCTTTTTACAGCAACTTTGGTATTATCGCCAAGAACTCCCTTGTAAACCTTGCCAAAACCTCCTTGTCCGAGCACGTTTTTCTCACTAAAGTTGTCCGTAGCTAATTGTAATTCTCTCCATGAAAACCTTTTTAATTGCCCAAATGCAATTCTTCTGTCAACTTCACCTGTTATGGTAGATCAACATGGTAATCAGAAAATAAATACATGAACGTTTCTTTAAACTAAAAAAGCCCAGATTCTAATGGATGAAAAGAAAGATCGCTTCTTTAATATGAGGCAGCTGAAAGCTTAGGGACGTTATATTTCAATAACCTAGTGGACAGGTGCAATTAAATTTGAGGTATAAAAAACAATGGACCTTTGTTGATCTCAAAACCCAGTAACTAAATTGTTCAAGTTATTGGCGTACGGTTATAACGGAGTTTTAAGTAAACACATGTATATGTTGAATAGAAGGTGTTCCATAATTACACAGTGACAAATTTGACCAACGTTGAGAACCATATTCATATAGATTCGAGCTTCTTTGTCAGAGATACCAGTTTTACGACCTTCCCCACTTCCCAAAATTACTAATAAAAAGTTTTAAAAACCCATTAATTAGTTGTGTACATGTAAACATATTTTGTTGGATGGAAATAGAAATAATCCTGCAGTGTTGACAAAGGAAAATGAAGACAAGGGTAAGTATGATGTCCATGGCCAGCAGCAAAAGCCGAGGAAAAACCAAAGCAATACGTCAAAGTCGCATCAAGTAAAAGCGGGGAATTTTCCGCAGTTTTAGGAATAGGCATCATTTGAATTTTGATAAAAGGATACAAACAAAGTGGACACAGATGATGACATTTTTTCCATTTTTTTAACGGTGTAATGTTTGGCCATTGTCCTTTTGTTGGATCTCTTATTTTTTTCAATAATACCAAAAAACAGAAAAAAGGAAAAGGTGGTACTCATATATAATGGTGAATATGTGACCATTGCATGGTAATAATATCAAAGGCAGATGTGACAATTGGCAAAAGAAGTTAAGGATGATCATATGAATGAAGCAAAGATAATAGCCGCATTACAATTCTAGAAGATAAAGCATTAGATTGCATAAAATGCAATCTAATAAGTAATGGTGGTTTCTTATCTACGTAATAGGTATTCAACCGACAAATGAGCAAGTCAAATTGCAAATTCTCAAAGAAGTCAAGTAACGAATGAAAATGAAACTATAACAGCTTGTATCATTAAAAATGTTTCATTTTTCTGTGATACTAAAACAAAAGGAGGAGCATGAGCAGAGAGCCAAACTAAATGAAGCTGCAATCAGAAATCATCACGGAACTGTGTTAATATTTTGTATTGATATTTCTGTGCTCCTAAACAAACAAGCAACACTAACCTGCAACATCAACAAAAACTTCACGCTTGTCCCCCTTGCGCTTTCCCTTCCAAATGACAAAGAAAATGCCCCCAACAAGAAGAAAGCCTATAACTCCACCAACAATTCCCAGTATAACTCCAACCTTTGATTTTTTAGAAGACCCTGCAATTACAGCCCAACTTAAATATGTTTATTGGCCTACAGAGAAAGGTTCAATTGTTTTAATGAAGCAAAAATGCAAAATAGAACTAATTAATATTACCGCCAGAATCAGATGCACAAGGGCGGGCCTTGTTTGCGCTACAATTCAACTGGTTTCCTGTGAAGCTGAAATACATAAAAGTATCATGCACGAAGACTTAAAGTGAGCTGTTAATTACATGAATTATATACTTATACAAATGAAAAGGGAAATACGCACTTGTATTTTATAACTTGGAACAACTGATCAGGTATATTTCCCGTTAGACTATTTGAAGCAAGTTGTCTGCAAAGAGATGTTCCAAATACAATCAGAAGAAAGCTTAAGATTTAAACATGATAACCCACTGAAAAATATTAGAAGATTAACTAATAAAGTGGTTACAAAGTTAAGTAATTTTTCGTTGTAAGTTGAGAACTTACAGATTAATCAAGCTTGGAAGATTTGAAAGTGAATCAGGGATAACTCCAGTTAGACTATTTTGGCTCAAAATCCTGTATGTAGAAACAAAAGATGCCTTTATACAATGAAGTTTGAAAATGATTAAGCAGAGATGTCACATAGACATAGTAGTGTGATTTGGAAAGTAAACATACAAGAACTGAAGCTTCTTAAGATTGGCAAGAGAAGATGGTATTTCACCACTTAAATGGTTGTTGTCCAGATCTAACATCGTCAAACTCGTTAAATTACCGTATTCTTCCGGTATCTTACCAGTGATATTATTTCCTTGTAGTGAACTGCACGACAGACGAGTCAATAAAGAAAAGGATTAAAAGAGGATAAGCCTTGAAATTGTCTCATCCGTGTTTTGTTCTAGATATAAAAGGTCTGTACGATGTCTCGGTGTATTCGCATTGAAGGTACTGGAACAATTTTTTTCTTTTTAAATAACTGAAAGAGATTTACAGATATTTTAACTGTTGCCACCATCTACAGCAAATGAGAAATGTAATCAACCTTTCATTCTCTAAACTTACAGAGTCTGAAGGTTTTTTAAAATTGCTATTCCTGGTGACAAGGTACCAGAAAGCCCAAGGGATGACAATGATCTGAAATATGAATATATAAACACACATATAAATCCAAAGATTGAGAAAGATAAAGTGAGAGGCATGTTAGGAGCAATATTCACTTCTTGCACCACAGATTTGTAATTCCGCAAACAAGGCAGTTGAATTGAGATTTTGAAAGCACTTCGAAATTTGTACATAAAGGGCGGGCCTTGTTTGCACTACAATTCAACTGCCAATCACATACAAACATGCTAGGAGCAAAGATGAGAATTTGAAAGCATGTTAAGGTGATAAATTAGACAAGAACAAACCAGTGAATTTGCTTTGGGTAAGCAACAACCCAAAAGTAAATTTGCCAAAAGAAAAGGGGGGGGGGGGGGGGGGGGGGACAGAAGATTACTTACATAGAGGTGACCTGATGATTAGAATCACAGCTTATTTTTGGCCAAGTGCACGGGTTTACTTGATTTTGGTCCCAATGTGCTATCTGATCAGAAGAAGCATTTAAAGAAGTCCTTAATCGGTATAGTGCATCCCCTGAAATAGACCCACAGATTCTAATCAAAATTTTAGAAAACAATGATCATTGATACAAAGTAAATTTACACCCCCGAAAATAACTACAATTTGAAACTCATATAGGTACAGATGTGGAGCATCGAGAAGTTTGATTGCAGTACAATCAACTTTGTCCCATCCTTAACCCGCCACCCGAAAAGTAAGATTCACAAAATCAAAATGGAGGCATTAAGAGAAAAAAATATGAAAAGGTGTCCACTCAGAACTATTACTCCCTCCGTTCCCCATTAATTGTCCATTACGAAACTACGTGCAATTTTGACCGGCCAATAACTTGTATCAAAATTGTCGGAATAAAAAATTTCAAAAATTAATCATATAGTTCAAATATTAAATTATATGATTTAGTTTTGAAAATTTTCATTTCGACAATTTTGATACATGTTATAAGCCGAACAAAATTGCACGTAATTTCGTAGAGGACAATTAATTGGGAACGGAGGGAGTAATGTTTAGCTTCATTCTAAGCCAAGAAACAAGTCCATGCTATAATCACTTCTTGCACAACAAATTTGTAATTCCGCAAAACCATGGAATCAAATATGACGCCATAACTTCAAGGAGAATATAAGGGGAAAAAAATGAAAAAAAGTACAAATTTAACTATTACGGAGCCAGAAAGAGGATAACTAGCTGCCTTGATTGAAAAATTAATCGCAATGAGTAAAAGTTGCTGTACTTGTTTCATAACTTAAGGCCCTACAAAAAGTTGCATAAAAGATTAGTGCAAAAGTGGACTTCGCACCTTGCGCGTCAGGTGATACAAAAGAGCGTAAACTTGTTAATATCAGAAGTGTATAAAGCAGCTCCATTTACACAAATCCTGGCCTACCGAGACTTGATTGCTAGTTGACACTGCAAGACAACACGTGTCTTCTTTCAAACACATGAGTAAGTTCCATCCCTGCAATATATTCAAACAACACCTCAGAAATAAAGACACTCTCAGTTACTCACTGAAAATAAGTAATTTTAAATCAGGTAGCATATTTATGTCAATTCAACACAAAAATATGGAAGCCACACTGGTATTGCCTTCACTTCTCTATAAAAAAAACTCACGGCATTTTTCACAAGAGAATTTCAAGGCACAGTTCAAACCTTTTTGCTTTACTTCCGTCTCATCACCTCCAAACCTAGTACATTTTAGTGAAAAGCTTAAATCTATGAGAAAAGGGCTTTGTCTGGCAGAAGTTTTAGGGAAACGGGCTGTGGCTTATTAGAGGTTGAGGGGAAATCTGAATATATTCAATTAAATCGCCAGGCTTTGGGGGGACTCTAAGTTAGGCTGAATCAATATGCCCAATCTAATAAACAAGAAAACTTACCCAAAAATTAAATTCTAAGACACACGGAGAACCGGTAAAGAAATGGTCATTTTAACAGAAAATTCAGTTCAATTATAATCTACCTATACCAAACATATCAATAATGAACACATATTTTCTCAACAAAAACTTATCTTTGAGAAGAAAGACTGTGTTAACGGTTTAGTATCCTAGCAGACGTTAATGAGGCAATACTAAAAATTAGATTGTGTGCTAAAAACTGAAATAAGCAGTTAATCCAGAAAATAGGTAATGCTTGTTCCATAGTCCCATTAAATGTCTGCCACTCACTTTATTAAATACTACATCAATCATCATAAAAGATCAAATAAAGATTCAATTTGAACACAATTTATAAAATCTGCTACCAGTCAGTGCTAAATAAGTAGCAGCTTTTAAGAAGGAAAATCAGCTTATTGCAAAGCAACCTTACAGGAAAAAGACCAAGCTGAAAAGTTGCAACCAAACAACTCCTAAATCCAATGAGTTGTCTAATAAGCTAAAATCACACTCAATGAACAAATTCCAAAGCTAACAAACTACTTACCCTAAACATGTTAAAAAAAATCCCAAAATAAAAGATCAAATCTTTAGTTAAGCAACATAAATATGTTAAATAAAAGAATATACCTTTGAGAAGAACCAACATTTATGGCATCTGGGTACTAGAAATAAATAGGTTTTAAGGTATAAAAACAAAGGATCTGGCAATAATTAGAAGCACTAATGATAAAGAGAAAGTTCTTTTTTCTTTGACTAAATAAACTTATTTTCTCTGGTATATGGGAGTGGCTGCCCACTCACTGTTTTATTATTTATTACTATTTATTATTTATTATTACTCTCGTTTATATTTAATTGTTCATTACGAAACTATACGCAATTTTAATCGGTTTATAATTTGTATCAAAATTATCGAAATGAATTTTTTTTAAATTCAATCATAAAATTTAACATTTGAACTATATGATCAACTTTTGAAAATTTTTATTCCGATAATTTTGATACAGGTAATTGACCGATCAAAATTACACATATTTTTGTAATCAACAATTAAATATTAAGTGATGGAGTAGTATTTATTATTTTTGTAAATGATAAACTGTTTTATTAGTGGAGACTTTTAGAGTGAGAAAGACTCTGTACGACAAAACCGTCAACTACAGTTTAAAAAAACCTTTTTTAGCATTATTTTATGAAAAAGATTAAAAACACACTTGAGTTTAAGATTCTGTTCTCCAGATAAAAACATATGCTAAAAAACATACTTAAAATGTCATGGGTAAGTACTTATTTGGTTGTACAACCAAAGCTAAAAGTATACACAAATTAGATGGATCCAAGACCTGCTAGGATAAGTGAGATTAAGCTATCATGCTATGATTACGCGGTGATCGATGCTAGCTAATTAATTTTTATCTATGATCCGTATTGTGCCTTTTAGAATATTAGGCGAACAGCCTAAGTTTTTTTTAACTTTTTTGGAAATAGATTGGAGATGGTTCGTGTTTGTAGATCAACAAAATGCAATCTAGCTTTTGAGTTAGTTAAAAAAAAATTACATTAATACATGAAGTATTTGAGTTATGAACTTTTTATGTAAATGTTGATAAACATATGTTTGAATAACGAACATTTCGAAAGATAATAATTAGGTTGAGGAGGTTGTGTTTGTGTTGCATATAAGCCTAATCATGTTCATTGACTAATTAAATTTCCACTGAAAAGTGAATTCTATGGATGGGTTTGGCTTGAAGTTTCTGACTTTTGTGGGCAAAAAAGTTAATATTTGATGATAAACCGAACACATTTTTTTTAAGTGAGTTTAAATGAAAATTTTGTATACGAACTATTTAAATTTTGAGCCGTATCCCGGGCTTGTGTAATATATGTGTTTGAATTGGTGAAATCTTTCAAAAGACTTTAAATGGTATGGTGCATATTCACATATACGAAAATCGACTTAATTAGGAACCTGAAAATCCATCCATATTTGTTTATTTGGGAGATTTTTGGCGAGCCTGATTTTCTTCCCAAGCTCGGCTTATATATTTTCGCGTCGGCTCCGATCTTCCAAGGTCGCTGACGTAGGTGGTATCTGCGTCGTCGTCGGGGTGCTCTCTAAGCCTGCACAAGAAACAAACAGGGGCCCGGGGTTGGTACCAGGTTTTCCCTCTCCGACGATCAAGTCAGTACTGGTATAGACTGAAGGTAGACATATAGTTAAGGATGAGGGAATGGTCCAGTTACGAGTTGTGGCGTCAGATGTCACGGTTGATATTCTGGTGGTCCGGGTTGTTTTAGCTTTATCTCTCCTCTCTGTATTTGTGTGTCCCCTCTAATTGGTATTAGTGGGGGTATTTATAGTCTGATCAGAGGTGTTCTTAGCCCTTGGATCACTGCACTGTCTGATAAAGATCCAACGGCTCCAGGTCATTTATGACTCTGACAATGGCACTGTTCATCATCCGGGGCCCACAGGGCTGGCCTGTGATTGGGCCACGTCGATGAAACACATAAAGGGTCCCCCAAGGGAGCAGCAGCATTAATTGGGGAAGAGTGCTCAGCAAGTTTCTCTGGGTCGGCCTAGGAACGGTCCGGCTCCCTAAGATCCGGGGCGATACGTCACCCATGCTTGAGAGGCCCGGATCGCCCGCTGTGGGGTTGATATCGGTCCGGACGAGGGGGTGCCGACATCCCCTCGCCAACAGCTCCCTGTCCGGAGTCGTCGTTAAGGACGAGGTCTTCAGGGATCTATAGTCGTTACGGGGGCTCCGGTCATAGCGTTCTTGTGCTTGACGCTGTGGACACGCCTCGACGTAGTCCGGCGCGTGTCCTCGTGTGCTAGAATTTTTGACACGTGGAGCACGCCCATCATGCATTTATGGGGCGCCGCCTCTGTCTCTTCGATTCCATCAATGCCATCAATGCTAAAACGGCTGGTGAGTGACACTTGGCAGTTGACCTCTGTTTGATGTACACGTGTACTGCGTCGATTGAGTGGTAGCATTTATTTGTGGGAGTTCGTGTAATGAACCGCCGCTGTCTTTTCACCTTCTGGTAAATGTCTTTTCATCTTCTGGTGAGGGCCTATAAATACCCTCAGTGAAATCTCATTTTCACTTTCTCACTCTCTCACTAAAATTTTTACACAGCAGCCCGTTCTCTCTCTTCCCTCACACTCCACACTTAGCAGATTTCATCAAACAACCAACCATCATGGTTATCAAACACGGTGCTGGAAAAGGCCCGATGGTTGCCCCGCAACCGAAGCGCCTTGAGGTAATGGCGAACGCCTTGCCATTCCGGGAGATGGTTATCGACCCGGCCATATCCGTGGCGGTGAACGATAACAGCATCATGGTCAGGCAGCACGGGGCTGACCTCGACGAGTTTTGCCAACTATGCGGCATAGGGGGGGAGTTCCGACTTCGGACCTGCGCGACTGCAGACGAGGTGAATGGGATCGTGTCTGATCCCAAGAATATGGTAACTCTCTCCCTCTCTACTCTTCTCTACGGGGGTACCCACCTCCCTATTCCGGAGCTACTGGCGGAGCTCTGCGCCTGGACGCAGACTCTTCCATGCCAGTGGCCTCTGCAAGCGCACCGGATTTGCGCCGGAATAGAGGCGTTAAATGTCGCCTTGGGCCCGGACATCCCGGAGCCACTGGGGCTTAAAGAGCTCTTGGCCTGCTACGAATTCTTGCAGACCGAGCCAAGCTCCCAGTCTAAGAGCCGGCAGCCCTACCTGAGGTGCCGGTCTCATAATCAGCTGATTACAGGTAACTCCGATTCGAATCGGGGTTACACGCAAGATGTAGTCGTGGTGGAAGGGCACTGGCTCCACCGCGACGACCTGGTTCTGCCAACCAGGCCGGGGAGGGTGCTGAGCACCAAGGAGAATAAATTCACTGTGGCCTCAAAGCTGAGGGGATAGGGCGAACCCAACATAGAGTCGTTGGAGGCGGCTCTTAACTGGTGGGGTCCAGATGGGACCGACGTAGGGGCACGCGATGCGGAGCGCCTGCTTATCTGTGGCTCCCCCACCTCCTGCAAGGGGAACAACTTCAAATGGCCCCATAGGACCTTCTGTCCCGTGGGGTACTCCAGGGAAAGATGGGAGAAGGAGAAGGGTCTGGAGTCGACCCTCCCTCCCAAGGTCGTTGAGGATGCTGAGGCCACTGTGGAGCCTGCGGCTAAAAAGGCCATGAAACTGAAGCAGAAGCCTAAGCTAAGTAGCAAGGCGAAGAGCGTCACGGTGGTCTCTTCCGCTCCTGCATCGGCCGGGGTTCACTTTGAGACCCGGCCGGACGGTACCGTCCTCCACTACAGGGTGGGGCCGGACGGTATCCGTAATTACATAGACCAATACGGGAAGCCTCTGCCAGAGGCAACTCCCTTGAGGTCTCGGGAGCCCACCGCGGGGAGCCCCCTTCGTTTGGAAGATGACGTCGCTGACGCCGACCCCTCTGGCCCAACCTTAGGCACCTCTCGGACCTGGGTACGTCGCCTTTCGTGCTTCAATATCTCCAATTTTGCACTTTTACACTTGGCTAAATTGTGTTAGAAATTTGTGTCAATTTTTCTAACTTCTTTCTTGTATGGCCTGTGTAGGTGGTCCGTTCTGATGAGGAGGAGGAGGCAGATGAAGAGGCTGAGGAGGAGGTGGGGGTGGAAGAGATAGCTGCCGGAGAAGGGGCGGTCGAAAGGGTTGCTGAGACGGGGGAGCCCGAGGGGGAAGTGGTCGAGGTCGAGGCCGAGGAGAGGGATGTGGTGGTGACGGGGGAGAGGGGAGTGGCGATCTTGCCTCAGTCGGCTGGCCCGGACGATTTGGCAGCCCAAGCCAGACTCGATAGGCTGGCCCGCAAGGCGCTTTTGGGGAAGAGAAAGGTGGAGGGGATGAAGTCCCTCCAAGGGGAAAAGAGGGCCAAGGTCGGAGGGAGTAACCCATCCGAGGTTGTGGTCGTTGAGGGGCCTAGGGGGACGTCGGATCCCGCTCCAGGCCCTACTCAAGGCTCAAGCTCCAACTCTGCCTCCCCGACCCACAAGATGCCTGTGCAGACACCCGAGGAGGTGAAGGCGGCCACGGGAGTAAAGAGCATAATGGAGGCTCACCCATCTGCCGGGTTACTGGCTTTGGCTGCGCTCCAGCAGCAGAGCGTCGAAGCTGATCACCGAGGTCGTGACCTCGCCTCCTCCATGGCATCGGCCATGGCTATGATACCTCAGGTACGTGTAGAGTGTTTTGTATGTTTTCACATTCTTCCCACATATTTTTGCTAAGTGTTTTGCCTTTTCCCTTGTAGGCCTACTTAATGATGAACCAATATGTTTATCACCAAGGCCAGCTGGTGAGGTCATGGGCCACGAAGGCAGAGGCTAATGCCAAGCTCGTGGAGGAGGCCCAGAGAAGGTCTGAGGAGGCCCAACTCAGGGCGGAGAAAGCTGAGGCCCTCAACGCCACAGTTGAGGCTCGAAGAGTCGAAGCCGTGAAGGCTAGGGTGGAGGCCGAGGAGCGTGCCCGGGCTGCGGAGGCAGCCCTGAAAGAGGCTGAAGCTGGCATCAACGACAGGATAAAGGCGGCGGTCCAAACTGGCCAAGCCGAGCTGAATGCCTACTGGGCCCAAAAGACACAGAAGGAGTCTCCTTCTACGTCGAGGGGTGGTCTGAGGCGGCTGCCTATATGAGGGCGGGACCGGATCACCCGGTATGGAACATAGAAAATATAATAGTTCCCGTCCCCTCAGCTCCCATTCCGGATGTGGTGCCTTTGACTCCTCGAGCTCTCTCGGATGAAGAGGACGGAGCTAGCCAGAACTAGGGTAGATTTAGGCTTTTGTTTTCAGTGTAGTTTCCTTTTTTGTACTTAGCATGTAATAGCTTTCCATTGAATGAAATGAAAAAACAATTTTGGATTTGTCATTTATTCTTCTGTGTTTTACTTCTATACTTCCGTTGTGATTTACACATCATTCATTGTATACATGCTCCCAAATGAGGGGGCCCTTATGCTTCGGCGTTGGGGCTCTCATTTTATACACATCACAAATCGAGTTGGCACGTGTAAAAACACTTGTAAAATGTAAACGGACTGAGAAATTCAAGTAAACAGAACCGGGGTGCCGTATAGGCTCGTGTTCTGAAACACGTAGGAAATTTAAATGAACTGAAAAATTCAAGTAAATATGAACCGGGGTGCCGTATAGGCTCGTGTTCTGAAACACTTAGGAAATTTAAATGAACTGAAAAATTCAAGTAAATATGAACCGGGGTGCCGTATAGGCTCGTGTTCTGAAACACTTAGGAAATTTAAATGAACTGAAAAATTCAAGTAAATATGAACCGGGGTGCCGTATAGGCTCGTGTTCTGAAACACTTAGGAAATTTAAATGAACTGAAAAATTCAAGTAAATATGAATCGGGGTGCCGTATAGGCTCGTGTTCTGAAACACTTAGGAAATTTAAATGAACTGAAAAATTCAAGTAAATATGAACCGGTGTGCAAAATCATAGGCCAGATCATCCCAACAGTGGATGGAGTTGGCAGGCAGAGATTGGAACCATTTACTTGCGAGCCTCCCCAGGCTGGCGGGGAAGCATTTACACATAAGGCGATCGAGGTGGGACCAATGGTTCATCTGGTACCGATAGTGCCGGAGGTGGGCTTCCGGGTCAGAATCTGCGTTGAACACTTGGAGAACGGGGGCAGTAAAATTTCCGGGGGGCGCACTGTACTCTATCTCATCTGAGAACGGGGTACTGCGGGTGGAGGCCACGATTTTTAGCGCTGCCTCATCCGCGATTTCATCTCGGCCAGCGCGACGACCCCGCCTCCTTCTCCGGGGAGGCCTTTCAGTCCGAGCATGACTCGAAGCGGGCCGCGAATCGTGACTATCACTGGGTCGACTGATTCGCGAGTGTACGCTTCGGTCGTTTATACGGTGCGAACTCCCCTCGTGGGAACGCCTCGACTCCTCTCCCCTATCCGGCTCCTCTGGAACCTCTAGGGGGGGTCGTCTTGAGGGTCCCAGCCGCGACATCACGCTCTTGGTGGGGATGCGAACGGGCTCTGGCTGCTCTACGCCACGAGAGACGGGTCCGGGCTCGGATGCCATCATAGAGGCTATCAACGCTTTTTGAGCCGCCAAGGCAACGAGCTCCTTCTCATGGATCTCTAGCATCATGCGAGTCAGCTCGTCGCGCGATCGGGGCGTCCCCTGGACCGCATTGAGTGGAATAGGCTGCCCCTCAGGCGCAGTTCCCGGCGTGCCAAAAGAGAGGGTCCTCGGCATTCCAAATACTGGGGCATGCCGTGGAGGAGGGCTCTCGTACTGTTCATTATCTGTCATCGTTCCTTGGAAACGGATTGTCGGAGCTAGCGCGCTACGATTTCCCACAGACGGCGCCAATTGGCGAGCCTGATTTTCTTCCCAAGCTCGGCTTATATATTTTCGCGTCGGCTCCGATCTTCGAAGGTCGCTGACGTAGGTGGTATCTGCGTCGTCGTCGGGGTGCTCTCTAAGCCTGCACAAGAAACAAACAGGGGCCCGGGGTTGGTACCAGGTTTTCCCTCTCCGACGATCAAGTCAGTACTGGTATAGACTGAAGGTAGACATATAGTTAAGGATGAGGGAATGGTCCAGTTACGAGTTGTGGCATCAGATGTCACGGTTGATATTCTGGTGGTCCGGGTTGTTTTAGCTTTATCTCTCCTCTCTGTATTTGTGTGTCCCCTCTAATTGGTATTAGTGGGGGTATTTATAGTCTGATCAGAGGTGTTCTTAGCCCTTGGATCACTGCACTGTCTGATAAAGATCCAACGGCTCCAGGTCATTTATGACTCTGACAATGGCACTGTTCATCATCCGGGGCCCACAGGGCTGGCCTGTGATTGGGCCACGTCGATGAAACACATAAAGGGTCCCCCAAGGGAGCAGCAGCATTAATTGGGGAAGAGTGCTCAGCAAGTTTCTCTGGGTCGGCCTAGGAACGGTCCGGCTCCCTAAGATCCGGGGCGATACGTCACCCATGATTGAGAGGCCCGGATCGCCCGCTGTGGGGTTGATATCGGTCCGGACGAGGGGGTGCCGACATCCCCTCGCCAATTTTCTTATAAGATTGCGAATAAATGCAACACTAACAACATATTGTATCGTCTTGCTTCTAGTTTGATTTTTTTTCTTGAATTATAATTTTGTATCAAGTTAAAGTCTCAAGTCTGAACAGCTTCAAGATCAGATAATAAGCCGTTTTAATTAAGCATGTATGACTCTTATCATGATTAACTTAGTAGATTGATTAAAGTTGAAGGATCAGATGAATTGGAAAGTGACAGTAAAAAATTAAATACTCAGAACAGGGTGACAATTGGTGCAATTGGGCCATACAATCTGTATGGACATTAATTTAGAATAAATTTATTCGTCAGAAAAATCAAATCTACAGAACTTAGTGATCAGACTGGTTTTTCCTTCATTTTTATAACATTTTATTTTAGTATAATAATGCTCAGAACTTTATTTTATTTTATAAACTTATATGAGTGTATTTTACTCTTGCTTACGTCAGCATCGACATAATTAACCATTTAATCAAATCTAAGCATATTTTTATATTTTAATGAATTATTGACATTTAAACAAAATTTCAGTTTTTCTATTACTTTTCTTATAAAATACTACATTATTTCTTTTAATTTGTTTATTATCATTTAATAATAATAACAATATTACAAACATACAAATATGGACCACACGATAGTTTATTACTATTATATTGATATAGGAAATCATATACATTTCTCGTAAATAAGTTGAATTTTATATTTTCTGAAATTTATAAAATTTATAAGATTTATCATACATGACACTTTTATATCATAATACTTAAATTTTAAAAAAATCTATGTTTTGAGGTACCGAGAGCTCTTAATAAAACTTGTAAGGACATTCAACTATTCAATAATATTATACCCAATATTGTTATTTTATTAGTCAAATCTATTCTGGTCAAGAATATTTGAATATCCTTATCCTTTTATCCGGCACTTTGGTCAATGGAAAGTAGAGATTTTGCTTTTAGTTTAGCTCTTTTTACAAGTTAGGCATACTAAGCCCTGAATTAGCAAATTTAATTCCAATTACAAGCACCTTCTAAAGTGACTGCAAAAGTGTGACCGGATTGGGAGTAATTTAATAATGATAAAATTACTAAAATATACAACTATTTTAAACTAATTATCAAAAAATTACACTCCAACACTTTATTCCCAAAACATACAACTAATTAAAATTATAAATACTAAATAATTTATATTTTTTTAACCGCTTTCTCTCTCTCCCCTCTCTCTCTCTTTATATATATATATATATATATATACACACACATACAAAAATATCAACTACAACATTCGTCCTCCTCTCTCCGTCACCTATCTCCACCACCTTCCGCCGCACCTCCCTCCATCTCCGATTTCGTCACCACTTCCTCAAATCTCAACTCTCCATCTTCCTCACACTCCTACTTTAACCCCAATTTTCACCGTCCGATCAAAACTCATTCCCCCAATAAAATTCTCATATAAACCCAAATCTTTAGAATTTCGTACATATTATTTTTTTTGTTTTGTGCTCTAGATATCAGGTATGTAGATAATTACATTTATTTGGATTTTTGTTTTGTTTTTAATCTGATTGTGTTTTCTACTTGTTGGAATTGATTTACTTAAGAAGGCTCATTTTTATTTTTTTTTATATGAAATTGGCTTTTGTTTACGTTCGATTGGAGTGATTCTCATTTTTGTGGCATAATTGATAAATTATTAAATAATCGAAGATTTATCGTTTTCCTCTTCATGGATTTTATTGTTGGAATTGATTTAGTCAAGAACTTCATTTTCATTCTTTGTATATGAATTAGGATTTTGTTTTTCTTCGATCGGAACGATGCTCATTTTTGGGGCATAATTGGTAATTAATTAAATAATTATGAATTTATCGCTTTCCTTTTCCACCCTAGCCATACATAATATATTTTGTATTCATTGACATTTCCCCTTCTTTGTGTTTTTGTTATTCATACACAAATATATGCTATTTAATACAGCCATACACAATACACAATTATACATGCTATTAAATACAGGTATACACAATACACTTTTTATACATGCTTTTTAATACAGGCATACACAATACACTTTTTGTACATGCTATTTAATACAGGCATACACAATACACAATTATACATGCTATTAAATACAGGCATACACAATACACTTTTTATACATGCTTTTTAATACAGGCATACACAATACACTTTTTATACATGCTATTTAATGCAGACATACACAATACACAGTTTATACATGTTTTTTTAATACGGGCATACACAATACATTATTTATGCATGCTCTTTAATACAGACATACACAATACACAGTTTATACATGTTTTTTAATACATGCATACACAATACACTATTTATACATGTTCTTTAATACAATAATACATAATACATATTTTATACATGCTAATACGGGCATACACAATACATTATTTATGCATGCTCTTTAATACAAACATACACAATAAACAGTTTATACATGTTTTTTAATATGGACATACACAATACACTATTTATACATGTTTTTTAATACATGCATACACAATACATATTTTATACATGCTCTTTAATACATGCATACACAATACACAGTTTATACATATTTTTTAATACAGGCATGCACAAAACATTATTTATACATGCTATTTAATACAGACATACACAATACACAGTTTATACATGTTTTTTTAATACGGGCATGCACAATACACTATTTATACATGCTCTTTAATACATGCATACACAATACATATTTTATATATGTTTTTTTAATACATGCATACACAATACATTGTTTATACACGCTCTTTAATACAGTCATACACAATACATTTTGTATCCATTGACAGTTTATACATGTTTTTTTAATACGAGCATACATAATACACTATTTATACATGCTATTTAATACAGGCATACACAATACATATTTTATATATGCTTTTTAATACAGGCATACACAATACATCTTTTATACATGTTCTTTAATACATGCATACACAATACATTGTTTATCCATTTACACTTTTTGTGTGTTTTGTTTATGTTGTTTTGTAGTGCAATAGGCAGTTTTCTGATGATGTGAAATCTAGATGTTGTCACGGTTGTTAGTTCTAAGATGTTATAATTGCAATACAAATCGATATAAGTTTTGAAAATTTGGTGGCTAAAATTTGTGATATTTTTGGCCGTATTTGGATAAAAGTGATGTGTTGTTGACATATTCTATTCCTCAAAAATGCCGATTAACTTGTCAATATAGTGTTTATACATGCTCTTTAATACAGTCATACATAATACATATTTTATACATGCTCTTTAATACAAGCATACACAATACACAGTTTATACATGTTTTTTTAATACGGGCATACATAATACATTATTTATACATGCTCTTTAATACAGACATACACAATACACAGTTTATACATGTTTTTTAATACGGACATACACAATACACTATTTATACATGCTCTTTAATACAGGCATACACAATACATATTTTATACATGCTCTTTAATACAGGCATACACAATACACCGTTTATACATGTTTTTTTAATACGGGCATACACAATACTTTATTTATACATGTTCTTTAATACAGACATACACAATACACAGCTTATACATGTTTTTTAATACGGACATACATAATACACTATTTATACATGCTCTTTAATATAGGCATACACAATACATATTTTATACATGTTTTTTAATACAGGCTACACAATACATTGTTTATACACGCTCTTTAATACAGTCATACACAATACATTCTGTATCCATTGACACTGTCTATTTTTTGTGTTTTTCTTATTATTCATACACTACACTTTTTATACATATTCTTTAATACAGGCATACACAATACATATTTTATACATGTTTTTTAATACGCGCATACACAGTATATTATTTATACATGTTATTTAATACATGTATACACAACACACAATTTATACATGTTTTTTAATACGGGAATACGTAATACAAACATACACAATACATTGTTAAACATTGCACATAAAAAGTGATGATTTCATATTGCATACACAATGTAATTTTGCATACATAATACAGGCATACACAATACATTGTTCGACTTTTTAAAGGTTTTTTCAGCACTTTTTTGGTTTTTTCGGCTTCTCGACTTTTGTGAACGTTTTTCATTCTTTTTGTGATTTTTTTTTTGTTTTTTTACTTTTTTAACCATTTTTTGGGCTTTTTCGGGTTCCAGACTTTTTAAAAGGTTTTTTCAGCCTTTTTTGGTTTTTTTCGGGTTCACGACTTTTTTGAACTTTTTTCATTTTTTTGTGATTTTGGATATTTTTTGGGTTTTTTTACCAATTTTTTGGGTTTTTTCGGTTACCGACTTTTTTAAAAGTTTTTTCATCATATTTTGGGTTTTTTTGAATTCTCGACTTTTTTCACTTTTTTTTGTAATTTTACCATATTTTCTTGTTTTTTTTTGTTTTTTACCATATTTTTGGGCTTTTTTCAGGTTCTCGACTTTTCTGAACTTTATTTTTATATATTTTTGTGAATTTGGATTTTTCTTGTTTTTTTTTTAATTTTTTGCCACTTTTTTGGAGTTTTTTCGGGTTCTCGACTTTTTAAAGGGTTTTTCAGCACTTTTTTGGTTTTTTCGGGTTCTCGATTTTTGTGAACTTTTTTCATTCTTTTTGTGATTTTGAATTTTTCTTTGTTTTTTTTATTTTTTTAACCATTTTTTGGGCTTTTTCGGGTTCCCGACTTTTTAAAAGGTTTTTCCAGCCTTTTTTGGGTTTTTTCGGATTCTCGACTTTTTTGAACTTTTTTTATTTTTTTGTGAATTTGGATTTTTATTGCTTTTTTTTTATTTTTTAACATTTTTTTGGATTTTTTCGGGTTCCCGACTTTTTTAAAGGTTTTTTCAGCATTTTTTTGGGTTTTTTCAGGTTCTCGACTTTTTTTAATTTTTTTTAATTTTTTTTTTTTCGGTTTAGAAGTCATTTTAACATTAAATAAGATAGTATTTTGTGGGAAAAATGATGATTTAGAAATAGAGGAGAGAGAGGAGATTAAGAAATTTTTTGGTAGGTGAGAAGAAATATATATTTTTTTCTATTTTGGTGAATTGTATGTTTTGGGAATAATTTGTTTGGGTTGTATGTTTTGGGAATAATTTGTTTGGGTTGTATGTTTTGGTAATATTCATTTATGTATGTATGAGCCAAGACAATACACCAAAAGGCGTTCGCATGTACATGTGTAAATTATTCTATACTCCTCTAGTACTCCTTCAATCAGATTTATAACCATACATTTAGTGGGTATCATAGTCTTATATAATAAAATATATTAAATGTTTGATTATAAATCTTGTTGGAGAAGTCCTCCAAGAAAACCAAATAATTTCTCACACGAAACAGCTGAAAAGCTGATTTTAGAAGTTGCATACAAACAATCTCCTAAGAAAGTTTGTTTAGAAATGGAAAATTCATAGGTTACTACACTGACTTCATAAAAAAATAAACATATATAACTTTTAAAATAAATAAATAAATAAAACAGTAGATAAATAAATCAGTGTGTAATAATGAACCGAAGCAATTGGGCCTTCAATTACAATAGGCCTTATTTTTTCTTATTACCAGGGCGAAACAAAGACAGTTTTTGTATGGGCCTCTGTAAAAAATATGTTGAATAAATCATAAAATAAATAAGGTGTAATATAAAAATAAAGAATTTTTTTTATGTTTAACATAACATAAAATAAATCTGAAGTTAAGACAAAGGGTATTGGGCAATAAAATAATTTTTTTGTAATCTTGTTTAGGAAAATACAATGGTCATTTATAAAATTTGGTAATTTCAAGGTAAAAAACATAAAATTTTAGAAAATAGCAGCTAACATGATTTGAATTCCTAATCTTCCACTACATTAAATCCAATTTTACCACTACACCAACAACTTTTTTGTTTAATTAGATGGATTATCAATGTATATATTTTATAAAAATTTAAATTACACATGTAAAAAAAAATCACGGCAGAAGTGGTCACGGCCACCCCCAGCCACCCCTTGGGTCCGCCCTGAATACTACCTATAAAATTAATAAATTACATTTACTCTTTTTAAAGTAAATAAAATGGTAACATATATTGTATGGGTTTACACGAGTAAATATTTGGTGAACCAGGTCGATCAAGATCTGGTTGTCTCAAATAATAAAATCATACAAAAATATTAGGAAATATTTATGGGGGCTACAGTTAAATTTTAAAAAATCAGAATAATAAAATATGATTGGTTTAGTGGGTGGACGGAGACCTACCCAAATAATACGCACTCTTTTATCATTTAAAATTGACAATCAATCGTTAAAACATATTATTAAATATCGGCTAAATCTGAACCTTTGTTTAAAGTGTATTAAATATCGGTTCAACTTAATATGGTCAATTTATTTACTTTGCTCATAAAAAAATGAGGATTAAGATCTGAAATTTTCTTATTATTCTTATATTAACACCTTTTAGCTTCATTGTGTATTAATGAGTTGAATTTGAGTGGCAACCAACTATTTTTATATATTTTTTATATATTGTGTAAATTAAAGTTAATATTCAAGGTTTATTTTATGTATCCGATTTGGGTCTCCAAAATGATTGATATGACACTGCCTATTCCTGGTAAAAGAAATTACACATTCCATATTCATAGTTTGAATTGATATTCAATCCATGTAGAATTGGGAAAATAAACTGCACATTCACTAACAAACATTAACAATTTACATAATCAGGCTTAAAAATTAAACAATCAACGCATTACATTAACTTTTGTTGACTTTTAAACGGAATTTTGGTGAAGTGCGATCATGTGTCCACTTTGAATGAAAATTGACTGTTTCGTATGTGATTTAATCTGTCCAAACTTCTGATAAAAAGTCAACAACAGAGTGTGATGATTTTTTGATTTGTTATAGTTGGATTTGCAAACCGTTAATATTCGTAAAATGAGTATGCAACTTATTAACCACCAACAAGCTGATGCATCAAACAATAATTTTCTCTTATAGAACATGACACGCGTAAACCTTCGGTAGTAATTAACATGGATATCATAAGATTATGATAACCGATAAACATAAATTATAGGCACAAAAATAGTATTACTGGAAATCAAATTTTGTGAAGCCGGGTATAATAAGTCGACGGGGAAACATTGGATAATTTTAGTGCTATAATTTACCAACCCCAAAAATGTTATTGCAAATCATCAACCTGTAGTATATGGGATGGGGGTAATTATGTTCACTTCTACAAACTTGGATAGTAAATATGTAAACTATCATTGATCTGTCCCTTCCATTCTTCTACAAACTTGGGTAAAACTTAAAAGTGAACCTAATTAATTTATCTTCATTTCAAAATCTCTCTCTCTCTCTATATATATAGACAGAGAAAGCCTGGATTTTTCCAGTGCAATTTATCTGTTTCCACTTTGTAATTTTTTTTTACGAACCGTAAGTCAAATTTACGGTTTTGACTGTAAAATTATCAATTTGCTTTGCTTTAAAAATCTGAAAATTTTTCATTTCAAATGGCCTAATTAACTAAAAAAAAAACATTTACGGACCGTAATCGTGACTTACAGTTTGATAAAATGTAAATAAATTAATTTGTTTCGAATAACATGATAAAATGTCGTTTCTAGTACTAATCATTTATAAAAAAATTGGTTAATTTGTTTAAAATGAAATTTGGCTACTTAACTCAAAAAAAATGTTACGGATCGTAATCGTGAATTACGATTTGATAAAAGGTCAGTAAGTTAATTTGTTTCGAGTAACATGATAAAATGTCGTTTCGAGTACTAATTAGTTAAAAAAATGGTTAATTTGTTTAAAATGAAATTTGTGTAGTTAACTCAAAAAAATATTTACGGTAATCGTGACTTACGGTTTGATAAAAGGTCAATAAGTTAATTTGTTTATAGTAACATGATAAAAGATCATTTCGAGTACTAATCATTTAAAAAAATGGTTAATTTGTTTAATATGATATACGGTTCAATAACGAACATAACGGTTGAAACGGAACTAAATTTGGAGTGGGAAGAAGTTATAGTTACAAAATATATGATATTGAAAAACATATATGAATAAGTCAAACCGTAAGTCACGATTACGGTCCGTAAATGTTATTTTTGAGTTAATTAGCCCTCTGAATTTTTTTCCAGAGGGCTTGGATTGATCGGCCGTCAACTCCGATCGATCGGCAAGCCCTTTGAATTTTTTTCAGATTTTGAACGCAGGGGCAATTTTGTAATTTTACAGTCAAAACCGTAAATTTGACTTACAGTTACGGTTTGAGCATGGAAAGGAATAAATTGCATTCGAAAAACCCAGGCGATATATATATATATATATATATATATATATATATATATATATATAATGGCGGGTGATAAGGTGACGTGTCATTTCCCATATGACGTATTAATCGAGATATTCGTAAAGCTACCCGTGAGGTTACTCTTCGTATTCAGGTCCGTTTCTAAACACTGGATTAGTCTAATCCAAAACCCTAATTTCATTAAACTTCACATTAATCGCAATAATAATAATAACCGCGACAATATTCATGAGCCTATGCTAATCTTACGAAGCGTGGAGCACAAATGAGAACCCGACTCTCGTAGCGTTATACTCACCTTATTGTCCGACGACGAAACCCTAGGTTATAAGGATGATGTGGCGTTACCCCTCGTGTCTCCTTCGATGGCCTCGAGGAGTGACGAAGACAAAATGCATTTAATGGGACCTTGTAATGGTTTGTTTTGTGTAACCGATACGGTGGATGTTGTTTTGTTTAACCCCGCGACTAGGCAATGTAGGAATGTGGCATTTCCTGATTTAAGTCCTAAGAATGATAATATTTATTATATGGATTATGAAAATCCTGTGGGTTTTGGGTTCGATTCTGTTTCTGACGATTACAAGGTGATTAGATTCGAGTCTATTGGTATGTTACGCGATTGCGACACTGGTGATGATGATGTTGAAGAAAACGAAGAATACGATGATCTTCACGAAGATCTTGAATTCAAAGTTGGAGTCTTTAGCTTGAAAACTAATTGTTGGGGGAGAAACCGCATCCGTTGTGCAAACCGGTAGAATATCCACGAGAGTAAATTAGTTTTTAGTGACCTGGGTTTTGGCCTATTTTAGGATAAGTGACATAAGTTTTTTTAATTTCGGTTTTGTGACCTAAGTTTAACTTTGTTAGCATTTAGTGACCTGCCATCCTATTTTTCAAAAAAAACAACATATTTCTTGCTAAAAGGACGAAAATACCCTCATTAAACTGAAATTTTCCTCCAAAATCTGAGGGTATTTTAGTCCTTTTAGCAAGAAATATGTTTTTTTTTTTTGAAAAATAGGATGCAGGTCACTAAATGCTAACAAAGTTAAACTTAGGTCATAAAACCGAAATTAAAAAAACTTAGATCACTTATCCTAAAATAGTCCAAAACCCAGGTCACTAAAGACTAATTTACCCTATCCACGATTAGTAACTGCAATTTGTTCTTGAATGGGGAATTTCATTGGTTAGGAGGTGACGGTGATTGTATCTCTTGGATCCTTGTGTTTGACCTCAATAAGGAAGCTTGGAAACAGTTTGAGCTGCCTGATGGTTACCTTGAAGACGAATATGATCTCTTTAAGCTATCGGTCTTGAACGAGTCCCTGGCAACGATGGGCAATTGGTGTCGTTTGGCAACGATTGGCAATTGGTATCGTTTGGCAACAAGGAAGAGTTTCTCTTAGAGAACATAGATGGGCAATTGGTGTCGTTGAATATGAACACAAGGGAGGTAAAGGAGTTTCAAGTCCACGGGGTTCCTGGGTCGATGCAAGTATTCCGTTATAACGAGAGCTTAGTTCCACTCAACCGATGAAAAGAGTGTCTTTTTTGCTCGTTACATGATAAATGGGCTTATTTACCTTGGAAATAAACAAAAAAAAAATAGAAAAATGGGTTGCGTTGTTCTTCTGATCTGCGTGAAGACTCGATTTACTGTAGTAGTTTACTGCGAGTGTTTTTCCTGCTGTGCATTTCCTCGTTTGTTTGCTTCTTAGTGGTAGTTATGGCAATGGCTATGTCTTGTGCCTGGTGTTGCCTGGTGTTTAGACTCTTGTATGCTTTGTTTTTCTATTATTCCTAGTATGTCAATTGACTCAATTTAGTAAAATTTTGCTGTTAACAGTCCAAATTAGGCTCCTGTTTCTATATTCTTTCGGGTGGTTATGTTGCAAATCTGGTTTTTGAAATAATATCAGTTGCTTTTTCTTTCCTGGCCAATAAACATATAAATAAAATTAGCATCTACAATAGTATTTGATTACTTTGGTGACACAATTTACAAAGCAATATCATAGACAAAAAAAAAGGTATTGCTGGAAATCGATTTACCAAAGCAGGGTGTAATGGGTCGATGGGGAAACATTGAATAATTTTAGCGCTAAATTTTATCAACCCCAAAAATGTTACGGTAAATTATCACAAAAGAAACACCTCAACTGGTTGTAACCGCGTTATAAAGCAGCGACTCTAATTGTTCCAAACTGCAGCAACACATCAAAACAGGAATCGACAGTTGGTTAAAACATTTCGAACCTTGCCACCAGCTATAGGTAGCGAAAGGATCAAATTAAGGGTACACTTTTACATACCTTATACTTCCCAAGTCAGGATAGATTCCGATTGCATCTTTGAATTCCTATATGATAAAGATTTTGTGTTTAACCATTTGATCACTAATGTCAAATTAAGAAGGGGAAATAAGTGCTTAGTCATAAGACTCTTATTATCATGTTAGCAATTTCCATGGAATTCGGGTAAAATTTTCATTTAGTCTCAACGTGAACAAACTTTATACACTGATTTGACCTTTGTACATATACTGGTAAATATATAGAGAGGAAAAGAAAGACACCTGCTTTGCTGTCGACGGAGTATAACTAATTATACATGACATCCCGGCACCTGTGGCTGCCTAAATTTAAAAAATTAATTAGCTTAAAGACTTCAGGAATTTTACAGCAAACAGGTAACACGCCCATGGTCTAACATGGAGATGCTCAATATACTGAAAATGAACTAGTTTTATAAATACTGTAACTAAGAATTCCGATCTAATAAGTTGAAAGAAACTGTCTTTCAGGCATTTTCTTTGAAATACGAGTTCATAACACACACAAAATAACGGCGTGGCATTATGCAATGCCAGTGTCGATTTATTAAACACGATCTAAGAGTAAAACGATGATCTCAAGGTAGATATGTATATCAAGCTTTCTGATAGGCATACAAAATAATACTTAAATATAATATGAGATCAACCTGTAGTCCAATGACAGAATCCTCGACGACCAAACATTCTTTACCAGACACCCCTAGCTTCTGCAAGGTTTATCAGTTCTTACTTCTTAGCTAGAAAATCCGTTAAATTTGAAAATTTGAAATGCTCAAAGTGAAATGGTACTGTAAAACTCACCTCAGCGGCTGTTAAATAAATTGAAGGATCGGGCTTCTTTTCTTTCACATCGTCGCCTGGGGTAAAAAAAATAAACTTGTATATTATTATTTTCTTTATTTGGGGGAGATGGTGGAAGAATATCAAGGCATTGACAACGAGTTTAACCAGTAAACGTTAACAGTCATACCTGCCAAGAAACAATCAAGGCTACTGAAGCGCTCCTAAAAAGAAGAAATATCATAGATAAGTGTGACAAAAAGTCGAAACTAAAATATAGTCGAAGAGTCCAAATTTAATCAAAGAACTTACAATTCCAATAAGGTTTTCCAGGCAGAGTACGACGGAACTTTTAGTTGCAGCAGAGCAAACTGCTAACAATTTACCCTGTAAAACCATTCACCGCCAAGTTTATTTTAAAAAAATTTACTAATGGAACTGGAAACTTAGATCATTCATATGCAATTTACCCCTTTGATTTTAAAATTTAATCATTTCCGATGCAATTTATAATTTGTAACACACAGCCATACTGTGTGTGTGCAATTCATTGAAGTTCAAAATGGTTTTTACAGGAAATTTAAATCCTTCATGGTATGAATAAAAAACTTGGAAAAACAGGCGATTTAGAATACATTTAAAACTAGAAACTTCTATTCCAAAATTGAGAAGTTAATTACGTTTCTAATGTAAAAATGTCTATCTTACAGAAGTCTTGGCCTCATCCATCAATCTCAGAACACCAGGTCTAGGCTCCACCTGCACAACACAAACAAATCAATGTCGCTCAAAGTCCCAGATTATGGAAATCGGTTGCGAAGACAGCAAAAAAAAATTGTTCAATAAATGAGATTTGTCTTACAGTTCCAGATTTGATAATCTCCTTATACCTTTCAGTCTTCCAGTCCTAAGGAACAAAACAGAAACTTAAGACTGATGAACGCACAGCTAAAACTATTGTAGTTTCTTTCAGAATAAAAAGATATTAGCTTAGGAAGTTAGAATAAACGCATTGGCCTAAATTTACCATAAAACACAGTATTCATTCGTCAAACTGAAGATTGTACCTGGAGAGTATCTATTAACTTTGCCCTGTCAGCATCATTCTGTGGAGGTGTCTCAAAGATTGTCGATGATGGCCAACCGTGCTCCTTAAAATACCTACATTTAATTCTATTCAATAAATCAAACAACAGATGAAAATAGTTATGCTTTCGGGTCATGGACTCTGAACTTGGAACAATGCACTTCCTATTTGATAAACAAAGATGTAATGTACCCACAAATTTCCGAGGCTGTTCTTGTTACAGTCATGAAAGAATTTTGTCAAATCACAATTTACCCTCATGACTCACCGTCCAAAGTTCAAGAACATAAACTAACTACGTAAAGTACATATTTGACTGTTTTATTGTCCACAGTTTGTAAGCAAAAATCTGTCTTTTCTCTCTATGTAATCCACACTCATAATTCAAAGTTCAAGCACCTAATGGTCCTAAACTAACTACATTAGACACGTTAAGTGTTTGCTCGACTCTTTTTTTCTCTACCATAGTTCAGTCTCATCATTCATAGTCCAAAGGCATAAATAACTACCTATCATACTAACGAGATTTGCTAGGCTGCTAGCGTGTCTATTGTTTTCGACCAAAAAAACTATCAATCTCTGCCATGCTTTGTATCAAATTTCAAGCAAAAAAAGCCATAATTCCTCCATCACATTTCACTGTCATTATTTAAAGGCGAGACACCAAAATAAAACTGCTACATCTTCTCTAAAAGATACAAGGCAGGTTCTTGGTGGAAATAGCTTACCTAGCGCTTAATTCTGCCTAATATTACAGAATCACCATCTAATCCTCTTAATCCCCTCTAATCACCTAGATGCTTATTCTTTGCCTACTGCCTAATTTCCATGGCAAGAGTGGCTTGCATATCTCTTTCTAAGTAAGAAGCTGACCTTTTCTCCATCAAAATTATTATGCTGACATGTTGAGAAAGATTTTAGTTTCAAATTTAGAAAACGACTACTGTCACAACATCACACACTAAATAAAATTTCCTTCAGTTAGTCACCCAGGAGATGAGCTATATGGTGACCATTCAGTGCCACGCCACCTCCCATAATCGTGATCCTTGAATTTCTTGTCAAGTATTTTGACTTAATTTGTTGAAAATAGCGATTGAGCCCCTCATGATTTTATTTTATTTGTCATTTTACCTGACATTACACTTTCATGTAAGTTCCGTCACGCGACTACAATTTTCTGGCTTCGCAGCTGTAGTTAGCAGTTGAGCCAAGTTGAGTGTAGAACTGAAACTTGAACGATCCTAAATGTAACAACGATAGCAAAATTCATCAAAAATAAAAGAAAAAGAGTACCAACGCATCTTGGGTTTGCCACCGCCAATTGTATTCTGGAGCACATCATAGAATTTCGAGTCCCAAACAAGCGGCTTCGACGAAGATGGAGAACAACAAACATTAAAGTGAGAGAAAGCATCGTTATAAGCCTGGCGATGAAGATCCTCCGACTCTAGTATCACTCCGTCACAGTCAAATATCAACGCCTTCAAACCCGAAGAACAAGCAGTTACTTTCAGTTTCTTTACAGAGGTGTAGGTGGTGAGTCTTGTGGCGGTACGCGGAAGGGTAAAGAGGCGTCGGAGGGTGGTGCTGCAGGAGAGAGAGGGATTGTGAGGGGCAAGAAGGGTGGATGAGGCCATTATTAGTATGGAAAAATTTAGTGTTCTGTATCAGTGTATGTTCTATATGAATGTATGTCTATATCTTCTGTTTGGTGTTCTGTGGAGGAGAAAGTGATGACTAGACTTAGCAGATTTAACTGTTTTGCATTCCACATAGCCAATGCAAACCTTTCCTTAAACTTAACTAAGTAATTAAATTTTTTAATACTTTAAATTTTTTAATACTCGTAATTTAGTTAAATAATTTTTGACACGCGTTTATGCACGTCCTCACTAGAGTCTAGAGTCATCTGATCAATATAGATCGAGGTAGATAACCGGACACATGTGGGTCAAAATGTATGAATGTGTGTCAAAAACTATCTATCTATAGCATTATTCATAAGTCAATGGTTGAATTTGAGTTTATTACGGTAGTAATTGTGACATGCATGCTTAGTTTTTCAGCTAATTCTTCTTAATAGAATGAGCGAATTGGCACGAAGTGTGTTTTGTCCTTATGTTGCGTATTGTCGTTGTCATGCATGTATATATAACTCTATCTGGGTGTATGTATACACATTTTACTGTGTGTGTATGTTTAGCGTAAGTGAGTTTGGTTTGTATAGTAGGCAATAACGACGAGGTATCGTTAGCTTAGACGCAGATGAGTCTTATGAAAACAAGTCACCGTTTTTTTTTGTATAATACGCTCATTGTTTTCACTAACTTTTGACAATAGGTAATTGTGTAAAGTAATAACTAGCAGAAAGATGTCAGATTAGCGACCGGGTTCGTTAATTTTCGCTTTGCAACTACCTGTTTTGACGAGATGGAGAGGGAAATTCACTTTGCGACGATTTAATTATGCTAACATTGACAATTGATATGTATTGCTAGTTCGAAAAAACAAGCGTTCACAAGAAACTATGAGGTAAAAAGAAGTCTACTGCTTCCTACAACACCCGCAATGTAAATTTCCCATTATATATTCATGTTCACTATTTAAGTCAACAATACTTGAACAAAGCTAACTATTACAAGTACTATTTATTACTACTAAGGATTGTAGAAGTGACTCCCACATCTGCATTTCCAACCAAGGGGTTTGTAATTGGAGTACCTATTTCTTGAATAAGGTGACGGTTCGTAATAGTCCATTGGGTTGACTCGATGTTGACTTGGTTCGGCTCGGTTGTGACTCGGCATTGTAGGTACTTGTACTGCTAGGCATGGGTGACATTGGTTGCACTTGTTGTGGCACGTTGGTGGTGTCGATCCCAATCTGGTCTTCCCTTCAAATAACGAGTTCTACAGCAACAAATTAATAATATTTCTCAATTTCATAGCACATTTAAGGAATTATCTTGATATTTTTGAAGGAATTACATTGATCTTTGTTTAAGTAGGTAAATGACTCGTTTGAGTATTGAGTCTGAAAAAAGCTTCCGTTCTGACCAGAAAAATCAGAAAAAAGACCGACGTTTGTTCCGCCCTAACAAATACTATAAGAAAGTTGTAAGCGAAATTGGAAATAAAGCTTATAAAAAATGCATTAGAGGGTTGGAGACCAATTTTTTTGAAGGTTAATCTGATTATCCGATTAATGAAAAAAATGCAATACAACTGCTACTTACATGAATTTTCTTAATCATACTTCCAGAAGTCGTTCAACATAAAGGTAAAAATGAAAAACGGTGCAAACTTTGTCTATTACTATGAGCTTTTACAGAAATGGAATATCCAGAAAATATGGATGGTGTATTATAAAGCTTCTTGTTGAAAACCATGGAACAATGATTCAGATGTATCTATTTGCCATTTTAAGTGTCAAGCTTTTTAAGAATATCTTAGTGGAGTAGTTTTCATTTCAATAAACATAAGAGAGAAACAAAACTGAAAACGGGAAAAAGGCAAGCAATTTGTTGAGGAAAGCGAAAAAGCAGGTATGGTGAATTCTTCGCCAAAATATTGAAAAAATTCTTCTGTTTATCAGACTTTGTGAAAAATGATAATTGGTTATATTTCGATGAAATGTACTATTTGTCACTAGAAAAGCATCCGGTGAGTTTTACAGACATTCATTCAAGTTTCTATTTAGCATTATTTAGTTTCTGTTGATAACCGTTTATCACCAATTTTTTCCACGACGAGTTTCACACCCTATACAAAGTTCCCCGTGATTTCAAGAAAAAGTTATAAAGATCCGACTTGGTGAATATTTTCAATTACAAACGTTAAATAATGAAAATATTTTCAGAATTATACTTGTTTGGGTTCAAATTATGAAGGGTTCACTGTAAAGGGGTATTAGTAAAACTCTGTAGCCAACTCTAAACCAATTACAGTAATGTTTAGTACTTTGTCAATTTGTACACTGTCAAGTTGTACTATGACATTTAACTTTAACTATTAACTGTGGTGCTTTCCCTTTTGGATTTTGGTTGTCAGTAACTTTTTGAGTTAACTTTTTTTTTTTGAAAGCTATTTTCGGAAGTTCAACATACTCCGTCTCAAGTTTACACTTAAATTGACACTTATACCCTGACATTTAAAGTAACAATATTTATTTATTTAAAAAAAAAAAAAACTTACAAAATTTTTTTTAGATCGCAGACCTAATTAGTGACGGATTTTGATTTTCAACGCCCTAATCGGGGACGGCATGGCGACGAATTTCAATTTACTGACAGATATTGTCATTTAGCAACAGATTTCTATCATATTTGTCCGTCACTAATCGGAAACCTTTTTTTTTTAGAGGTTGAATTTTAGGTGAAAATGTTTGGAATTCTTAAATAACCCAGTTTTGAAAGCAATATATGTACCACACCACTGGGTTCATCATGTTTTTGACATTTCTACCAAATTGACCGAACCCATTATCTAAGGTTTTGAATTGTGAAATTATTTATACATGTTGCTATATTGATACATCTGATAATACAACTATACAAGCTACTGAACTGTAATAAAACAGAACGTTACCTCAAAAACATTTTTGCAACAATTTGCAGGAACTAATATTGTAACTATTCCAACCTCTCTTATTTTAGTAAAAGTTATTTTCCCATAATGACTCACTAAAAGCATATACCCCAAAGCCAACTAATATGTAATAATGTAAAATACATAAATATACGTACCCGAGTGGTGTCCGAAGGTGGGGTCTGAATTTGAGCAAAGCAAGAAGGTGTAGAAATAAGGAAAATGAGGAAAATATATGCAACAAAAACAGTAGTTGTAAAACTAGTATTAATATTGGCAGGACTAATTATGGTGGGGATAAGATGGAATTTATTACTAACAGAATTCATGGCACATTTCATTTCCCATAATCATAAACCATAGAATGAAAAGGAAAACATTTTGTTCCAAGTTGAATTCTTATATAGTTGTAGTACTCGTGGGAAACAAAAAACTATGGATAGAATTATGGAATAAATGAGTTGTGTGTATTTTTTGAGAAGAAGATAGAAAAAACTTGTAGGGATGGGGGTGGGTGAGTGGGGGATCACCTGAGTAAATTTAAGAGGGGGAGTGAGAAATAGGAATGGAGACCAGTCACTAAAAGTAGGGTTGGGTTGGCTGACAAGATGAAAGCTACTACTCACTACTCAGTAGGGCATGCAAAATTAAATAAATTCTAGTGTCACACTAATTACTCCTATCTTTGTTGGTCCTATATGTATATTTATATTATAATCTATACGTCCCGATATTATAAGTGTTTTCTTTACAAAACTTGTGAAATTTAAGTATTTAAATTAATTATTCTTAAAATTCAATAAAAGTATTAAAAAGTCAAAATTTTCAAACAAAACTATTTGTGTAAATTTGATATGGTTTAACTACCAAAAATTCATATTTTCAAAAATAAAAAAGAGAAAATTTACTAAAAAAAAATGAAAATGAACATTTATTTCGGGACGTCCCAAAAAAGAAAGCAGTACATTTATTTCGGGACATAAGGAGTATATGATGTACTTCTCCATGTATTCGGAGTCTCTAAATTCTGTTTTGGATTTACTGTTTTGGTTAGGATGGTTTGATTCTTGCATACACGGGTGATCGGGGGTAGATCGTGAGACCGAACATGTCAAAGATGAAGAGATGAAATTCGTGTATGATTTATTCATATATGTTTAATAAATGTACATGAAGCATAAACAGAAAAGTTATCATTGAATACATATTTCCGGAGTTAAACTACCACATTTCTTTATACCAAAAACCACTGGATTCACAGATTTCAACCAAAATACCTAACCTATTAAGCCACTATGTACTATCTCAGCAAGTCTAGTAACGTGTTGACTCAAACAATATTTGATGTAATTAAAGCACTGTTTAAAATGGAATTTTGATAGTCTAACGATGGACAACATTTCATTTGTTTTTGAGAAGGGACAAGTTGGAAGTCCTGGTAAATAAATAAATCTCGAAATAGGCATTTAATTGGAACGATGTTTACAATCCGGAGAAGTAACTCGGTAGTCACAGTCGGAGCAACAACCTCACTCATTTTAAAAAAAAATTGATAAAAAAATTAATTTTTCATATATATTTCAATTCAATCATTTAAATTTTAGTGTTTAAAACCCTCAGTTAGTAAAATACATTAATATAAAATATAATTTTAATTTTAATTTTATATAAAATCATCACTCACCGGTTCGTCACTATTTCCAATGCTAGATCCCTGTCAAGGATTCAAGTGTACAAGTGAGTAGTTATGAGTTAATTTCAAAGAAGACTGATTTTCTACCATTTTCATATTTATCCCGACATCACAACATGGGGTTTGATTCATGACTATGATTGATTTGAATCAGTAGTACACTGGGATATTGTGATTTACTTTTTCCATTTGTATCTAAAACTCAATTGCTATATTTGAAGGCAAATTACTAAACGAATTTAGAAATTCTGGAGTTGTATAAAAACAGCCATAAAAAAACATGCAGCTTTACAACCAAGCATACCAAAAACAGCTAACTGAAAATGGTCAAAATCAAGTTCAGCATTTAAACCTGGAGTTTGAAGAGTGGGCATTATTCAGTGAGATGTGCTGCCTCACTTTTTTCTGCAATTCAACAAATTTGGCTAATTTTTTAAGTGTTGCAATCATGACTCAAGATCCAACAAATTTAATTCAGTCAAAATAAAAGTGACAAATGGGTATAGACATCATGGTGTTTTTTAATTTATACTACTTGGTTTTTACAAACTGTAATCACTTCACATGTGCCCCTGCAGCCTAAAAACTCATCAAATTTTAACTACTTTGAATAGATTTCAAGTATCAAATGAGACTAACATATGTTAGACAACATGAGTTGATGTAGTTATGATTTAATCCCAGAGTACCAAAGTTTTCCTATAAATTATACTGTAGAAAACACATTTCGAGAACAAGGTATAACTAGCATTTGTCATCTTATTAATCTTCAACAAAAAAAAGAAGAGCATTTGTCATCTCAAGTCATGTGACATCGAGTTGTGATTTTGAAAACTACAGTACAATGGAGTCAAATAGTCCCAACTCCCAAGTACGAGGGATAACTTTTTTTGTCAGACTAATTTAAATTTAATTCTTCTAACATCATTGAAATCATTCTTCGAGTCTTTGATTCTTAGATAATTCTGCATTAAACCCCACTAAATCAATACGAATATCTTGTGTCGGTGTGGTCTGCACGAGACATAATCAGGAAAACACATTGTGCATGCAAATAGAAAGAATTGATAGGAGAATTTGTCCGTTTATATCGACATAAGTATCTGAAAGCGAGTCGGGAAACATGATTCTACAAAAAATAATCATAGATTTTCACAGTAACTAAGATTGAGACATGGAAAAGCTAGCCTCACTTCTCCAAGTTTTTGACTAATTTAGACTAAACAGACAGTTAATTATAGAGCACACCAATCCAGTGCACTAACAATATAAATGAAAAGTGTTAATCAAACAGGACTTCACTTAATTCGTCACTTTGTTATCCAATGAAAATATTTGGTTTCCATGGTATCAAAGATAAAGCATCGAAGCCTGCAGGCGGTGGGCGGAAATCGAACAAAATATTAAATGATTCATTTAGTTATCAGCTAACAGAGAACCTAAAGCTGGCCAATAATTACAGGCCTAAACAATCACTTGGATATTAACAATTTCGATCGATACGCATCTTCGTCTTGTATAATCGGAGGTATAGTCCATGTGCCAAGAGAGGGACCAGTTATCTTTCCTCCTACACAAATCACAAATCCAAAGACACAAACTTCGCATCTGTGACAATAAAAAATTCCATGTAGAGAATATATGGTAGTAAAAGGAGAGGTATGGTTCATTAAAAGTTCTCTTAATTTTAGACAATTAATAACTATTTACCTTCTTTAGTGGCTTCTTCACATCGTTTCTTATAATTATGTGCTAGCTGAGGACCTAGAGCTCTTAACAAGTGCTCATATTTCTCTTCAGCCTCGGTAATGTATTTTGCCTGTGAGAGAGAAATATGTTAAAAAAAAAAAATGAATCAGCGAGCCTGTCAAGTAATAACTTCTTAAGCACATAACCCAGCTTTTTTTACGTTGGCAAAAAAGGTTAAGTTTATTTGGCATAAACTTCAAGGTTTTAGGCCATAAAACAAAAAAAATCTCAAAAGCTTTACATCCAAGAATAAAGAAACTTATACAATTTAGACAGAAATGCAAAATCAATTAAATCACTGTAACATAATATGATCAAAGATTTCATCGCAAATCTAGTAGTTCATTAATCATCACCATGAACATAACCCCAATTCCACTTGGCAATTATGTGTTGGTAAATTATAATAATATTACAATATAGGAATTTTAAATTCCATGAGTTGTTAATTTGAAATTTAAGAACAGTATGATGCTCACCAGCATAGTTGGGGCGCCAGAAGCTCCAAATATCCTCACAAACATGCGCAAAACGTTGAAGTTGTTCTCCAGCACATCATCCTACATCATAATTAGAAACTCATAAAAACTCGAAATAAAGAAATATCTGTAGAAAAGCTTCAAGTAAGGGAGCTTACCTCGTAGTCAAACCTATAGCATAACCCCATCATTTCGTTACTCAGGGCATGTGTACCATGCTTCAAACATATTGAAATGACACAATATGGTGGATCAAATCATCCGACTTAAAGATAAACATAACAAGCTTGTTTGACTTCTACATTTAAGTAAATAAGCTGCGTTTTTTTCGATTGAGGAAAAAAACTGGATTCAGCCAGCTTGAAGCATTTACAGGGGGAAAACCCAAGAAATCTCATTTTTTAAGCTGGTAAAAAGCTGGTTAACCAAAGACAGCCTAGCTTATATGCCAAAAAAGTAGAAAAGATGACCTTAAAGGCCGCACCAAACAAGGCATGAGTGATGACAAAGAGGAGCGAAGGACTTACAAATCATCAGAGAGCTCGACAAGGAATTCCGAGACTGAGAGAAATTGCATATGTAGGTCATTAACCTTCACAGAGATTCATATTAAATATTAGTGTGGTGAAAATTCGTTTCTCAAAAGAAAAGCCTTTGGAAGCAGCCAACACTTTGTTAATCCATGCATGCTAATTATTCGGGTTTGTTTGACAGCAGCTTTCAAGAAAAAAAGCTTGCATTAAATAGGTTGTGATAAAAAACCGGGCTCATCCAGCATAAAAGCTTCTACCCTTTCTAGGTCAAAAAACCAGAAAACTTCAGGTTTAGACTGATAAAAATCAACCAAAGTCCAGGTTTTAAGCCAAAAAGAGAGGTCAAAAGCTGCAACTAAACAAGTCCTGATAAGCATAGATACATACTCCTATGAAATTCTTCCTTCTTTGCACATTAAATAGATGCTTCCAGGACCTAAAATTTTAATCCAGCAAATTATCTGTTCATCCTTGCCAAAAATACCCTCAATAAAATCAATGCAACACTTTCTATACTTGCACAACTTTTAAAGAGAGTATGGCAGAGACCTCATCATTAATTTATCTACTATTTTCGGAGATTTTGAAATCATTTGGAACATCCTAAAATGGAATGACAGTCAACTATTTTGAGAGTATAAAATTCTCCGACAAACACCAGTGACTTATCAAAGTTGATTATTTGTTCAAGATGAACTTCTGGAAAGAGCAAATTGCAATGTTATTTTATGGTTTACAAGCCAAAAATCAGTACTGAAACATGGAAGCAGATGAATATACCTTCTGTCCTCTTAATTGGTAAAGAATCAGATTCAGAACCCGGTAATCAAATGATTTTAGATGGACAGCCCGCATTACATCTTCAACTAGAATCTGCAAAGGCAAATTTTTTAGGAAATGGACAACTTTCAAGCATGTTAGCGTAATAGATATATATAAATGAAAATGATAAACTATAAAACTTCTCCTATCAAAGAACACATACATATCTATATGTGGCTCGAGGTTCCACGGATCCAATATCTTCTCACATTTGGCAACGAAAATGGATAAATAAAGCAAGTAATAACATTTTTTATTATATTTTAAGCTTCAACTCGTCCTGTTTAAATAGAAAGACGATTCTAAAGAAAAGTTTAAAGTGTAAGGATTACCCCACGCAACATACCTCTTCGTTGCATGCTAATGCAGCGCATAGCTTCCTCTCCAGGCCCCAGTATTCTTCTCCACACCTAAACTCCTCCTTTATCCTATATTTGTGTAGACATAAACAAAATATGCAACAGAATACGCTACACAAATTTAACTTGTTGTTCCGCATAAAAATAATCAGGGTTCATAAATCATACCGATCTGTGAGAATTTGATGATGCTGAAGTAGAAGAGCTAAAGCTTTAAATGGATCGGTTTTTAACTGTTCTAAGGACCTGCTATCCCACCTTTCATTGAATTCCTGCAATTTATAAATAATTACCAAATTTCTTGAGAAATTCAAAGACGTTTTTTTTCTGAAAGTATTTATACCATTACCTTATGGGAACATTTTTTTAAATCTGTTCTTCTTTCATCTGGCAAGTTGACTGCTTTTTCATTCAGTCTATCCAACTGCATGACCAAAACATAGTAACATCAATCACTAAGAAAAAGAAGTGTAATAGTTCATGATGCATTTCATTCATGTTTTCTTAAATTTTAATTGCAAGACCTGAAACAAATTTGGCACCTTTTATTTTACAATTAAATGAGTCTTTATGTAAAAAAAAAAATTATGCACATAGACGTTCTTACTAATGACACCCAAAAGGCTGCAATGAGTTAAGATAAAGATGTCTCTTTTTTTCGGCAATTAAGATGTCTCTTGCCTCATTCAATTATTTTTTTTTAACTTAAATTTGGAAGTCCTTTTACAACTTGAGACTTGGAATTTGGAATATGAATAAGCCATATCTGAGTAAAGAGTCCTAATGAAAAAGAGTTCTTTATGGCGTACAGACAGACGAAGAGTTTAGAACAATTGCAATTGTTCTTAAAAATGGAAGATACTGCCAAGTACCAATGAATAATAAACAAGCCCAAACATGAGCCTGACAACTAAACAAGACGATAAATGTTCAGCTCCTTTTTCAATTAATTCTTGGATAGTAAAATGGCCAAAACAAATATTTTTACACATGATCCTATCATAAGCTAGGATTCAAGTTTTTTCAAAATTGTTAATGTATCTAAACATTTCTTCAACCACGAAAAATAGCATATATTGTTAGTTATTTGCACCGCACAGGTTGTACCTGATAAATGTAACTCTCTGTAAATGAAAGGATGGGCAAATGTTTGAAGATTGATTCCGGCGTCTTTACGTCCATATCATGAAACATAAAGTAAGATCTGCACTGTTGGAAAAAATAAATAAAAAATCACACAAGAAGAATTTTGGCAATATATATGTTTTCTTGACTTTAGAAACAAAATTTGCTCTCTTGCTATAACATAGCGATAAACTTACTGAATGAGTAATGACCAACAATAAAAGAGAGAGTTTTCACTGAAATTAGAAGTTCATTCTAAAATCGTTGAAATAATGACAAATGATTACTTACAAAATCTCCGAGGGTTGAATTTGCATCTTGCATTGCTTCCAACCCAACCATGGCCAAAATTTGGTTGTCTGATCTCAAGGAATCAGTATCTTGATTGTACTCGCCACTGCCTGCAGTAACTTTATAAACTTTAGATGATATATATGTATACACACTAGTATGCAACCATCTGCTCTTGTTAATCAAGAAAAGGAAAGAAATCATGGTGTCAAAAAGAAGTAGGTCAGGCAATAGAAGCCCAAGGAACATGGAAAATTGAAATAGCCTTTATTAAATAAAAAAACTGTATTTAATACCTTCATACTTAGAACATGGGTCAGATTCTTGAAGAAAAACAGTTGAAATCTGTGAAAACGATAAGTAAACCAGAAATTAACTGATTTGAATGCCAAATATTTAAAATCGAAGTGAATGGATGATTATGCTTACTTTTGGCAAATTCACATGTATCAACTGGCACTTCGTCTCCATGTCCAGCTCACCACATGGTTGTGCCTGTATCACATATACACGGAACTGGGACTCAGCGTAACTTAAATGGAATTTGCCGCATTTCATCCTTAACAACATTCAATTAGAAAGAAAAATAAACTAGTTATTTTATATAGGACACCACTGCCTTGTAATCAAACAAGATCGATCTTTTCTTCCTTTTCATCCTTCGAAAGATTCAAACATGAGCACCTATACCACCTAAATAAAAAAAACGTCTTTTCTTGTTTTCATCTATACAAAAATCAAACAAGAAGAAAGTATATTTAAATGAGCAACTATAATTTCTAATCAAACTACTGTTTAATAATATCAGCTTCATAACAAAGTTCAAAAATATAAAAACGAATAATTTACTGTCTATAATCAAACTTTTATTGACCAAAAGCAAAAACTCACTAAAAAAACCAGCCTTAATTTTCATTTACGAGCAAATATAATTTTGAATCAAACTATTGTTAACCAAATTCAACCCTATAAATAATATCATCTGCATAACAAAATTCAAACAGAAAAAATAAATTAAAAAAGAGTAATGTATCACTGTCTATAATCAAACTATTTGCTGAGCAAAAGCAAAAAACCCACTAAAAGAAACCAGCTTAATTTTGATTTCCACTCTTTACAAAATTCCAATAAATCTAAAATAAACGAGTAAGAAAAAAATTTACCAAAAATTGGATGAAATTAGTAAGAAAATGATCGGAGTGGGTTTGTTTGGAGTGAGAGATGAAGCCTTGAGAATGCATTAAATTTATAACTCTTTGTGCTTTTTCCAGCTGTTTTAATTCCTCCATTTCTATATTTATATTTATATTTATATTTTTATGTATGTATATAATGTTTCTGCTCTGCCAAAGGGTTTTTGCTGTAACTGAAATTTAGAAATACTGTTATGTTTAGAACTTTAGATATTAAATAACTATTGCTACTCATATTTTCATTTCGAAATCAATTGGTCCCCCCCCATAAATGGTCGTGGTTTTAAATTTGACATGTTCCGTTGATATATGTTAATCGACCTCAATACTCTTTACGATTCTTGGTATTTGATACACTGATTTGGAAAACAAGTCGGGAAAATTATACTTTTCTATACTAGACTTTTGGTGGTTAGCGAATTTTATTCAGTGGCAGTCATTTAAATACAAAGGAACAATTAAGATTGCCTTAGGGGAGCGCGGAATCCAAGACTATAAAGAAATTTCGATTGGAAGAAGCATACGTAGAGAAAGTATATTCGTGCTATAATGAGAAATTGAAAGTTTAAGCCACTCACTGGCGGATAACCCTGATTGGTTTAATATTATTTTTTTAAAGGTTCAACATGTAAGTTGGAGATGATTGAAGGGGAAAACGTTGTTTTAAAGCCTCTAGAGGGAGAAACGAAGTAGAGAAAAGATTGAAAAGGAAACAAAATGGTTTATTAGAGGTAATGCTTTCAAAAGCTGAAACCGGAAAGCCAAAATAAAATTACAATAAGACAACAGGGTCTGCTTCTGTAATTTGAAGTAGATGAAATCACTCAGAAAGATTCTCAAAGTTTAAGATTCCAGCATCAGTATAAAATTAACAAAAATATAAGGCACCTAAAGTATATATAATAATAAATAAATAAAAGGGAGAGGAAGTTGGATATTACAAATATAATTAATTCCAGTGAACAAAAATTCAATTCCTAGCATAGAACAAACACAACTATTTATTAATGTTTCTTATGACAGCCTGTGAAAAAAAAATACATATGGTATATTACAATTGTCTGGTACAGCCAGGACTTTCGAAATTTCTCTTTAACCTTTTGCAGTACCGTCTTTTCTCTTCCAAGCGGAACTTTAAAATTCTGATTACTTTGTTGAATAAATACCATACATGTGAGGAAAGTGCCGAAGACCTTGAAGACGATTTGATACACAATTTGGGGGATTTACCATTCAAATTTTGATACGAGATGCTACGCTTTGTCGTTATGACTCTCTTTCTGCCTTCCCAAAGCTTGGGTATGGGGGTTAATGATTTAATTTGCTCGGTCGTCATTTAATTTATGTTTTTCAATTGCTTTCTTTTGTTGTTCTTGAGTCGGGACTTGCTTGGTGTCCTGTAGCTTTCCAATCTTTGCTATAGCCAGAATCAGTTCAAGCTGCTTCTGCTGTTGTTTCTGCAGATATTTCACTAAATATATGACAACAATTTGAACAAAAAAATTTAATTAACCTGAAAGCTTGATTGGGTCTCTTTATTGAAAGCCTTATAAGATCAAGAAAGGGTCTCAAATTATGACATGCCAACCAACAAATTGGAGAATGTCATAATTTGCTGTACGGATACACAAAAGCTTTCACATCTCCTTCAAACGTAATAGTTAATAAAGAACTTGTTTCCTGCTCTTTTCTTAGCAAGGAACCACTGAGAAACTCAGAAAGTTTGCTGACTTCAGAGCCAGAGAGACCATTTATAACATGTAAGGAGGCTTTTCTATCATGACAGAAACGTTTATGTAATACTAGTAAACTCGCAAAGGTACCTAATAAATCATCTTTATATGCAACTTCCAACATAAACATGAATACATGTTGCTCAGTTCTAAACCCTTTATTACGTACTAATAGAATTTACATGATACGAGTGCTTGACGCAATTTGCGAGGAATGGAATTAGATTAGACATGTTTCATGTAATGATTACCTGCATTAAAAGGAGAACTTTCTGAATCTCGGACAACTCCTTTTCTAGATTTTCTTCTTGAGCAGCTAGTGCACGAGTGGCCTCGGAATTCTTTTGAGCCAAAGCCGATACCTTTAAGAAACAAAAATTTGCAAATTTAGAAAAAAGCGAAAATCCACAAATATCAAAATCGAGTTAAGTTAACCCAACTCAATGACTGCCAATCTCTTGGTCTCAACAAGTGGGAAGATTAAGAATGGTTGTGTATGTGAAAAGTTCAGAAAAAAGAGCCGCGTGCTATTACCATAAGCCTATAATGTAGAAAAGGGAAACACTTGCTAGTTGCTACTTACCGCAATGTTAAATAAGGAGAAGTTTTTTAGAGTAATATGCTATGCCAAAACCTTTTACCGCCCAAGAAGCATCTAAAATTTATTTTTGGTCAATAGTGGCAAGTCATAAATCAACTTAACGAATTTTAAAACCGGCTAGTAGTTAAACATTAGTTGTTATGCCATAGTTCGCCTCTTTAACTCAAGCTGAGTCGATGCTCAAAAGCGTTGTGTACTGGAACTTCAATTTTTTGGTATTGATCATAAGTTACCGGTTCTTGATTTGGACGAATTAGAACATCATATAGCTAACGGATCCAGAATCAATAGTACTTTTGACCAGGAGAGCAGGTTTCTCTTTTATAAGAGACTCCCGTCTTTTCTATACCCAAACCAGCACATACAGAGAAACATACCTCCATGATATTCGTAAATCTTACTTTCCTATTTGCAAAACTAGCATAAAGTAAAAGGAAACCAACATCCACTTGGGGTCTATGTCCAAACAGAATCTCAAACTATGATAATTCTGGGAGTAAATGGTTGCAGATTATAAGCTCAAATCATTAGCCTTTTTATAGTTATACTTAGATTTTCAACGTGCTCAAATAAGCCACAACATTTGCTAAATACAAGAACCAACAAGCACATTATAACACCTCAATCACAACATTAGTACAATATAATCCTAATTAATCAAAAAACAAACACTCCCTTTCCACCTCTTGTCAACAAACTACTGAAACGTAAAAACAGCTTATCTGAAAGTTTATAAAATTTATATTAACATGTACTTTACCTCTATAATCCCAAAATCTTAATTTGCAAATAAAGTATTTTTATTGGCATTGTTTTGGCTACGTATAATCTCAACGTACTCAAATAAGCCAGCTTATTTGCTAAATACCCAGAACCAAATAAGCAACTATTACATTGCGGTATTATAACTATGAACATAATGGAACGGCAACCAAACAATATGTAGTATAACTATGCACATAAAAGAAGCAAAATGAGCACAAAAGCTGCAACCAAACAACATGTATTATAACTATGAACATAATGGAACGGCAACCAAACAATATGTAGTATAATTATGAACATAAAAGAAGTCAAATGAGCTCAAAAGTTGCAACCAAACAATATTTAGTATAACTATGAACACAAAAAAAAGTAAAATGAGCACAAAAGCCGCAACCAAACAAACCCATGAATATGATTACCACAGCAATAGGATCTTTCAAAGTCTGCCTAGTAACCCGAAACCGAACCCCAAGCTTCTCGAGCTGCCTCGACAAAACCCTAACGATCGTAGCCGAACTCTTCACATCCTCTTCTAGCTTCTCCATCCTCTCAACCAAGTTCACTCTCTCACTCCCTCTTTTCGAAAAAACGCACACTCTCCTCCACTGTCGCTCCCTGATCACCACCCCGATCGCCACCGCACCCAATAAAAACCCGAATTGAAAACCGAAAACTTTATCTCCCAAACGCGTAAAAAATGTGTTTTTCAAGGAAAGCCCGATGGATATCCCGAGTGAACAAGCGATGCATACGGACTCAAAAACCGGCAAAAGGGTGTCTATGTTTAAGTAATTTTCATCGTTTTTTGCTATGAAATCTTCTTCATTGACAAAAGCTTTGGTGATACAAAAATGGGTATTTGGCCTTTTGTGAAAAAAAGTGGGTATAGATAGGGATTGGGTTGAAAAGGTTGAATCTTTGGGTGATATATGTAATGAATTTTTGTGGGTTTTGAGTGAATTGAAGATTTGGGTTGTTTTGGTGGGAAATAGAGAAAAAACTGGATAAGGGTTTTTTATGAGATTTTGAGGTGTGAGTGACATTTTCAAGGTGGGTTTTGAATTATAATTGAGAATTGAGTTATTTTCGTATTTTAATAATGGTGTGATTGATTGGGAAGTGGCATGGCGGAGAGATAGAGAGAGAGAGAGAGAGTTTACAAGTCTGTGTTTTTTTCTTTCCTTTTTCTTTTGTTATTATATTAGTACAAAGCTATAACTAAACTCGAACGGAAAAAATTACCAGGTCATAGATGAAATTTACGCAATCAAACACATCATTTTTAGGCTTGATAAGACTTCTAGTCCAATCCGACCTTCTAGTGTAACCAAACAAGGTTACATCACACACGACTTTCATGACTAAGGTCGCAAAGATATCTATAGGTTGGATTTCGAAAAGTATCATTGTGCCACGCAATTTTCTTAGTATAGCTTCGCAATAATATGCGTGCACACATCGCATCGTGTAAAATCCATCGGGTGTAGTATTTCCAATTCATGTCTTAGAATTAATGAATTCCTTATGCTGGTAGTGGCAAGATAGACATTTGTCGTATGACATATTTGTGGGCAATGTTTATAAACAGATGTGTATAAGTAGAAATTAATAGATAGTTAAGGCTAAATGATTAAGTGGGGTTATACGAATGAAGAGTATTTAATTTGTTTGTTCTCCATATTATTCCAACAAAAAATCATTGATGCTATACAATGCTAGCTATTTTTCTTTATACTTCTTCTTGGTGCTGTCTATTTCTTTCTTCTATTTTTTTAAATCTTGTTTAAGTGTTTTTTTTCTTTCTTCACACAACTTGAATTCGAAATTTAAATAATTATGATGAAAAAAGAATAGGTCGACACGTAATTAATAGCAAAAGATGGAAAAATATAAGGAATTGCATTTTGGTGCATTAACATTTAAAACGTACTAAATGTTAAAGAACAAAACTCAAAATTGTGTTTCTTATAATTTAGACCATAGCATCGCAGTAAACCAAGATTTCCCCTATAAAAAATGAAGCTTTTAGCTCCTGAGAAAAAAAGGTCTACGAAAGCTTAACCGGAGCAACTGCTACTCTGCAAATATCTTTATTAAGCTGCTTTCTTCTTCTTTTTTGACTTGTTCTTTCGAACATGAGTCTTAGTTTTAGGCCAACCTTCAGATCGTTTTCGTTTCTTCTTATTATTGTTGTCAATATTTTGTTTCTTAGACACGAACTTGGCACTGTTGTCAACCTTCGGGGAGGGGATAATATCTTCATCTTCCTCTTCATCTGCACTGTCGTCTTCGATTTCATCTTCATCTTCATCCGAGCTAAGGATTAAGTCCTCGATAATATCTTCATCAACTGCAGCTCTATTATGGTCCTCCTTTTGTCTCTTCTTTTTCTTTGGTTTCTCCTCCATGGGAGCTTTGGTCCTATTTAATTAATGATAAAAGAAAGTTAACAATGGGAAAGTAACGAAATGGCACATGAGCTTGTTGCATGCAGCTTATACTTTTGCTCGCCTTTGGTAAGGATTCAACTAACAAGTTCAAAACTTAAAACTAACGAGAAATGAAAGCAAATAATTGAGAATTTGGCGGGTACTTGATTAAGCCGACTACAAACTTAAGCAATTACACTTTCTTATGTAGAAGACGATAATAATCGCTGGTAAAAGCTAAAGAACCTTATATCAGATACACATGGCCGCATACACGAAATTTCGGCAAATTCGTAACTCCTCCCTAGTTGTTCGTGTTTGCAAAAAATATGTTTGTTTTAATATTTATAAACACCTAAACTCTTACTTCAACATCTTCTTTCCTTTCCTTATATATGAATCAAATGTCCAATTTAAGATATATGTGTGTGTATATATGTGTGTGTGTGTGTGTGTGAATTATGGATACATTACACCTTATAAATCAGCCTTTCATTCAAAGAAAACATGAGACGCTGAAGAATAAGATACGCATAATAAAGTATAGAGGTAGGTAATTATACTTGGACTTGCTGTCAGGTAACCAGGAGTTGTTATCAAAAACAGCAGCACCATCTTCATCGTCAGTATCATCATCTTCGCTATTTTTTAATATTTTGCCTTCGAATGCAGATGAATTTTCACCCACAAGAACGCTGGAAAGTACAGCCTTTGTTAGGAAAACAATACAGTTTATTAATTAGAATATGAACACAAATAGAAATTGGGGATTAGAGAAAACCTGGATCCGGTCAATGATTCAATTCTTTGCTTTGCTCTTTGGCGTAGAGTTACAACGTATTTGGACAAAGGGCTAGCTCCTGACTTCTTCTCATCCTACAATAAATAATCACGTTTAGCCTGGAGCACCTATTTGTGATAAAGAAGATCCAACAAAAATATATATTCAATAACAATTCTCCTTGTCATGAGAGAATGAGGGCAAACTAAAAGCAACAAGTGATGGTATGGGGAAAAAAACTACGGCTTGAAGTATGTGTACTTGTATCTGATTCTATGTTGAAAAGTACAAACAGCATTTCTCTGGCTATTGGCTAAATATATACACTAATCCTTTCCTGCTCCAAACTGAGTATCCAAGTTGAAGTTTAAGTGAAAACAAAGTAAAACTAACAACAAATGCATATCAGTCGAATGGGAAGAAGAGGTCTTTTAAGTAAAGAATAACAAATGCCAACTTGATTAACCTCGAGGAAAGATTCTGCTGCAGGATCATTGGGTAAAATTGACGTTGTGGCACGTTTCTGGTTTGTGAACTCTACATTAGCTTCAATCTGTAACAAAAACAGCAATGGAGGTGCCCATAAGCTTTAGGGCTGATAAAAACTGTCAAACAAAATATTGAAGCCCACAATTTAACAAAGTTGTTGTTACTTTTTAAGAAAGGAAATTTTTTTCCACATCACGGCTTAATCTCTTGACCTCTCGTATGGAAGATCCAAGGAGAATAAATAAAATCTAATGCTCTATGAGCTGATAGGAGTACATAATTAATCACAAAGAAAGTTAACTGGTGCTAATAAGTCTTACCATTATATTATTATTTGTTATTAAGCCAGGAGACAGGTAACACTGATGCAATGAAACACAGAAGTGATCAACTAACAGTGTTGATCTTCGCTTTGGGAAACTTGAACCCCTCAATTTTATCTATAAGGGTTTAACCATTATGAAGCAACCATGTGTCATGATTATATAGTCGAGGCGTAAAGTTTTTACTACACCGAAACAGTTGAAAAAGAAGATTATTCTAATGTCATTTTCTTTGAGCGGTACATAAATCTCATGTTCTTCATCTCACCATCTACTTCTCGTCTTTTAGAACAGATAATTTGGGTCTTTTAGGTTTCGAAAATAGCTAGGTGTATAGCAAATAATGTTAATATTAGCAAAACTACCTCACGGATGAGTTGCTTCATGTCTCGTCGAAACCTCTCAACTTTTGTGGATTTGCAAAAGTTACGCAATCTTATGGAAGGAATAAATGACAACTCATGGAAAGCAATAGAATAACTCCAAATAGCCAAATGCTCAGCAACCTCATCCACTACAGAAAACACACATGCCTCTTGAAATGCTTTCGTCTTTAAAGTAGACTTACTTACCTGCCAACATGTAACAAGAAAAAAACAAATACTACAATTAGGTAACTGGCAGACGTAGAAAGAGAGAGTGATGTAGAATACCAAACCCTAATCACAAATCTTACATAGATTATAAATATCAAATATTAATTGAATGCTTGCAATCTTAAATAGTAATCTGTGGTTTGACTCTCACTAAGGATAGGAGTGAAATCTCTAAATCTTTTAGAAAAATAAGAGGGTCTCTGGATACCAAACCCAAGTAACAGAGAGCACTAAACTCTCGGTTTCATTTCATTCCCAAAACACCTTTTCGTGCAGCAATTTCTGTTTCTACAAATCTAAAAGACAGCCTAAAAGACACAAACATTAACAGAAGACACCACATTTGAAGGGATACCGACCTCTTTTAAAAAGGCACAATTATTAAAGAAAAAAACATTATTTGATAAATACAATAAAAATGAAGAATTATTAGAAATAACTAAATATGCATCAGGAAGAGAAATGTTATTTTATCAGCTTTTATCATAGGCTACTCCTGTACTGAATAAAAAAGAATTTTCAGGTACGTGTACGGAATGTGAGTATCTGATACGCATGTTATAGTATCATTGGCTTTTTCTCTCTTTGATTGATCGCATACAGCTGGGATACGGGAAGGATATGGATATCAGATGTGGCCAAATTTTAAAAAAAGAGTAATGAAAATAAATAGTTGTATGGTTTATTTTATCTACTATGTTAAATGATTAAACAGTAAAAAATTGACATAATAGCTCTTTCAAAAATGGGATAAAACAGAAATTGCTCGAATACAAACGTACACAATTGTCAATCGACAGCCTATATCATTGCTCTTGAACCAACTCAAAGAAAGATGCATGAATTTAATTATTTCTCATTAGAAACGTACAAAATTGTCAATCGATAACCTATATTATTTATGATGAAATAATCATCGCATCTTAGCCATAGCGCATCCTATTTTTTTTAAAAATTCGGTAGCAGTGTATCTGTATCGTATCCAATATGATACTCGTATCCGTGCAACATAGGTTGATATATAAGCCTAATATTATATGATAGATTGGTGTGATAAATAATAGCAAATACCAGATATTTATCATATTCTTTTGTATATGGGTTGACTAACGAGGGCCCCCATGTGTTGGTTAAGCATTAAATATCTTTCCAAAATATATAGGAATTGCATTTATAAAATTACATGTTAAATGCAATCATTTCACAAGAACATTTCCAAATCATGTGTTCAGTTTACTTTATAAAAGGAAATGTTAATCAAATATTATAAACACATACCAAACATCCTTAACCAATGTAAGGGGTCACTGATTACATTTCCCTTCTATAAGTTATTGCATATTGTCCTATATTACTTTCACATTTTTCCTATTCCTGTCCGTAGCCTATGCTTTTTCTATTTAGTGTTAAAAACCAAAAGAATTGTCAGGTTGGTGTACAAAATCTAAATATGATGATATTTTATGTATTAAACTGTAATTAACCCTAGAGAGACAGAGATGGCAGCAATTTTACCTTTAATGTAGTTCGTAAATCCTCAGCTTTGCCAACACCACCAGTTGGTTGCTTATTCAACTCTTTCATCTCGAGCATGTCTAGAAGAAGCATAGAAACAGGTATAAATGTACCAGTTGAGGCTGCTAATCGATTTAGCATTCTAACGCAACGCAGTCGGAGGGGGAAATATCGAGCTGCTGGTACCAATTTTGATACACCAGAAATAATCTGGGCCAAGGGATACGCAAGAGGTCTAAGATCTGCTTCTGAGCTATGTGCACAAATAGCTCCGGTCCAAAGTTCTAGGCAATTTATGAACTTCCAGTTATAAACCTTCCGAAATACTTCCTGGGAAAAGATATCAAGGTAACATTTAAGAGTCTAAGACCAATGAAGAAAACAAGGGTTAGAATAATCAGCTGTACTCTAGGTAGACAGCTCACCTGGCTGTACATGAATAAACGGCTAACATCAAGCAACAATATAAAATGAAAACTAATGATTACGATTCAAGGATTCAATTTATTGTTTTTCCGTCTCTCTCTCTCACTTTCCTGGTCCAGTCTTTTTCTTTATCATCTTAAAATATTCGGATTCTTATATGAATTTCTAGGTTTAACAGGTAAATTGGGTTTTGGTTTTTAGTTTTTACTAATATAATTTATAAAAAGGAAGGCTCTGCCTCGTTAAACCTCTGAACATCTATCTTACGACATTCAAAAACTATTTCATTATCTGAAGTTTCAATAATATTATTAAAACTCTGCTTATCTTTTGATAAAACTTTGTAGTTTTTCAGCTTTTTATGCTTTAGTTTCCAGTTTAATGATATCTGAGGAAATTTTCAAAAAGGTAAGAACAAACATGTATATCCGTAAATTGTTTAGAGACAAAACTCTGTAGAAAATTAGATGGGTAAAGAAATAATAGCAGTTACATATTAAAAGTCCACATGGGTATACAGATGCCGGATAAACAATATGTCTAGAGCTGATGATCCGAACCCGAAAAAACAAGCCACTGAAACTCAAACAAAAGATGATTTTAAGCAAAAAAAAAAAAATCTTCATAATCAACCACGCATCAATTCAAAAAAATTATAACAATGGAAATGAACAGAACTTAACCATGGGTCCTTGGTTTTCGACGGTGAACAAGTAAAATAAAGGAGAAACTATCCTTTTAGTGCACCATATCGGAGAAAAACGATTAATTATAATCTAACATCAATGTACACAAAATGAAACAATTCGTACACCAGCCGTAAAAATCATGCTGAAAAGCACTAGTAATTTGATTAAGCTCAAGCATCAAGCCCCAATTTAACACAAAATAGAACAAGTAGTAATCCAACATTATAATCTAAACTTTAATCACTCGTAAACTGTGATAAGCTGGTATACTAATAATTCGGTTTAGTGTAGATTGACATCTAAATCTAGACTTTTGATAGGTCTCTAATTGTCCAATTCACGGGTAGATTTAAATTTTGATAGGCCGGTGTATTAATAAATAATAAATAAAAAGGATAGATTAGTGTACAAAGTGATATCTTTTCTAATATGGTATTAAGAAAATAAGCAGGGCTGAACATTGAGAGATCTAACTCCTACTTTTGGAGGGAAGACGATCCCTAATGTTGAAATTATTGGTTAAAAACTCAAATATGTATAAATAAGGCTTAGCTAATTGGTCAAGCAAAAAAAAGACCCCACCACTAGCAGTATTTCACTACCACTGGATCTACCCATTAGGAATGAGCCAAATCCCTCTGTAACCGAAAATATATCTTTACCTCAAACAAATTTTGCCAAAAGGGAAAAAAGTGACAGAGAAATGATACCTTTCGTTTCCCTGAAGGTGCTGTTTTCCCTTTTTTAACATTAGGTCTTGATGGTGCTTTGTCAATTTTCATTGTAAGAGCATCTTGCAAGATTGTCGCTAATTGACGTATAAAAGTGAACGCGTGTTGATATGCAGCAGGTAGGTCAACCCTTAGAAGTTCAATAATGCAATTACCCAGAAACTGAATATGTTGTAATTTTGTTGCATTTACATTTTGACAATTCAAAACGTAACCCTTGTACATTCCTTTAAAGCATTCGTCCAAACAATCAGAACCAACTCTAATGCAAATATCTCTTATGAATAAGAAGGAAACAACTGGTAAGCCATCTCCTCCTGTGCCCCAGAAATGAACCACCACCTGAAAATTGAAAATTTGTTAGTATCTACATTTGTTCTTCATTTGCAATCTTAACGTTTTACAAATTTACAGTTGATTAACAGAAGGTAATACTCTTTAAAAAAACTTACTCCAAGGCCTTATTTTTTCTAGCTTATGAGGTTTGCTTTTTTGTTTAGCTCGAAGCTTGAAAGCTGAGTTTTACTGGTATCTTGGGCCGCGATAAACTAGAAGCTTTAAGCTTGACCACAGCTTTTGCTGAAACAATCCAACAGTTTAAAAGCTACAACGGAGCAATCCCTAATTTTAATCCCGAAAACCAGCACTTACCTATGCAAATAACTTGAATAGGAAGGATTTATAGCTGAATAAGGAAGTGCACACTTTAAACCATACCTTAATATACCTCCTTAAGAGACTAGGAAAAGCAGCCAAAAATATCGATGAAGATTTCAAACGCTTCAATGTAAAAGATATCATTTCTGTATCAGTCATTTGGTTCAATACATGTAGAGCATTTCCGAAATACGATTTCACCAGGTGGTTATAGTTCTTCCATTGTTTCTTGCCCATAAGCTCTATGATGTTTTCCTTTTTTCCTCCAAAGGATGGCAAATCAAACAGTCCTCGAAAAATCCTGTCCATTTCACTTAAGACGAATAACATTATTTTATTAAATACGCTGCTGGACATGATGTTGAATTTCGTTGATGAATCATCACCATCGTCGTCCCCGTAGTGACAAGCAGTGCGAAAAGCTTTCATGAGTGAACGAATAGCTCCTACTGTTGGCTTTTCACGTATTGCATTACACCACGTGTCAACCATTGCACTGGTAATAACTTTTGGAGAAGATTTTTCTTCCTTTTCTAAACCAACTTCACTTTCTTGGATTTTATCCTCTTCATCATCTAGTATTGTTTCATTATCTTCCTGTGAAAAGCGACAGAAAGTTGAAATGACCAAAGACAGTGAAAAATGGATAGGAATTTGGACAAATGCTACAAAAAACTCACATCAAGATCATCTTCGTCGAAACCTAAAAGACTGTTGTCGTGTTCTTGCAAGTATTTGTGAAACTCTGGATCCTGTTTGTAAGATATAAGCAGAGTTAAAATACTCATAACAAACTAAATGTAGTAAAACTTTTGAAATATAAAGCACATTATATACAGCCAACTAGTTACGAATGTCGCGAAATTGAAAATTCTGTTATTGGGCAAAGAGCATGATCATCTGCTTGGTAGAGTCGAGTTGAAAACACTAGTCGACCTGCACGGTGCTAAAGTAAACACATCGAGGGTGTTTAATAAACAAAATTCATCGAAGAAACTTGTCGATTTATTTAAAAATTCCTAAATCCAGTTGTTTATATGATAAAGGATATTTAAGTATATAGTTTATGTAAAAGTTGGAATCAGGCTGAAAAATGAGAACTTTCACAGCACGAGGCAATAATTATATCAGGAGCACTAGAGTTGACAGAGAAAACAGCAAAAGATGCAATGACCCCAATTTCTGAAACTTTTGCAATTGATATCAATGCAAACTCAATAGGTATGGTGTAACGACGTATCTTCAAAAGAAAATTTTAATCGAACAAACTAAGGTTTCAAGTTATTTGTAGCAGGTACTCCAGCACATCAACGGATAGTGAAAGTACATAATTTACGTACTTCTCTGTCAAAATGAGACAAGAAGTCAAGAATCTGATCAAGGACTTTTGAGAATGTCGCTGACAACCCGGAATTGGCTTCAACGGAGCTGATTGTCATGTCATGAACAATCCCGAGTTCCAAGTATATAGGATTTAAAATTCAACGGAGCTGGTTACTTTAGCGTGCTTTGAAATATATATGTTGCAACTTTCAATGTCGGTTATGAGTCTTTTGATGCCAAAAATATTGAAATAATACCCAATTAGTACCTTCAAGGCTTCAACTATATAAAAGTAACTATTCGGTTTCCCGATTTGGCAAATTAATTATATGACTTATATTGGGAAACCAAGTAAATGTAGGTACAAATAGTTACTTTTTGATAAGTGAAGGTACTAACTGGTATTATCTTCAAAATACTTCATTTTCTAACTCAAATTTGCTACTATTATAAAAATCTGGATAGTGCAATAATGACATGGGACTTTACTAATCTGAATCGCTTTTGTTGCCTCGTGGGGAATATGCACACTTGTAAAAGTACTTCAGACTCGCACCATTGACATTGTTACATCATTATTGTGTACATGACAAAAGTAATATGTGCCCAACTAATGTTTATGAGCACTCATACATTCCCCTAGTCAATAGATATCCTAGAGAATCTATAACTTGTCTTGCAACCAAATTTAGCGCTTAGGAACACGGCTCTATATGAAAGTGACACAAATTTGGGACCATACCTGGCTGCATACCCTTTGTTATAAGAGTAGTACAATGTATCCGAACTTAATAATATACATAATCAAGTAAGAAATCACTCATCCTAGGTTACACGAAACATCCCCGCAAAATTCTTAAGATTTGCAAAATCGTTGAAAATTTAATGTGTTCTGTATGTATATACATTATTTCGCAGGCCCGTCATTTTCTAACTACCATTCAGCTTTACAATTATAAACTTACAACTTCTTTACAAAATTAAGCACTCGTAAAATGCTACAAACTTGTAGAACTGTCTCTCAAAAGTTATAGAATTGAGTCATTGATAATGGCATGGAAGGAACTTTGACAATAGGGGACACGCCACCCCCAACAAACCGGAAAGCGGCAGCCCAACTTATCATATTGTTCTGTAATCCTATATAGTTTAAGTAAGTTTAGCACCCAGTAAAATTCAAAAAAGGCATCAAGTTATGTATGATTACGTTCTTTCACGCTGACAATTACTGGTTCCAGCCCTAAGCACTGGCAAAAGAATACATACAACATAATTTTGTATGTTCTGATATATTTCTAACTATAAAGTGGGCATCCTGATAAATTATTGAACAAAAAAAATTCTGACCTTTAATCGCAACCTCTCCAACTGTTGCTTGTGCTCCTTGGCTTCAGGTCCAGCCATCTCTTCTACTACTTCTGAGTCTTTGAAAGCACGTTTCTTCTTTGATTTCTTAGCTCCTGATATTACAATAATGAATCAGTTTAAGTATTTGAATAAAAAGATAAACCTTAAGTAATATTAAAAGCTTACTTAAGTTGTCTTCTTCTATTACTGCTGATTCTTTAGAAGACGGCCTCTTCTTCATTTTCTTAACTCCTGATAATACAGATTACAATAATATAGCAATCAATTTTCCGAATAAACCTTTCGTATAGGGCGGTTACTCAAACACGAGAATTAATAAATCCAACAAGGAAATCGTTGGGGTTATTTATCATTACCTTTTTCTGTTTCTTTAAAGTTTGCATCCTGAGCTAGAGTACTTGCAGACCCTTCTTCAGTTTCTACAGGGACTGGACTAGCAAGAGTTTTAGTCCCTTTACTAAAAGCCTCCTTGCTTGTAGATACTTTTGATTTTTTCTTACAAATAACCTAAAAAATGCAAAGTTAATACTAGAAAACTAAATAAATGACAGAATAATCAGTTAAATGAGTTCGATTTCGGGATAGAATGATGAAAAAGACGAGCCGCTAACCATAATGAAGTCGTTCAATTTGGATCAAGGTTGTCCTCAGAAACAAAACATTAACGCTGAGATAAAAAAAGAAGTAATATCAGAGCGAACAACGGAAACCTCTATATGTATACAAAATATACAATAAAACACAAATAGCACTAGTAGTTAGCTACTACAAGTTAAAAAGGGCGGAAGTAGGTAACGAAGGCTACATAAATAAATTACCCGTACAACTGGTCCTGAATCCTGATATTATTAAATCAATAAACTTGATATCTGTATAAGTTTTTACTTGCATTTTACTTCTATAATTATCATCTATATAGTATTGTAACGCCATTGTGATGTAGAACATGTGTTTTATTGTATGTGATCTGTCCCCCGGCCCGGCTTGTCCCAGAAGGAATCGAAAAAGATCACATGACCTAAAACTCTTCTAATTAATTGGGTTGAACCCATTAACAAACCTAACAATCACCAGCATACTCAGGGTTCGTTACTAACCTAATATGTATGAGAAGCAAGCTGTTCTGAATGCTTTAAAGCCGGATAATACACATTTTGTTGTAACCATTAAGCTAAAAAGTGGATTTTTTATAATAAAAAAAAAGGTAGAATGATTTGTTTCAAATGATTGTAAGATGTACAATAGCCCCATACGCAATCCACAGCCCAACTAATTTATCAAATAATTATTTTAAATAGAAAAAATATAACAATCAGAAGATGACATCGTTTCAAACGCAATTTAAAACCAAGTCAGACATGGAAGATATCCCTAACTTGGACAATACACATTTGGTTGTAGCATTTCAAGCTAAAATCTGACATCTTTTTAACATGGTAAAATAAATAGTTTTTTAAACGCTTTTAAGCTGTATAATACAAAATCCCATAGGCCATAGCCAACATATTTCTCACATAATCATTTTAACTATAAAGCGTGTAATTAAATCAAAGATGGCGTCCCTTCTCGATCAATTGAAACCAAACTTAGACATGGACAATAACCCTGGCTTGGATAATTACACATTCTGATGTAGCTTTTAAGCTCAGAGCTGGAATCTTTTTAGAATGGCAGAAAATATAGCTATTTCAAATGCCTTCTCACATAAATATTTGAACTATAAAAAGATTGAATTAAATCAAAGACGGCGTCGATTCCTATCAATTAAAACCAAACTCATACATGGACGATAATTCTCGCTTGAATAATGCACATTTGGCTGTAGCTTTTAAGCGTCAATTTTTAGAATGGCAGGAAATTTAACTGTTTTGAATTCTTTTAAGCTGTATAATACATATTCCATATCCAGCTTATTTATCATATAATTATGTCAAATGATACCAAATACAACATCAGATTAAAAATGAATTGAAAACTATCTCAGAAATGGACGATAATCCTCGCTTAGATAAAACACGTTTCACTCTACCTTTGGAGCTAAAATCTGTAATGTTTTTAAAATGGTAGAAGAAATATATATTTTAAATACTTCTAAGCAGTATAATAAACATTCCATAGCCAACTTATTTATGACATAATTATATTAACTACCACAATAAAATTATACTGATTCACAAACAAGCAATGCTAATACATGGATAATTGGACCTAATTGGGTTTTCAATATTTATTCAATTAGATTGTAGTTCCCCTAGCTTTCACATCAAAAATCAAAAAAAAATCAAAAAATAACACACACCTTAATAGATTACTATTGAGAAAAAAATATATTTATATAAAGAGCAGTATAATTTCGTGAAATATTAGAAAGAAATAGAAAATTGGAAATACCTCTCAGTAATGAGCTTTTTAGAGAGAGAGAGAGAGAGAGAGAGAGAGAGAGAGACAATACTCCGTAGTATAAACCTTATAAACCCTAGGAACGATAAAATATTTAAATGAATAAAAAAAAAGGCAAAATTATAAATTTAGAAATATACACTTTATTACTTTAGTACCAAACTGTAATAGTATGTCTTTTACTATTTAGTACCATAACTTTTGTCTGATTTCGTGTTTTAACAAAATCTTTAAACAAATACACATGTTTCTTTTTTGTATGATAGTATAAGATGGTATAATTTGTAATTAGTTAATATTAGTGAGATAGAAGATAATACCACTGTTATTAGTTATAGCTCTTATTAGCGTAAATTGTAGTATAATTAGTATTATACATTATATAATATCGAATGCAATTTGCATAAACAAACAATATATAACATGGATCTCACGGTACTAATAATCTTACGTCACCTATTATACCGTAAAACCGGCATATGTCACCTATGTGACTTTTATAAATTAATACTAACTTATAATTTTCTTGTCAATACTGTTGTTGCCCAATTGCACTAGTTTTCTTAATTATCCACTCTTAACACTAATTTTGTGTAAGATTTGAAAAAAATATTAATATTTTTCATAAACTACATATAGTTGGTAAATAGTTAAACGCATAGAAGATAAATTTGTTACGATATTTAACTACAACTTTTTTCTTGCGGTAGTATTTGAAGTATTTAACTACACTTGATTTAAGTTTAAAAGTAGTGTAGAATAAGTGACACTATCAATACTTGCGGTGAAGATTTTATAACACTTATGTCTAATTAAGTTTTTGTAATAGATAATGTTCTTAACAACTTAGTTTAAAAAGTGTTAATTTTTGCAAATTTAAACAGTATTTTTCGAAATAAAAAATCAATCAACCTCTTTTATATCGTAAACAATTAGTGTTAGTGTATGATCTAAATGCAAATATAAGATTCGACATACAAAATGTGTGGCTAACCCTCAGAGAAAACCTTAGCGTACAATGTCAAAATCGATACTAAATTTATTAAAAATATACATAATTACAAATGATGATAAACAACAAGAAGGTTAACAACAATAGGGATGTTAATGAAACGAGCTCGCTCATGTTTGTCCTGTGAGATGTTGAGTTTTTATGTTGCGTTTTGTTTCTCAAAGGATCGAATATAACTAAAAATAGAGAGCTCGTTTAGTATACAAGACGATAAAGACTAAAACTCAATTGAGTTTTGAGCTTCTGAAGTTTCGCTATGTTCACACATAAAAATGGAATTACATAGTACATAATGATAAAAAAAAAAAACTCAAAGTCCACGTAATAGGTGAAATGTATTGAAAATTAAACTGAGTTAGCTTTTGTAAAGCATTGAGAAACCAATCGAGTAGTTTAAAACAATCCTTATATGTAAATCATAAAATAAATTGTACTAAAGTTACAAAAAGACAAACATCAATAGATTTATATTTTATCAGATTATGTTACTTATTTTTGTAAGTCTTAAGAAATAATAATTTATAATATTGATGGAACCATATATTTACAAAGTGGTTTTCAAAAAAATTAGATGTTTTTGATTGAAAATTTGGATTAGGAAAAAATTATTATACTATAGAAGAAACTATTATTTTGTGGTTTATGGAGTTATACTTGATTAGTTGATTGAATAAAAGTATAGAACTAATGTAAGAGGGAAGAGGATAATAATTTGTAAAAATTATAAAATTGTCGAGTATTAGTTCGTTATTTGATTGAAATTATTAATTTCTCTAGTACTATTAGTTTATGGAGATTTTAGATTATAAAAAAAAGTTTATGGAGATTTTATTGTATTGAATAGAAGTATAAAACTTATGTAAAGGGAATACAATAATACTTTATAAAATTATCAATATGTCTGGGTAAAAGTTTACGAAGGTTTTACAAATATTGAATAAAAATACCGAACTGGAGTAAAAACTTAGGAAGGCAGAAAAAGCATACAATAATTCGGCCAACTAAGATCCAACAAATCTAGTAATATACTACAAGAAGATAAGCGTGACTGAAAATATTTGACCTTAAAACACATAGAGACAGAAGATCCAATATCATGTAACAACTCAAAACACGATGGCTATTTAAAGGAAATTTCAAAAACATTGTGTCTACTTATAATTGAAAAAAACCCAAAAATTTCTTTACTGTAGTAAACAATTTGGAAAATTATGAAAGGAGGCATGTGAGTTTATGTAACGAGGTTTCTCAAGAAAAAAAGTGTTGAAAAATCAGAAAAGCTGAATCATAAATAATAATCCATATTCCATAGAAACAAGGTCTAGAACAAACCAAAGGAGTTTTTTTCCTACAACATAGAGTATAATCTCAAACAAAACAAACCATCAGGAAAAGTACTTCGACCATTCAACAAAACTTCAAAAAACAAAATGAAGAAACTGAGGGGGGAACAGTTTTCTGCTGATTCGATTAAAAAGACTGATAAAGACGAAACAAACATATGCTTAAGCGACAATGGATGCCTTGGCGGAAGAGAGCTTGGATCTCCTCTTAGCCAAGCTCTCACTACGGCGCTCTCTCTGCTCCCTCAACCTAGAGGCTAGGAGTTTCTGGTAGTCAGCAGCCTCAGCTTGAGCCTTGACAATCCTGTTCTTTTTCTCAGCAATTCTCGCACGCTTCCTCTGGAGAGTCAATGGGGTAACCAACCTTTGGATCTTAGGGGCCTTGCTTGTTTGCTTACCTGTTATTAAATAACAGAATGATGAATTTCAAATCAAGCAGATAAATAACACAAGGCACAAACAAATTATAAGAGATTGATGTTGTGAAGGATACGACCATAATACAATTTACGGTAAAAACTTATTTTACTTTATGGGAGTGGTCGCCTTTATGGTTTATAATAAGGAACCAAAACCATAGATTATAAAAACATAACTCTGGTTTGACAAAATTATGGAGCAAATGTATTGAAATAATAACAACCAGAAAATAAGCATACACCTACTAGATCAGTAACAAGACGCGATACAGTCCACACAAGTAACAGTGTAAACATAATTGCATTTACTGATTAGTATGATTTATTTACTGAAGTTTATTAGTGTAAACATAATTGCATTTACTGATTAGTATGATTTATTTACTGAAGTTTATTAGTGTAATCAAAAGTCACAACTAATTTCACTTGGTGTAACACACTACAAAACTAAGAACCACCTACATAGCAATATGTGAATTTGCACAATTATTACTTAAAACTCTGGCGACAGAACACTTGCTATAGTAAATAATAATTCAATTTTCAAACAAAAAAGAGCTTTGGGAAAATTAAGCTAAACCTAAACGATCCTAACAAAGAATACAAAAAGACAAGTGACCAACCTTTTTTGTTGACAAAGGTACGGCGATAGGTGTTCACGTACTTCCTGACATCATCATCTTTGGTCAGGTTAAACAGCTTCCTGATCTTAGAAGCTCTCTTGGGACCCCTCATTCTTGGCTTCTCCACGTCAGTGAGTCCAGGTAGATCATTCTCACCCTTCTTAACGATCACCAAATTCAACACGGACAAATCAGGGCTCACAATGCACCCACGGACAGACTTCCTTCTCCTCTCTCCATTTCTCCTTCCGTGTCCACGGAAGCAAGGGGTGCCTATAAGTAATCAGTTAATAATCAAAATGAAGATAGTTGAAAAGGCATTCCATAATTTATATTTCCAGTCCTAATTATTGCTTCTCTTGACTCTGTTGAAAAATAAATTTACAGTGTATTTTTTGGCTAAAAGCTGGACTGCATTTGGTGAACAGCTAAAATTCTGAGATTTCCTGGTGTACAAACATAGGCTATGTTTATTCAAACAGAAATCTTTTATAACAAGAAATCTACAGAACTTTCCTTATGAACCTCCAAGCAAACAAACCTTGTATAAATGAAATAAGAATGGATAGTGGAAGTAATTGGTACTGCTGATATTACAAAAATACAATAGGAGGTTCTAAAAAGTAACTAGTCAGACGGAATCAGAAAATATTAAACAAGGTAGGTCAGGCTGCAGTTTTTAAGAAAGTTGTCTAGTTAAAAGAGTAAACATTGGATTTATGCAGCCTTTAAGGATCATAAGTTTTCATCTCATAAATGCAAAAACATATCAAACTTGTTTAGGATTGTCAGCCAAAGAGGTTGTACTTTGAAAACTGCAAGCAAACTGAACAAAGTTCAATTCCATTTGGTCCTACGATTATCCAACCATATCTTTAAGATTTCACTATTCTAGCTTCAAACTAGGTTCAGCATAACAAGCAAGAGTAAAGGAAATGGTACCTCTTCTAAGCAAGAGACGGACACGGCCCTGAGTGAGAACACCCTGCTTCATGGGGAAACCTTGCTTGTCACAACCTCCCTTGATCTTGAATACGTATCCTTTGAATTCCTGGTTAATAATATAACTGTAAGTAATATGTATACAACGATCAAAACTGTTGAGGTAGAATAGCATGTCCTATTATATAAAGATTGTACCTCGCCCAAAGCATCTCCGTTGACTTCCTGTGAGATCCTCTTGTCATAAAAGGCTCGGCTGAATAAAATAAAATTAACAGGTTAATTGGATTGTGTTATGCTGAAATAATTAATATTAACAATTATTTTTATAAAAGTGAACATACAAAAGCAGACTCCAAAATCCTGGGATGCATAGTTTGATGATGATTTTGAAAGTTAATATCAAAAAATAATAATTCTCCCATGTATCACAGTAAAAATACAACAAAGATTCCAAACAAAGAAAAAATAAATCCAAAACACAGATAACGGATAGCAGTAATATTTAGATTATGACATCAAATACCAATACCGCACTTCAACATGCTTTTTATCATAACAATAATACAAACCAATTCAAGTTTCAATATAAAAAGATAGTATGCAGCAGCAGCACCATCGACTAAAAATGAACAAGGCACCCATTCCTTATTCGGCTATTATATACATCAACAAAATAACCATAAACATACGAATATCCCAAATTCATAATAACAAATACAATGCCAGCATATACACATAAGTTTTATAGGGGCAATTTCGAAATTAAAAAGGTTGGATTCACATCAGTATTTCCAAGATGGTTTGATTAGTTGGGAAATATTAGTAAAATTGTATGACAAACATTACTTTCTTAGTAGTAAATGTATGTACAAATCAAAAGTATCTAACATTCAAAATCCAATAAGCAGTCAAACAATCTTTGAGATTTAAAACACTATCAGGAGAAGGCAAACCTACAATTTCCCAAAAATATTCCAAACCAAACAGTAATCAAAGTTCCAAAGCACAATAACACCACAAGATCAGAAAGTAAACCTATAACAGTAAAAACTATAATAATCTAAATCAAATTATACAGTATAACATCAAGGTTGTGCAAAAAGCGCTAATTTCAAGAAGCAAAGAAGTTTACCAAACAAAATCTTACGATTCAAAGGATTAATCGGAAGAAAATCTTAAAATTTAATGAATTTCCACAAAAAAACATTACAGCTCTAATGAGAACAAAATTTCAATAGCATAATAATCATGGATATAGAAGTTCTGATAGAACAAAATTTCAATGAGAACAAAATTATGTATTCTAAGTCTATTTAACCTAACTAAAAAATTCTGATAGAAAATAAAAACACATATTTAATCAATTACTGTTCAAAATTTCTTAATTCATAATGTTATTTGATAAGCAACCAAATATCTCTTACAATTACTGAATTCTAACTAAGTCAATCGACAACCAAACAGAGAATAATATATTAAAATTGGTTAAGAAATGCAACAATATTCACAACTTAATTTTTTAAAACCTTCAGTAATTTCTAACAAAACAGCTAAATTTAATAAACCAGATGTATGTGTTACACTACCTAAAGGAACAAATTAACGGCATCAAATACTAAAAAAAATAATTTTCTAAACATCTCAGCAATCAAACAGTATCAACACTCGAAACGATTCCAAACTTAATGCAAAATCAATTAATATTAGGAGACAAAAACAGAGATTAAACTACAATAAATAAAAAAATACAATAAAAAAAAACTACTGTCATTTTTTTAAAAATCATAATCCTATTTGATAAGCAGCAAAATGACCCCTACAATTACTAAATTCCCTATATTAAAAATGGTTAAGAAATGCATTAATATCCACAGCTTAAACTTTTTTAACCTTATAGTAATATCCAATAAAATAGATGAATTTAAACTAATTTACTAGATTTCATTCAGAGAAAAAACTAAGTGTATCTATAACAAAAAGAGTTTCTCATTAAAAAAAAACTGAGCAGTCAAATGACACTTAATAAAATAAATCAATAGTAGTAAAAAACAAAATAATAAATAAATAAAAAGGAGAGAAATAATTACAGCTTCTGGTCATCGTCGATTTCGAGCTTCTTTTGACACCCTGTGGTAGGGTTAGCAATGTTGAACTGTAAACAAAACAAAACAAATACAAAAATCAAATTAAAACACGTTTATATATAGACCAAAATATATATACATATAAGTTAAGAGTGTTAGAGAGAGAAAACAGACCTTCATTTTTCTCTAGTTGTAGAGAGAGAGAGAGAGAGAAAGGAGCGGCTTTGCTCTCTGATTATGATAAGTTTTTGTTGGCTTAGGGTTTCTACTTGTTCATAGTGTTTATATAGTTCAAATTTGGGCTTACTTTGGGCCTTTTTGGGCTGGGTTTTTTTTTATAACGGGCTCTGTATTTTTCAGTTATTTGTTTTTTGGGGCCACTTTTTTCAAACTATTATTTTAAATTTTAGTTCAAATTTAAAGTTATTTATTATCTTAAGGAAATTGTGAGGTGGTCCTGACAAAATTTAGTTCAACTTTAAAAGTTATTTATCTTTAAGAAATTATTAGGTTATCCTAAAAGGCTGAATTGTCTACGTTTACGTAGTGGGGTGAAACTTATTTAAGTTTAAGTATCGGTGGGTGGGGTGAAACTTATTTAGGTTTTAGTACCCGGCCCGTTAAACACCCCAGTTTAGACAGTATGTAAATTGTCTCTACTTGATACTAATTTTGTTATTTATGTTTCCCCCGTTACTCGTCTATATTTATATATTTATACACATATATTATTGTGGCGAGTCCACTTAAATTAGACAAATTCGATCTCTCGGCTATTCAACTATTGATTTTGATATTTAAATTAAGTTTTTTTTAATTACAGTGAACTAATTATCGTTTTTACCACATTAGAGCATACGATCTCAATTTTTAACAAAACATCTTGTATTATTTTTTATGTACTTTTGTATTCTTGCTATAAGAATTTTAGTTGACGAGGATAAAATATTAAAAACTGGTTACTTTCGTTATTTGTTAACTGATTACTTTCATAAGTAGACATTAGTTACTTGTGTTTTATAAACAGGTAAAATTAACTCAATTGTTACAAAATCAAATTGTGGTATATTCCCTCTCTTTTTTCTTTGAGAAACATGCACGTTATTATTATGGTAATTAGCACAATCAACTAAAAGGCACTAAAATATTGTTTAAAGTAGTAATCGAACAGACACTTCTAAATCAGACAGGGCATAAGAATACCATTTATTGTACTACTCAAACATAATAATTGCTACTGATTACTTGAACTTAGCAACCAGTTAACATATAAGACGATGGAGAATCATATTAAGTTATTCATGTATAGTATTTTGCTTATGTTTTTCACTATTCGGAATTTTTTTCGAAGAATCAGTCTACAAATGTAGTTAATACTACGATTAATTCATTTTAGAATTATGGTACAAAAGAGATTTCGTAGATGCTTTCAAAAGTTATCTTGTATATTGAATTTACTACGTGACCTCAACGGTCGAACTTATAAGTTCTAGAATATGGATGTGTTTACATTTATTTTTGTGATATGCGGTTTAGATACATTTTTATTTAAATGTCTTGATGTTTTGATTTTTGGACTTGACAGGGTTACGAATCAGATGTGTATATGCCTTTGTGTGAAATAGAAAGTTTAATGGAGTGTGTTAATGTTATTAGTTTATATCACATAGTTGTTACATTCCACATTTTCGATCTCATGGGGTTAGAGTTTTAAAATGCTAGATTGATTTATATATATGTTTCCGCATGTATATGTATTTATGGTACATTGACAATCTGTACAATTGAATTAATTTTGTCATTGCATTCAGTTTTTTTTAATTTACTCATGTTCATGTGTCAAAATTTCAACCTAAACATGTCTTATGCGGGATGAAATAGTGATTTCCTGTGACCATGTGATCTATATGTTTGGTTTTGTGTTTCTTAAGCAATTGGACTATAATTACTCATGACATTTGGCATCCCTTTGGAAAAACATGTATATTAGAGCATCCGCAGTAATGAGATAATATCACTATTATGGATGTTCTAATATACATGTTTTTATTTCACAATAGTGTTGTTAACTATCTTATTAAACTTAATTTTGTTAACATTTTTGTTATATTTAACTACAAAGTTAATATTATTAACTTATGACATGACATTTTAGTTGATCAACTCCTACGTTAAATCCTAAATTAAAGCAAAAATAACACATTCTCTCTTGCCTTTTTATTTACAATAATATTATTATTTATCCGAAATCAATTATTTATTACAAATTAATAGATAAACGTTGTTAATAAAAATGCATTAATGTGAGACTTATATGGTTGTTATTGTTAACATATACACGTGACATTTAACATACACACGTGTCACTATTTAACAAAAAAAATTTAATACAATTATTGCAGATGTTCTAACAACATTAAAAATATTAAATATTGTTATATTTAACAACTTTTTTAACAACTATATTAAAAATATTGTTATATTTAACAATTTTTTTAATAAATATATTAAAAATATTGTTATATTTAACAATTAACAACTATAAAGGTAACAGATGATTTAACAAAACTAATAGAGACAAAAAAAAATGTATTGTTAACTATTTTAGTTAACAATAGATAACAGCACTATTATAGATTCTTTTGATTTTATATAAATATCAACAACATGAATGGATAAGTCTAACCAACAAAATTGCTTTGTTTATCATATCTAAAACCATCTCAATTCCATTTTTTGATATACTTTACATCATATGAATATATTTTTGAATTATAAAGTATATGTGTATATGAATCTTTTTATTTTATTTTTGAAATGTAAGTGTAGTATTAATCAGAGAACCAACAGGTCCTACTCCACATGTCGGAACAGTCCCCAAACAAGTCGACGTTTGACAAGGAGTTTAACACTCCCAGCCAAACTGTTATGAATCTCTCTTTATATATACGTTATTTTTAATTCGTAAGAACCAATCTTTAACGAGCCGAGTAGAGCTTTGTTCTTGTTGATAATTGGCTCCCTAATTACACCCCATCTATATTTTGGTTCAAATTAGCTTCGTTTAATAACAGAGCAAACACGAGCCGAACACTACACGAGCTAAATAAGAGATATTTCACAATCACTTCGGCTCGTTACCAGTGACTTTCAGTACCTTTTCCACGTGTTTAAGAATAATTTATGGTTCATTCACTTCCTGGAAAATTGTGGAGTTCGTCGTAAAACCCAACACCTTATTCTACTGATAAAAAGTGCACGAAGTTGTGCATAACATTACTATTTACTATCTATATACTCACAAGTGTTAATTAGATTTTCCAAAGGTTAAAAAGAAAACTTTAGTACATCTGCATATAATTTATTGAAAGGGTCAGTGTGATAGTAGCCAAATCTGAGACATTCATATGGAAAACGAAGCTATTGCCTATTGGCCTTGTTTCACTACAGCTTTGAGCTATAATAAGCTTTCTAATAAGGAAAAAAAGCTACTTTTTCAAACTGATAGTATTTTTTTCTGTGGAAATGGAAAACTAACAAATAGATACCCGCTGTACCACAGGAAGTGCAGGTGAAGAAGACTTATTAGCAATCAAGTCGCGACATCAATCTTTCCAACTACGTGATCAAAAGTTGGGTTTTTCAGTTAACTTGATGAGAAAAAAATGGAATAAATTGATGTCATGGAATAAAATTAACCTAGACATTTTCCCCCAAACTCTTAATATGACAATGCCAAAAAACACTAAAGTTGTAGCATAGCATCATAAACTCCTTAAGCAATTTCTTCGGAGATTTAAAAAGAAAACGGTTTACTACACGATCAATCACAAAATACTAGTAATAAAATTTAGAGCATCCTCACATTGTTACAAACAAATAATATTGTAACCTATTAGCTCATCAAGCTATTGCTCATGGACCTTGGTACTTGGTAGGTTTCTGAATCCCAGCAAAAGCTGTAACATAATTGTAGAAGGTAAAAATAGTCTTTCCATATAAGAACAACATAGAATTTTAAGCAATTAGTAGGAAAATTACTTATGAAATGGATTTCTCCACACTTCTACCTTTGATTAGATCTTCAAAACTTTGTAAGAAGGCTCTCCTTTTCCATATCCAACTATTACTGGAATCATCGAAATCTGAATCTTTTAAGCTATCGGATTCTTCAGAATCAGTACTGGCCTTTTCATTCGGGAAGGAAAACGAAACTCTCCGCGTATGCTTTGCAGGTGGATCAACATTATCGAATACCGACCCTGTCAATATTTCTACACTTTCTTCGTTAGCGTTGGCTTTTTTGAGCTCACTAAGATCGAAACTCAATCTATTCTTTTGAATCTTCCCCTTTTTAGAATCATCAAACATCATCTTCATTGACTTATTTTTCGCCCCTTGTTTTTTATTATCGCCCTTTGGATCCTTCATCACTATTAGTGGCCGATTTAACTCCTTTACGCTGAGTTTTCGACTATCTCGGGTAAGAAAATCAAAACCTTCGTCATGTTCCGAGTGAGTATGACTGAGTTGGAGACTGTGTTCAATATTAGCTATGCCCTTAGACTGTTTTAGTATGGCTTTTAACTTCAGATTTTCCTCTCTGAACATGTCAACCGTGGTATTAGCTGATTTTAAGGACTCAACCAATCGATTATTTTCTTGTTGTACGCGGGTTTTATCGTACTCGGCCTCTTTAACGCATTTGACGAAACCGGTTTCTCTCTCATTCCAAGCCAAAAGCGACTCGTCAACCTCTATCCTTAGCCTTTCGGCAGTGTTCTTATAATGTTCATTTTCTCTTCTTGCTTCGTTCAATAGCTTTGCGTTTTCTCCTGCGACTTGTTTTACCTTTTCCAGCTCCATTTCTTTTAATTCAAGCTTTTCTATAGCATTATAAGCTTCCGTTTTAGCTTCATTTAATGCCGAAGATAGATCATCCATGTCCCACTTAATCTTCACTTTCTCTTCGAAAGCTGATTTCAGTTCACTTTTAAGTGAGCTCAATTCATTACTGTCCAAAATTTCAAATTTCTCTACTATAACAACATTGTCGAGTTTTTTGCATACTTTTAATTTCTCAATTTCAATCTCGAGTTCCTTTATCCTTCTCTTACTCTCGGATAGCGATTCTGTGATAATAGATCTAGAAGCTTTGAATATACTTAATTCCATTTCTAGCCCATCTATTAACATGTCCTTCTCGACTAAACGAGAATCATTTTGTCGGGACATTTCGTTTTCCATTTTCATCTCTCGGAGCTCATCGACTGCCCGGTCTTTCTCTTGCTCTGCCATCTCTAACATCATCCTTGCCATCTTTAGTTCCTCCGAAAGTTGATTCAGAACCTGGGGTTAAATTTAGAGAAATGCACACAATTTAATATCTTCAGTGAAGACTGAAAATCACCAAAAATCACTTTACGACAACTATAAGCTGCCAGGCATGCATCTTTGAAGAAAACAAGCTGCCTTACTTGAGTATTGGAGAAAAAGTTAGATTCATTCAATTTGAAGGTTCTATATTTTGCAAGCCTTAGAATTTAAACAAAACTCAGCTTTCAAACACGCACATTAAACATATGGCAGTTTGTTTGAAACAGCTATATATATAATAATAGTACCTCGGATGGAGAACTGCGATGGGAGTTATTTCTATCAAGTGGTTTAAGGGCATTAGCATCAATTTGTGAGTTCAGAGGGTCCCCTCTACAAAATTTTGACGCGGAAATGGTCCTTGAAATAGCTGATTTCTGGCTCTTCTTTCCAAACTCCATAAAGGATGATCTGCATAAAAGAAATATATGATCAGATTTATCGAAAAGATTACTTACAAGCTGAAAAAATATAATAATGGAAAAAAATTCATTGGAGAACGCATGCCAAAGACACGATTTCGTTTGATCACATCGCCTAATAACGACAATTTGTTAAATAGTAAAATTACTATAAGTTTCGACCATGAATATTGGTCTAAAGACTATAAATTTAAAGAAATTCAGAAATTTTGGTTGTAACTTTTAAGTAAAAAAAAGGCGCTCTGGAAAAGGCAGAAACAATCTTGCTTTTAGCTGATAAATTAGCGTTTGACACAAAAGACTAAAAGCTACCACCAAACAACCCTGAGAAAAAAAAGAAGAAGAACAAGGTATGCTCACCAAGGTAACCATATTCACCAACCATGGTTTTTTTTTTGAAAGGTCACCAACCATGGTTTACTTTTGTAATTTATTTGTTTGCTTTTATTTTAATTTATACACCTTAAAGGAGTTTGACAAGTTTTAGAAACATCCATTCATAAAACATTTAGACTAACGGAAAGTTATCAGATTGTAAGTTCATTTATTAGCTATATGTAATGAATAGTCAGTTTCACTGGTTTTGAAATTAAAAAAACAATGGTAACCTCTTGTTAATGACCATGGTAACATTCTGTAAATCTGGGTTTCTAGCTAAATATTTCTATCCCCAAACCGGTCATATTCTGAATAATACGTATTTCAAGCCATGTGCTTTTGTCTGAAGTCATTTGCCGAAGTTCGGTAGGATAAAATGAACAAAACATATAAAGGGAGTTTTTTGATGCAACCTTTAGAAGCTTATTTGATTGTAAAATGATAGATAAATTAAATTCAAAAATTCATGTCTACAGACCAAAAAAGTAAGATATTAAAATTTACATTTGTAGATCAAAACTAAGGTATTGAATTGCACAACCAATAGCATTACAAACTACATACAAAAAACAAAACAAAGAATCGCTAAACATATCGTAGCGACAATAGAGTTGCCAACACATCCCTTTCTTCCAAGTTTTTCTATTCCTCTATAGTCTGTTTAAAATAGCAAATTAGCATCATGATATTTTCTCTAGGAGTAAAAAGGTTGCTTTCGCCTTCTTTTCAATCTCAATACATATGCAGCCATGAACCAATAGCATGATGTTTTTTCTCTATTTAAATTCCGTACCTCGTATCTATTGTTGTTCTTAAAACTATGCTAAAAAATGGTGCAATTACAAATAGGAAGGAAAAAAGAATAACAGTACCAAAGCAAGCGAGCAAAGGAGAATAAAAGAAAACTTGGTACCTTGATTTTGATCGTATCATTTCTCTAGAGTGAGAGAGAATTATAGAGACTGGTTCAAATGAAAAGAGCTTAGACAGGAACTAAATATATACACACAAATGAAAGTGGCAAAAATGCATTAAAACAAAGAGCATATGTTTGTGTATAATTTAGCACATATAGAGACATAGAAACACAAAAATGAGCACCAAATGGAGACAGTTTGTCTACTGGCCGGCATTGAAATAGTTATCAATTGAATAATAATTAAATGAAAACTAAAATTAGTTTTTTTTTTGCTTCCCCTAGACCCCACTATCGTTTCGGCAACCTCTATTATGGGCCTCGGTTTGAGTTGAGTCGAGCCAAACCGAGCTCGTGACTTGAAGATTAAAGACTTCTATAAACGGTGTAAAGACACAGAAAATAAAATGAAATTCAAATGAATTATTCAGAAAATCACAGTAACATTAACAAATTATGTTGTTTATAAACATTATAACAAGGGAAGATCATTTCTAGCACTATTAACATATGGTGAAATACAAAACTTGTAAAGCCGACTTAATAAGAGTTTGATCGAAGCTTGAGTATCGATATGCTTGGCTTGTGGAGTATGATTTACGTAATTACAGCTTACAAAAAAAATATGGAAATTTAAAATGTTATCCAGTCTACTAGTTCTGTACTCCATTTCAAATAAAGACTTTAGAGTTTTGTACTGCAGAATTGGGACAAATTTAAACGAGTACAACTTTTGGACAGGTATATTTATATCTATATGTCATATACTGACCTAGTCTAATGGTCAAAAACAGGTGAAACCATTTGTCCCATTTGTAAACTGTATTAAGCCGAATCTTAAGGAATTAATACTATCCACTAGCTGATCAAAAGAAAAACAGTATATTACGACTCATAATTCATTTGTTGATCTAAAGTCCAAACACAACTAGTTCAACTTTCATGCGGGCCTTCATTAATTATATAATAAGGAGATGATGGTGAATTGGGGAGGGGAGGAGCTAGGGGGGAGACCATCGGGTCTCCAAAACTTATAATTTTTTTTAGTTTTTATCATGTATTTTCACTAAATTTTGTTAAATATGATCGTTTGGTACCCCCATGATCTATAATTTCAATTAATATTAGTTTTTATGCAAATTCACCACCTGGCATTTTTGGTTCCTGGCTTTGCCCTGATGGTTAATTAATTATGAAAACTTTATTTTTTATATCTTCTTAACTTATCTGAGAATATAACTTTATAACAAATCAGTAATTAACGTAACATACGTTTAAGAAATTGATATATTTTATGTCAAATGTCATTTCTTCATAATCTTTACCCCACCAAAATGTAGACGTTTAAAAACATACGTATGTAACTCATATAAGTATTTTAAAGACTAAATGCAAGATATAGATGTGGAGTGTACTACCTTTTGCAATAAATGACCTTTTGCAATAAATACAAGCATGCAAAAATGCACGCTTATAAGTTTGTTTTCTTGATTGAAGACGGTGAAAAACTTGACTTTTGAATGACTCCATTTATTAGTAAAAGTAAACAGATCTATCCTCCAAATTCATTACCTCAAAAAACACTGACCCGAACCTAAACTTGCTATAGTATTGAACAAATATGTTCTTTTAACTACCACAAAAACAAAACAAAAAACTTATTTCTTTCCTTTGATTCAGAATCTGAAATTTGTTCTCTTCTATCGGGAAAGGTTAAAAAATCATACAAAAAGAATATCCCTTCATCTAGCCTACACTGACCTCTAAAAAAAACATGTTTGGTGAGTAGGTATTTTTTTTCAATAAAAAAAAATAAACCATGGTTCATTAAGATATACTTATGTAGTTTAATCAACAAATCAAATAAAGTAAATGAAAAGAACTGACTTTTTTTTTGGAAATTGAAAACAACAAACTTTAGTTATGACACCAAGCAAAACCTATGCCAGTGAAAAAAAGAAGAGAAAGTCCAAACATAGATAACCTACTATCTGCAGGGTTCAAGCACATAAAAAAATTGGTGAATTTATTTTGATTGCGTTCTATAATTCTATTGAAGGACAATTCTATCATTTCATATCATACCCGAATTAAGTGCGCCCACTAATACATGCATGTATGCTGATTGTAATCTTGTTTCTGTAAATTTTGGGCACAACTTTGCTGTTATATCGTGTTTTTGATCAAGAAGAAAAACAATCATCCAAGGTTAATAAAAGAAAACATATCACCTTCACTCCGCCTAGCAAGTGCTTGCGCTAGAATAATAAGCACAGTTGAGATTTATGACTTAACTATGTTATGTTGATGTGGGAGTTTGCAATTAATTACATACTAGAAAAGAAGTCAGCCTGCAGTTGTAGGCAATCTCATGTGTGACTTTCTTTACGGCATGTTTGGAGCTCTTTTTTTGTGTGCTTATAAGTTATAAGTGAGAAATAAATTTGGTTGGTCACCTTAGAAAACTGAGTTTTTCTCTCCCTGATACACTAGAAGCTTTAGACTGAAAAAACTTACTTTCTTCTCAATCCAAATAAGTCGACTTATTTACTATATATCTGCAAGCAAACTAACCAGTTCAAAAATTATTAAAAGAATAACATGCTTATTCTACCAACAAGCAACAACTAGTAGAGTTTTCAGCAAGACGCGAACCATATCAACGACCTACTTAAATTCTACTACTATTTACGGGGCCAAAATTCAAAGTATATGGAAATAGGTGGATTTATCTTAAACATGGGAACAAATGCAGATGCTTAAGTTTAAACACAATCCTTGCATATCAAAACCGAAGGTTAACTACGCACGTCAAAATGATGCTTAATTTTTGGGCCACAGTGTTGCAACTTTATTTTATTTTCTGAATGCTTACATTGTTTTCGCCCATGAATATAAAATCTTAAAACATCAAACTCACCTGTCTCACTGCTTCAACTGGCCTTATAAAGAAACCATATCAGGTGAGTAGATATATTACGAAGAAAAAAAGAAGTCAATGCAAAGCATTATTGAAATTAACAATACATGGAAAATAACTACACACCAGACTTTTGGATGTGGCTATTTAAATATACTAAAAATTACAGAGTCATAATGTGATTGCAGGCAATTTTGGATTGGTATATCACTCTATTATGTGTTTGTTTTTTGCAAATTGAAAATAACTTATATAGCAAAAAGCAACAACTTACCCAGATGACCTACTCACATACTACAGTACATATAAACACGTACATCGTTATAAGAATGTGTTGGTGATTTTAGTATCATCAATATATTTTAGTAGTAATGTGATTTATTATAGGCCGATGCAATAATGCGTTAAACTCGGAAACGAGTTAGGGAAGTGCGGAGTGCACGCTCGTCGAGCCAACGTATAATTGAATATGAATAATTGAAGCGGGGTTCCAAGGGGCAGAGCCCCTGGCGGGGTCCAAGGGGCAGAGCCCCTGGCGGGGTCCAAGGGGCGAGAGCCCCTGGCTGTTCCGAACAGTTGCTTCCTTTGTTCCGAACAGTTGCTTCCTTTGTTCCGAACAGTTGCTTCCTTTGTTCCGAACAGTTGCTTCCTTTGTTCCGAACAGTTGCTTCCTTTGTTCCGAACAGTTGCTTCCTTTGTTCCGAACAGTTGCTTCCTTTGTTCCGAACAGTTGCTTCCTTTGTTGCGAACAGTTGCTTCCTTTGTTCCGAACAGTTGCTTCCTTTGTTCCGAACAGTTGCTTCCTTTGGTTTCGGTTATTGATCTCCTATATAAGAAGTCATTTGGCCTCGGTTTCAGAACAAGAAACATATAAGAAAATTCTCTCTACATTTCCTAATCTATTCTCCTTGCCAGAAACAGATTGTTCTTCAAGAATTATCCCCACAAAGATTTCGTGAACCCAGACAATAATAGGGTCGAAATACTTTGTTCGGAAAGTGTACGAACACGATTCTTCGAAGTTATCCAGGATTATCATACCCTAATTTTCTAACAAACGAACAAAGTATTTTCTGATAATCATGGCTGGAGGAAGCACCGTCAAGGAGATGACTACAAATTTCGGAAAATTGGACAAGTTTCAAGGACAAGACTTCAGGCGTTGGCAGAAGAAGATGCATTTCATGTTGACAACGTTAAAGGTGGTGCACGTCCTGTCTACACCGATTCCAGAATTTGTAGAGGATGACACGGTTGAAAATCTAAGACGCAGATCAAAGTGGGAGAACGACGACTACATTTGCAGAGGGCACATTCTTAACGGTATGTCTGATCCCTTATTTGATATTTACCAAAATGTGGAATCTGCAAAGGAATTGTGGGATTGTCTCGAATCCAAGTACATGGCAGAGGACTCATCCAGTAAAAAGTTCCTGGTAACCGATTTCAACAATTACAAAATGGTTGAATCGAGGTCTGTCATGGAACAATTCAATGAACTCCTCCGAATCCTTGGACAATTCACACAACACGGATTGAAGATGGATGAAACAATATCTGTCTCAAGCATCATAGACAAGTTGCCTCCTTCGTGGAGGGATTTCAAACACAATCTGAAACATGGAAAAGACGAACTGTCTTTGATCCAACTTGGAAGTCACTTGCGCATAGAAGAATCTTTAAGAGCGCAGGAGGATGACAAAGGAAAGGGCAAACAAATTGCTGGACCCTCGGTTAATATGGTTGAAGGGGGTGGTAAGAACGATAACAACAAAAACAAAGGAAAGAAGCGTGCTTTCAAGAACAATAAGGGCAGTTTCGGTGCTAACAAGAAACCGAAACTAGAATGCTGGAAGTGTGGCAAAACAGGCCACTTCAAGAGGGATTGCCGTTTCGGCAAAAAGCACGACAACGCGAATGCAAGTGGTTCAGGAAAAGGGTCTAAGGACCAATCCGAAAACCAAGGTCAGAAATCAATTCGTGATTTGAATAGTTTGATTAAACATTCGGTTTCACTAAATTCTGAAGCATTTTATGTGCAGGATGATGCTATCGCGTGGTGGATTGATTCAGGCGCCACAACACATGTTTGCAAGGATCGTTTCTGGTTCAAGAGTTTTGTTCCAGTGGAAGATGGTTCTGTCCTCTACATGGGAGATGATCACTTCGCTCCCGTTGAAGGCAAAGGAAACGTGGTGTTAGAATTCAGTTCTGGAAAGACTATTACTTTGTTTAATGTTTTGTATGTTCCTAAATTACGTAAGAATTTAATTTCTGGTCCTGTATTAAATAAGCTTGGATACAAGCAAGTGTGTGAATCCGATAAATATGTTCTATCGAAGTCTGGTGTGTTTGTAGGATTTGGATATTATAATAATGGTATGTTTATGATGAATTTGAATGGAGTTCCTAATGATTCTGGTTCTGTATTTATGTCTTCTTCGAGTGTTATCAACTTCTCGTTATGGCATGCTCGTCTAGGACATGTACATTATAAAAGAATGCATGAAATGTCTAAAGATGATTTAATTCCTGTTTTTAATGAAAATGTAGAAAAATGTAAAACTTGCATGTTAACAAAGATCACTAGGCAACCTTTTAAAAGTATAACAAGAAAATCTGTCATTCTTGAATTAATACATAGTGATTTATGTGATTTGCATGCTACTCCATCATTAGGGCATAAAAAATATTTTATCACTTTCATAGATGATGCATCTAGATTCTGCTATGTCTATTTGTTGCACGCTAAGGACGAAGCCTTAGATAAATTCAAAATTTATAAAACTGAAGTTGAAGTGGAACAGAATGTGTTGATTAAAACATTACGTACAGATAGAGGTGGTGAATATTATGATCCTGTATTTTTCCAATCCGTAGGAATCATTCATGAGACTACGACACCTTATACACCTCAACAAAATGGTGTGGCTGAAAGGAAAAATAGAGTTCTTAAAGAAATGGTGAATGCCATGTTATCTTACTCTGGTTTAAGTGAAGGGTTTTGGGGAGAAGCTATGTTAACGGCTTGCTATTTGTTAAATAGGGTTCCTAATAAAAGGAACAAGACTACCCCATATGAACTTTGGTATAAGAAACGACCAAACTTAACATTTTTACGTGTTTGGGGTTGTAGGGCCGTGGTTAGACTCCCGGACCCAAAAAGGAAAACTTTGGATGAAAAGGGTATAGCTTGCATTTTTGTTGGATATGCTGAGCACTCCAAGGCCTATAGGTTTTATGTTATAGAACCTAATGACTCGATTTCTATTAACACGATATCACCAATTTCTATCCGTTGTGATAGTACTGCCACACTGGCTAAAGCTTATAGTCAAATATACAATGGAAAGTCTAGACATTTGGGTGTTAGACATAGTATGATTAGGGAATTAATCATGAATGGGGTGATATCTATTGATTTTGTTCGGTCGCAACAAAACTTAGCTGACCACTTGACGAAGGGGTTAGCTAGAGACTTAGTGAATAAGTCGGTAATTGGGATGGGATTAAAGTCCATTTAAATCTATTAGCTGTGGTATACCCAATTCCCTTCGAATACAACGTTAGAAGCAGAATTCAATGTGGAAAGATCATAGTTAGAGATTGGAGCAATTGTGTTTATCTTCCCAAGGTATGTGCTCAGACCTGCAAGTAATGGCTAGGTTGAAGTATATCTTCTTAATGGTTCTTTTGAAAAATTGCAAATGCAGGTGCAAGATTAAAAGGATCACCTATGTGAGCATGAAGTTTTGCCGCTTCAAGAAGCTTGGACTTGGCTTCCTATATGCTTATTAATGGATAAGGACACATGGCTTGTAAAGTGTCAAGTATGAATAGTAGAGTATTGTAAGAAACATATGTGTACTATATCTTCAGATATTCAAATGGATTGACGGGTTCAATCGTTGTGACACCCAGATTTTCGAGTATTTGGAATGTGTATTTGTACTAAGATGAAAATTCAATCGTAAGACATTTTTATCTATGCATTTGTTTGATTGTTATACCTGTGTGTTATACCCTTGTATATATTATTGTATATACTGAGTAAATCAAGGATTACACTAAAATGGGGGGATTTGTTGGTGATTTTAGTATCATCAATATATTTTAGTAGTAATGTGATTTATTATAGGCCGATGCAATAATGCGTTAAACTCGGAAACGAGTTAGGGAAGTGCGGAGTGCACGCTCGTCGAGCCAACGTATAATTGAATATGAATAATTGAAGCGGGGTTCCAAGGGGCAGAGCCCCTGGCGGGGTCCAAGGGGCGAGAGCCCCTGGCTGTTCCGAACAGTTGCTTCCTTTGTTCCGAACAGTTGCTTCCTTTGTTCCGAACAGTTGCTTCCTTTGTTCCGAACAGTTGCTTCTTTTGTTCCGAACAGTTGCTTCCTTTGTTCCGAACAGTTGCTTCCTTTGTTGCGAACAGTTGCTTCCTTTGTTCCGAACAGTTGCTTCCTTTGTTCCGAACAGTTGCTTCCTTTGGTTTCGGTTATTGATCTCCTATATAAGAAGTCATTTGGCCTCTGTTTCAGAACAAGAAACATATAAGAAAATTCTCTCTACATTTCCTAATCTATTCTCCTTGCCAGAAACAGATTGTTCTTCAAGAATTATCCCCACAAAGATTTCGTGAACCCAGACAATAATAGGGTCGAAATACTTTGTTCGGAAAGTGTACGAACACGATTCTTCGAAGTTATCCAGGATTATCATACCCTAATTTTCTAACAGAATGAAAACATATAAAGATGGTATACTCCTCCAAATTTCATCCCCAATCCCGGAGCTAGCATACGGGGGTGGTGGAATTCCAATAAAATATATGGGGTGATAATTCACTATATATATAAATTTATAAGTAAAATATACACCGGTTGATCGTGTTTTTTATAATATGATGGTAGCTGTAGCTCCACCCCTGCTCATCCCTGCATATCAAGGCTGAAACAATTTCACCCGCATAACAGACCCGACTTTCGGGGTAGGCACGAAACTACAGCCTCCAAAGGGCCCCCATCTTTAAATGATTAGAATTTAACTTATATCGGTATGGTTTATTAAACAGTTCATTAATTGATATAACACGTTCTAATGGTTAAAACCTGGGAACATAAGCTCTTTAATCAGATCGTGCTGGGTTAAAGGCTCAGGCCTTACATTTAATTTTTAAATTTTGCCTATTTGTTGCTTATTTTCACCTAATTTAAAGGGATTTTAAAAGAAATCTAACTTCCGAAATTTGGGCAATTTTTTTTACCTGCTACTACATAGAAGTGCATTTACAAAATTAGTAGAAGTTTATGTTTTTCTTTTTACTTTTTTCCAAGAGTTGAAGGAAAATTAGATGTTCTATATTTCCTTTTCTACTTTTTCTTAAGATCCCCAATTTTGGCACGGCCTATAAACCCAATAATCTGGAATCTGTCCCGCTAATCCCTTACATTCACTATCGCCCACACAAGATGTAACATCACTGGCCTAATTTGGGAGTCACACGGCCGAATAACACGTGTGGCGACACGTGCTAGACAAAGCCTAATTTACAACATTCAGAAATAGTAGAATAATAAAATATACCCAAAATTTTGTACCTTCATAAATAACAATTTTAACTACGGTCCTTACCAAGTAATTAAACATCATATAAGCAAAAGAAAAATTACATCGCAGCGGAAAATCTAACTTAAACTTCTATAAGGTCTGTCTGGTCCCAACTAATCGACTTCAAATCTAAATAGCCGATCGCTTACCTGAAAAACATTTTAAAAGTGAGGGGTGAGCTAAACGAGCTCAATGAGAGAGAATGTATTACAATATAATATAAGGGACATAAATACAATTTTCCTTATCTTTTCTTTCAAATTAAAAGCTTTATTTTAAGTAAAATTCCCAATGCAATTATTTAGAAATCACTTGAACAAATTGAATCAAATATAAATAATCTCTTTTTTCTTTCTTATTCTGGTGTTCGCAAATATGAAAGTATTATGTTATGGTAACAAGCTCGATTGACTTACTCAATCTCTTTATCGTCGATCTTTTTCTCAGGTGTATAAACCATACTTGCACTACGTAATTAAGGTCAACACAGCATGACGGCTGAGTCTATTCCTTAAAACGTTCCGGTTGACGAAGCTATGTACAATCGCTAAGTCAACCGTTGAGAACTAAACTCATTTGTTTAGTTGCCTCCGTCACCCCACTGATGGGCTTGGAGGAATCTCCGTTGGACTTCTCTCTCATGATACCAAATACAAAATCATAAGCGCACCAAAAATAAAACTGTCTTTAATATAAACTTTCACTTCATAAAATTTCCTTTCTTTCTTTCTTTCTTTCTTTCTTTAAACATTTAATATAAATATAATTATATAATAATACTGTTTTGTGAATAATCAATGAAAATCTACAAATAATTTGTCGCAAAAATGCAATGGGATACTTGTAGTAAAAAGACAAAACCCACACACCTGATCCGGACCCGGAATAACCGAAAAACTTTACTACTACGGATACGCTACTGGAAAACTGTTAACAAGACTTACAACCCGACTTCTCATTAAATCATTCCTTGGCGTCCCTCGTTTCAGTAGGCATCTCCTAACGTTTATATATATATATTCTAATATAGTCTCGTTAGGTTTCTATCTCTGTATACTTGAATGTATCATATGTATGAATTAACATTAAAAAAAATGGGGTTGGAAGTGACTTAGCAGAGACTTAAATATGACTAGCAATTCACATATTCACATTTATACTATGGAAATTTATTATTTCCGTTTCAAACTCTCTGTTATCTAATATGATGTATGTGTGTATTTGTAGTAAAGCAATAAAACTCTTCCATATAAATGTAATAAAAACATAACTCCTAGTTAAATCAACATTCATAATTATTACCAATTATATGTTTATGTTACAAAACCAACTATCTGCTTAGTAAAATATTCATAACTGATACAATTAACTATTCATATAAAACTTAACAGTACTAATTCATTAACAAGTATTAATTCATATGAAACATACGGATAGTATTGTTTTCACAATTTATTGACAATGACATAAAATTCACATTTAAACAAAATCAAGGCCACTTATTAATCATAACTTAAAATTCCGTAACTTACATCATAAATATTACAACGAATATTAAATTTCAAAACTCCGATTAATACTAATAACCTATTCCTTCGGGAATTAAATTACATAATCATATATTTCTGACTAATACATATAACATGGAGGGAGAAATAAATGAAAGCGTGACTACATACAAATCAATGTGTATATCCAAGTTAATTAAGAGTGTTCTTATGTCATTACTAGCACTTAGTAAACAACCTTCTCGGTCCTCTCTTTTTTACAAAAAACTAATCCTGATCCATAAGTTTATAAAATTAACACGTCCTGCCAGAATAAAATAAATGTAAAATACGGGATTTTACACAAGCTCGTCTTAAAAAACACGTTGATTGCATATAAATAGCTCCAATAAGATCAGGATAGCCATAATTAAGGGGATCAAAATGATTTGCTAAAATTTACTGGTGTCACACCCTATAAAAATATTTATATCTAAGGCCGCTAAGAAAACCCTGAATTTAAACCTAGCTATGGTTTGGAAGTTAAAACAACCACCCTAAACCAGTCTCAAAAAAGTCACAGAAATTAACATGCAGGTCTAGCAAAGAAAAGAAAATTATGCACCGAAATACGATAAGGTCTGAAAAGGATTAGCCAAGATATGCAACCGAGTGGAAGAAATCAACTCAAGTAACCAAATCGGTAAATCAAAATATGGATGGAGGAAGTATCAGAAAACGAAAGGATTTGTATACCTGATTTAAATTCCCCAGTTTCTTTAGCTCCATAATGCAGGGATTGCAACCTTATACCGTATCTTTCCCTCCCTTCATCTCACTTCACATTCCGAGTCAAAACTAACGTATTTCAAAAAGTAGGAGTTCAAGAAGGTTTTATTGTTCAGGATTTCGAATTTTCTACAGTCTCTTCCCCTCTCTTCAGCTTATCATTAAGCTCGAACAAAATTTGAAGGAAAAAGAGGAGTTCATGAAGTCCTCATGTTTGAGCCAAAATGGAGAGCTTCAACCATTATGCTCTCGGTTCCCGGTCATTACTTGCATTGTCTAAATTACACCGTACATAATAAATTGTACCTTTCACTGTTTAGACTATAAAAGTTTCATAAAACTTGTTAAAAATAGGGGCTAACTGTCTTATAGAAAATTGGTTTACAGAGCAAATTCATATATATCTTCAACTATCTTCATTTGTAATCTGATTTCCTCAAGTTGTGAGCGAATCTCACACATATTTGGATGTGACACACCACCTCCCACGAAATGACGAAAACATGGACTTTGTTTGCAGTCCCTAACCAACTACAAGCTGGTTGCTTTTTTGCCGCGTTTTCTTTCATCAAACTCTGTACCCTTTTCACGTCTTGCCATAACCCTGCCTCGGCATATATATTAGACAACACACGTATGTCCCTGAGTTTTTCGGATCCAATTCCATCAACTTCTCTGCAGCTACTTCCCCAATCTCTAAATTTGAATAAGCACAACAGCCAGAGAGAACGGAATTCCAATAAATAAAGATGCTTATTCAAATAAATTTGACTATGTAACGGTTTGGCTAACAAGTGCCCCCATAACACACTGTTTAAGCATTATCCATAAGTTAAATACATGTAGTTATTTATGGCTAATAAAAATATGAATTAATAGTTTATGTTAATAGTATTTAAATTGATATATTTTATGATTTAGTAAACTAAAAATCATTTTTTCAACACAATAAAACTCAAATAAAAACATGGAACTCTAGTTAAAACTATCATAAAATTAAATATTAATTTAATAAAACCACTAAAAACTGAGTCCAAATCTTCTACCCAATTTCTCTATCCCTTCCGTGCCCCCTTACTTATTTTATCCAAAAAAAAATTCTAAAAAACTTGAAAAAAATTGTACAATTACTATAATACATGTATCAATACATTCCAATAATTATTTTTAAAAGAAAATCCACACAAAATTTATTTTTGAATAAATGTATAAATTAGTGTAAATTAAACATTGTATATTATAAAAATTGTTTAAAACAATATTATGTTCAAATGTTTTAAAATTTGAATACAATATAATATAAAAGTTTATAAAATTGCGGTATAAGTTGTGAAAATTTAAAATTTGAGTGAAAATAAGTAAGGGGGCACGGAACGGGTAGAGAATATGTGATAGAATATTTGGACTCCTAAAAACTACATTTTCAACACAATATAACTCAAATAAAAATATAGAAGTATAGTTGAAATTATCCTAAAAAAAATACTCACTAAGTATATTTATAATTGAAATTTGGAAATAAATGAAATAAGTTTCCTTAATAAATGATTCACTATTGATTTACAAAGATTTCCTCCAAATCTACTTTCAAAAACTAGTTCCGTATATAATTACAAATATTAAATAATTATATTAGTTGTTAAATATGTTACCTTAGTTAAGCTTCTTAATTATCTTGTGCATGTGGCACTTGTTAACTTTACCAAAAATTTAAAATGACAATATAAATGAATGGAGAAGACAAGAGATTATAATAAAATATTATTATTGTTGTGTGACATATTAGCTAGATATATAGATATGGAGATACAAGTATAGAGAGATAAAAGAGTCGTCTTTTATTTATTGATAAGTGTAGGGAAGTTACATCAAGAGACCCCCTAACCTTCTTTATATAATAGAAGGTAGGGTTACATATGCTAGGAAAGCCCAATAGAGGCCCAATAGAGTAAGGCCCAAGATGGACAATAATATCCTACAACACTCCCCCTTTGGACGTCTTGAATTCTTCGTCTTCATGCAGTCGATCTGAGTCGAGTTCATTCGCAGTGCTAAACACATAAAAACCTTAGGGACGGAAAACCCAATGTGGGACAAAACCGGTACCTAGGAGAAACTGTGTAGCCGAATGATATAGGCCGAAATATCATGTAAGTAACTAACCACAAAACAGTGTGTCTCATCAAAACCTTGACAGAGCAAACCCAATGGGAAAATCTCTGATCGAAGGAAAAAGAGTGCAACAGTGGTAGTAGTAGGGGATCAACCACAAAACAGGTGCCTCATCAAAACCTTGCTAGAGTAAACCCAGTGGGAAAAACCTCTAGTCGAAGGACAAAAGAGTACACAGTGGTAAGAAGTATACAACAGGATACTCCCCCTAATTTCGGCAATCTTAAGTGAGGTATGATGGGAACGTGTCTCGCTAAAAACCTTGCCAAGGAAAACCCAGTGGGAAAAAACCTTGGTCTAAGGACAAAAAAAGTACACGAGCATGCGACTGGATGCTCCCCCTCACTTGCACACGACAGGGTGCGAGAATTTCGACTAAGTAGTAATTAGTACAATAAGCATTCACCTGGATGCTCCCCCTCACTTGCACATGACTGGGTGCAAATATTTCATATTCCAAGAAAGAAAACGAGCATTCGACTGGATGCCTCATTTACTTACATACGACTGGATGCAAGAAAATCTAACGTGGAATAGAACGAGCATTCAACTGGATGCTCTTAAACTTCATTTGTGAAGATTAATTTCGGCGAGAAACGCTAAATAGCATAATGTAGTCATGTCTCTCTTGATCAATAACAACAAGTTGTCTTCTACGACAAGTGTTTTATCTGGATCGTGAGACAGAACATATGTAATTCAAATATGACTAATACTAGCTCGAAGTCATATATACTCTCTAGTCGTCTCATAGAGCACGAATAGATCAGAGTGATTCACTTGGAGTCATTCCAAGACCTCCAAGATGTCGCCTTATTCCTAATGGTAAAGACATACCATGTTAGGAATATCCCTTATGCGGGTCTGATAAGTAACCAGCATCGGTATAACCGAAAAAAGGTTGCGTTAATTCGAGTACCGAAGGGGGTAGGTACACTCGATGACGCAAATGGGATAAGACAAGCCCTCATCCACAGTTACCTTAAGGTAATGGGAAAATGTCTTTTATGCCATTTCGATGACAGCGTGTTAGCGCGATGCTGTGTCGAGCTATACCATTCACAGCAGACGAGATGTTCGTCCTAGCACATTAGACCAAGTACAATAATGCGCTTATTGTACTTAGATATGAACATCATGGTTCAATATCTCTTCATCGTCACATCAGGGACGGAATGGGTCTATATCAATGTCTAGTGATCGAACGATCATGGGAGAATCTGACGACTTAGCGTCATGATGAATACAACGTCATAACACCTTCTGGGTGTAGTCTGAATCATGGACTTAGATTCAATCTTTACGGGAGTCGATCATCAGGCCGAGTCACTACCGTTTCTTCCCAAGATCCTTCATCTCGAAGGCAAATCCAAAAATGGATCGCGTAATAAAACACGCAAGGGCATAATACTTGTTCAAGTATCCCAAGCTAATCAAGTACTCACTTAGGCGGTATACCACATCCGCTCGGATTATATTAATCCATATAGTGAACGTCTCAGTCAATTGAGATCGTGTTCCGTGGTCAGGAACTACTTGATTCAAGTACATGAAGTCACACAGGGACCTTCATCTATATCTCTTTGTCTAAATCCCCATAGAGATAAAACCGTGACCACAATTGCATGCTGCATAATCAGTTTTCCGGAAACTACTAAACTGATAAAGTAGGGGACTGTTATAACGTCCATTACGAGGAAATCAACCATCTCGTAATCAATTCCAAGGTGTGAGAGAAGCCTTGCGCTACTAGGCGAGCATTCTACAATCTCATTATTCTCATCAATTTTCCTTACGAATAACCAAATAAACGAACTCGTTTAACATTGGTGGTGTTGGAGCTACAGGTCCGAACACACTTTCGCTAAGGAGTCTACTTGGATTGCAAGTTTCCATTAGTACAGTCTATTCTTCGTTGACTTCAGGCAACGGTACATGGTTCCCTGTCATAATTTGTTCATATTATCAGTCGTCACCGAATATATGAACAAGTAATCAATGACAGTCTCGTTTCGCTTCAATATCGTCTAAGATATCATGATCGACAGATATTTCGAGATTCTTAGGATGAGGAGGAAATCACACATCTCCTTGATCCTTTATAATCTCGTACGACAAACGAGTTTCAGTTCACCACCTCTGGGGCTGAACGAATTTGGAACCGGTCAACTTCCTCGTATCTTGGGAAGGATGACAGACTGATGGCCGACGACAGCGTCCTTTGCTTGGCGGGTTCGGCCAAAGCAACGTGTTACGACAGGAACACGGCGTCCGACAGGGACGTCTATCCTTGCAAGCATTTTGCAGCAGGTATGAATGATCTCGTGACATCTCATAAAGTTATTAAATGCATTTGGCATTTAGTTAGACTTGAGGGAGTCTATGCACTTACTTATCACTAAGTGCAGTTTTGGGGATCAAGCTAAGACTGAGTGGGTTATGCCACGTTATTTCACGTCGTTCCTTATCAACGGTAACGTGCAAATCTCCCCCTAACGACGGGGAGAACAGTCTTAGCGATGTCACTTTCGCATATCATGCGGTAAAGAGATCGCTTGCCAAGGTTACTCTATCAAATGATAGGCAGGAGATTCATAATCGACTTATGTCCCCTTTAGAGGTCCATATTTTGAACGCTAGAGCGGCTCAATCAAAATATTAATTAATCACTTTAAACACGCGTTAATATGAGACTTCTGGCTCATAACCAGTAACCAGCTGGTACGCATATGGTGTTTGAGTGTCTATGGGCCTCATAACGGACCAATGCAGCAAAATAGCATAACCCCACACGGAAATATAAATCTTGGTGCGCAAGACCAAGAAATGCATGCAATCATTTGCAGCCGCATCATCAAACTTTCCGTGAGTCCATTTGGGTCTGAACATAATCGACAGGATGTTCAATTTCAATTTCCAAACTCAAGTAATTCAAATCGAAATTTCGATTATTACTCTTCGGAATTATCAAGTCGACTAGACTTTTCAGGATAATCCGGATCATGAGCCATCAACTTAATGATAGGGCTAAAAGTTTGGGAAATGCTGCATTTCTGTGGACAACAATAAAATGTGACCTTATTGTCGATGCATCAACCATAACCATTTATATTTATGGTCCGTCTTATGGTTGGATAAGTCCACAATAACTCCTTCAATTCTTTACCAGAATTCTACGAGTTCATTTCGTGATCTTTACACATACTAGTCTTTCAAAGTGAGCATTAGTGGCATTAATTTCGGATTAATCACGAAATATATTCTCAAAGAGAATCCAAATGCGATGCGATTATAAATCAACCATCGTCTTTTGACCCGGGAATATCTCATCCGGTCAATGCCACAATATCAAAATTCTCTTATCAATCGACGACAGGCGAATGATAGTACAGACAATCATGTCTTAGCATCTAAATCATTTATCATTCGACGACAGGCGAAATGATAAGGTAACTTTAAATGCTTTAAAGAATGTGGTAGCAACCACTTGAAAGACATTTCAACTCCTCTAAAATACGTTTTTGAGTGGAGGCTATGTAAAGAAATTTCATTTCTTTCATGAGCTATTACCAGATAACACTGGTTTTCTCGAATATTTTATAACTCAACAAGGTACGACAGGACCTGCATGAGTATAACGCCTCATATTTGACAAATCAATTTGGCTTTACCAAAGATTTTGATTTTGGAACGACAGGTCCAGAATCGTTGTCACTGAGTGCTCTTTTAGGCAAGTAGTTGGTGAAATTATATGGTACACTGTTACCCACTATTTCCAAAAAACCAACTACACCACAAGTATTGCCTAAAATTTCATAATTTAAAGTTTGGTCACATTTGTCAAAGGAATTTGCTCAAAAAACACTTTAAATTATTTCGAGAAATTTCATAAACAGGCAAACCATAATCCAAAAGTATGTCCAAATGGAAAAATAATAATCCAAATGGAAAAACATAATCCAGATGAGCGAAAAAATGGCTCAATGATTTATCAAAATCAATAAAGAAAGGTGTCAAACTCATTTGAGCCACAAAATCGGGGGTCTCAAGAGTTTCCTTTCAATTAGCTTTAACCACATTAGCATCGGTTTTTCCACCTTTATAATAGTTGTGAACTATTTAAGGAGTAACCGTGCATGACCGTTGTCTTTATAGCATAGAGTTGGCTCCTTGAGCATCATCTCTTACTTTGTGACAACGGCCCATATTGTTCCTTTCAATTACTGTCTTGGAGCCACAATTTTTCGATTTTGACGATTGTCTAAAATCTCCCTTGGCTAGGCGATTCATCGGGATCGCGACAGTTCGAGACAAATAACACTTTTCTCGGTTCTCGATTCGTGGAAAAAAAATGTACACGAAGAGCATTAATATCAGGCAAACAATTCGCCATTGACCCAATAGGATTAAAACTACTCACCGGGGTAATTTTTTTATCCAATTACATATGGGCAATAAAGGAACATGGTGAATATAAATTCACGATACAGCTTATGAAATACAATTTCCAAGCTAGTATTTTGGTGAAGGATTGCTCCAATATGTCAATTTCAGACATTTGTTCACTCTAGACGTCATCACGTCTCAAATGTGGCGGCGGAATAAAATCAACGCCTTAGCATTCATCCTGATGGTAACAACAAACTCGTGTTTTACTCATCAAATATGGCATCCAAAAAAAATTTTGGGCATCACATTTTCACACATCAGGGTGAGTAACATGTGGTGACGGATTAAAATCAACGTTTAAACAGTCATTTCGCAAGTATGTTTTACGAATTTTCTCATCATAGATGGCATCCAACATGTGTTGGGAGTTCTGGATTATTTATCATATAAAACGACTGGTTTATATGTTTATGGTTTCCACAAGCACAAACGTTTTTTCGAAACGACAGGTTCGAAAATATTAGTTTTGCTTCTCATGTGAATCGGTTCTCATTGATCGAACTACGGGTCGATACTGAAACACCAATTCGGCGAAACATACATCACTATATAAACACACTCGGGGAAATTATTATTTAGTCAACCCCTTTCGGTAGCTCTACTTGAAAAACGACCAGGAAAGACGGTGAGGGTGGAGGGCACGAATGCCACTTAAAACCCGACCTCATTAGGATATCGACTTCCGCCTATATCTTTCCTAGACATCGTATTCAAATAGGTGAGCCTATTTGGGGAAGGTTCATAATTTTTCCAACTTAAATGTGAAAATATATGATTTCGCAAATTACCATATATTACACATGGCAGTAAATATTACATTTATAGATATTGCTATTTCTCCGATTTAACAATTATATTATCAATCAGAACAGTATCTATCACAATTAATATGTTATTTTACTGCTATATATGTAGGTTCTATTGATGGTAATTTAAATCTAATTTACCAATTTTACACTAGCAATATCTAACACAATATTTTATTATTATTATACTGCTATATGTGTAGGTTTTTTATTCATGGTAACTAAATCATGCATGTAGGTAATATATTTTATTTATCAATTTACAATATACACGCAAGTTACATACATGGTAATTCACAAGATTCATTATATCATGAAAGGAATCAAATATTAATTCATGGTAATTGATTAATTACATTAACAAGTTCCAATTTCGCATGTAATTTCAGTGAATTATCAATAGTTACAGAGTTATTAGGGTATTACTCCAAATCTTCTTAGCATATTTTATTCTGGTACTGGGTATTACTAAAGTTAACAGTTTATGTACCCGGTTCCACTATCAATTTAGTTTAGATAGGAACATAACATGGATCATACACAGATTAAGTATAGCATACATTTGAATGAATGATTTTCCAGAACATGTTATGGTACAGGTGTACTTATGAAATAAACTAATCAAGACCAGGCATATGTTAAACATGCAACAGAATCTCCAATACACTAATTTATTTTTACATGCGGCGTGTCATGTAACATGCAGTTTGTTTAATCCATGGCGTTACACATGCATATATTCACCAAGCAATATTGTAAAAAAAAAAATCGAGTAATTGTACCGATTTTCCGAGTGCTCCAAGGATTAAATAAGAACAAGAACGAGCAAAACCTAGCCCTCTTTATAACCCATTCAGCGAGCGTATATCCCGTAGTAACAATATTTTACTCAATATCCTAACTTATACTCCAATATCCGTGAGCAAAGTACTGATAACGTGTTGTGTGACATATTAGCTAGATATATAGATATGGAGATACAAGTATAGAGAGATAAAAGAGTCGTCTTTTATTTATTGATAAGTGTAGGGAAGTTACATCAAGAGACCCCCTAACCTTCTTTATATAATAGAAGGTAGGGTTACATATGCTAGGAAAGCCCAATAGAGGCCCAATAGAGTAAGGCCCAAGATGGACAATAATATCCTACAACAATTATTTTATTTTGTTGATGATGAGTGATACCAATAATGCTAATGAGTTCGATAAACTCAATCAAACTCTCAACACAACACACCAATACTTAATATAAATTTAGAATTTCATTTTCATCCCGAAATTTAAGAGTATATTATTCGGTCATATATTTAATAATTTTAATTAATATTTAAGTTTAGGGTAGTTTCAAATAGGGTTCTATAATATTATTTTTGAGTTTTTATTTTGTTGAATCGTCAAATAAAATATGTTAAAATCATTAAAATTTTAGATATTTTTAATTAATATTTAAGTTTATGGTAGTTTAGTTCGGTTTCATAAATATTATATTTAAGGTTTTATTTTGTTAAATAGTCAAATAAAATATATTAAAATCATTAAAATTTTAAATATTTTTAATTAATATTTAAATTTAGGATAGTGTCAACTAGGGTTTCATAAATATTATATTTGAGGTTTTATTTTTGTTTTGTTTGGGTGTCAAAAGAATTCTAAAAATTATATAAAAAACTGTTTGGTATTCAGTCTGATTAATACAATCTGGCTCTATAGAGTTAATGTTCGTATATATACATATGTATGCATAATGTATCTAAATTCTTATCAAATGCTAACATTGCCCGGCCACACGTTAATACACTACAAAATAATGTTTGATTTAGTGAGAGTCAAAAGCTGTCGCAAGCCTGTCGCAAATTTAAAATGCTGTCACAAATCTGTCGCAAATTGACTAAACTGTCACAAAACCGTCACAAAAACCGTCGTTAATAAGCTCGTAACAAAAAATACCGTCACTAATCCCGTCGCTATTTGTGTATTTTTTTGTAGTGATAGTCAAACCTATCGGTTATTAAATGCTAGTTCTAACTATAACGTTCTTGAAATAAAATAGGTAATTCTAATTAAATATTGATAATTCTAATTAGGAGTCATTAAATGTCATTCTAATTAACTATTACTTAATCAATCAAAGTACATTTTTATTCAAGACGTTTATTTTTTATATGAAATCAAATGAAATAAAAAATTTAGAACCAATATTTTTCTATTTTAATTAATATTTTATGATAGTCTCAACTATGGCTAGCTTATATATTTTTATTTGAGTTTTATTACGTTGAAAATGCAGTTTTTAGTTTTTGATTTTTGATTTTTTAATTTTATGATAGTCATAACATGAATAACTTTTGAGGACAATTATCAACATAAACATACAATCTTATTGAATTCAAATACCATAAATAAAAACAACCAGAATAGCAGTTAGATTGAAAATTTTCTAACCACAATGAACTGAAAAGAACCTAAATAAAACCATCACAAATGTAATTAGAGTGAAAAACTTCTAACCACATTGGATCAAAGACATAGAAAACATTAAAATGAAACTAATAACCGTAACAGAAAAATTATCCCAGATAAGTAATCGATTAGCAACCCTTCACTAGAAATTCGTTTCTTTCCGAAGCTTCTTCAACTCCTCAGCAAAATCATCAAGTAAATCTCGATCTTGTGCCTTAATCTTTTCACTTAACTCCACCGCTCTCGCTTTCACAATTCCCTTATTTTTGCCCTCAAATACTTCCTTAATCGCCTCACATATATTCTCCCTATCAAGGTTCCCATTTTTCCTCATAGCTTGAACACCAAAACCAACCTCCTCAACAAGCCTAGCATTAATCGGTTGATCCAGATGTATAGGAGCAGCTATTATCGGTACCGTATAACTTAACCCCTCCAAAACTGAGCCCCAACCGCAGTGAGTAATAAAACCGCCAATGTTTTTATGATTCAATATTTTAGCTTGAGGTGCCCAACCTGGAACAATGAGTCCTTTTCCTTCAATTTTGTCAAAAAACTCTTTAGGCAATGCCTCATAAACCCTATCTTTTTCACCAACAGGACACCTAACAACCCATATGAAGTTAACCCCACTACCATCGAGCCCATATGCCACTTCCTTTATCTCCTCATGAGTTAGAAAATACTCACTACCAAAGGAAACAAAGACAGTGGACTCTACAGATTTATTGTCTAGCCAAGAGATAATCTCATCATCATCGTCACTAGTGGGCCTCTGCACGAGCGGACCTACGAGCGCGACCTTCTTCTCCTTAATAACAGATGAAAGTAAGTCAATATACTTTCCTTCGATTTCCCTTGAGCTCTTGACCAAGACCAACCCGCTAGACTGTTCTATGGATTCAACAAAACGATCCTTAGTACCCTCGTAATCTCCTCCGGTTCTGCATGTGACCATCTGTGTCATCTTTGGATCTTCACACCCATGTAGATAAATGTTGGAAAAGGGATACTCCAACTCATGATTATAATAATAAAAGAGCTTCAACGACGACATAGCGGCACTAGAGGTTAAAAAAGGGATGGAAGGAATGTTGAACTTGGAAGCAATAGCAGGAGCCCATGGTTGCAAAAAATCATAAATAAGAAAATCAGGTTTATATTTTTCAAGAATCGAGGAAAACTCGGGACCTGACTTGTCCAAGGACGTTTTCAGGTTATGCATGAGATGGGGAGGGTTATTTTTTGTGGTGTGGTATTCTGGTGGAAATTCGGGGGTGGCTTGAAGACGGAGTTCAACCAACGTTATCGAGTCAGTATAACCTCCTTCGGATAAACTTTTTTTAAAAGGGGCAAGGTTAGCACTTGTAGAACAAACATAAACAGTGAAATTTCTTTGAGTTAAAGCTTTGGCCAACTCCAAAAATGGAGAAAGATGACCATGAGCCAACCAAGGGAACATGAGGACTTTGAGTGAAGAATCCATGTATGCTATCTCTTTTCTCACTATGTGTTTGTGAATGAAAGTTGTATGCTTTGTGATAACTTGACAATGTTAGTTAGACGTGTATGCATTTATAGAGGAGTTAGAGATAAATAGTTAAATGGAAAGATATATTAGACAAGAATAAAAAAAGATTTTGGCATCTTTTATTAGAGATAGTTAAATGGAATGATGAATAAAAAAGATATTGTCATTTCTTATAGATGGGTTAGACTGAGGCTGACATCGGTTCGGTATCGAATTTTTTAATTACATACCGATATCGTACCAAACTAGTTTGGTTTGATAATTTTTATATTCGGTATACCGAACTTTCGATATACCAAACTATTCGGTTGGTTCGGTTCGGTTTCGGTTTTATACCAAACTTTAGACTTTACAAGTGATGATAGAAAAATAGTGCGCTTTGAGAAAAAATAATAATATAAAGTTTTAAAAATAGTAGATTAAAAAAATATATATATTTATATTATTGTTAGCTTTCTTGTTTTTTTGCATAAAAGAATAAACACTACTAGTCATTTCTAGTAAAATTTATAAATAAATAAAAATATTATAAGTATTCACTAGAAAAAGTAATATAAGTATATTATAACAACGTTAATAATTAAATGTATATAACTGTTTCATTTTATTTGTCTATATAGTATATTTTAATATTTCGGTTTGAATCGGTACCATACCGAACTTACCAAACGAATACTAAAACAGAACCGACTTTCAAAGATCGGTTCGGTTGTACCGTACCGTAATGTCGATATATCAAACTTTTGGTATCGATTTGATTGGTTCGGCTCGAAAATCAGTCGGTTGGTACAAGTCGATAAAAAATACCACCACTAGGTTAGACTTTAGAGAATAGAAAGATTAGACGTAATTAAAAAAAACCTTGGCATTTTTTATGGGGGTTAGAGATAGTTAAATGGAAACATGAATAATAAGGACACTGTCATTTCTTATAGATGGGTTAGAGAATAGAAAGATTAGACATAATTAAAAAATATATTGGCATTTTTCATTGGCGGTGGGGGTGGTAGAGAGTTAAATGGAAACATGAATAATAAAGATACTCATGTCATTTCTTATAAATGGGTTAGAGAATGGAAATATTAGACATAATTAAAAAATATCTTAGCATTTCCAATTATAAGAATAAAATTGATAAAAAAGATTAGATATATTTGACGTTAGAATATTATAACCTATTTTTTTATGGAATGTTAAAGGCAAATCATGTGTAACTTGCGCGCGGTAATATTAGATCTTTTTCTCGTGTAATAATATAGCGTGTACCAAATTTGTTTTCTCAAAAGCTTTTATTCTCATGTAATTAAGGATGCAAAATCAATAAGATTTCGTCTACAAACCTTTTTTACGTTAGTATAAGTCATCGTATCTAACGCAAATATATATAATTAAAAGAAATTCAATAACCATTCCCAGAATTAGACTGAAGGGGTTACAAGAAGATCCTTACTTCAACAATTTCATGATAAATCAGCACAAAAATATAAGCCTAATTAAAACTGATAAATAACAATATATGTGAAAGTATCGAGAGAGAAAAAGTAGAAGAAAAAAAAATCATCCTAAAAACAGACAAATTCCCTAAATATGAGTTTAAACTGCTAAAGTCCACAAGAACTTGTATATTTGAGCTGAATTCTCAAATCATGAATAAACTGAGAAATAGAACATTTGAGATTTAATTAACTCATAAAGAGAGAGAACGAAGGGCAGTTATATTGAGAGATAAAAGTCGTTAAGTATTAAAAAACAAACATTAGAAACTTGTTCAACACCAGAGGAATACAAAACACATAAATGCTAAAACAACACTTGAAAGGAACCTCCTTGCGACTAACACGCCTAAGCGCGATTCAGGCCAACACAACTGAACATATTGGCATAAGCAACGAGAACAAACGGAACTAACAGCCAACGACACAAGTATATTAAGAACAGGAACTAGAAACTTGTTCAACACAAGAAGAAACTGAACATAAATCCTTTCAACAAAAGAAAACCTGTTAACACCACAATCTAAAAGTTTCCTACCACATAATTACCACTAGTTAAAAATAACCTAAAGAAACATTAATCCATCAACACCATTGGAAAGCAAGGTTGGAACTTAAGCACGTTCACCCCTGATCCTCCTTGCAAGTTGTACGTCTTTAGGCATAATAGTCACACGTTTGGCATGAATGACACAAAGGTTAGTGTCCTCAAACAGACCAACGAGATAGGCCTCAGCAGCCTCTTGTAGCGCCAGCACAGCATGGCTCTGGAAACGCAGATCAGTCTGGAAAAAAAACGACAACAAATTATAAAAAAGACGTTCAGAACACGTTAGAAATTATTAGCATACTAGACCTTCATAATATTCAGCTATTCGTATTCTTGAGTTTATAATTACTTGGACCAAACGTAAAATAACGGAGCAGTAATTTGTTCTTCAAATGAAGGACAGGGAATCAGAAGTGGGAATTATGAAGAACTATTAAAACCCCAATGTCAGAATGCTAAGTTATTTTATTTAACAGTTTAAAGAATATAATTATGATACAATGACGAGTGTCATACTGTCATAGCTCCAACTCGGATGACAAATATATCAACATCTTATCAAGTATGGTGGTAACTGTTAACTAGATTTGAAAAGAAAATCCTGGAGATATTATTAGCCTGCTACATACTGACAATTGGGAATGATAGTACAATATAAAAGAAAGTCATATTACCTTGGAGTCTTGAGCAATTTCACGAACAAGCCTCTGGAATGGAAGCTTCCTGATGAGAAGATCAGTACTCTTCTGATACTTGCGAATTTCACTGCACACAATCATAAAACTTTAGTGCTATACATAAAGAAAATTACTTCACAGAATTTCTGATTAAGCTCCCAAATCAATCCATGAAGACGCACAAAATCTTATTCAGTTATAATTTATACAACTAACTTACCGAAGAGCGACAGTTCCGGGGCGGTATCTGTGGGGCTTCTTCACACTTCCAGTGGCAGGCACAGACTTACGTGCAGCCTAATATAAATCATAGAAACACACATTTTTATAAACCAAATATTTAAACTACTGGTGGATTAAAACATAACCACAAATAGGCAACAAATATATATAAATACCTTGGTAGCGAGTTGCTTCCTAGGAGCCTTTCCTCCATGGAACTTACGAGCAGTTTGATTGGTACGTGCCATCTGTTTTAACCAAATTAATTGTGTTACTTGTAGCACAAAAGCAACTAATAAATAAAGGTGTTTCACTTCATAAAAAACTTTCAATTTTCCAACAAAATAATCCTATGTTTTGTTTGGTTGCAACTTTTATAATAACTATCTTAACTATGATGTTTAAACAATCATATGATGTGATGTTGAATGATATGGTTGGATTTCCAGATGTTGATATTCAATTGTTATTGGTCCAGAGACGTTCCAAACATGTGAGAAAGGAAAAATAACTATATTATCAATGATCTGAATCAGTTACGATATAGCACGGTTCGAAGGTTGTCTACAAACAAAAATTAGGAAAATCTTAACCGAATTGAAACTTAATCCTCAAATAGTTAGATGAATCACATGCGCTAGCCATAAATAAGAATTATATTTAATTAATTCAAACCTAACCCTGCAAATCCTAAATATAATCAAATAATAGTAACATTGAACTTATTAAAACTTAGAAAACAAAGCTAGTTTGAACGAACAAAAAAAAACTATTGACAATGCAATGAACATGAACCAGGATATTATAAACATGAAAAACTGAAGTTGAACCCAAATATTTACCTTAAATCAGAAAGATTTTGATTAACTCTCTCTAGTTCTTCAAGGAGGGCTGAGAAATTTGAATTGAAATGGATTGGGTTAAGCAGGTATTTATAGAAATTTGGTGCTTTATCCGACGGTATTGAGATGGCTTGTTTGTGTTTTCACTAACTTGATTTGGACGTTCCAGATGTGATGTTGAAGGCTTTAGATGGATTTGTAGATATTAATACTCAATTGTTATTGGTCCAGAAACTTTCCATATGCATGAGAATTTTTTTTGCTGATTTTATATGCCAAATTTTGACCCTGCAGATCAAACCTAAAGCAACTATGTTAATCAACCAAAGGATTTCCTATCCAATGGTTCTGAGATGGCTTGTTTGTGTTTTCTCTAACTTGATTTAAACGGTCAAGATGTGATGTTGAAGGCTTTAACTGAATTTGTAGATACTGATACTGCACTGTTATTGGTCCAGAAACGTCCCAATAGCGTGAGAATGGGAAAATATGCAGATCATGTAATCAATTGAAACATAACCCTGCAATACCTTAAATTATAATCAAAGCACAATAAAATTAAAACTCACATTACTTCAAATAAAACAAGCTTGCAAAAACAAAAAACGCTATTGACCATGTAATAATCATGAACCAGGGAATTAAATTCTTAAATAAAGTGAAGCAGAACCTAAGAATTACGTGTCGATAAATCGAAGGTCAAGCCTAAACACTATATTTAAAACATCAAAGGTTATTCCGAAAAACCATTCAAACAACCAACTACATCACAGAAGAAAATATCAAAGATTCAGATCAATAACATCCTGAATATTCCAATGCATATGGTATAGTGTAATGAATCTAATATAGCTTAGATCCAAACAAACACAAATATGAGACAGCCCAGATGAACAACTCAGACTGTTTTTTTGGGTAAATTTTCTTATATCTTGATTAAACAAAAGTGCAGAATAAACAAAATTAAAATAACAGTACGTGGAAAAGAAATAGAAATTAAAGATAGCCAGAAATTAAGATTTATCTTCCTCCCCTTCCTGTATATAAGAACCACTCACCATGATTCTCGTCATCTTCATATCCACCAGGATAATGTCACATATTGAGCACCATAATATGATTGCCCAGCAATACCCACAACATGAGCTCCCCATTGCCTGCACTTCATTATATTTTCCCAACTTTCTCCCACTTAAACACCCTGTTTCCGTTCTGGATCATTTTCTTCCAAAACCGGCCCAAAATATCAAGTGAGACTGTGACAAAGATTTTCTCACTACACGCGTTAGCTTTCCCTATTTTCTTTGCACGTTCAGTGGTGTAACACTTGTCAGGTCGGTTTGGTACGTAATGGTAGGTTTTTGTTGTGTTATTACCGTTGTCATATGGGCAAAATTGTCCAAATACAACGGTAATAACACACCAAAAACCTACCACTATTTACAAAACCAAAACCGACATAACAAGTGTTATACCACTGAACGTGCAAAGAAAACAGGGAAAGCTAACGCGTGTAGTGAGAAAATATTTGTCACAGTCCCACTTGATATTTTGGGCCGGTTTTGGAAGAAAATGAACCGGAACGGAAACAGGGTGTTTTAGTGGGAGAAGCTTGGGAGGATAGAATGGAGTGTAGGCAATGGGGAGCTCATGTTGCGGGTATTGCTGGGCAATCGGATTATGGTGCACAATCTGTGTCATTAATTTAGTTCCAAGTAACGATATTTCTTTCCGGCACGGATTCTAACAAAGTTTTCGACTTCTCGGAAAACCCATTTTGCGAATAACCTGTGAGAATAGCATTCTATTACTTATTTAACATCTCTTTAGGGCATTTCATCGAACACCTTGCGAGCACCTTCTATTTACCCAGCCTTTAAAATAACTCAGGTTTTTAGTGATTATTGGTGTGAACATGTTGAGATGAATGGGTATAAAACTATTCAAAAAAGTGAATTGTGGCTATTATTATGTGAGAGAGCTTGGGACAAAAACATCTACTTATATATAAGTTATATGTGAGTTGGGACAGTGTTGTCATGTTTAATTTTTTATGGTTATGGAAATCTATAATTTAATGTATTTAGAGCATCTTACCCTACCTTAACAATTTACTACAGACACATTTTATACCTTTTTAACATAAACCGTTTACATTTACACAAAATTACAGTTTTATTATTAATTTTCTTATAATAACCCTACATTATTTTTTTTATTATATTTTAATAATTATAACAATATTACAAACATAAAAATATATATCACATGATACTTTATTACTATTATACTCCATCCGTCCCTAAACAAATATCCCCTACGAAAATACATCCAATTTTGACTATCAAAATTTTCATGTCAAAATTGCCGAAATGAAAAAATTGAAAATTTTATCATATAGTTCTAACCATAAACTACGTGATTAACTTTTGAAATACATTCTAAATATGAAAAAATTATCGATTAAAATTGTACGTATTTTCGTATGTACATTTGTTTAAGGACGGATGAGGTACTAATCTAAGAAATCATATGCATTCCTCATGAGGTGAATTTTGTGTTTTATTAAATTTAGTAAATTTATAGGGTTATCATTTTTTATACTATAATCATCAAATTTGAGGAAACATATGGTTTGAGTAACAATATACGAATGGTCTTATAAATGTTAGACCAGGTTCACTTTTTCTCTTGTTTTATCAATTGTATACTTACTTTACTGATAAAACTAATTTGGTATCGCCATATACGGTATATTTAAAAACGTTACGTTTTTAAATAAAATTTTGATTTGAATATTTTTAATGTTTAAGATAATTATATTATTCAAATTGTGCGGTGAAACCAAATAAAAAGCAAAATTACATACTTTTTTGTTAATATTTTATTTTAAATGTTTGGTGTCGACTTTAATATGGATATTTTAGCTATTTTATTTTTGAAAATTCTTAATAAATATATAAACACAAATATTATTAATTTAACGACTCATACTTGTCTAAATATATATGATTGATATATATACACACAAACGAGATGTAAAAATATTAATTTTCTATAAGTTTACGTTATGCCGGCACGTGCGGCACGGAAAAGACCTCCCATTGAAGCATACAGAGTATTTGTTTTCTTTATATGGAAAGGGTTCAAAATGAAATCTGAAAAATATCATTACTTTATTTCATGAATAAATAACTTATTATTATCAGTTTCGATTTTTAGTCACTTCTTGTTTACAAAAAAACCAGCCCTTCTAAATCAAGATCCAACCGAAGTCTTATTAACAACAAAATCAAAATTGAAACATAATGTATATATGTTGATCTATGTACACTTATATTAAATATAATTTTTAATAATAAAAAAAAAACTAAGACGCACTCCCACAGCTGCGCATCCGAGGACCAGATTTTCAATTCGGAGTCGCAAGATAGTATTTTGAGTTTAATCTTTTTATGTTTATAAATAAATGTTTAAAATTCTTTTTAAAAGTCATGTCTCTTGTTTTACGTATGGTGTTCCAATTTTGTCGCTCACAACTATGAGAATCTTTTTCAACTATACTCCAAGTAATATGTGTAGGCTTTTTGAAAAATTATGATATTATTTTTGGAGTATATTGCATTAATTGTTTAGGAGAAAATTGCTTCCGGAACTATTAGATTTTATAAATTTCTGCGTTGCAAAAATAATCTCTAGGAAAGAACCTTGCCAAAAAAACTGACGCTTAGATTATAAGATTTTTTTAAAATAAGTTTTATGTATATTGTTTGGTGTATAAAACGGACAGCTTGATTGGAGGGTAACCTTTCTTTCTAACGATTATTTTTACACAGCAGCAGTTTCCTCTATGTTCAAGAATATTTCAGCAACATGACTAAAAGAGCTAAAGAAACAATCGTTTAACAGCAGGAAGATAACATATTTAAAGCGCAACATTCGATATTTTAGCAAGATGACAGAGAGCTAATAAACGTCTAGTTTTGTGGAAAAAAGTATTTGTGATTGCAACTAAGTGCGATTCAGGCTAACATGACTAAACATATAAGCATGAGCAAAGAGAACAAACGAAACTAACAACCAACGACACAGTATATTAAAAACAAGCACCAGAAACTTGTTCAACACCAGATGTGTGACAAAAGCACACATTTAAAACACAAGAAGAAACTGAACATAAATCCTTTCAACAAAAGAAAAACCGTTGGCACCACAAACTAAAAGTTTCCTACCACATATTACTACTAGTTAAAAATCAACTAAAGAAACGCTTGGCTATTATATTACTGCTAGTTAATCCACCAACACCATTGGAAAGCACGGTTGGAGCTTCTAAGCACGTTCACCCCTGATCCTCCTCGCAAGCTGTACATCTTTGGACATAATAGTTACACGCTTCGCATGGATGGCACAGAGGTTAGTGTCCTCAAACAGACCAACGAGATAGGCCTCAGCTGCCTCTTGTAGCGCCAGCACAGCATGGCTCTGGAAACGCAGATCAGTCTGGAAAAAAAAATGTAAAACAGACATTAAGAAAACATCAAAAGACCAACATAATACTCGGCTATTCACATTATTGAGTTTACCAAGGCCAAAAGTGAAACAGTGAAGCAGTAATTTGTTGTTCAAATGAAGGAAAATTAATCTTAACTATGAAACCGAAACTATGACAAACAATGGAACCCTTTAATGTCAGAATGTTGAGCTATTTCATTTAACAATTTAAAAAATATAAATTCCAATACAATGCCAAGTGTCATAGCTCCGACTTAGATGAAAATCCAATATGAAAAGAAAATCCTGGAGATAGTAGTAGCCTGCTATATATTGACAATAGGGAATGATAGCGCAATTCAAAAGAAACTCATATTACCTTGAAGTCTTGAGCAATTTCACGAACAAGCCTTTGGAACGGAAGCTTCCTGATCAGAAGCTCAGTACTCTTCTGGTACTTGCGGATTTCACTGCACACATTCATAAAACTTTAACAGTGATATAGATGCAAAAGTTTACTTTAGAGAGTTTCTAGTTAAGCTAGCCTCCTAAACAAATCCCTAAAGATGCAAAAAAAAGTATTCAGTTGTATATTAACTAACCGAAGAGCGACAGTTCCAGGGCGGTATCTGTGGGGCTTCTTCACACCCCCAGTGGCAGGGACAGACTTACGTGCAGCCTAACATAAATCATAGAATCAATTTAACAAACGAAGAACTTAATTACCGGAGTATTTAATCACAACCATAAATAGGCATCCTATAAATACCTTGGTAGCGAGTTGCTTTCTAGGAGCCTTTCCTCCATGGGACTTACGAGCAGTTTGCTTGGTGCGTGCCATCTATTTAAATCAAAATTATTGTGTTAATTGCAGAACAAAGCAACCAATAAATAAAATTGTTTCACTTCTCAAGAAGCTTTCAATTTTCCAGCGAAATCATCTTAAGTGCTGTTTGGTTGCAGCTTTTGTAAATAACTATCTTAACTATGATCATTAACAATCATATCAATTATCTTAATCAGCTATGATATTCAATTTTAGAACATCAAAGCACAAGGGCCAGAAGCTAAAATTGGGAAACCCATAAAACAGATTTACAACCGCCAGCCTGTATTGAAGAAAATCACTTTATCAATTGAAACATAACCCTGCAATAGCCTAAATCTAAATTCAAATCACAATAACTGTAAACTATAAACACTTAAAAATAAGGATAACTTGAAGTAACAAAAATAAATAAATATCGATAATGTAATGATCATAAACCAGGATATGGAATCTCTCTAGTATCTCCGGGGCCGCTGAGATATTTGAATTGGAATTGATTGGGGTAAGCTGGTATTTATAGCAACCATGTTAGTCAACCAAAGGGTTAGGGTTCCCTATCCGACGGTACTGAGATGGCTTGTTTGTGTTTTCTCTAACTTGATTTGGACGGTCCAGATGTGATGTTGAAAGATTTGGTTGGATTTATAGATGCTGATACACAACTGTTATTGGTCCCGAGACATCTCAAGCCCGTGAGGAAGGAAAAATAACGATAACATCAATGATCTGAATCAGTTACGATATAGCATGACTCGAAGGTTAAAGCACAAAGCCACAAACAACATTAGAAAAACCTTAACCGAATTGAAACTTAACCCTTAAATAGTACGATGTGTCAATAACTGCAAGATTGAATCACAAGTGCTAGCCCTAAATAAGAATTATTATTCAATCAATTCAAACCTAACCCTGTAAACTCTAAATATAATCAAATAAAAGTAGCATTAAGCTATTAAAAATTAGAAAATAAAGCTAGTTTGAAAGAAAAAAAAACTATTGATAATGCAATGAACATGAACCAGGGTATTAAAATCTTGAGAAACTCGAGCTGAATTAAAAAGAAAACCTTAAATCAGAAAGATTTTGATTAACTCTCTCTAGTTTCTCCAAGGAGGGCTGAGAAATTTGAATTGAAATGGATTGGGGTAAGGAGGTATTTATAGCAATTAAGGTAACTTATCCGACGGTATTGATAAGGCTTGTTTGTGTTTTCTCTAACTTGATTTGGACGTTCCAGATGCAATGTTGAAGGCTTTAGATGGATTTGTAGATATTAATACTCAATTGTTATTGGTCCAGATACTTTCCATAAGCATGAGAGCAGAAAAATATGCTGATTGTATATTCCAAATTTTAACCCTGCAGATAAAACTAGGGTTACCTATCCGATGGTTCTGAGAGGGCTTGTGTGTTTTTTCTCTGACTTCATTTAAACGGTCAAAATGTGATGTTGAAGGCTTTAACTGGATTCGTAGATACAGATACAGCATTGTTATTGGTCAGAAACGTCCCAAAAGCGTGGAAATGAAGAAACATGCAGACGGTACATCTGAAATACATGCAGATGGTACATCAGAAATTGCAATGATCAATAACGATAATATCAACATTCCAATCAATTTTAATATTCAATGAGGGCCATGCATTCGATTGAAACAAACCCCTGCAATACCTTACAGTATAATCAAATCACAATTAAAATTAACCTAACATTACTTCAAATAAAGCAAGCTTGCAAACAGAAAATGCTATTGATTATGTAATGATCATGAATCAGGAAACTAAAATCTTGACTAAAACTGAGCAGAACATAAGAATTATGTGTAGATAAATCAAAGATCAAAAGCTCAAGCCCAAACACTATTTAAAACATCAAAGGTTATTCCGAAAAACCATACAAACAACCAAACTACATCAGATAAGATAATATCACAGACTAAGATCAATAATCCAATGAGAAATGACAAGGATGTTAATAACCTGAAAATCCAATGCGTATCATATAATCATTGCATGTTTCAATTAATCAGAGACCTAACAGCAAGCCTTCACCAAAAACTATAAAGATCATTGACTATCTAAACCTAACCCAAGAATCAAAACAAATATAGGTAAATCAGAACAATTTACTAAGATTTATTTGGTGCCAGTGTCACCCTCAAAAGATTTTCATTTAAGGTTGCTGTGAAAGCACTTATTATACAACTAAGCAATGGTTTGATATAGAGAATAACCACCCATAACCAGATTCAAACGCAAGTGATTCTTAGTCAAAGTTTGTTGGTTCAAAGACTGTTGTTAGAGAATGGCACAAGAAACATACAAAACTTCAATATGAATTGCAAGATAAGAACAAACTTAACCAAGATCGCCACCCAATTGCAATGTATTGACAAGAATCACTGAATCAGTAAAATAAAAAATCATATGCAGAAAAGAAAAAAATCAGCATACCTAATTAACCGTTTCTAGTTTCCTGAGCTCTATTATGACCTAACAACCATCTATGATCTCTCGACTCTACCTCCCCTTCACCTCTTCACTTTAAGAAAACAAACATATCTGGAGTTAATAGTAGGATTTCGAAAACTCCTGAGTTTTGAGCCGGAAAGGGGATATTTTTTGGTCATTACTTGCACTGTATAACAGTATAAGCTATACCATGCATGATGAATTGTGGAATCACACCTTCTAGACTATAGAAACTTCATAAGGCTTGTGTCATAGGGATTATAAATAAAAAGGGACTATGGATTTACATAACAACGACGTCTATATCTTTCAATCTCTTCATGGTAATCTGAATTTTTCTTGAGTTGCGAGCAAATGTCAAACATATTTGGATAGGACACAACACATCCCACGAAAACTTGAAACTTATTAGCAATTTTCCAACCAAGCCTCATCCTCTTTCATTAATTTTTTTACTCTTTTCACCTCTTGCCACAGCCCTGCCTGGGCATATATATATAGCTAAATGACACATAAGCCCCTGAGCTTTTCAGATCCAATTATTAACAACTTTTCTGCAGCTAATTCTTTTAATCTCGAGTTCTGAATGAGCACAACAGCCAGAGAGAGGGAATTCCGAATCCCCGAATTCGCTTCAAATGGCATAACTAAAATCATATTGTAAGCTTTATTTGAATGACTTGATTGACTGAATATATCAAACAAACAAACATAGTTCCCACATTTAGGGGAAATTTTAAAAACAAGCTGTCATGGTCGGGAACCAGCAAAAACTCTTGTTCATCAACCCTAAGTGAACACAAGCCATCCGATATCACCTAATGTAATAATATATAGATTTTCTGTAAACGTCATGTTGTGCAAATCCAGATATAATGGTTTTAAGTGGAATAAGGTTGGGATTTTTTTGTTCGGAAAATGCCAAATCAGAAACAAAGATACTACAGCAACTTGTATGTGGTTATTAAAGCATTGCATACACATTATATGCCACTCAAATCCAGTTTCCAGAAAGATTCTCGTTATTGTAAAATGAACTGCTTGCATACACATTCTCATTAAACAAAGCTCACCCATTTTTCACCTCACCCTCCTTAAAATACCCAAACAATCGCTGTTTTTGCAACAATTTTTTTTCTCCGGAAGCCAATAAAGCAACTTCTTCTCAGCATACCCACATATCATCACATCCCAACACACCACACTCTTATTCTGTGAAACCCACATAATATATAAAGCAGATTCGCCGATTCTTCCACCCCTCAGAAAACCCAGAAACCACAGCATTCCATGAACGCAGGGACGGAACCATGAAACTCAAGTGGTAGGGTCTTATATCCTATATAGATTTTTTTTTTCATATCATGGGAAGGGCTGAAATGTTAATTTTTAAAATTATAATAAAAAAAACATAGTGATTTTTATTTTTACTTTTTCATCCGAATTCAAAACAAAAAGGGCAACAACCCAGACTTTTTCCACGTAATTAGTAGTTTATTCCTTGATGAATGCATGTTTCCCCTTCGAAATTACACTAAATCTTTTTTTCTCAACACAACAGGCGATGCAACGAGTTCCAAGTAACCATGTTAGTTTCCGGCATGATATTGTACATTTTCTTTGTTTTTTCAGGAAACCCAATTTGCCAATAACCAGTGAGAATAGCATTCCATGAAATAACGTCTCTTTCGGGCATTTTATCGAACACCTTGCGAGCACCTTCGATATGGCAATTCTGAAGCTCAGCAATTTGGAGATTGTGGGTGTTAACATGTTGAGCTGAATAGGATTTGTAGTTTTTTTTCAAAATTGTGAAATAGTTTTAGAGGATTTTAAATTTGGTCGATTAATACTATGTGAGATAGCTTGGGACAAAAGCATATACAATATAGGGTTATCATTGTAATTTGTAACGTTTTAAATTTTGTAATGCTATTTTTCTGTTTTTAATTGACAGTGTAAAAGGGGTTCAAATAACCACTTTCGGCAAAAAATACTAGTATATCAAAATGCGAATTTTTAATTACTTCAAGCTATCTTAATTTTCTAAATGTTTTACATTTTTTGTTGTTTGATTTTATATTTAGGGTATTGCAGAGTTATGTTTTAATTGATCAAGTGATATTTTCAATTCAGGGCTAGCGGTTGTGAATCATGTTAAGATCGATGGTTCAATCAGTATTGTTATGATTGTTAGTGATCATAATTAAGATAGTTATTTATAAACACTTGAGATTACTTCGTTGCTAGTGTGCTATAGTCTAATATAACCATTTTGTTATCTATAACCAGTTTTGGCATCTAGTGTATACTAAGATATCAAAATAGGATTTTAAGTTTTTGTTTTTATGTTTATAAGTAAATCTTTAAAGTTTTTATTAGAAGTCGTGTTTATGTTTCACAGATCGTTTTATTTTCGTCTCTCATGTTGACTAATAATGAGAATGTTACAACTATTACCCAAATAAAAAAAATGTTGGCTCTTTGAAAAAATTATGAAATTATTTTATAGTGGATCAAGAGTTTGGAACACAATTGCTTCTGGAAAATCATATTTCTATAGATTTCTTGTTGCAAAGTAATCTGAAAGAACCATACGAAAAACTATAACTTTTAGATTTGAAGTTTTTTTTTTTCTTTTGTATTGAGTTTTCAGTATAATAATTGGTGTATAAAACGAATTGCTTGACAAAGGCGCTACCTTCGTTTCTAGAATTTACTTTTACACTTTGCAACAGTTCCCTTTATGTTCAAAAATATTTCATGAACATGGCACAAAAAGCTAAGGAAACAAGTTGTTTTAAAGTTGCTTCTTAATTTAACAGCACGAATATAGCATATTTAAAACGTGACATTCGGAATTTCAGCAAGATGACCGAGAAAGCTAAGAAAAAGTCTAGTTTAACGGGAAAATTATCTGAGATTAGAACTAAACATGATCTACACCAACACGACTAAACATATTGTCATAAGACGAGAACAAACGGAACTAACAGCCAAGGAGACAAGTATTTAAGAACATTAGAAACTTGTTCAACACCAGATATGTCAAACTAATCAGAAGATACTGAACATAATAAATACTTTCAACAAAAGAAAAACCATTAACACCACAAACAATAAAAGATCCCAACCACATCAGTACTAACTGTAGATCAATAAAAAAAATATTAATCCACCAACACCATTGGAAAGCAAGGTTAGAGCTTCTAAGCACGTTCACCCCTGATCCTCCTTGCAAGCTGGATATCCTTGGGCATGATGGTGACCCGCTTAGCATGGATGGCGCAGAGGTTAGTGTCCTCAAACAGACCAACGAGATAGGCCTCAGCAGCCTCTTGTAGCGCCAGCACAGCATGGCTCTGGAAACGCAGATCAGTCTGAAAAAAAAAACGTTCAGAACACGTTATTATTACTATACTAGACCAACATATTCGACTATTCGCATTCTTGAGTTTATAATTACTTAGGCAAAAAGTGAAATAATGGAGCAGTAGCTATGAAACGGGAATTACGAAGAACTTTTAAACCCCCAATATCAGAATGTTAAGCTGTTTCATGTAATAGTTAGAAGAATATAATTCTGATAGAATGTCAAGTGTCAGAGCTCCAACTCAGATGAAAATTCAATCAACATGTTATTCAGTATGGTGTTAACTGTTGATAAGAAAAGATATTTTTCGAGATAGTATTAGCCTGCTACATACTGACAATTGGGAATGATAGCACAATTCAAAAGAAAGTCGTATTACCTTGAAGTCTTGAGCAATTTCACGAACAAGCCTCTGGAATGGAAGCTTCCTGATCAGAAGATCGGTACTCTTCTGGTACTTGCGGATTTCACTGCACACAATCATAAAACTTAAACAGTGCTATAGATACAAAAATTACTTTACAGAGTTTCTAATTAGGTTAGGCTCCTAAACAAATCCATAAAGATGCACAACATCTTTTATAGTTGTATATTAACTCACCGAAGAGCGACAGTTCCGGGGCGGTATCTGTGGGGCTTCTTCACACCACCAGTGGAAGGGACAGACTTACGTGCAGCCTAACATAAATCATAGAAACACAATTTTACAAACGAAAAACTTAAACTGCTGGAGGATTGAAACACAACCACAAGTAGGCAACAAATAAATACCTTGGTAGCGAGTTGCTTCCTAGGAGCCTTTCCTCCATGGGACTTACGAGCAGTTTGCTTGGTACGTGCCATCTGTTTAAACCAAAGTAACTGTGTTATTTGTAGCGCAAGAGCAACCAATTCATAAAGTTGTTTCACCTCTCAAGAAACTTTCAATCTTCCAACCAAATAATCCCAAGTGTTGTTTGATTGCAGATTTATAAATAACTATCTTAACTATCCGACGGTACTTAGATGGATTGTTTGTGTTTTCTCTAACGTAATTTGAACGGGCCAGATGTGATGTTGAAGGATTTGGTTGGATTTCTAGATGTTGATACTCAATTGTTATTGGTCCAGAAACATTCCAAACGCGTGAGAAAGGAAAAAAAACGACAATATCAATGGTCTGAAACAGTTACATACAACATGATTCGATGGTTAAAAGCAAACTGTAACAAGATGTGTCAATAACTACAAGATTGAATCACAAGCGCTAACCCTAAAAAATAATTAACATTTAATCAATTCAAACCTAACCCTGCAACACTAAATGCAATCAAATAATAGTAACATTAAACTATTAAAACTTAGAAAATAAAGATTGTTGACAGAACAAAAAAAACGATTGATATTGCAATGACCATGAATCAGAATTTTAAAATCTTGAAAAACTGAAGTTGAACCCAAAAATTTACCTTAAATAAAAAAGATTGGATTTATTCTCTCTAGTTTTCCAAGGGGGCAGATAAATTTGAATTGAAATAGATTGTGGGGTAAGTAGGTTTTTATAGCAGTTTGGTGCGTTATCCGACGGTACCGAGACGGTTTGTTTGTGTTTTCTTTAACTTTATTTGGACGCTCCAGATGTGATGTTAAAGGCTTTACATGGATTTGTAGATATTAATACTTAATTATAATTGGTCCAGAAACTTTCCATAAGCGTGTGAGAACATAAAAATATGCTGATTTTATATCCCATTTTTTTCTGCAGATTAAACCTAAAGCAACTATATTAATCAACTGAATGTAACCTATCCGACAGTCCTGAGATGTCTTGTTTGTGTTTTCTCTATCTTGATTTGGATGGCCGAGATGTGATGTTGAAGGCTTTACTTGGATTGATAGATACGGATACCCCATTGTTATTGGTCAAGAAACATTCCAAAAGCAAAATAATGGAAAAAAAAAAGAATAGTATATCCGAAATTCCAATGATCAATAACGATAGATGGTTCCAATCAGTTTCAATATTCAGTGAAGATCATGTCATCAATTGAAACAGAACCCTGGAATACCCTAAATTATACTTAAAACACAATAAAATTTTGAACTCTCATTACTTCAAATAAAGCAAGCTTGCAATAACAAAATGCTATTGATCATGTAATAATCATGAACCAGTAAATTAAATTATTGAATAAACTGAAGCAGAAACTGAGAATTATGTGTTGGTAGATCAAAGCTCAAGCCCAAATACTATATTTGAAACATCAAAGGTTTTTCCCAAAAAACCATACGAACAACCAAACTACATCAGAAAAGAAAATATCACAGTATCACACTCAGATCAATAATCTAATGAGAAATGACAAGGAAGTTAGATCCTGAAAAATTCAATGCTTATCGTAAAATCATAGAATGTATCAATGAATCAGAGACCTGACAGCAAGCCTTCACCAAAAATCATAAGGATCATTGACTGATTAAACCTTACCCAGGAACCAAAACAAATATAAGATTTATTCGGTGTCAGTGTTCCCCTCAATAGATTTTCATTTAAGGTTTGCTGTGAAAGCACTTATTATAAAAATTAAGCAATTGTTTGAAATCGAAAACAACCACCCAAAACCAGACTCAAACAAATCGCAGAAAGAAAGTGATTGCTAGTAAAAGTTTGATGGATCAAAGACTGGTATTAGAGAATGGCACAGGAAACATAACAAACAACAAAATGTCAACATGAATTGCGAGATGAGAACAAAACTTAGCCAAGATTATTACCCATTGCAATGTATTGACAGGAATACCGAATCTGTAAAATAGAAAATTATAGGCAGAAAAGGGAAAAAATTGCATACCTGATTAACTGTTTCTGGTTTCCTGAGCTCTATTATGCAGACCTTTCATCCTTGATCCTTCTATGGTCTCTCGACTTTACCCCTCCTTCACCTCTTCACTTCTAAGAAAACAAACATGTCTGAAGAATAAATTGGATTTCGAGAGGAGATTTACAGTGTGTTTCCCGGTCATTACTTGCACTGTTTAAGTTATACCATACATGATAATTTATAAAATCACCTCGCATGAAAACTTGAAACTTATTAGCAAATTTCAACCAGCTAAAAGTAGGGTTTTTTTTTAACCCCATCCTCTTTAATTATATTCTGTAGCCTTTTCACCTCTCACCACATCCCTGCCTGGGCATACATATTAGACAACGGCATATGCCCCTGAGTTTTTCAGATCCAATTCTATCAACTTTTCTGCAGCTAATTCCTTCCATCTCGAATTCTGAATAAGCACAACAGGCAGAAAACGAGGGAATTCCGAATTCCCAAGTCGTCCACAAATGGCTTCTCTAAAATCATATTGTAAGCTTTCTTTAAATGACCTGGTTGATTTAATATCAACTAAACAAGCCTGGTCCAGACCTAAGGGAAATTTTGTACAAACTCCTGTTCACCAACCCTAAGTGAACACAAACAGCTAATAGACTAAGAAATGCCAACCCATTGAGTTCATTCCCATTCGGTATCACCTGATGATAGTAATATATAGATTTTCGGTAAATGTGGTGTTGTGATAATCCAGAAATAGTGGCGATAAAAAGAAATGAGGTCAGAATTTTTTAGTTGGGAAAATACCAACTCAGAATCAAAGATATTACAGCAACTGTTAATTGTGGTAACTGGTAATTAAAGCATTTCATACAAATTATTTCCACTTAAATCCAGTTTCTAGAAAGAATACAAATTTACCTTCCTGTTAAAAGTGGTGCAAAGCTAAAACAAGCGATAAGCATAAAGACTAGGGTGAAACGATCTGCTTGCATACCCATTCCGAGCATATGTATGTATTAAACTACAAATCGAGTACACAAGAGGTTTATTCATATATTCTTATGTAATTATATTCAAGTCTTGACTTAAAACAAATAGTTTTCTTGGTTTGGAGGAATTTCCTAGAAAACACACTATCGTGTAGCTATAACTGATACAACTAACGCTAGAAAAAGTAACATTTTACTGAAGGAACTATAGAGATTGGTTATAGGCATAAACAAGAACTACACCTTCGTTTGCGGACTTAGTTAATCCCATCAGAACTACAACGCATGAGAGGTGTGTGGGAAATTTCCTACAAAAAGTTATTAGGGTGGAAATACTCTTTTTGAAAATTGTCGGCTATGAGTTTTATTAGTCATGGAGATGACACAATAATGGAATTTCGAAGTACTTCAGATTTGATAAGATTTAAGAGTTAGGAAAACAATTCATTACGCTACCATTCATACTGAACTGTTCACTGAGAAACTAAAGTCATTAATATAACCTGGTATACATCATAAGCAATATGATCCGTGCACTTAATCTCATCAAACACTAGTTCTAAAATGCGAGATTATAATCTTCTGAATTCAGATGTGAGTTTTGTTGACCAAGAAACAGGAACAGGGATTAGTTACAGCTTTTTATTGACACGTCAAGTTAAATTTTTCTTATTTCGATGAAACTTAATTATACAAAACCTTCAACTTATGAGTTTTAACCCCTCCATGTTTGGTCTTAGTTCTACCGCCAGCTTATTATTGATAAGGTTTTAAATTGCAAGACAATCCAATACATCATCACCTACCTCAATTGCTCATGAAAAAAAATATATCTATATAAACGATACCATCATATTATAAGAGAAACGATCAAAGCAGTTGTCGCAAAGGAAAAAAACTTAGGTATCTGATAAGCAACTTAGCGTCATTAACTATCTCATTCTCTACATACCCACATATGATCAAGCCGAGCAGCTTTGCAGACTCCCATCGAAAAACCCTAAAATCATAGCATTCCGCGAATGCGTATTACTCACAGTCTAGCATTTCAAAACACCTAAAAGCACTCAGTATCTTTTTTCTCGACATGGCCACAATCATCAAGTTTCAAGTAGCTATGTTTCTTTCTGGAAAGATCTTGGACATTGTCTATGATTTCTCATTGTGCCTCTTTTTTCATAGCATTACGAGCGATAAAGTCTCCTTCAGGCATTTTGTCAAACACCTTACGAGCATCTTGGATTTGCCCAGGCTTTTGAAATTATTTTAGCAATTTGTGTAACAAAATATGTTTGAGCGGTATGAGAATAGGAAGATTACGGGACACTACTTTAGAGTTAAGGATAAGGAGTTTTCGAGTGATGGCGGTTAATATGTGACAAAGCTTACAGAAAAAGAAAGAGAGAAGCATGAATGTAACTTGCTTGTCTTCCACAGTTCTTAACTATCAGTAGAATGTATTATGTATTACTCGTCTTAACTAAACTTGCTAAACTGTACTGGTCTTAAGTCGTCGCTACATTCAAGGCTTTAAAGTGGTATTTTGATTTTAAAAAGAAAAAGAGAATCTGCATTGCTGGCAAAATTTTGTATTCAATAAGGGGTTCGGTACTTTGAACATTTGGATCAACAGAGGTAGAAAATAATACATTTATGTAAAATCACAAGACAACATTTGGATCAACAGAAGTAGAAAATAATACATTTACGTAAAATCACAAGATTCCTGACCCAGAAAAAAGTTTCAATTTGCTGCTCTATCAAGCAACAAGAAAACCGAATGAACATGGGACCAAATCATATCTCAAACTGATAATCAGTAACAATAAAAACTATCGACACATTTAAGAATTCACCAAAGCGCACACAATAAACAATTAGATAAACTGAATTAAGCATTAATCAAATACGCACGAGTTTTGCTAAACATTAATAAACTTGTTCAACACCAGAGGTGCGACAACAAACCAGGTCTAATACGGAACAGTGAAATACAATCAGAAACTAGTTGTTCTCACAGCGACATTAATACTAACAAGTTCCACTAAGAAAACATATAATAAAAATGACGACTGGACAGGTGCAGGAAGAGAGATCTTAAGCACGTTCACCCCTAATCCTCCTAGCAAGCTGGATGTCCTTAGGCATGATTGTGACGCGCTTGGCATGGATGGCACAGAGGTTGGTATCCTCAAACAGACCAACGAGATAGGCCTCAGCAGCCTCCTGTAGCGCCAGCACGGCGTGGCTCTGGAAACGCAGATCAGTCTGGGGAAAACATAACGAAAAAACGTTAGATCAACACAAAATAGGAAACCATCACTAAAATTCTGAAAATAATCGAGCGTTTTATAAACACAGATGCCTATCTCATAAGTTTGAAAACAAATCATGAGTGATCAGAACTCAAGACATCAAAACTTTGAGAAATCAATTAAGCACCAAATGACCATACAATTAAGTATATTTTTAACATCTCAATTGAATACAAAGAGTTGTATTGATCAGAAACGTGCAAAACTTAATCAATAAACTGGTAATCGTAACTTCAAAAATCAAGTAGTAATTCAAAATTATAATTAGCCTACTCAATTATAAGTTTTATTGTGGCAAGGACATGCAAAACTCAATCTAAACATCGATAACTAATTACAAATCAAAATTGTACAACAAAAATCAGCAGCATCGAGAACCACTGTACTCTAGAACTATATAAAATTACGTTATATATATTAAACTAGGTAACACTAACTTGAATGAAATAGCAAAAACCAAAAAAACTTATTCGTCACGGTTAAACTAAACATAAGTCTGTGTTGAAATACAATAATAAAGATTGTCTGTCGCCAACAAAAATAGTACTAACTATTCAAAACTACGATTTAAAATGATGGAATTACCTTGAAATCCTGAGCAATCTCACGAACAAGCCTCTGGAAGGGAAGCTTCCTGATCAACAGCTCGGTACTCTTCTGGTACTTACGGATCTCACTGCACAAATTCAATTCTTTAATCCCTCATATAATAATAAAACATACACAAAAACCAAATCAAATAAATTATTTATACTTACCGAAGGGCAACGGTTCCGGGGCGGTATCTGTGGGGCTTCTTCACTCCTCCCGTGGTCGGGGCAGACTTACGAGCAGCCTAAATTAAAAACAAAATCAACACATTATTATACAAAATATAAGCATTAGTATTAGATTAAACAGATATATAAGCGACAGTAATATACCTTGGTAGCAAGTTGCTTCCTCGGGGCCTTTCCTCCAGTTGACTTACGAGCGGTTTGCTTGGTACGTGCCATCTATTTAAATAAATAATTGTCAATTAAACCACAAAATCCACCGTTGTATTAAGGTAAAAATCACCTCAATATATATTACTGAAATTATTATCTTAAGGTATTATTCACTAACAGCTTTTAAATCAAATACAGCTTCCATTTATACAAAATCCATATAAATCTAAAACTATTCATAGATCAAAGAACACGTTTAAAACTTAGAATCGGAAATTTGAGAACCAATAGAACCTTAACCGTATATTTATAACATGTAATGATAATTATGAGCTTAATTCATAAGTCACGATATAATAAAAATAATTACTGTATTTATAATTGAAATATCAAAGCACAAACCCTAGCCCTGGATTAAGATAAATTGAACCAAACTGCAATTAATTCATATATAAATCCGATAGATCCAAGCAAAACCAATAACACAAGACCTAAATTAGAAAATAGCTAATTAATACTAAAGAAACCCTAGAATCATAACATGTATCGATAAATCAAGATCTGTTTAGAAATTACCTTTCAATTAAATTAAATAACTAAAGACGAAATTAAATAAATAGATTGTAATTAACATACCTCTCTTAACTAAGATTGGATATTCTTCAAAGCTGATTCTCTCTCTAGATTTAATCTTCACAAGCGGCTGATTAATTTGAATGATAAATAATTAAAGAGCAAGTGGGGTATTTATAGCCTCTGTGTTGGTCAAGCGAGCGGTTTAGGTGACTTATCGGACGGTAGATAGATGGTCAGTTTGTGTTTTCTCTGGCTTTATTTGGACGGTCCAGATGATAAGCTGTGTGATTTAGATGGATTCGTAAATGATAATACTCGTTTATGATTGGCCAAAAATGTTCTGATTAGCAGTAATATTTTTTTTATAAATTACTGGTGAAACTAAACAAATTAGTGATGGTTAGTTTGTGTTTTCTCGAAATTGATTTGGACGGTCCAGATGATAAGTTATGAGTATTTAGATTGATTCGTAAATGCTAATACTCGATTCTGATTGGTTCAAATTGTTCGCAATGAATATTTTTTAAAAACTGCTGTAATCCGTTATTTTTCGAGAATATACTGTCTTTGTTTAACATTAAAAATATATAAGATTGAAATATCTCATTTAATACATAATTAATTCATAATACAATATGTTGATGTTTAATACGAGAAGTTTAACAAAATTATTATGGTTTTTATGCTAACCTCTCATACTACAGTTTTTAGTTATGTATTTACTTGTAACGCGACATCCGTTTAAATACAGATAATCTTATAATAATTTATATTCATTTTCGACATAATAACAAATTTCAAACTTATACACCATACTATGAAATGGTAAACATCTAAAACACTTGCAAACCAAACATTATGGTCATCACATGTAATTTTTGAAAATAAAATATGTACTAAAATCATATTTAAAACATATATCATTCACAAACCGGTAAATTTAAAAATCCAATAATTAAACATTACAAATAAACTAAATGAAATTAACAAAAATATGCAATCATCATATATTGTGGAGATACACTAATATAAATTCGGTACATTATAATTAATGATGTGTCAACCAGCATAATTTTTACTTTTAATTTTAAATTAATTTTAGTTTAGTTATTTTTGAGTTTATTAATATGTGTTGTGTTTTTAGTGGAAGTGGATGACGCATCCTAATTTATAGTGCATCGGGTGTACGGTAGTGTTACTCTATATTGTGAGTCTGTCTACACCTTGACGCACTTGTATTTAGCGACAATTCTCATATTTCTTAAATCTTTTCGGTGAGCGTCAACCAAAAAACCCAATAGAAACTCAAAATATACTATGCAAGAAACCTGTCTTCGACTTGACACTGTATTACCTAAGGATTTATAAGATGGTATAACGAAATATATATTTTCATGATTTTCATTTTATTTATCATAAATTGCAAATACATATGTGGCATTTGCTGATTTATAACGAGACCATTGCCATTATGACTTTAGTGTCGGTCATCAACCAAAGTACAGTGACATAAATTTATCGACTAAAAACAAAAAACATATAAAATTAGGCAGTTATAGATGTCGTCAACAACTAAAGATGTAAACGACATGGAATGCCGACGGATGATGATTGTCATATTTACTATTGTTTACGTGGAGTGTTAAAAAAATGTTTGCCATATACACACGCATTAGATATGAAACATTTTTCAACTGAGCAGTTTATTTAATACATAAATAAAATAAAAATTTATGAACCGAAATTTACCCAAAAAACAATTATAAGAAAATTATAAAGATGAAATGAAGTCAAATTATATACTTCTTAGATGAACATTTTATAAACCAATGAATTAGTCGCCTAGGTAACAGGGTAAGACTAGGCGTTCGTAATTGGGTAAGAACTAAACAATAGTAGGTTACAACCGCCATCATTAGTCGATATGATGTCTTTATGGCATATAAATTGGTCTTGCAATTTTTAATACATTTTAAACCATTTTAGCTGTTGTAAACCCTATTTACTATTATGGAAGTAAAACTATTGTCGAAAGGTAACGATCGTTAACGAATGAACTATTGTCGTAAGGTAACGATCGTTAGCGAATTATTTTCTCAATTGTTGATTGCTACATTGACAAGTCGTAGTGTAGATGTTATAATTTACAATAATGCTAATGAGCCAGATAAACTCAACCAGACTCTCAACACACCAATTCTTAATGTAAATTTAGAATTTCATTTTCATCCCGAAATTTAAGAGTATGCTATTCTCCCATATATTTAATATCTTTAATTAATATTTAAGTTTAGGCTAGTCTCAAACAGAGTTCTATAATATTATATTTAGTTTTTTATTTTGTTGAATCGTCAAATAAAATATATTAAAATTATTAAATATTTTTAATTAATATTTAAGTTTATGATTGTCTCAACTAGGGTTTCATAAATATTATATTTTGGGTTTTATTTTGTTGAATAGTCAAATAAAATATATTAAAATCATTAAAATTTTAAATATTTTTAATTAATATTTAAATTTAGGTTAGTCTCAACTAGGGTTCCATAAATATTATATTTGAGGTTTTATTTTTGTTTTGGTTGGGTATAAATTTTTTTTTAAAAATTACATAAAGGACTGTCTGGTATTCAGTCCGGTTGAGTCAGTCTGACTCTATAACGTTATTATATAATTTAAGATTGAAATGTAAGTCAATGGTTTTGTTTTTATCTTTGCTAACTATAAACCAAATCGAAAATAACAACCATATATCTCGCAATGCCATATAATAATATCATCTACTCTCCAAACAAGTTTTGGGTCATAATTAGACAAAGATCTAAATCACCAAAGCCTTAAATTTCCCCCTTTTATATTAATTCCGAAAACGTTCCATAACCAATAAGGCATTACCTTGATTTCCACCAGAGAGTTTAAGCTTTATATAGTAAACCGTATCTACTAAATTCGAAGGATTTAAATCACCCTATTAAACACTAACTTTAAAAGATAATCAGAAGATAGTAATAAACAGCTTGAAAGCTAGAACTACCAACACTTAATTAACACTAACTATAAAAAGCTAATTAGGAGTACTAAACAAGAAAGGAATAATTTCACTTTTGTGACCCCAATTTACAACAAATTTCGTTTTTGTGGCCTCATTTTCTAAATTTTTGATTTTGTGCCATCAGCTTGCAAAAAATATTGATTTTACACATTGCCGTTAATAAAACAGACGGAAACAGGTCACGGGACCTCACGTGCCCTCTTAATTGGGTAGTATGACCAATTTTCCCTAGTTTTGGAGGGATAAACCCAACTTTCCCCCTTTTTATAACATTTTCGCACCCAACACAACCACCATTGTCATCTGTAAACAAACCTAGATCGCGTAATGTTTGGTGACTGTATAACGAATACACTGTAATGACCATACTTCCCTTCGTATCTAACACTTTGACTGTCACGTGAGGCCACATGACTTGTTTCCTTCTGTTTCATTAACGATAGTGTATAAAATAAATATTTTTTGCAAACTAAGGACACAAAATCGAAAGTTTGTAAAGTGGAGTCACAAAAACCAAATTTGTTGTAAAGTGGGGTCACAAAAATGAAATTAACCCAAACAATAAAACCAACAATCAAAGCTAGAATTAAGTCAATTAACAACAGTTCAATATATTTTCACACGCATTATTTTTTTCCCAGCAGAGGGAGAGACTAGAGAGAGAGAGTAAGTAAAACAGCGCGTAAAACTAAAATCCCCCTCTCCGATCACCTATACATACACTAGCGCAGGCCGTCCGCGATGCGTGGTGTAACGCGTAGATATGTAAATTATTGTGAAATATTAAAAAAAATATTTTGCAACACAAATTCAATTTTACAAAAGAAAAACAGTTATAATCATAAACATAACAGGAAGAGTAATACCTGAGAGGGGAGGAGAGAGAGTGCAGAGAATAGGGATAGACGAGTTATTTTTTTGTTTTTATTCAAATAGTAATTGGTATCCTATTTTGAATTTTAAACGTAATTGATTTTTTTTAGCAGTTACATTTTTTTTTTTAGTTTTTAAATTTCTAAGTCATCTATAATTTTTTAAACTATGATAATTTTTTTGTAAGCAGTTGTTTGAAGTCATAAGTATCTTCACATATAATAAGTATAGTATAGATAGATACACACAAAACAATACACATAAAACCATACAACACATATATTAATACATATATTATAATAGTATAGATATATATACATATATATAGAGAGATAGAGATAGAGAGATGTGGATGTTTTACATGATATCGTTGCCATTAACAATGGCGATGGTGATATTAACACTGAGATACTTCTCAGGCCCATATGTACATCGATACGTATTATTTACTGTCGCATACACCTGGTTCTGCTCTCTCTCTATAATAATCCTCGTCCCCGCCGATATCTGGACCGTAATTTATTCTCACCCGTTTTATTTATGTATTTTTGTATTTGTGTTATTTAACAGCTGCTTAAGTTTTTATTGTTGTGTTCAATTTGTGTGTATATTTAACAACTGTTTTAAGTTCTTATTGTTGAGTTCAATTATTATATCTCTCTCTCTTAATTTCATCTTTAACTTATTCTAAGCCGATTGTGTTTTTTTGTTTATTTCTGTATTTGTATATGCGTGTTGTTTGACAGCTGTTTAAGTTCTTATTGTTGTGATAAATTATAATCTCTCTCTTGATTTCATCTTTAACTTATTCTGAGCCGATTGTGTTTTTTGTTTAATTCTGTATTTCTGTATATACAGTATGTGTTATTTAACAGCTGTTTAAGTTCTTATTTTTGTGTTCAATTTGTGTATATATATTTTTGTGTTCAATTCGTGCATATGTATTGTTATGTTCGATTGGTGTATATATGTTGTCGTGTTCAATTTGTGTGTAAATGTATTGTTGTGTTCGATTTGTGTATATGTATTTGTTGTGTTCGATTTGTGTATATGTATTGTTGTCTTGGATTTTGCTAATGAGGAATGATACGTTACATTTGCTGAGGAGGGATTTAGATATGTGGCGGTAATAAGGCCTTGTTTGGTTTCAGATATTAAGCTCGGAGATTTTGTTCATAGAAACTCGATTGGATTCGGTTGACATTTAAGGCTGATTTTTGTTGTTGGTGGTGTTGTGATACATGCAAGGAGCTGTGACATTTAAGAATTTGAAACAATTTCATTTAAATTCAACAAAAAACATCTAAAAATCAAAATTTTAAAACAAGAACCATTCCTTAATTGAAATGTGAGGCTATAAGTGTAAATTTGATAGTATGACTTAACTACCAAAAATGACTATTTCAATAAAAATAAAAAGAGAACATGTACTTTAATAGGGAAGTGGACATTTATATTGGTACGAGCCCAAAATAGAAAGATTACTTTCATAGTACGGGAGGGGGAGAAATGCAAATTTTTGAAGATTTTAATCAAATTAAATACATAGAAAATATTGCTTTTTTGTTAAATTTTATCGAAATGGAAGGGGAATTTTAGGGCCTTTTTTTTTGGTTTCAGCTGTTAAGCCCAGAGTTTTTGTGCTAGGAGCTGGATTGCATTTGGTTGATCAGCTTAAAAGATAGATAAACGGATTAGATTATAAAACTTTAAGTACTTTAGCTGTTTATAGTGTTACTGCTTCGTTTTTGTTCTGATATGGGCCTTGTTTGGTTGTAGGCTTGTAGCTTTTAAGTATCGAGTATGAAAGACATCTCTGCTCTTGTATCGTTGTGTGTTTTTGTTTCATAATCAATTGTTTTTGTGCTTAATTTTACCAGATAGGAAAAGAAAGAGATAAATATTGGTTCTCTTTATGTAATGATAACAGTAACACAGCCCGACTACAAGGCTGTACACGAGTTTGTGTACAAAAGACTGTGTACAGAAGGACCCACAATTCTTCATTGTTACTGTTGCGCTATAATTGATTTTGGATGCACATCAATAAGCTACTAGCTTTGCACTTTTAATAGTTGAGATCTGGACTATGAATTTACACGTTTTCTGTTGTGCTCATTCGGGTTGACATCTGGGCTGTAACTTTTTACCTTTTCTGTTGAGCTATTTCTGGACAATTTTGTCGTTTTTTTAAGTATGTGTGTGTTTTCTTTTATTGCCAAAGCATTTTTGCTATCAAGAATTACATCATGTGTTTGATTCGTTCTTGCCTTTCTCGCCGTGTTCAAGTTTGGTCAGGAAATAAGAATAAATGGCAATGCACATCAAATTTAACCTACAATTTACCTGCCTCACAATATCTAGGTCTTGCTTGATTTCAACTTAAAAGCTGTCTTTCATTGTTTCTTTTGGCGTAGTGCATCTTTCAGTGCAACTTGCAAAGAATGATGAAAAGTTACATGTAGTACCGTTTCTGTTTGATATGGCTCAGCAGGGTAAAATGGCGGTGCAAAAAGCATCTATCTTTGCTAAGATTTGTAGTAATCGCTTAGGTGAGGCCATAGTGTCACCTAAATATAGTCTTATACTTCATTAGAGCAGCCAATTGTTGGTGTTTCGGTAAGGGTTTGAGCTGATATGCCAAACAGGGGAAAACACTAACACACTAGGTCCCACTCCAAAGACGGACACATACTAGGGTTAAAACAACATTTTATACGACATGAAAGGCAGTTATGGGCAGCTGGAGACCGTCTCTCCCAATCTCTCTTTCATGTGATCTCACAAGCTAGATGGTCAATTCTTTAAGTTTACACTTTTTTCTTGATTAATAGAAAATATATACCACCAGAATTACTCTTTAAGGGTACAATTACTAGCTCTAGCTGCGGAGTAGAAAGCTAAAAGAAGTATCTGTGGTAGGAAGTATTCTGCATTTTTCTTCTTCTTTTGGTATGGAAAGACATATTTTTCCTCCTTTTGTGCTTGGGCCCTTTTCTCACATCATTTTTTTTCCCGAAGTCTTTAGAGGCTTCATTATTTCTAGCAGTTAAGGGTCTTGTAGGGTAGGGTGTCTTTTATGTGCTTAAACCATTTTGTTTTACATTCTTTCTACAAGTTCACTTAAATTGTTGTCTGGCCTAGAACGGAGGTGATCTTAAAACCTATAAAAGCTTTCATTTTTGCAGCAACTTAACATGTTAAATGTAATTAGGAAGTCTTGCTAATACAGATTCATGTATTCCATGTAAGGAGCATGCACCACTTTTTTCTTACTTTTCCTGTGGTTGGTGAGGTTTGGATATTTGGTATAGTTTCTTGTAGCAAGCTCTCCCATGATTCTCAGTAGCCGGAATCTGGCATTTTTTTTAATGTGGCGTCTTTGGCATGAAAAAATTACTTGGATTTTGGATGTGTGAAAATTCTTATCTCTTTATTGTTCTTGAAAGGAATCTGATTTGCTTCACAATGCCATAATATAGTTAAGAGTGAATGAAATCAGATGAATTGGAATCTTTCCATATCAAATTATTGAATCCGAATTTTTTCAAACGGTATTGGAAACTTAATCCCTTATTCATGAAGCATGGTTGTATTTCCATGAACCACATCATTTATCTGAATCAATACTATTATAAGATGGAAACTGAGAAAATAGCAGTTAGAATTATGTGTCAAATAGAGTTTTTAGGAGTTACAAGATTATCTCTCTATGAATTTAAAATTTAAAATATTTAAAACTGTTAGTTTAACGTGAAATAAATAAATTAACCACTACTCCTATCATATGACTATACATATCAAAACTATAAAAATGATCATTTTTTTACTCTCTTTCTCCCTCTCTCTGCAATTTTGGGACAGATATCAAATTTGTTAAATATTTACTTTCTTTGCAAACATTTTTTTGTTTAGATTTCTTTTTGTAAAAATTTATATGATTTTGTTAAGGTTTTAACTTTTACATCACGCGAGATCACACTCATCACGTGTGCGGATTTGCTAGTATTTTATTATTTATAACGTCTGTATATTAAGATAAGCATTTAAAGAAATTTCTAAATCGGTTACACTGGTATTTTGATCAGTGTTTACTCATCTGAAAAATGTTACTTCTACTGACGTTAGTAATTCTCTTTTGTTGATTTACAGACAATAATTGGTTCTCATAATGGAGGCATAGGTTTCTTCTGGAGTTGGTCATATTGGAGTACATTTTTGCTTACTTGGTAAGTCGGTAAACTATTTCGAATAGTACACTTTTTGTTTGCTGCACTCTTTTTTCAGCTGTCAAGACTACGTTGAACATATTATCAATGTTTGTGTAAGTACCTTTTGGTTATCAAACGTACTTATTGTTTACAGTTTCAAATTTCAATTGTAGCTATTTTCTACAAACAAATATTAGCACGCACAATATGTGTGTGTGTGTGTGTGTTTGTTTGTTTGTTTGTTTATTCCCTTCCCTGATGTTATCACTTATAATATTCGACAAATGAGCTTCTAACCTTGTTTTTGTCCAACCAGGGTTGTGGTACCCCTAATTCAAGGTTTTGAAGATGCTGGAGACTTTAGCATGGTGGAAAGATTCAAAACTAGTGTACATGCTAATTTGCTGTTTTATTTAATTGTGGGATCCGTTGGCATCGTAGGACTCATCCTTTATTTCATTATGCACGAAAATAGGTCAGTTCTACGCCTTTTGTACCTAGAACTTCTTTTATATCTGATGGAAATTATATTTAACAACTGATCTTTTTTGTGTGTGCATGTTTACTTATGTCTGTGTTAATTCACACTATCCCTGTGAACTTTTCAGCTTATTAGTTCGCTGAAATAACTTATCGTCTCATAATGCCATTTATGCTTTCTGATTTAGTTGCTTCACATTTATGTTTCACTCGACTGAGAGATCCACTTGCTCAAGTAAAATTATAAAATAAGAATATTATTCATGTTATTAATACTGACATAGTGACTACTGAGAGGCTTTATAGAAAGAGAGAAAACATATTGACATATGAAAACAAGATATAACCAAGTATCCTAAATCAAACATGTGATAATAAAATTTAAAACTATTTGCATTTCATTTATTAACATGCCAAATGTGGAATGCAAGAACTTAAATTAGGTTTAGGCACAGTAACTATAATGATGACCAAATATCTGATCTGATGTTTTTGTTGACAGGAATGGAAGTGTTATGGGTTTGGCAATGGCATGCTCTAACACATTTGGACTTGTTACTGGTGCAATTCTTCTTGGTTTTGGGCTGAGTGAAATTCCAAAGACCATTTGGAGAAATGCTGACTGGATTACTCGCCAGAAGGTTCTTTCTCATAAAATTGCCAAAATGGCTGTCAAACTTGATGATGCCCATCAAGAATTATCAAATGCAATTGTAGTAAGTGCGGTCCAGCTCTGACTTTAAGGAATTTCTTATCCCTATGTACTGTACCTTAATTATGGTTTGAAATTTCTTGATTTATTTCTTTTAAAGTTTCGAAGTACCTTTATATTTTGGTAAAGCAAAAGCTTAAGGGACTCGGTCGTAGTTTTTATTTTTATTTTTTGCTATGATAGAAAATGAGTAGTCAAAACAAAGTGATTATGATAAATTGCCATTGAGACATTTTACAAACCCGGAGTTCACGGGTTCGAGATGTGGTAGCTGTTTCTTGCAGAAATGCAAGGGAACGCTGTCCGCGATAGGCCCAAAGTGGCCCGACCCTCCCCGGATCCCACACATAGAGGGAGCTTCAGCATCGGGGTTGCCCACCCTTGAGGAAAGTGTAACAATACAATAGGATGATTCTCTGTCGCCCACCCAGGAGAACTTTTAGCATTTGCATATAGGATTGTTCACAAATTTATTCGGTTAAGATAAAAATAATAATATAAACAGAACCAAGCCGATAAAGTTTGGGTAGGTCAGTAACGTCAGTTCGACGTGTTTTAAGTTTTTACTACCAACATATCAAACATAAACTCTTTTTTTAGTCAAAAATCAAACATAACCTGTATGCTGTTAGCTTGTTTACTTTCGTCTTATCACTGTATGTGTTGGTCGTTGCTGGAACATCTTAGTTAAGCTGGTCGTGAATCGGATATTTAAGCGTCGATGTTTATGCATTAAATTTGGCGAATATATCAGCAGTGTCATTGGAAATGAAATTTGAGGTAGCATAGATTTGATATCTCCACGAAGTGTGTTACAATTTTGAACCTCTATACTAGATTTTGTCATTATAAGAATTTGATTATCATCTTAATTATGCAACAGTGTCACTATATATAGAAAGAAACGGGTTCGTTCAGTTTCAGAACCCAATTCACGGCAAATCAAACCAATTAGATGGGTTTTGAATTTTCTCAAACCAAACTAGACTGATTAATGACCGGTTTGGAACAGCCCTGTTTGGATAGACAGTGGAGGAATTGTCTTCTTTGGTTTTTTTTAATACTTCAATTATTTATACAGTATTATTTACTTTGATAGGTATCCCAGGCAACTTCAAAGCAGATGTCAAAGCGTGATCCTTTAAGACCGTGCATGGATGTTATAGATAATATGTTAGTTCAAATGGTATTTCTGCTTCTTATATTTCTTCACTAAAGTATACTATGTTCTAAATGTCTTTGCTAATTTGTAAAATTCAAATTCAATCTGTTAGTTCCAAGAAGACCCAGATTTCAAACCCCAAGGTGGGACATTAGGCGAAAATGATATGGACTACGATACAGATGAGAAATCAATGGCGACACTTAGGCGCCATCTGAGAGGAGCTAGAGAGGAGTATTGCAGATACAAAAGGTAAATAAAAAGATGGAAGTAAAAAGTGCTTCGAGTTCTGTCCTTTTCAAGATTAAGTTTGCAGCTTCTCATGTATTTTATGCACATGAAATCCTTTCTTCAAGTGGATATAACATGGTTGTGACAAAAGACAAAAGTAGCTACATTTTCTAACTGACCATGCCGAATATTTTGACGTTTCGATATAACTGCATAGATGCTATAAGATAGACAGTGTTTTCTATCAACTTGATGTCCTATTGTTTTTAGTTGCACCTCTAAGTACCTATTCTGTTAGTAAGTAAGCTAGATTTTCAGAATTCAATTAATGAGAGCTTATAAAGTCAAGATAGTTTTGATGAGATAATTTGCAATTTTCAAAAGGCGAGATGCATCTTCACCTGATCTTTACGTGACTCTTCAGCCTGAAAAGACATTTTTTTTTACAGCAATGCTGTAGTGTAGATTATAAAGTTGACCAGTGAGTCCAGAACTTGCTTAGTTAGTTTCTTGATAGATTCATAGAGGACTTCTCAATGATCAGCTCAGATACAACAGAAATAAAATAATCCAAAACATGGTATTGAAGTTAGTGGACAAGAGGGATGTATTTCAAGTGTATTTTGAGGTCTATGCTGATAAAAGAGGTGCAAGCCATGGTATTTTTTGACCACTCATTTATCTTGCGATTTTGTTAACCGTATATGCTATTTTGTTAATTATGGTTGCGGAAAACATTTTCACCTTCTTATATTCATCTATATCAATTGCTTTAGGTTTTAGAATTACTCTCTGTAGTTTAGAGAACACTGAGCAATTTTTTTTTGAGATGCTTTGGAGCACTTTATATATGACGTTTGCAGAATGCGGTCTAGATGTTAAAACTCAGAAAGATAGAAAGACAATAGCTCATGAGGCTTTTAATATCGTTCAAACTTCAAAAAACTTTATCATTCTTCATTGACTTTTTCTAGTGCAAACGCATATACCAGACAAACCAATAAGTGAGGCAGGCCTCAAACATTTCTCAGCGTTAAGTCAAATCGTTGGGTATTAGTACAGTGTGTGAATGAGAAGAGATCGGAGCCGGAGGCCGAGATTCCTATGTTAAAAGCTCTACCCGTTTAAGCCACTTTTCTTAATTGCTCTCAATATTTTGCGTTTTGGTGTCATTCCTGTATCTATATTCTGTAGATCTTATTGACTAATGATCTCCCAGGAAGCTACAACATATATGCTGGAATACCTTCATATATTTCATTTAAAACTGATTTTTCCACCTTTTTTCATTGACATAATTATTCTTTTATTATTGTAGTGAATACATGACTTATGTCATGGAAGCGCTTGAGTTAGAAGATACAATAAAGAATTACGATCAACGAACTGCTAGTGGATGGTAATATTGTTTTAAATTTTCATACATTTTTCATGCAGGCATGCTATATTATTTGTGTGTTGTCAAGAAAATTGCACACAAATGGATACTTATAGCGTGTGAAGTACAGTCTGCCTTAATTTTTGAGATTTGGTTTTGATTCCTAAATATCTTATGTGTTTGCAGGAAATTCATCTCAAGCATTAGACCTAAACGAAATGGCAAACTAGGCGATCTTATTGACACAATAGGTAATTATCTGTTATCATATCTGATTGTTTCGTAGTACTATTGATTGTTGAAGATCTCATTTCGGAGCTGCTGCTGCATATGCTTTTTTATTAAAAACAACAACATGAAAGGTGTGGAATTTATACTTTTAAAACGGAAAGATGATAGGTTCACTTCTATTTTGCGACTTGGACGGTACCAAAAACTGAGATATTTTTAATTTCTGCTAATATTTCATTATTTCTCCTTCCACTTTTTGTTTCTAATGCTTAATTTCAATCGCCTTCCAACCTTTCTTGCTGTATGTTCTAACACAAGATCGTGATATTCTTAATTTCATGCAGAATTTCTGTGGCGTTGTATTTTCAAGAAGCAAATCAATAAGCTGCTGGCAATAGTTCTTGGTTGTATGTCAGTGTCGTTACTTTTAGCAGAAGCAACACTCTTGCCTAGTGGTGTTGATTTATCTTTTTTCTCCATTCTTATTAAGTCTGTAGGAAAGCAAGAGGTGCTTGTGCAGGTAGGTATTTTTAAATTTCTAATCTTTATTAGTTTTGTTTTTCTCTTTACATTTTTATTTTTATTATTTACTTGATGCGTCTCTACCTAAAATAAATAACGGATCCCTGCAATGAACCAGATAGTTGGCCCAATAGGCAAATACTTAAAGTGAAGTTAATTCTAAATTTCATACCTTTTCCCTATTTTATAGCTTCATGTTCACCCTTTATAGCAACGTTGAGTTTATGATGCTTGTTGATGATATGTCAGATATCATTATCATGTTCACTTGATCCTTTCAGATTTACATAAGAAAATTCGAATTTGTAAAAACTTTAATTTACTTTTGTCCTTTTATTTCCAGGTGTTTGCTTTTATTCCATTGGTGTACATGTGTGTTTGCACATACTACTCATTGTTTAAGGTTGGTATGATGATGTTTTACTCACTTACACCAAGACAAACCAGCTCGGTCAGTTTACTCATGATATGCTCGTAAGTTCTACACTGTATCTCTATCTCATAATGTATGAATATCAATTACAATTATTTCAAAGAAATAATAGTCTGTTTTTTTTGTTAAATCATTCCAGAATGGTTGCCCGCTATGCGCCACCAGTTTCCTACAATTTTTTAAATCTTATACAATTAGATGGCAAAAAGACCATGTTTGAGAAGGTAAGCTTCTTAAATGCGTTCATTTATCCATCCATTTCCTTGTAAATTGACAAGCATTAAATTGAAATGCAGAGGATGGGTAATATTGACGATGCAGTCCCTTTCTTTGGTGAAGGTTTTAACAAAATATTTCCCCTTTTTATGGTTATATACACGCTCTTGGTTGCCAGCAATTTCTTCAACCGGTTGATTAATTTTTTCGGGAACTGGAAAGTATTCAGATTCCAATCAGATGCAGAGGATACAGATGGTTTTGATTCATCGGGATTACTCATCTTGCAAAAAGGTCTGCATAATAACTGTAATCTGTTACTGAGTTTTAGTAATTTTATCCTCTTTTCCATAACCCAGATTGTTTTTAATTATATTGAATATGCTAAATACTTTTGCACCCTTGTCCTCCACCTCAGAACGAACCTGGCTTGAACAAGGGCGCGAACTTGGTGAACATGTCGTCCAATTGTCAAGGAATTTGAACAGAGGGAATGCTGATATTGAATCTGGCAGCTACGATAAGGTATGTAAGCATCACTTTATGAAAAAGTGTAAGCTTTCTATGTTGCCTATGGCTGTTTGGTCAAAATTAGTCCGGAATTAAAGCACCAAAACTCATGATTTAAAAAAATATTAGAATTTCATGTTACGTCTTTAACTTTTATTAAGTTGAAAGGAGTCGGTTAACTGTCTCTGACATTCTTTCTTTTAAAATTTGAAATCACAATTCCAGGGTGACGGCAATGCGGAAACGAGTGAGACAGCTAGGTTGATCAAGAAAACGAGTGTCAATGTAACAAGGCCCGTGAAAGACGAGGTTCGTAAATACACGGGAAATAGAGAAGCTATCAGCAACAAATATGCTGCCATTAGAGAACAAAACAGACAAGCCTCATCTTTTAAGCCGAATACTGATATTGCATCAACAAAGGTCTCGTTGCTAGAACCAGCCAACTCCCAAAGTAATAACTCTAGAGGAGCTTCATCTTCTGGGTTAGCTTTAAAATGGGCGTCTGTTAAATCGGGTTTTCAAAACCTTAAGTCGAACATAGAGGCCAAAAAATTTATACCTTTGCGCCAAATACATGATAATCAAATTCTATCCCGTGTTTCTTCGACTGAATCTCTGGATGATATATTTGAGAAATTAAAACGACCATCTATAGATCATGATAGCCTCAGTGACGTGGACGAAGATGAAATTGTGAGCAGTTTAGGGCCAAAAGATGATAATTAATACTGTATAGGTGGATAGATAATCGCTAGTCAGTTGTAAAGATTTTGTTAAGGGAGTAATCCCCTAATTTGTACAGTTACATGGTAGTTGTTTAACTCGTTACGAGGATGTCTACTTATTTCAAAATTGCATATATGCTGTGGAGTTTCAATGCACATAAACACTAAGTTAGACGCAAAAATTATCACAGGTTGCTGCAGTTGGAGATCGATTGCAGAATCTGCAAATCTTAATTGAGACAGAAGTAGAAAAGAACAGTTGTGTTTTCATGTGTTATTAACAGTGGAATAGACTTATAGAAGTCATGTTTTTATATACAAACGTTGTATGTATCAATTTGAAGATGTGTCGCGCAACAGTAACAACTCTATTAGCAGTAGTGTATTCTGTATCGATCATATATAAACTAAACCATTCAACTTTCAGATCTAAATAAACAACAATTTTGATAGAAATCAGGAAAAAGGGGGAAAATAAATCAAAAAAAGTTTTTCTTCTCCTACAATATTCAATTTCTTCACTGAAAACGAATTCGAAGGCAAAAGCTAAAGATCTAAAATTGATAACTAAAGGTCTGTCTCAGAACACAACAAAAAAGCAAACAAACTTCTCTAGAAAGTAAAGAGGCAGACCAAAGTCCCCCGGTTCAGCTTATTTAGCAGAATCAGCAGCTTCCGTGTTGTTCACATCTATCGCGCACTGTGAGACATACGGCTTTAGCTGCAAACACAACATAAATGGTTTACATGGTCAAGATACAAGTCGCGAAAACAGGAAAGTAAAAGTTTTACAGGAGAGTATGTTAAAAAATATGGTAGGTAGGTATTCAACAGTGAAAATGAACTGCATCATGCCTTTTTGTCAAACACAACCCTACGACTGCGGGTATGCACATTTGATATGATTTTGGAATCTATCCGAGAAAATTTATAGCAGACATTTCATGCTTGAACAACTTTACTTACCTAAAAAAGATGCTTGAAAAACAGGTAATTAATCATGAACAGACATGGATGCCTTTCAAGTTTCATTAAAAAAGCTTAAGGTCACACTAAAAATGCAAGGCAACAAGAGTCGGAACATATACAGATGATGGAATTTCAACAAGAAATTCAGAACCAGTATGTGATTAATTAGCAAACATGTTGTAACAGGTGGTCAGACACCGCGATTAATATCAGCCGCTTTGATATCCTCGATAACAGGTGGTCTAAAAGGTGACATACTCGATATCCAGAGAAAGAAATGACATTAAATACTAGATATACGTGTTTATTCACCCTCCAAAGAACTACATAAGAATTTGATCAACATTTCTCTTTTTTAGGTCTACAAAAAGCAAATTTAACATAATGAACAAAAAGCTAATACCTTGAAATCAGTTAAGTCAGGGACAATGTAATTTGGTAGTTTCTCTTTCACCAAAACATATCCACCTGCAACAATATCACAATTCCTATAAGAGCAAGCATAGTCCGACAGAAGAGAACATAGAGTAATGCTAAGCATGTAAAATTATGTATCTAGATTCTAGATAATCCGTTGTCTACTCATTACAAAGAAGCCCCCAAGTTATGTGATACATATCAAATCATTATAGTAAGTATATTAAGATTCCATGATCATGATTGATGACCTAGAATTTTGATTTCACTAGTTCCCTTTGACAACAATACAACTTATCGTATAAATACATTCAACACAAAAGGTAACTCCTTACAACTTTTAAGCTGTATTGGATATTGACTACCTGACTACCTCTTAACGCGGTTTAAAAAATAAAATATACACAATAAAGGAATAAGAAAAACACACATAAACACTAGCAGTACTGTAACTCTAGACACCTTGCGTGTATCAGAATTCTCTTGAAGAGCAGATCTCCCACTAGATATTTCAACAGTGCCACTGTGGTATGCTTAACATCTTACAAGCTGTATTTAATCACCAAGTTAAAGACAAATCCATGCTAAAATACGAAATCAAACCTTTGCGTGTATGGAAACCAGTTGGTTTGCAGTTCTTGCCCTTGTAGTAGTCTCGTGGACCCCTCTTCGAATTGAGTATGTCAAGTGATGAAGGTCTCTTTCTCCTCATCGATCTTGCCAAACCTGAGATTAGCCCAAGAGGCATCTTCTTTTCTCTTCTAAAGTGCAGGGCCGGTTCTGAGATATTCAAGGCCCGGTGCTAAAAATTGAAAAAGGCCCTTTGCATAATATGTTACCCAAAGTATTATTCTGACACCAAAATCTGAAAACAATGCTATACTTTTTTACCAATCACACAAATATTTGTGGGTACATCAGTATTATATTTTTACTTTGATATTAGGTCATTTTTTTTTGCAAAATATATACTGATAGAATTAAAACAATTACATAATTTTCGATTTACAAATCGATTATATTTCTTTTTTACTGATTCTGTTTGTATGAAATACAATTTTACTATACACCAATCAATTGTTCTGTACCTTGTATATAAGTTCATAAACACAATTTCCGCATTATGCAAATTCAAACAACAGGACTTACAAAAATAAATTCATAGGAATAGTTTTAAACATCCCAATTACATTTCATTATTAGACTATTAGTGAAGTAAATTATGAATAATACATGTACATCAAAATATACTTGTATAAGAACTAATTTTCTAGGTTCTTTATAGTAGTGGACCTAAATTTCATTAAGTGAAAGTATAAACACCAATAGAGTCAGCATTTCGGCTGTAACTGTCAAACTGATGGAGTAAATTGAATTGTTATATATTATGGTGATCCATTTGGTAGTTACCACTAAATTAGAACCTAGAAAAAAAATATATGAGAAAAGAGGCAGCAGCAGGAATTGAACTGTCGACCCTAGCAAGTTTCTGCAATTTTTATTTCGACTAGAGTGTCACCTATGCACTGAAATTGATCTAATATTATATAGTCCGTAATAAATACCTATATACTATAGTATATACTAACAGTTTTTCTAAATATTGGGCCCTTTAATTTTCAAAACCCGGTGCTCCGGCACGGTTTGCACGGGCTCAAAACCGGCCCTGCTAAAGTGTATCTAAAGGAAAGCGAATCTTAGTTAAAATAACATCATTATATTTTTAGTTAAAAGAATAAAAGAATCTGAGTTCGTTCAGCTTAAACATTGCAGCATCCATTTAACCAGAATACCTAAAAAAAACTTGTTTTAAGTTGATCGTCTAAGGTCAATTTCCGTACAAGATACAACCAGAAAAGCAAAAAAATAAACAATGAGCTGAAAATATGGAACAAAACAAGCGGAAACGAGATTTCAGCATCGATATATGGTGAAAGGCTAGCTACTAATACAAAGGGGTTTGAATTTCATTCATTTTCTTAAAGACCAAGTTTTTTCTACAAAATGGTTTTAAGGTATTCAGGGACGGAACTGAAACTCTACTTTTCGTAAATGAGGGTCTGAAACGCTAATTCTTAAGATTTTAATCAAAATACATAAAATATAGTTATTTACTCATCAAATTTTATCAAAATTGATGGGCTGGGCGATACATATATAAACATGTGTGTGCATTAATCATCCGACTGCTCTCCGTATACATTTAAACATAGATATCATATGTGTGTAAAGTTGATCATCCCACTGCCAAATTCTAATACAATTTGATAAAATAGGATAACACTTCAAATGCTAAGAAAAGGGAACTAACCAGAAAAACGTTAAATATTCAATTGATATATTATTTTTCAATATACAGATAAAAGATTCAACTTTAAGTCTTAAACATGTAGAGATAGATAACATGCCTAATAAAATAAATAAATAAAAGGGTACATTAGCTCCATTCTTAAGAAAATGATCACTCTGTTACTAAAAATTGTAATACGCTAATACTAGTTATGAAATAAGAAAATACCCAGTTTATAAAAAACAAATTTAATTCGAAAAGCAGTAACCTTTGAACATGAATAGCATCTAAAAGACTTAAAACTGGACAAAACCTTGTTAAATTCTATAAAATTAGAAACAGATACTAATAAATATATGAGATGAGTTTATGTATATATGCACTGTAAATGAAAGAGAAGAGAAGTAAAAATCACCTCCAAATAAAAGGTCCAGGAAAAGAGAGAGAGAGAGGTTTTAGTTGTCTCTTTAGTTAGAGAAATTCCCACTTCTGAGTATTAAAATAAAGTCTGCAAAATGTCTGTTTTCACGCTTAAAGCCTAAATCCGAATTACAAATTCGGATTTACGGTTTTTGGGGTGAAAATATACATTTTGCAGTCAAAAAATCCAGCCTCATTAAAATATAGGCTTATACAATGTTTGGGCTGGCCCAGTAGAGTTTTGACCCAATAAACCAACTGTATAAACCTAGAAAATTAGGTCCACTACTATAAAGAACCTAGAGAAATTAGTTCTTATACAAGTATATTTTGATGTACATGATAATTATGAGCTTAATTCATAAGTCACAATATAATAAAAATAATTACTGCATTTATAATTGAAATATCAAAGCACAAACCCTAGCCCTGGATTAAGATAAATTGAACCAAACTGCAATTAATTCATATATAAATCCGATAAATCCAAGCAAAAGCAATAACACAAAACCTAAATTAGAAAATAGCTAATTAATACTAAAGAAACCCTAGAATCATAACATGTATCGATAAATCAAGATCTGTTTAGCAATTACCTTTCAATTAAATTAAATAACTAAAGACGAAATTAAATAAATAGATTATAATTAACATACCTCTCTTAACTAATATTGGATATTCTTCAAAGCTGTTTCTCTCTCTAGATTTAATCTTCACAAGCGGCTGATTAATTTGAATGATAAATAGTCCCTCTGTGCTGTTTAATTTAATTTTAGATAATATAATTTAATTATTAAATTTTATGATTAAATTTTAAAAAAATTTATTCCCGATAATTTTGATATAAGTTATAAGGCGGTCAAAATTGTACACAATTTCGTAATCGACAATTAAATGGGAACGAATTGACTAATTAAAGAGTACATGAGTATTTATAGCAGCTGTGTTGGTCAAGCGAGCGGTTTAGGTGACTTATCGGACGATAGATAGATGGTGAGTTTAAGTGACTTTTTCAGGACCCGAATTTTCGGGATCCGGTAGGGTCGGGATAGGTTTATCCCGAATTTCTCGACATATTTTTTTATTTTACGATGACGTCATTTTTTATTAACAATTTTTATTTGATAAGTCTAAACATGTTATATGATATTAGTTTAAAAATAATATTACTAATAAATGAAAAAAGAAATTAACATGTAGTAGAAAAAATAGTGTGAAACTACAAATAATGGAGTAGATAAAAAAATTGATACGTTTTTTATCATATTATTTTAGTATTTATTTTTATTCACACAAACAACAATTATCATAATAAATGAGATATATTATCATTATAATTTTTATAATCGGAAAATAATAATCATTTATCTTTCTTGAAAATAACAATATAATTTTGTAATTTAATTATATTTTTTATTTTAATAGTTTCATATATTCAAAACTATAAATCTATATTATACTTATATAATTATAACTAATATATAAAACAAAAAGTAGTGTGGTTTATATACTAGAGTGCTTACATTGTATGTTATAGGTATAAGGTTTGATTCTCATTACTTTTATTTGATATAAATTAATTTATATTTTTATATAAAATATAAATTAATTAAAAAATCGGGTCGGGACACCCGACGAAATCAAAATTGTCACCCGATCCCGATCCCGAAGTTTGCCAGGTCAGGACAAAACCCGACATTCTCAGGTCGGAAAATTTCGGGTCGGGTTCGGGATTTTTTCCCAGCCTTACTCGATTCTGATTGGTTCAAATTGTTAGCAATGAATATTTTTTAAAAATTGCTGTAATTAGCAATTTTTCGAGAATATACGGTGTTTGTTTAACATTAAAAATATATAAGATTGTTAAAATAACAAATCAATGTGAAATATGTCATTTAATACACAATTAATTCATAATACAATATGTTAATGTTTAATACGTGAAGCTTAACAAAATTATTATGGTTGTTATGCTAACCCCTCGTACGGCAGTTTTTAGTTATGTGTTTAATTTTAACGGCGACATCCTTTAAATTTCATTAGAAGTCCGGTTATTTTTACTTAAATCACTAAATAGATATCCATCAGATAATCTTATAATAATTTATATTCCTTTTGGACATAATAACAAATTTCAAACTTATACATCATACTATGAAATGGTAAACATCTAAAACACTTGCAAACCAAACATTATGGTCATCACATGTAATTTTTGAAAAAAAAAACTTCCACAAAATCAAATATTTACTAGAATCATATTTAAACCAGGTAAATTTAAAATTCCAATAATTAAACATTACAAATAAAGTAAATAAAATTAACAAAAAGGTGCCATCATTATATATTGTGGAGAAACACTGATATGAACCCCGTGCACTATAATTAATGATGTGTCAACCAATAAAAAAAATTAGTTTTAATTTTAAATTAGTTATTTTTTGGTTCATTAATATGTGTTATGTTTTTAGTGGATGATGTATCCTAAATTACAGTGCACCGGGTGTACGATAGTGTTACTCTATATCGTGAGTCTGTCTACACATTGACGCACTTGTATTTAGCGACAATTCTCATATTCCTTAAATCTCTTCAGTCAGCGCCAACCGAAAAACCCAATAGAAACTCGAAATAGACTATCCAAGAAATTCGTCTTCGACCTGACACTATATTACCTAAGAATGAAGTATATATTTTCATGATTTTCATTTTATTTATCATAAATTGCAAATTCATATGTGGCATTTGTTGATTTATAACGAGATCATTGTCATTATGACTTCAGTGTCGGTCATCAACCGAAGTACAATGACATAGATATACCGACTAAAAACAAAGAACATACAAAATTTGGCAGTTATAAACGTAGTCAACAACTAAAGATGTAAACGACATGGAATGCCGACGGATGATGGTTGTCATATTTACTATTGTTTACGTGGAGTGTTAAAAATGTGTTTGCCATATATACACACATTAGATATGAAATATTTTTCAACTGAGCAGTTTATTCAATACATAAATAAAATAAAAAATTATGAACCGAAATTTACCCAAAAAACAATTATAAGAAAATTATAACGATGAAATGAAGTCAAATTATATAGTTCTTAGATGAACATTTTATAAACCAATGAATTAGTCGGCTAGATAACAGGTAAGACTAGGCGTTCATGATTGGGTAAGAACTAAACAATAGTAGGTTACAACCGCCATCATTAGTCGATATGATGTCTGCAGAACTAGATACAATTTAAGCCGAACTGCATCCGGTTTAGCTGAAAGTGCATGTAGTTCAACTGACAGTGCATATGGTTCAGATGAAAGTGCATCTATTTCAGTCGAAAGTAAATATGGTTTAGTTGAAAGTGCACCTAGTTTAATAAAAATGCATCTAGTTCAATAAAAATGCATTTAGTTCAATTAAAAATGCATCTAGTTAAGCTGAAAATGCATTTAGTGCAGTCGAAAGTGCATATTGTTCAGTCAAAAGGGCATATAATACATATAATTCAGCTGAAAGTGCATATAATTCATTTTTTTAAAAAAAAAATTATGATTTTTTTTCATTTTTATTATTTTTAGTGATTTTTTTTACAAAAATACGTTTTTGTGATTTTCTTGTAATTTTAAAAAATATATATGTTTTTTGTGTTTTTTTATAAGAATATATCTTTGTGATTTTTGTGTTATTTTTCATTTTTTTGTGATTTTTTTTATAAAATTACATTTTTTGTGATTTTTTTGTAATTTTTTCGATTTTATAGATTTTTTTTTGTATTTTAAAACTATTTAAAGTATGTGTATTATGTTTTGGATTTTATAATGACGTTTTGATAAATAAAGTAAATAATTAAAAAATGTTAACTAAAAGAACTGTGAACTTATGAAGCGAGAAAGTTATAGGGAATTCTCCTGAAAATAAAACTAAGATAAGAGTGAGTTAAAAAACTTACTTGAATTATGTGTGTTTCACTGTTTTGTAAATACTTAATAACCCCATGAACTATATAATTTTACAAAAATCCAGCGTACGTCTGCATTGTAGTTGGTTGCGAATTAACAAGTTTACAAGTCGATAAACAAAAGAAACTCCAAAATCACCATCACAAAAATAATAGATATCATTATAGCAGGGAGTCGATGTTCTTTTTTAGTTATTGTCACTGGTAGCTTGTGAAATTTGATACAGCCAACTAGTTGAACTATCTCGTTATGTAATTTAAGTATTGATTTTTTCAGTATGATTATGTTACCACTCCGATCGAGAAGAGTTCGTGTTTAAGTAAAGCTCGGCCTAATTCATTTTCGCCTTCAAAAGAAGAAATATCTCATGAATCATGATAATCACCGAACTATGAATCAAATAAAATAAAAGTCTTCTTTTTACTAAACATCTATTAAGCAGCCAAAACTTCCCTGAGTTAAATACACAAACAGAGATGATAAACACAATACGCGGTGTCACAAAACTCACACATGTATTCTCATTTCTCAGCCTTATATTAATCGACTGAAAAGCATTTTACATTTAGAATAAATAAATTCTCAAAATGTAAGTTACATTATTCCTAAATCCACTTTAGGGGTCTAAACGTCATGTATATCAAAAATATAAATCGGGCACCAAAGTTTGGGGTGTAGTAATGTCTTATATTTTAGGTCAATCATGCCCAAAAACTATAGAAACGTGTAACTTCAGAAATTATTTTAAAGTCTTTATTATGTCCTATCAACTGTCCAGTTCTTCACATGTGTTGTTGCCTTTTCAGCCTGCATTTGTACAATTGCATAAAGAAAAATTAGAGTCATGCTCTATTTGTATCGTAAGAGTTTAGTTGAAAAAGGTTTTCATTTTACCTCTTTTTCCCAGTCACATTTCATTGTGATAATGGCCAAAATCAAGGTTTGGACAGCAGTTCCTCCAAATATCATTCCAGCCCACATACCCTGGTTATTTTAAATTTCATTTGTTAAGTTGGATATTCATGAAGAATAAGTACAATGCAAATGGTTTTTTGCTAACTTTTGAACACAAATATTGTTAATATGTGTAGCTCTTCAGTTGGTTAGTACTTACTAGTCCTAATTCATTTTTGAAATTTTAAAATTTAAATTTTAGTCCATAGCTTAGTAAGATTTTTATTTAAAAGCACGTACCATTACTCCTTGATTGAAAACCCATCCCATGATATATCCACAGGGGACTCCGATAAGATAATAAGACCCTAGGTTAATATAAGCAACATATGATTGCCATCCTGATCCAACAGCAACTCCTGTATATAAAAAGAAGTCACATTTTTTTTGAGTTGTTAAAACAAATGTGAACGATTACATGAAAAATTCATACAAATGTAGCCGCAGTTTATACAATTTTCTAGCTAATATTTTTTAACTAAACTAAAGGATCAAGGTAATTGAAATTACTAATACAAGCAAGTTGGCATTTTATAAACTTTAAAGCTTAAACACAGTAACAAGGGAGGAAAATTATGCTTTTCAAGAAGTATCTAAAGTTGACTGTTCATATTAGATTTAAAAGAGTTACTATCATAGGCCACAAGTTAAGTTTTTTTTCAATTGTTCTTGCACATTCCAGATTTCATTAAGTATAGTTAAAAGTAGAAGTTGAGTGGTTAGTACTAACACTTACAATGTTGTAATCAGAAGCTGACTATATCATGTTTAAAACTTATAGCTATTTGATCAGGTCAAAAGAACTAGTGTTCTTGAGCTGGTTAACAACAAAGCAGGGACGATTGATAAGCAAGAAAAGAAACTTGACCTTAAAAAGCTACATCAAAGCAAGCATTAAACGAGAGAAAAACGGAGAATTGGTTACCGGAGAGAACTGGTTGTACACTGTTGAGGAGGATAGTAAAAGCTAGAAGCACGGAGAGCTTGTTAACAGCTTCAAGGACAGGTTCGCTTGTTGAAAAAATAAGTGCAATCTCATTGTGGAAAATTAGTATTAAGACCCAGAAAAAAAGCCCAATCGCTATTGATGTCAAAACAGCTACTTTTGTTGCAAACTTAGCTCCTTTTGCATTGCCTGCTCCAAGCTCATTCGCTACCCTTACTCTACAAATATTACACAATGCAAATTAAGTCTAGTAAATATATTAAAAGTGGCATACCACAATATCTTCAAGAAAACGATTATTCAGACATTCGTACATTCATGTTTTTTTATTATTTGACCCAATAGTAACTCATGACTCCCTCGAGAGTCCGCCAAGAAACCATATATAGATAATCTAATAAAAAAAGAACCCGAGAGATGGCACAAGCATATTACTGTCCTGTCTGCGAGTATTTCTTTTGAAGAATATGACAACCATCGCGACTTCGTTAACGATGTTCCAGAGATTACGACGTATTAGAAAAAGATGTTTTGAAGCGCATTTTACTATACCTATTGTACTAAAAGGAAGAGGAAAAACATACTGATGAACCAGCCTTTGCTAGCCCCCTAACCAGGGTAATTATGTTAGTGCCATATAATGTGATCATTGATATTAGGTATCTTTCATGAAAAATTGATAAATGCTAATTATGATATTTCTCCCAATTGATGAGTTGAAAAGGACGAAACTGATTTGAGATTTTCCGCTTGTACAGTTGTTGAGTCGTATCTATAGACTTTAATGGACATTGATTTAGCTAAATCATCACCACACATCATTCACATTTATTCAAGTTATATGGTCCAAATGTATATTAATTTGGAGTGTAATAGCGACCAGAGTCCTGACCATACAACGCCAATCATCATTGCTCATATCAATAATATTCTCGGTTTTCACACAATTTTTCACTGGGTCATCCTGGTACTGATCCACTCTAATGACGGTTAACTTCATGGTTACGTACTCGCTTTGTCTTACACGACTTGCCCTGTTAACATGAGTACTCTCATATACTTTCGTTGTGGTGAATACATAACTATAAAGTTAAGCGTGTTTAATTAACCTGAGTAGTAAATAGTTATTGTGACCTCCTAAAAATTCGTGCCAAAATGGATAATATATAATTTGTTCACTCAAGGGTGACCATTCGGCCTATGTGACTAGATCGTTACATTGTATAGATTGCAACTTTGTACCTTACTTATTATGGTTTTTTTTATGTTTTAGTCACATGTACTTACACACCGTTTTCATTTAATACTGTGTAGTCACATTTTTACCGTTTTATCTCAATTTATAATTCTATCACGGTTCGCTACCCCGACATCAATTACATGGATGTAAACATGACGTGTCAGTGACGTCATCATTTTTATAATGATTTTACAATATTACCCCTCAAATGAAAAGTAAACTACGTAAATATCATTTTGTAATATACGTATATATATATAATACTTAATAGCGGGAGGATATATGGATACCATAAAAAACACTCAAATGGACATTTTTTTGTAAAAAATGCTTCAAATCAATATTTAATTAATGCAAATCTCCACGGTTTCACGACGGGAATACAAATATGCGTCTTGTTTTTTTTTCCTGAGATGTATAATGACATGTTTTGAATTTTTAAATTTTACCATAATTTCGAAAACATGTCGGTATACATCTCGAGAAAAAAAACAAGACGCATATTTGTGTTCCCGTCGTGAAACAATGAAGATTTGCATTAAACAAATATTGATTTGAAGCGTTTTTACGAAAAAGTGTCCAAATTAATGTCTATGTTTATATAACATCTCCCTAATTCTTAATATACTATACATACATATATATATATATATATATATATATGTATGTGTATATATATATATACATATACAGAGGACGACGACGACCCCAACGTGCCGCTCACCCGAACCCCCCACCTACCCAAGTCAGTTGCCTCCGCTGCAACCTGTCACCAAGCAGCTGCCACCCCAAAAGCTATATATACAAGACTGATACATACATACAACTTCTTGTATGTATATGTAGTATATAAATGTTATTTCTTTTTATTAATAATTAATTTTCAATTTTTTTAAGGTTTACTTTTTTACTTTAGTGATAATTAATATCGGAAAAGACCAAATTACCCCTTATACTAACGGAAGTTAGTTACGTGATAGGCACATGGTCACTTTTTTGTGAGTGAATTAACAAAGAAGGTAGCGAACCGTGATAGAAGTGTAAGTATAAGGTACTAAACGGTAAAAATGTAAATATAAAGTATTAAATAAAAACGGTGTGTAAGTACATGCGACTAAAACATAAAAAAAAACCTATATTAACCGGCTGCAATACATTTTATGAGCGACAAATATTATTTAGACTATATATATATTAAGACTATCCTTTTTAATCAACTTGTACTTATTTATTAATTTATTTTAATGTTTTTATTAAATATCGAGTGAACCGTGGTTAATATAGAACCGGTGAACTTGATGTAATGACCGGTCCATCCTTTGGTTTGGTTCTAATAAGATAGCCAATAACGGATTTAAAGTTACTTCATAAAAAGATAGGGAAAAAGGGAGTACCCAACGCCAGCGAAGAAAGCAAGAGGAATCATCATTTCCCATCCATTTATGCTCATGCTTCATCAATAAATACAAACAACGTACATACAAAAATCAGCAATTATATTATATTTAATCAGTAAGTTATAAGTGGAAAGAGTATAGTAGAGTTTGTGGGAACAAAACTTGTCGTAATTTCTTAAAAAAATACTAGTATTTACTAATTTACAACATTCCAAAACTATAAAGTAGCAGTTGGAGTGAATGCATTAATTGCTTACCATATTGATAGAGCATCAACTGCAATTTCTGCATTTTTCAAGTTTCCAGTCATCACTATCAGAATTTTGTAGTACCAATTCTCCAAACTGTTCCAATAAATTACAAAATTACAAATAAAAAAGCTGCAAGTTAAACACCAATAATTGAAACATAATGCAAAAAAAAATGAGGTGGCACATAAATAGAAATTTTCATGAGCCTGCAGGCATTCAAGGGTATATATTATATTAATTAGTACCCGCATGTCCATAAATTTTAATACGGATACCTCAGTCATTTCCTCAAATCTATCACATTTTATACCTTTTAAGAAACCGTTTACATTTACATAAAATTTCAGTTTTCTTATTAATTTTCTTATAATAACCCTACATTATTTTTTTATTTGTTTATTATATTTTAATAATCATAACAATATTACAACCACAAAAAATGTAGACCACATGATAGTTTATTACCATTATACTCCATACGTCCTTAAACAAATATTCCCTACAAAAATATATTCAATTTTGACAATCAAAATTTTCATATCAAAATTATCAAAATAAAAAAATTGAAAATTTCATCGTATAGTTCTAATCATAAACTACGTGATTAACTTTTGAAATAATTTTTTCCATCAATCTAAATATGAAAAAATTATCGGTTAAAATTGTACGTATTTTCGTGGAGGACATTTGTTTAGGAACGGATGGAGTATTAATCTAGAAAATCGTATGCATTCCTTATATAAGGTGAATTTTGTGTTTTCTTAAATTTGGAAAATTTATAGGGTTTCTGATGCATGTCACTTTTTATACTATAATTATCAAATTTAAAAAAAAAATATGTTTTGAACAACCAGATAATTTTACTCGACACATACCCTTTTATTTTAAATTTCCTTGATATGCGTTATATTACCGCTACCATGACGTGTGTAGTCAAAAATAAATATACCAGATAGATGGAAAACGACATTTTATTATACATAAAAAAAAAAATTGTCTGAAAAACTTGCAATTTTTCTTTTCTCTTTTTGTAATAAAAAACTTTTAAATTTAATGTGAACATCATTCATCATCCTGCCAGGCTGCCATTTGTCTTTAAGTTATTGAGTAAGCTAAAACACAGTATGTAGTATAGTGATTGTCGAGTACTTTTATCATCGACAAATATCATTACCAATTTTATTTATCCAGTCAATAAATAAAGACGTCATAAATATCAGTCATTTATGGCGAAACTGCATTGCGTAAAATATCATTTTGATTTCTGTATCATCTGTTTTTTAGTAAGTGAAGTGTTTGACCATCCTTCAAAATATTATGAATCCTACGACGATTATATTCAAGTTTACAAACATTTTTCCTGAATAGTAATTCTCCACACATGTTATCTTCTATAGTCTGGTCAGCTATATGAAATGTGGAAATTAACCAATTCTTTTAGTAGTTAATTAACCTTACAACTATATGACATTTATAATAGGTGCCTTAAAAAGTATTTACATGATAAAGTATCATCATACTATCTTGTAAAGTTAAATAATTAGGGTACATGCATGGCTTGTTTGATTACAGCCTCTGAATTCAGTTCTTATGAAAGTTAAATTAAGCTACTTGTTTTATGACACTTTTATTAAGTTTGGTAACAGATTTGTTAAATGTTTACACTAAACTAACAACGACAAAGATTTGGTTTCAAACTAATTTACTAATCATTGAGGGAACAGAAAGGGTAGTACCATAGCATGACCCCAGAAGCACTAGATAGCTTCAAAAATTCCCAAAGTCCTGAAAAAGCCTCGAAAGAGAACCCATTCCACGTCTCCGGACACCCACCCATAAGCGTATAACTGAGCAACCCAACAACAAGCATCCACCACGAAACACTTAACGTAATGGCGACCCCAACTATCCCCAACTTTAGCCTATACACAAACAGCCAACTCACAAACACATGGACAACCAGGGCCACCACAGATACCCATGCGATGATGCCCGTCTTGAGCTGGCTCTGTAGGAACCTGTTGGAACACATTTCAATAATTAAAGGGAAAAATAATAGTAACATAATTCTAGACCTCGAGGCATGTGAATTCGTCTTCCTTGAAATGATATTTATCCACACTCACTATGAGTTCGCTATCGGGTTGCTAGTAAATCCTTTCTACAAATAGCAATGTACGTTGATGAATTCTTGAATTTTGGAGAATAATTATTTTACTTGGTTGAATTTTGTTGTGTGTAATTAACTTACAAAACTCTTATATTTATAACATGATTGACATTTGAAAAGTTGTAACTCTTCATTCCTCACACAAAGTCCTAACCTTTCGTAAAAATAATAATTCAGAATTGTTAAAAAAGCTGCTCCGTAACCGGTTCTTGAATATCCCTAAAATCTGAAGTTAAAAAATCTCAACTGTATATATATATATATACTAACGGAACTGTCCACCCGATGGGTGTGAATCCAAAAAAATATATGTAACCCGTTATGGTGAACAATTATGGTTGAGAGAGAGAGTGGATGAATTTGATAATTTGTGAGAAGATGAAGTTAATAATTAGATGTCAGTTATTTTTCTTTTAATTCTTCTGTAAAAGTGTCTACTATTATTTTGTAATTTTGTAAATTAATAGGACTTTTTTATAAATAATTGTTTCAAGGCTTCATAAGCCTCTTCACATAAAGTAATAGTATAGATATATATATATAGAGAGAGAGAAAATAAAAGAACCTCTGCAGAGGGAATTGGAACCCGAAGCTAAAGTGGAGTGGAATGACCCAGAGACAGACTACACCGGACAACTCAGCGATTTCATGGGGTTGTCCTAGTAGTTTTAGGATCGGGGACGCGAATGTGTAAGTTGGTAATAGAATTATGCAACAAACGAAGAGTACTATCCAAGAGCGTTGCATGTATATGCCTAGCATGTGGTATTGTTTCGCACCGTAGGCTTGCCCACATAGTGTTTCCAAAGCACTTGCCATCCCCAACTGGTAAATAGACAAAATCACTTAAATGTATACATATAGATAAAGGTTTTGATGTTTTGTAATGTCAAATCACATTTTACTATGGCAGTTAAATTTGATTTCATTTTGTTACCAGAAAAGTATGAAATTTTTTGCTACCACATCTCCGAATTTCTGAGTTGATTTTCTAAAGGCATTTGCCAAGGTTAATTTAGACTTGAAATTTGATTTACCAATTAAGAAAAATTAGGAAAACAGTGTTTGGAAATCACTATTCTCATATTTTGAAGTAGTAACAACTAACATTAATCCATAGTTACTTTTTTTTGTTTTTGTTTCATTTCTTGGATTAAATCTTTTCAGAAATTAGTACAGTATCTAGAGCTACTTGCATACTTCCTAGTCAAATTAAGAAGAAAATGAAGTGCTTGCTAGTCAGGTTTTAAATTTAAGTACTTGTATTTTGTGTGTGCCGGCTCACTTACCAAGAGGCCGAAGTTGAAACCAACCATAACGTTAGTAGCAATAGAGATAGCCGCCAAGTCAAGGTCTCCGAGGTGTCCGGCAAAGGCTTGGGTTAGCGAAAACATGGTGAATGATGCTATGCGACTCACCATAGACGGCCCCACTATGTGCCACAACTTCTTCGACTCGATCCACACTCTCTGTGTTAGATCAAGGTCTTGATCATTATCGTCGTACTTTAATCCAACGACTTCTGATGAGTGTTCGAGTAAGGGGACTTTTGTGTCCACCGGTGCTCCTTTTTTCAACATCATAGACGAGAGATGGAGAGATAAGAGGGGGTTGTAAATAGATATATGAATGTGTTCACTCAATTTGCTTCACTCGATAGTACTCCAGTCACACCCTTATATATATAGATACGTATATGCAATTGTAACAACTAAACAACCCATGTCACACTAGTTGCAAAATGAATATAAATAAACGTCATGTTTTCGTCCCGGCCACTACGTACCCTGATATTTATATATTTACTATAATATAATTTGTAAGAAACGTATCCAGAAAGAAAAATCTAAAGACTTGGGAGATTTGCTTGTATTTTGTTTAGTACGTAGTGTTAGGAATTTGACTATAGTACATTAAGTAAATGAAGTTTTTAAAAGACTGTTGTTGGTCATTGTCTTAGAGAACCCAATACATAAACTACTCCTCTTAAGAAAAAAACTGATACTAATTAAGTATATATTAGTAGGATAAAATATGTTGGAAATTGCATAAAAATGGAATTTATTTATTTATTTGGATGGTAGCAGGGGGTGTTCAGGTTCGGCTCGGCTTGGTTTTTGAGTAAATGCGAACCAAACCAATAAAAAATAATCGGTTCGGTTCGGTTTTGATATAGAAATTTGTCGGAACCGAACCAAACAAAACAAATTATAATCGGTTTGATTTGGTCGGTTTGAAGTTAAACAAATAAAAAACACAATATTCAAAATTATACTAGTTTTGTAAAGTTTTCGTTTATATTTCATTTCAAAGTTTGAACCAAAAATCGAATAACAAGTAAATTTATAAATTATTTAACAAAATATATTATTATTGATAACTACAAATAACAAGCAAAACATCGTATATCAACTTATTGAAATATATATATAAATAATTATATATATTATATTATAATCGGTTCGGTTTGGGTTGTTTCGGTTTAAAAACCACTAAAATCGCAATCCGAACTGATTAAATCGGTTTATCAAATTTCAAACCGAAACAAACAAATTAATAATCACTTTGGTTCGGTTTTTGATCGGTTCGGTTTGGTTTGATGGGTTTATTCGATTTATGTACAACTCTGGATATTAGTGTGTCGGTTTAACACGCGCGTGCAGTGTGTGTACTGCATAGTTGGTAGTTAATTAATAAGTAAACAATGAGTTCTCACTTCCTAGGCAACCGTATCATGATTGAAATTGAAGCCAATCATTGAACGTACTTTGTCATTTAATTTCGAAAATTATTGAGCTTCCGCCACTGATAAAAAAAACTTCCAGAAATACTTTTTTTCACTTGTTTTATGTATTTCCATTTATTTCTTGTATATTGTTTCTAAATTAATATTCCCTCCATTTTTTTTTTCAGGGATAACACCCCCAAGCATTTTATTGCACCAAAATTTTGGACCATACCCAGAATACAAAAAAAAAACATCAACCATTACAAGCAAAATATAAGCCAGCTTACAAACACGCTGCTTACTAAAACATACTACATACAAGTGAAACACTTAGTTCTATATGTACTTAATAGTTCTATAGGCTATAAGTACCAAGCTCTAATAGAGACTGATTCCCAGAATTTGTTGTAGCTTCCAAACCAAAATTTCAGTAACTAACTTGAGGAGGAAACAATAAAAACATTCATAGAGTACTTAAAAGTTAGTACTTACTTCACCAGGTTCATTCATCCTTTAACTCGAGCCCTCAATGCCTTTTAAAACTATACTCTCCCGTTCCCATTTAATTGTCAATTACGAAATTACGTGCAATTTTGACCGGCTTATAACTTATATCAAAATTATCAGAATGAATTTTTTTAAAATCTAATCATAGAATTTAATATTTGAACTATATTATTAACTTTTAAAATTTTTCATTCCGACAATTTTGATACAAGTTTTTAACCGGTCAAAATTGCATATACTTTCGTAATTGACAATTAAATAGGAACAGAGAGAATAGTAATAATTAATAATACTAAATTAAATGAAGGGCCATATTCCTTTTTTTTTATATATAGAGTTTGATCGGAAACACATATGACGAATAGAGAGACAGTAGAGAGTTGGAAGTTTGATCAATTAACGAGTGAGAGCTTGATCTTTATTGTTTATTTTCTTTGCCCTCAAGTTTTAATTTATTTTGTTTTAATTTAATTTATTAATTTTCTATGTAATAAGGTCGTAGGCCAATTAAAATTTAAAATCAATATAAAAAAAAACAAGTGGATTTCCCACGTTTGAAAAGATGTCCATTTTGAGATTTTGTTTGTCCCAAATTATGCTATCGTTTCCAATTACGATGTGGTTTTTATGGTTTAATTTCTAAATATAGCCATGAGTATTAATAACAACTAATATTAAACATTAATATTATAATATTAGTCAAAAGGTAAATTAGTAAAGTTGTAATCATATTAATTATTGGAATTAACTTTTCTTAATATTGATAAAAATGCAAACGGAACCATATTTTTGGTACGGAGTGGATACAAATATTAATATGATACATCTACTAATCTCTCACTTCTCTTGATGGGTATAATAATAAACGTAAAGAAAATGCATTAATTTTAGAGAGTTGACAGGAAAAGGATATTTTATCGACTGGTTTTGTAGTGACTAAATTCAGATTTAGTAAATTTTTACTAATGTAGCTTGTATTAGCAAATCTGGATCTTTTATCAAGAGAGAAAAACATACTCATATATCTACAAACTTTTTTTTAAAGGTTAGACGGATCAATACATTAAAAGAGGCAACACCTCCGGTTCTCCATTTAACGCCTCCATACAAAAGGGCAAGAAATATATAAGTTACAAAACATCAAAACAAGTAAGGAAAAAAAAACGCAACTAGTCACCCATAATATTGGAAGTTTAATCACCAATTACTATTTATGAATCTATCTCTAGGGGAGTTAAAAAAATTTCCAAACTTATTTGAACTATTAATTAATAATATAAAATGCGGCTAATTTAAAAAATTCGACAAATTATATCTAGATAGTTTTATTTTCCTTTTGTCAGATCTAGCTAATCTTAATATTATGCTGTCCATAAAAACCAATGTTACAAAAATTCTGCTAAATATTTTAGGTAAAAGTTACACATCATTGGTTCAAAATCCCCAAATCATGACTTTATTGTGTAGCTCAATAACGTGTGGTCAAAGTTGGTCAGTTTTTTATGGCAATGAAATATTAAAGGATGTGTATTTAGATTTCTTTGTCCCATGAGTCGTAAGCCTTTTCATTGTCGATACATACGTAAGCGAGGGCGAAATCATTTTCGTATTTTAGCGACACTTGGATTGAAATAATTCATTTACTATCTGTTTAATTATTTAAACAAGACATGATCCCCACATCAGTTCCACACAAAAACAAATACAGTAGATACGTATGCGTATTTTTTATGTTAGAATCATTCCGTGTGTTGTTTATATGCATTAATATATTTGAAGTCTAATTTTATTTAAGATCAAAATTCTCTCAAGTCTATAATATGATACGGACCATGTAACGTGCATCTGTCTATAATATGTAATATGGTCAAAATTCTCTAGTATTGTACTATTAGCTAGTAATATTGAAAACCTTAGTAGCTTTTTACTTTCTAATATACGTGGTGCATTTTCCTTTCTAGTTCTTTATTAATACCTATTTCAAGCTTTATGATTAGCATATTTTTAGAAGTGTATTTAATTTTTTTGGGTATTCTAGAATATTTTCAAACATCTTTACTTCGTTATAAGTCACACATGTATTACTATTTTATTTTGTACCATTTAAATTATTTAACCGGAAAGAGGAGTGTTTGTTCCTTTTGGTAAACCGTAGAAAAATGATAGCAGGTGGTTGTTGACATATTGTCCATTTAAGATGCATAATTGTTTTAAAAGAAACCAAATATTTAGTTCAACATACAAAAAGAGAATTAGGTTTTAGGGTATAGTGTATAGTTTAGAAAATGTTATAAAAGACGGAGTCTAGTATGCACCGGATCGCCTAGCACTTAATTCCGTCTAATTCCGTTTAGTTTACGCCTAATTCCGCTTAATCCCATCTCATATAGTTCTGCAGAGTTTCCGTCTAAAGACACTTGGATAATCGAATCAGATTCGCAACCCAATAAACCGAGGGAATATGCTAGCTTACCTGACAACCATTATAGAAATAAAGATGGTAAACTCAATAGAATAAAGTACAAATATAAAATAGCAATTCTGTAAGGCCACTGGAAATAAAATGAGGACCCGTTCTAGTCAAGTTCTCACGGCTGCCCACGGCGTAGAAGCTGAATAATCAGGGGCGGACCCAAGGGGGGCTGGGGTGGTCGTGATCACCCCGACGATGATTTTCAATTTTTTTTATACATGTAATTAAAAAAATTCTGAGATATATACATTGATGGTCCCCCAGTTAAACAAAAGAGTTACTTATTTAATGGTAAAATTGGACCATACGTTAGTTGAATGTTAGGAGTTCAAATCATGTTAGCGTATTTTTTCTAAAATTTTATATTTTTTTAATTTGAAATTACCAAATTTTCTAAATACCCATTGTATTTTCTCAAAAAAAATTACATTAAAAAAATATTTTATTATCTAATGTTATTTGTCTTGACTTCATATTTGTTTTATACTATGTTGAACATAGAAAAAAAAATTGTTTTTGTATTAATCAATGTTTTTTTCTGTTTGATTTATTTTTTACACCACGACCCACCGAAAAAAATGATGCTGGTTCCGCCCCTTGAATAATGCAGCCTAACATAAACCTTTGTGGGTGGCATCTCAAATCTTAACCCAATTATTGTAATTTCTCAAAACAGTACACCCTCAGTTACAAAAATAAAAAATGGAAATTGAAACTCACAGGAAACCGAGAATCCTTTGCCTCCATGGGTTCCGAACAAGTGCCGAAATCCTCAAGAAACAGATAATCCGTTGGCCGGAAACTGTTCTTGATAAGCTGGACCTCGTGTACCTCGATGCTCCCTATGCGGCCCAAGGGAAATCCAATCTTGAAGGAATCTATGATCCTCCATTCTATGAATGGTTCCAATCTAGTGAGGTAAATCGTGTCTTTTTTCACCATGTATAACTAATTCCAAGATTTACTCTCATTGTTCATAACAGATTCTATATATATTGATCTTAAGAGCACAAACTATAAAAATGACTGATTTGATCTCTCTTAATGATGAAAAAGGCATGTCAGAAAGATGAAATCGATACTATAGCTGGGCTTACTCGCTCGTTAGTCATTCAGAGCAAACTATTCTTTCTAACCTTCCAAAAAAAAAACTATTCTTTCTAGTTTCTATACCAATTTATGTGCTTTTGTAACTTTCTCCAAACTATGGGGAGCTTAGTTCAGTTTAACTTCTACATAGATTATATCTCAATTAATCTTCGGTTTATAAAACATAGGCAAATTGTACGTTAGTGGACTAAAATCTTTCCTGGAACACTACCGCCTCGTCTTACTCGAGTTTAAAATGTTAACAAATTTGTTTGCCACCTCTTCTTGGTGCGTTTACCCAGTCAAACCGGTCATGTCGGACCGGGCGTCCACTATCCACGACCAGTCTCACATTATTTAACGACTAGTCATTACCTTGCTAAATGAAGATAGCTATATTTTTTTATAATCATTTTTTAAGGACAAATTATCTTTCTGCTGTTGCAGGATTTTAAAGAGTATTACAATTTTGAGGAGTCTCTAGATTATCTAGAAGATTACATGGTTAAACATGGACCTTTTGATGGTCTGCTGGGGTTTTCCCAGGTATGTATTTAAATGTGTAATAACTAATACTATTGATTACTGAATACTGAGTGGAATAGTGTACAACTGTACAGAAATTGTGATTACTTTTCCGGTGCAGTGTAAATCATATTTCAAAATTTTGGGTGCGGAAAAAATCAGGACCTGGCTCCAGAAAAAGTGATAATCTTGATAATTTGATGTAATTTTATGCAATGATTTAATTAATAGTATCAATTAAAACCTACTTGTGGTCTAAGTTGAGGCCGGATTTAGGGGTAGGCTCAAGAGACATGGGCCTAGAGCCACTAAAAAATCGATTAATTTTAGGCCTCGAATTCTTGTAAATTATAGAATATATATTTAAAAATTAAGAATATTTATATAAAATTTAGTTGTTTGAATGGTCGGTGACAAAAACCTAGTTAATTGTGAGGGGCCAAGAAAACAAGCCTATTTTTTTTAAAGGATTTTTGGTCATATGTTTTATAAAAATACTATCTTATACTTGGTAATATGACTTGTTTCCATTTATTACGGAGAATTTTAGACAAATTTAATTGGGTTTATTGTCCGGTTAAATGTCATTGCAAGTGTATATCAAAATATTTAACTAAAATAACTTTTCTAGTTTCCAAAGAAAAATAGCTCCAAATTTATGGTGGCCCACAACCCCAAAACTCTGAAAACGGCCCTGAGTCTAAGTAACTTAAACGTCGGTTTAATTGAAACATATATAGGGAGCATGTTTATCATCAACATTGCCTGGGATGCAATCGGAAGGATTGGCTCTTAAAAAGATTCCGTTGATTAAATTTCTGATACTCATATCGGGTGCGAAATTTGGAGGATCATTGTTGGGAGCTCCTAAGCTAGCTTCTAATGCATTTTCTTCTAAAATAAAACTACCTTCCATCCACATTATAGGTACATTTCGAATCTCTACGATTAACCAATAACCATCCAACAAATAAGAATTTCATTGACAATTATTGCTTTTATTATTGCAGGAGAGACTGATTTCTGGAAGGAACAAGGAGAGGGTTTGTTAGATGCATTTGAAGGCCCTTTAGTAATTCGACACCCCAAAGGACACACAGTGCCAAGGCTAGGTTAGCATCTCTTTGACATGTCACGTTATTTAAGTTCTGTCCGTCGAAGTATACACAAGGTTGTAACTATACATGGAAGAGTTGTCGCCATTAATGTCATAAATTAGTTCTTCACGATGTCTGTGTATGATAACTGCAGTAATCATATGTACATTGTAAAAATGAATATATGTTTATATATTAATTTGATCTCTTTGTTCTTTGCTCAGATGAAGAAGGCTTGGAGAAGATGCTTAGCTTTATTAAGAAGATTGAAACGAAATAATCATAACGATAGCGGAACCGGTTTCATAGTTTTGGAAAAGTGATTTTGGTGTTTTGAAATAAACGCACCTCCGCTTACAAAACTGTCTTATTTTTTTACTACATTAACCAGCTTGCTTATTACCAGCATTGTACTATCTATGGACTATGACCGATCTATCTAAATTCATTATCTACAAGTCACAAGTGAGAATTTTCTTTACATACATAGAGTTCTAAAAAGTGAGTTAGCAAATGAATCTTGTAATTATGCCTCCACAATTTCAACATTATAGAATATTTGAAGTTTTTTGCATAAAGAAAAAAGCGGGAATTTATAGTTAGATGACTTGTGCCTAGAGCCAAGAAAAAGCTACCCGTCAAACTTATTGATAAACTTTTAGCTAATTTTCACCATAAGAAAACAAGGTATCGATTGTTAGTCATGCACTGTAAATCTTCTTTCATACTGTTCATAAAGGGCGAAAGTCGATCAAGTATGTTTAAAACCCTTTATAAACTGTCAAAAACATGTATGTAAATGCATTTGCTCCCGATCTGAAGTTGCCTGACCAACTTTGGGTACCGAACTCCCGTACAAACCGACGCATGTGCGGATGTGCCCTTCAATGTGGATCAGGTGCCATTAATCAATTTGTTATTCCCTATTGTGCATATGCCCATCATATAGAGTGTCGTCTCAATGTAGAATTCATCTGGTTTCATAACAATTAACAATTGCTTATGTTAAGTACTTCCATTTCTACTTCAAGTTTTGGAATTAGTTACTGCCTTGATTGACGGAGGGGTGGCACCCAATCCGGCCCGAGAAAAGGCCTAACTTTTTGGGTCGATGGAGAAGTTGGGGCAACTATCTATATGAAGTTGACAGTGGTCAGAATAATAAGAAAAGTTATGTGAGAGATATTCTCAACTGTCGGTAGGTTCTATCGGACAATTTAGTCCGTTCAATCAACATTGAGTGTAAAATTGACGTCACATGGAACCGAAACTCACATTTAATTGAAATATTAAGAAAAGTTATGTGAGAGATATTCTCAACATGTTTGTGAAATCTTTTCAATGAAATTCAGTTCAAGGAAGCAGTAGTTGGGCAAAAAGACAACTTCAAAACGACAATTTATTTTATACCACTTCCACAAAACATACATTACACATTGCAGACAAAGTTAATGTGATGAATTTAAGCGTTCAAACCAAACCCACCTCTTAAAAGCATAATAAGCATAGCTTAAAACTAAAGTCTATAATGTAAATCAACCAGTCCGAGTCCTGCATTTTTTACCATTCTACTTCATGCATGTTTGGCCTTTATCTGGTTCATGATCTTTTTGACATGCAGGTCATGACTTATTAAAACATCTGTATAATTTGCGTGTTTGTGTTCAAGATCGTTGGGAAAAAATCAATTCGACTGGAATGAATTATTTGGACTGTTAGATTAACACATCGCTACGTATAGACCTTTAAGTAGATACAAAACCAGAATACACCAAATTTTGATCCATTGATGAATTAATCTAGAGGCCATGAACGATTGGGTTTAAAATATTTCACATGAGTATGACTTTAATTAGGATTTAATTTTATTTCCGAGTCTGAAGATCGACTTTGTATAATTGTATGAGCATTAAACCCAAGATTGACATTGTTATTAGTATTATTGTTTGACTGAAAAAAACAGCCAGAACAAACCATGCTTGTACGAGGAAAAAAGTGGTCGTATGGGCACTCGTTTTTAATATCACATGGGATTTCAAAAATACTGATTAATGAAGACGGCTCTGATTTCTTCTACTTTGACAAATACTATAATTTAGTATGAAGCAGTTGTATGAGAGCAACGTATCGCGTTTGTTTCTTTATATCACCAATTTATCTTAAATATAAGAAGTTGGTTCTAAAATTGTTCACGCATCAACTTTGTTATCTATCACCTTTAATATACATAAACTTAAATCTATCTCAAATATAAAAAATTAATCAGGATGTTTCTTCTTCTTACCTTTCTCATATTCTCTTTTCTTTATCCAAATAAAACTTAATAAAACAAAAACAACAAAAAAGGTGTATAATTGCACGGAGACTATTTGTACCGCTGCATATACCACTAGCTAATTTAAATTCTAATTATATGCATATATATATATATATATATATATATTTATTTAATAGTAAATTAAAAATAAAATTTACCACACAATAAAAATACAAATAAAAAAAAATAGACTCTAATTGAGTCTATACTAATTTTAAATATTAATTGAAATATTTTTATTTTTATTAATTTTGATATATTTTACTTGACTCCGTTTAACAAGCTGACCGAACAAAACAAAAACGTATAGTATCTTGTAGATGACATTAATATTACGAGGTAGAAAAACATTTTAAAACAAAAAATGAACGATATCTTTTATAAGTTGACTTAGTTACCAAGTCGGGAAACGGAAGCAGGATATGATACGGAAAACGGAAACGAAAACGGCAAATGCTAATCAATTTTCAATTAAAAACGGAAAACGCTGATATAATAAAAATTTAGAATATAACATATTGTAAATATTTATGAAATACGTCCAATTTTATGAATAATATAATAATACATTGAACAACTAATTAAATTAGAAAATACCTAATACATATCATATTTTAAACTTATTGTGCACAAATACACTAAAATAAAAGATCATTGCCCACTGATTCACAACTATATAAACCATGTATTTAACTAATTATCTAAACTTTTTATCTCCGGTTCATCGCGAACATAAGAGTTCTATTTCTCTCTTTATATATACGTACAGTTTCTTTCTCTTTCACCTTCATCTCTCTCCACCTCCACCGCTTCGACGTCCTTGACGACTGCTCCATCTCAGCAACGATTGCTGACTGCGGCGTATCTTAATTGGGAATTTTTTGGGTTGATTATCCGACCCATTTTATTGTTGATTTTCTTTTGACCCATCGGTCTTCACAATAACGATGGCGACGTGGTCATCGTTTTGGTCATGTTGACGATGACGTGGGATTGTTTGGTTGTGGAGTGAATTACAGACCGGTATTGTGACGACCCAGATTTCCCGAAAGGAATTTCTGTGGTGCGGTGTTGTGCGTCAGTCCCACATCGCCCAGATACGAGAGTACTCGTGTGGTATATGAGCTTAAAGATCCATTTTCTATCAACAAGGTCTTTTAAAGCCGTGCGACACAATAGCGAGGACGGAACTCCACAGTTAAGCGTGCTTAGCTTGGAGTAGTACCAGGATGAGTGACCCCACTGGAAAGTTGTGCCAAAGCGGACAATATTATTGATACGGGTGTGACGGTTCGGTCCGTAAGGACCGGGTTGTTACAGGTATATTTTGAAACTATTAAATTAAGAGTTAATATCACTTTAAAAATATTTATTGCAAATTAGTATCAATTGTCAATATACACATAACTCCAACACACATTTGGTCCAATAAAAGTTTGACCAAGATCAAGACCATTGACTGGTCTCCGACGTTGACCGAAAAAAAAAACCAGAAAAAAAAATATACAGAAAATTTATTTAAAAAAAATTAAAAAATTAGAAAATTTGGAAAAAAATTAAAAACAAATCAAAAACAATTTTTTGAAAATATAATATACGTTTTTGACTGGTTTCCGGCGTTGATCACGATCTCCCTGACGTTGACCGAAAATAAAAAAGGGAAAAACTCACAAAAATCCAGAAAAATTAAATAAATATTGGAAAAAACTCAAAAAAAAATTAAGAAAAATCCAGAAAATTAAAAAATACATAAATATTTTAAAAAAATTTGAAAATTTTGGAAAATTTGGAAAAAAATAAAATAAAATTCCAATTTTTTTTAAGAAAAATTCAAAAAATCCAAAAAAAAAAACAAATACGTTTTTTTTTTACAAACTATTACAATTTTCTTGACAATTTAATACAAATTTTTGATAATCTAATGCAAAATTTTGACAATCTTCCCACGTATTTGAAAACTGAATAGGAATATTAGAGTTAGCTTTCCTCCACGAACGATCTGCACTTCACCATAACCTTGCAATCACTTTCAATAATGACATTCTTCATACTCAAGTCACAGCACATTTGAACTCTATATAATAATGCTTTAACCTCAGACTCCAAAGAACTAACACTATCTAGTTCAAAACAAAATGCTACCACCATTTTACCATCTTCACTTAGTATAATGCCACCTCCCCCTGCATTTTTTCCACTATTGATAATAAATAATATACAGTTGATGGTTAATTGTCCACGTTCTTTATCAATGGTATAAGTTATTGACAATATATAATATATAGGAAACAAGAATAATATATCAAATAACACAATTATAGGGATATATCATATATTTTATGTTAACTAAGACAATATATATATGTTGACCATCCTGATACTCTTGGAGCTCGTCTTCCATAATTTTAAGGGAAGATTAATTACAAAGTAAAACATGAAAGATAAATGATTTTGATTAGAATATATGTAATATATATAGGATCGAAATGGAACATTTTTAACTTGAATGAAGATTTTTCTTGTAAGAGCAATCATAGCACAATGGTTATATGTGCCAATATGACAATTTTACATGTTCAATCTTCATTGCGAGCTTAACTACTGTGGTTAATAGCCTTGCATTTCAATACTAATATTCTATCGGGGAGTTCCTTTTTCATTGCGTTAATTATTCATAAATATTAGGAAATCCCGGGTCCTACGTGGCTGCCTGAAAAATGGCCACGTATTACTCAAAAATTCCTCCAATTTTAACCAAAAAAAAACCATAAGCAGCAACCAGCAACCAGCGAACTCCTTCTTATCTCAAATTAAGATAATTTGTTTTCCAAATCAACATCACTCTACAACTACAATTATCAAATAAGTATTTATTTTTATTATTAAGCTTAAATTTTGTGTAAATAGATATAATAATGAATGAGTACTCAGAAGGAGATAAGGAACGATTATTTGAATAAAAATGAGGAACTTAAACATGAGAATAAAAGCCTCAAAGATCAGATCAAGGCTATGAAATATGAGATTGAAAAGTCTGGGTCAAGCAAGAATTAATATGGGTTTTAAGTATGCTTTCTTAAGTATTAGTAGTAGGTTATTATGGTTTTCAGCTTTTGAAGATATGAAAAAAAAAAAGAAGCCAAATGATTGCTGTATAATATTTAGGCTTCTGGTACAAAAAGGCAAATAAGTGGCCATTTTTCAGGCAGTCACCTAATATTTATGAGTAATTAAGGCAATTAAAAAATAACTCACCTATTCTATCCTCACCATTTTACTGTTACCCTCTCTCCCCTTCACTTTTCTCTCTCTTGTCTACTCTCTCATGTGCAAAATTTATTAATTTTTATATCTATAAAGAGTCTAATAAATATGTAATGACCAGTTCACATGTTATTATTTAGCTGAGAGACTTTCAAATGATAAGTTTGTGTATTTCTTTCAAAGATAGTTTTCTCTAAAAAAAAATTGTAAACCTAATGTTACGTGTATGGTTATTGAACGTTATTTTTGTAATTAATAACCTTGTTAATTTTTGTGTTACAATTAAATTAAAAAAAATATAGGTGAGATTTTTTTTTATGTTGCCATGTATTTTATCCTTTTCGGAATTGTATGTAAAAAGAAGTATATATTTTTGAAAATATGTATATTAGATGATCTGCTGAAGAATAGATGTGCATTTTAGAAACATGTATTTTAGATGATTTGATTTGAAGAAATGGATTATAGACAATATATATGTAAAATAGAAATATTGGGTATGAATGATGATGTATTAATTATATAGGCTTGCTTTGTAGTCGGTATGTATCAATATAGTGAAGCCTAAACATTCATTCATATGTTTTATAATTCTGCAACTTCTGCTTTGCTACTGCCACCTGAGTTGCAACTTAGTACTTAGCAAGTTAGCATATTAGAGCATTTAGGCATAATGCTATTTCAATTGTAATGTGTATGAATCTCCAAGAGAAATCTATTAAATTTGATGTGATTCATAAGTTAGATGGATCGATACTACTTCATTTAGTAACATAGCAACTCTCTCTGGTGTATTCCTACTTTTATGAGCTACGTACCAGCCTGCTACTGCATACACATTTTTCATTAATAAGAAACTTGAATGAATCTAACACTAGGAATAATCTGAATTGTTCTTTTACAATGACTATTGTTTTATGCCAGATTAAACTATATAGCTAGGTTGATATTTGGCCTTTTCTAGTAAATGAATCTGTCAATGGAAAATATTTTTTTCTGGTAAATATCGTGCGATGTATATGGTTTTATATATCTCCATAAATTAAAAAACACCATTCGTGGAAGTTCAAAATAACGTGAGAATGAGTCGGGTTTGCGGTAAGTAGCCCCTAACTAACTTGAACTTATTGAAAATTGAAAAGCTAGAATAAGAAAAAGAATAAATCTGATCTATCAAATTAAAACAAAACTAGTTATGCGCTCCAGAACCAAAACAAAACATTTTATCAGGAAGCAGGAAAAACATGTGGTGCAACTTGCAAGACAGAGATTCTGTGACCTTGTTTGGATTCTACCTAGACCTGGAAAAAGTAGAAATTCTATTTCAATGGTTAATGTTGATTTTATGTAATCTAAAGTATTTACACATATGTGTGACTTCTCACTGTCACAGGTAAAATATAAATGGGTGTGCCCGAATATATGAAAATATTACGCAGCGGCCGAAGCTAAGTGGTGACTTTGGGGGGTCACGACACCGTCAACACCCCATATATAGCTCTCTTAAGTTTATTATGATATATACTTTATTTAACTCTTATGATTTTTATAAACTTTATAAAATAATAATTTGGAACCTTTAAGATATATTTTTTCACTTAATATTTGTTTTTATTTAAATAGTGTATCCATCATTTATGGCCAAAAACACAAATAACCATGAAATATCCGTATATAATTTAACTTCTTCTCAATTATGTGTCCAACGCGCAACGGCTCAGCAATTGCCACTTAATAAAATACCGACTTTGAACCACAACATATAACGCTTTTGTACCATGTTAAAGTGTATGTAATTTTCACTATAACGAAGGTTATAAATAGTATAGAAAAACAACTTATAATGACTTACGGATGTGTATGTATATTATAATGAAACTATATGTAAATAAAACTTACAGAAATGTCGTCTTTTTACACTAGTTAAATAATTTGAAACAACGATTGAGTTCAAATTATTTAACTTCAAGGTAAAAAAATATATACTATATAAGGTTTTCAATTGAACTTATGTTTTCCATATGATTTATATGCCTTGTTTTGTTGCATCTTTTTAATCACAACAAGATTTCCATAGGCATAAAATATGGAAATCGTCATAATTTACATTTCACTCTCCCATAATATTCGGAAAAAAATCCAAACATACAATTAATTACATATTTATATGTATTCCTTAGCTCCACTTCTACACTAATGGTTCCATTTCCACCACTGGCTTAACTAAACATAAGAAAACCAATAATTATTTTTAAAATATGCAACCAGTATAACCAAATAAAGTGATGAAAATAATATAGAAACGACAATGGTACAAGGCTTTTGCAACCAACACTGTCCTTTTTACTAAATATTAATGCAAAGGAGAGGTGTCTCCTTGTTACCCACCTGCTATACAAAGAACTATATGTACAATATCAATCTATCCACCAAGTTAGTTTTGATTGATATGCATATTGTGGAGTGCCCACATGTTCCCACACTAGACCATAATTCATACATATATAAAACCAAAACCAAAACCACAAACAAAAACAAAAAAGTTACTCCCTATACCACTTTCACTCCCTACTTGTGTCGATCCTGGTAATCAGGTTGCTCTTTAATTACAAATTAACTAATTAAAGGCTACTTAAATGGTTTATCAGAGTATTGTAGCATTTGAGATTGTCAATATAGTAATCAGGTGGAAAAGCACTAAATTGATCAAAAGAGTGTAATTTATGGTTGTAGATTAAATTGTTCGCTGTAAATTAAAAGAGCAAAACTGGATATGGAAAGTTGTAAAATCTCAGTTTTTTTAATAACAATACAATCGATCTTATGTTTCTATGTTAATTCGTGGTTGATCGAGTCCTGGTAGAGATCAGTTGAATATGATTTTAGAAACTTATAAACTAATGCATTTAGCTGGTGTAATTAAGAAACTAAAACAGAAATGAACAAAAAAAGAAGAAGAAGAAAATTAAGGGATTTGGATCTGACAATTTTTATTCTGAAAATCCCGCACTTTGAGTTGTGCTTACATACATAATATTCTATTTCCCAAGAAATACAAAATATAATACTCCACAAACAAGAATATTGTTACAGGAGTAGTAAATATAATAATACTATTATAAGAGTAGAAAAATAATTGGGTCTTAAATTCCCAAGGTACATTCATCAGTTCATCAAACATCTGGGCTCTACCTTCTACCCTCAGATAGTCAGATGTCAATCACGTATATATACAAAATTATTTACATCACTACTTTTTTTTTTATTGTACTTCAAAGATCAAGTATGATACCTTGGTTTCATTAATAATTAATCCCTCCCTATTAAATTGTTTAGACAATACGAAATTATCTACAATTTTGATCGATAAATAACTCGTATAAAAGTTCTTCAAATTGAATTTTTTAAAAGTTAATAACATAGTTTAAATCTTGAACTATATGATTTTTTTTAAAAATTTACATTTCAACAATTTAAATATGAAATATTTATCAGTAAAAGTTTCACATAGACACTTAGAGTCCCAAATATTTTGCTACTAATTAAGTACACCAAATGTCAATAAAAGTAAAGGATCCTAAATCTAAATTCTACACATAACGGTATATGTATATTTTAACAATTAATCTCTTGCACTTGTTCCGCTATAGTTAAGTTACCCTTTATGTTGATAAATTTAAACATTATTTTGTGAGCACACTTCATATTGAAATTTTCAGATCCTTAGCTTATTAAATATAGTAGCTGATCATAAGCGAGGATACAACCAGTCCAGTCAAATAAGGGAGAAGTACACGGTTCTCTGTTGATTTTGTTGGCGAATAACGATCTATAGAACAATGATGATTATATTAATATCAACGTGTGTGGAGTGGCACCTTGTCGTTCTCTAAACAACGTCGATGATCATGAATGGCCGACTGTGTTACATTATCATGCATATTAATAAATGATATTAGAGGTTATTTCATATGTAATTAAATAATAGTCTAACATGCCCGTCTTGAGATATAATGATTATATGTTTAAATATTGATGTAAATATGCGTTAACACCTATAAACATCAGTGATTCAGTGGGGGAAAATAGGATTTATCTACGGGAGAAGTTGAATTCCATGTAGGGATTTTTTTTATGACCAAAAGGCTAAAAACTTACGAAAAAAAAATACATATATAGTTAAAAGATCGGTTTTCTCTTAAATGAGTAGTGAGTTCATTAATAGTATCCTAGCTAGTTTTATCCCATCTAATCTTAGTCCTCTTTTTTTAATATATTATCATAATTTGTTGAGGTGTATACGATCACATGGAGCAAATTTTTAATGTTTAAGGTTGCAACTGAATAAAGCGTATTGGATGAGTCTAGGTTGGTCATGAACTTAATTAATTACCTGCCATTTAATTTAGAGTTTTCTCATTTGCGAGTTACGAGAACTAAAAACTGACAATGATGACGATGAGTAATCACGTTCATCATCTATAAAGACAATTTTATAAAATTTTAAAATATGATCATATTACTTTTTTCGTTAATAGCAGAAGAATCACTTTAATTTCTTAAAAATGATATAATAATTTATTTCTAAAAATAGCCATATTGATTATTTTTGTTATTCACAAAGATATTTGTTGAATAGCATGCATAAATTAACCATTTTAAATAAAGAATTTTAATATTAAGTTGTACATGGTGGTAATTAATTCGAAGATAAAATAAAATAAAATAAATCCTGAAATTAAAAATGTTAACAAAAATTCTTTAGGAGGAAAGTATACGTGATTGCCTCATATATGGTCATGGTTGTTGTTTTAATAAGATTTTAAAAATAAAAGATCTCCTCGGGCACATCGATCGGATAAAATCATAAATCTAAAACGAACAAATTAAGAAGATAGCATGGCCATGCGCAAGGATGACACGCATAGATCAAGAAATGTTTTAATCAACACTTAACACACGGAGTCACGGGATGACATGCACGAATTGAAAAACGCTTTAAAAGATTTAAGTGTATCTTTGATTTAGAAATTTTAAAAGCCACCCATCTTAATATTTCTAGATTTCAGCCCATGAATTATCTAAGAAATATATGTACTTTAATAAGATTGAAAAAATAAAAAATTCTCCTCGGGCACATCGATCAGATGTAACGAACAAATTAAGAAAAATAGCATGGCCACTCGCAAACATAACACGCACAAATGTTTTAATTAGCACTTAACACGCGGAGTCACGGGGTGACATGCACAAATTAAAAAACACTTTAAAAGATTTAAGTGTATTTTTGATTTGGAAATTCTAAATTGGCCACTAATCTTTATATTTCTAGATTTCCGCCCAAGAATTATCTAAGAAATATATGTACTTTAATAAGATTGAAAAAATAAAAATTCTCCTCGGGCACATCGATCAGATGTAACGAACAAATTATGAAAATTAGCATGGCATGCGCAAACATGACACGCAGTAATGCTTTAATTAGCACTTAACACGCGGAGTCACGGGATGACATGCACAGATTGAAAAACGCTTTAAACGATTTAAGTCATGTATTTTTTATTTGGAAATTTTAAATTGGTCACTCTTCTTAATATTTCTAGATTTCAGCCCAAGAATTATCAAAGAAATATATGTACTTTAATAAGATTGAAAAAATAAAAAATTCTCCTCGGGCACATCGATCAGATGTAACGAACAAATTAAGAAGTTAGCATGGCATGTGCAAACATGACACGCAGAAATGCTTTAATTAGCACTTAACACGCGGAGTCACGGGATGACATGCACAGATTGAGAAACGCTTTAAACGGTTTACGCAGTAATGCTTTAATTAGCACTTAACACGCGGAGTCACGGGATGACATGCACAGATTGAGAAACGCCTTAAACGGTTTAAGTCGTGTATTTTTGATTTGGAAATTTTAAATTGGTCACTCTTCTTAATATTTCTAGATTTCAGCCCAAGAATTATCTAAAGAAATATATGTACTTTAATAAGATTGAAAAAACAAAAAATTCTCCTCGGGCACATCGATCAGATGTAACGAACAAATTAAGAAAATTAGCATGGCGTGCGCAAACATGACACGCAGTAATGCTTTAATTAGCACTTAACACGCGGAGTCACGGGATGACATGCACAGATTGAAAAACGCTTTATAAGTCATGTATTTTTGATTTGGAAATTTTAAATTGGTCACTCATCTTAATATTTCTAGATTTTCAGCCCAGGAATTACCTAAGAAATATGTGCTTTAAGATAGTATGAACCAAAATAATACAGGTATAATTAATATATTTCAAAAGATAAAAACCAAAAGATAACTAAAAATCTGCAACCAAGAATGATTCATCAGACCTGCTAAAACAAATAATGCAGCCAGTGAAAGTGACAAGAGATAGAGGTGTTTACATGCAGTGCAGTCTCATTAATGTTTAACCAAAAAAATGGAGAGAATCTGAGGATTTTGAATCAAAATCACACTGAGATGTGGACTCAACATTGAATTTTTTGAATCAACGTACTCATTCAAAGAAAATGATAGAGACATGGTATACAAAATAAAAAAATACTGATATTGAAGGCTATTAGAACCTAGCCTAACAATTTCTTTTGGCAACTGCATACCATCTCATAAATACTGAAACATGTTTCATCAGTTATACATATTCCATCCATTACCAATATTGTCCACTACCCAAATTAATTGAAAGGCAAAAAAAAAAAAAAATGAATCCAAGATCATTACCACCCTAATTGCCAATACTCACCTAATACAAATAACTTACTATACTAATTAAACTTGGATTTTTTCTAGGGCTTCTTACCAAGGGTGTGCTTGTTGTTGTGCATCCACACCTTGAGGACTTGGCGCTTTATTCCGGTATCATTGCAAAACTTGTCAACTGCCTCGTCGTCCTGACGCTGAATTCGCCACCCAAGGGACTCCGCGAAGCCCAGCATTTTGTCTTTTTGGTCCGGTGTGAATTTTGTTCGGTACCTTTTCTTTGATGATCCGCTTATTCCCCCTCCAAAGCTTGACGGGTTCGACATGTCCTCCATTTCCTCACCGCGACTGTGAGATCCGCCGCCACCTCCCGGGGAGGAGGGGAGAGCCAGTGGCCTCTGACTTGTTGGAGTCACCTATAATATGACATGTGAGCTACATCCACATTTTCTACAACCAAGTGTACTCTTAAAGCTCTTAATTAGTACAAAATTGGGCAGTGGTAGTAGAGTTTTACAATTCTCACCACTAGTTAAATGGAAAAAAATTATTGACCACTCTATGTTTGTAAATGTTTCATAGAATGATCCTTATCAAACATATAAGAGCTGATAAATGATATTCTAAAGAAATAATTTAAAATTTAGTATGTTTTCTTTTCAAATAATAATGATATAGTAATAAAATGGTATGTTTATAGGTATTATATTAATCCCAAACTAGACTAACTTTCTTATGTAGAAATTTTTAAGAAATAAATTTTCTGGGGAGAAGTTTTATAGCCGGGATATACGTAACAACTCAACTGGCAAGTTATAAGGAAACAAGAGAATTTCAAAAAGAAAGTAGGGTAATGTGAGACGAGTGATCATAGTGAAAGGATTCAAAGGAAATGGGGGAAATGAAATTTTACTTCCAACATTGTGAGATGTATAGAAAAAAAATCATACCATACTCAACTCAGATATCATACCAAAAAAAAATATTGTGCATTCATAGCAGTCATAAATCATAAGTGGATTATGAATTTTGTACTAGGCAAGATTCTAAATTTTAAACAGGAGTATAAATAAATGATGAAATTCTTCTGATCAGCAGAGAAAATAAAGTACGAATAAATTTGTGGGAGTGCAAAAAAAGCAGATAAAAGTACAAAAAAAGGACCAAAAAGAAATCAGACTCATCTTACTACATAAGAAAAAAATATACAAGAAGACTGAGAACATAGGAAATAGATGTAAACAAGACAATCATACGAGTAAAGAAGTTATAGCAGTGTATATCTTTCTGTAGATAAGCTTTTATTCACCTAGAATCAAGTTATTTATTATATGATGAAATTATAGAACTGTAATTTTTTCTCTAGAACATATTCCTTGAAAGCACAATTTTTAGTAACAAAAACAACAAAACTAACCTGTAGGTACCCAGCAGGTGACCGATAGTAAGGGGAAAACGCCTGTTGAGGGTGATGGTGAGGAAAGAACTGGTGCCCCTGGTGTCCCTGATGATGTTGGTGCGGCGAAAAACTCACAATAGCTGAGCTACCTCCCCCTGCCGGAGCTTCCATGGTGTCCTTGCGATGAAAGTTGCGGTGGCAGCTACACGCAGCGCACTTGAGGGCGTCCAAGGACCCCTCGGGTCCTGCAGGGAGAAACTCCCCGCACCCGTCCACTGCGTGGGCCCCAAGGCCTACTGCGTGGTTCTTAAGGCACTCTTTGTACCTCGGGGCGCGACGTGCCGCCTGTATGGGCGGTGCATCGAGTGCTGCGCTCGCCAGCATTTTGGCAGCATCGGCCATCTCTTCCTCGTCGTGCTCGTGTTCGCTCTCGTGGTTGTGGTTGTGATCGTCGAAGTCCATTTAGGAAGTGATTTGTTTTCTTTTTCTTTCTTATATATCTAACCGACTAAGCTAGTTCTAATTACACATGTAAGCTTTATATATAGAAGAGTTATGAGGTGGCTAAGCTAGGGGTGTTGTACTGGAAGGTTTTTGGTTTTTGTTATTTTATTAAGTTCCAATGTTTTTTTATTGTAAGAATTAAGGTGAATTGCTTCCCAATATTTGGATTAGATTTCGTTTTAGTCCCCTTGTTCTTTAATTTGACAGATTTAATTATCTTCATACTTTTGAAGATGTATTATCCCCACTACGTACAAAAAATGTTTTCATTTTCGGAACGGACCAAATATGTTGCAAAAGTGTCATTACCGACAAAACCCGCCAGTGAAAAATGCTGCACTTCTATTTGAACATTGAGCGTAAGGACTAAGGAGAAAAAGTGTTTTCATAATCCTACGAGTGTGTAGTTGTCGATATGCTCCATGTCGTTTGTTAAAAACAACTTTCTATCTATTATCGCTATAGGAGATTATTTCTACAATCTTAATTGGAAAAAAGACTAACTTCTTCGTGGTTTAAGTATCATCGAAGAGCGTTAGCATAGTTATTTCGTCATTCGACATTCATAATATGTCCAACTCTCACTTTCATATTGAGGACCATTGTTGCTACAAAAAGTATGAGGACCAAATTGATTTCCAGGTAAATCTACAGGATAATTGATATAGATGATCTTACTGTTAGGAAAATAGGTCATAACATAATATAAATATATAACATGATTATTAATCTATTGGTCCCATTTGGGATGATATACTATTTTGAATTGTCCTAATTTATTGAGACACTTTTTAAAAATAGTAAACAATTTTGTAAGACTTGTAATAGTAGGATACGGGCATACTGACTGTGTACACTACACTTACTATTTATTAGTATCCGTGGTAGCCTCAATAAATTGGTTGGTACAGAGAAATTAATAATATAAACTATGTAAAAAGAAATCCCTAGCTAGTTTCAAAGAATCATTTGATGAGTGAAAATATGAATGATTATAATTACAAAAGTAAATATGAAAAATTTGAGGAAAATGTAAAACAGTTTAGGAAATAGGGAGAAGATAAGAGGAGTGAAAGAGTGGCTATTAATCTTTGTCACTCTGCAAAAAAATAGCTGTCTTCTGCAAAGGGTTCCATATAGTCTCTCTCTCTCTCTTTATCTCTCTCTCTCTATCTCTCTCCTAATGATACATTTCAGAAAGTTATCTATTATCAGTTTTAGTGATAAACTTGGGAAAAGAGAAAATGGAGCTTACCACTTTCTAAATCGTAGCTTCTGTCTTATTGTATGCTAAGACACATAAAATATATTCCATCTTTAAATTTTTCAAAATTAAAAGTTGTAAGGTCAGTCAAGTGGTGACAAAGGAGTCATTATTCTCTGAGCATCACATTATCACACATTTTCGTTTTTTTCGTTTTTCCTTTTTCCTTTTTTCTTTACTAATTAATTGCACATTTCAATCAATCTCATCCAGCTTGATTATATTTTATCTTTATTGAGTTACTGTTTAGTAGCATATGAAAGACATCTCAAATATCTCATGTACAATGTACTAATATAATAGGTGTGCTATAAAAGCACAGATCAAAAACCAAACCCAGTTACAGATTGCTTGCATTACTTAACCAAATCTGACATAGTTTTGGAAGAAAACTATGAATTCAATTTTTTTTGCATATAGAGGTCTACAAACTTCACCATTTCAATTGATAAACCACAATTTAACTTATCACAATATCAGAAAGCAAAAACAATCAAAATAAGAATTGTCTAACTCTACAACAGTAAACAACAAGAAAATTTTCATAAGTTTACTATATGTTGGAAGTTCACAAGCACAATCATTTGCCAGTGATCAAATAAGTGAATAACACACTCTATTGGTACTTGGCAAGAGCAATAAGTTATTTTAATTATTCAAGTTAATATCACGTCCTCCTGGACTCCTCGTCCTTCTTCAAAAGGGGATATGGTTTTTTTTTTAAGCTAATAGAGTAGATATACAATGTTGTAAATAGAATTAGTATGTTCCATAGTAATGAGATAATTGTAAATTAAATGAAGAATTAATTAAAAGTAAGATATATGTGTGTGCATATTTATAGACTAGTAATTATTACTCATGCGTTACGTGTGCGATACGTAGTTACATAGATATGATCCCGATAAATAAAGTTAATATATATTTTTTTAAATTATCGAATGAATAAATATAATAAATTAACAATCGTATATAAAAATTAATACAGTATAATTTTTTACTTATAAAAAATACACATAACGATTTTGTTTGCAATATGAATATGTATGGAAAATAACATGTCAAGAGTAATTATATATTAGAATGAAGTATTTTTGGAAAATTTAGTCAAATTTGACAGGCTCAAATTTTCTGGGTTTGCTTATATTAATAATATGATACGAAGTATGATATATATACTCCATTTGTTCCAAATTAAAAAAGAACAATATAATAAAAATATGTAAAATTTTGTAACGCAAAATTGATGCACTTTAAATGTTGGAATTGTAAAATTTAAAAGCTATTCATATAATTTAGCATGTTAAATATGTGACTAACTTTTTAAATTTACTATTCCGGCATTTAAATAAAACAAGATTAGCATTGCAAAATTTCACAATCCGTTATTAATAGTTTGATTTCGAATTGACGATAGTATATTCAAATCCGAACCACTCCCTAAATGCCAACACTTGTAACATACTTACATCATGCTAATTAGGTTCTTAACTTGAGCAGATTTGACTGAAGTGAACAATGACAATACCAAATTACTGATTCAAAGGAGGAAAAAAATTTGTACTTTTCTGTAAGTCCGATGGAAATATTGAGCACACAGTTTTTTGGGAAATTAATAAGCATGCATCCACCAAATTTTTTGTATGAAATTAGGAAAACCCAGAAAATATAAACTGAGACGTGATAGGGCAAGTTTGACATGTAATCTTGAAAATCATAAGATCAATTGTTATATTGATAGTAAAAATAATTGTTTCCGATTTTCAAACAAGGGGGCGTTACTCTACGTATTCGAAACTAAACTCCATCCATATGCGAATTCATGGATATGACACACTTTTTTTGTTCAATCAACTATATATGTGAAACAGCCAGTTATGTTTCACAAAACAAAATGACATTTTTGAAAAAATAACGCCAAAAAAATTAACTTTTTTCTTACTTTTACATTATTATTGGAGTTAATCACGCATCGTACGACACGTTACCAAAGTTGTTAGTTTATTTGGATCTGAACGGTACCGTATTGACGATTAATTAATATTTAAAGGGCTTAAATAGCATAAACCAAAGTCGGATTGCCAGTGGCGGATATACCAAAGTTAGCGGATAAAATCATACTACATTAATTTTTTTAATAAAGAACTGTAGGCTTATTTTAGTAAGAATAAACATATGTCAAATGAATTAGAACGAAACAATAATCGCCTACGTACAAACTCGAGTTTTAGTTTACAATTATCCTTGATGAACCTATTCCTCGCATTATTCAGGACATTATATTATTTTGTGATACAAAAGTCGATATACTTGAGAAGTTGTCCCGGCCTGGAAGTGAAAAGCTTAGCCTGACCCAACTCCGTTCGTTTATCTCTTCAAAACCGGACACAACCTTAATAAATATATATGAAAAATAGCAACATAGCAGCACGAAATGATGTAACTGATTGACCTTAATCTAATAGCATCATTTTTTCCCATTTTAGTATAACAACACAAACCACACCATTCGTAACTTGGTTGACCTTCAAATGATGTAACTGAACTCTTCGAGTGACCTAGCTCGATCAATATGTACGAATTAGCCAATTTAATGACCGGTCTATGCTGGAGTCCGTTCATTCCCCACTAAAAAAGTAAATAATATATATATAGTGAAGAGATGGGAATATGTTAATACTTATATTTATCAATGCTTCGTTGTGTGAATAATTCTCAACATGTTATGACTTAATTATAAGTATGGTTGTAGAATATTGCTCTCTAAATTATGTTGTAATTTTGTAATTATGCCTTTTTCTTTGTCCATAGGACCATAGTGATGGCCACTTAACACACATGATCATCTGGTATCAAGGTGGACCGAAAATGGGGTTAGCTGGGCCAGTATGGCCCCAATAGTCTCCATCCAAATGGAAACATTTGCCGGGTAGGAGAAGTAAGTAGGTGTGGGCAGTTGGGGGCAACGGTCTCTCATTTTGCGAAAATTTTTCGGAAAAACGATTTTTTTCTATGTATTTTGATCAAAACATTCAAAAATCATCATTCTCCCCCATATTCCGTAAAAAATACTCAGATATGAAAAAAATTATATAGAATTTCGTCCCCTTCTATTGGGATATCCTGGTTCGGTCACTGTCGTCCTGGCTCTGTCTCTTTTTTTGTGTTATTCTTAAATTTCTTTTTAAAAGTTCTTTGTTGTATATTCACTATGCACAATGTAAACTTGCATGTTTATAAGATATTGATATAAGGCAGCTAAAAAAATCTTGCTGTTACATGAAGATGTCCGATTTGATATCAGTTCTTTTTATTCAAGGTTTGTTGTTTTTGGCTTAATATGAAGTCAGGTAAATTGGCAGCATATTCCTTTATTTAATTTTTTAAAAACCAAATAAAAAAAAACAACAATACTAAATATTCTCATTTCAAAAGACAATTACTTTCCTTGTAATATAGGCCAATAAAAAGGACTATTAAACATATGGAGACATTTACATTGAGAACCTAGTTAATATATTTTATACACAAGAATGGTATTTGTACTTAGAATTGCGAATCAGAACGGGAAGAAATTTTATTGCGAGTCTTGTGACTGCCGCATAACATAATGTAAAGATTTTAATAAAAAGACATGAACAATTTTCTCTTCCTCATATTACTATATTTCTAGAGTCAATAATTTTATATGAGGAACTACTGAACTTAATCATTTGCTCTCGTAACTCTTCAGCTTTCTGTTGAGATCTATCCTTTAAAGGTACCCAAATTAGATCAGTGATCGATTTGTTGGTTTCGTCGTAAACCTAATTAGTTACTTCCAATTACGTAAGAACTTATAATTTTTGTCTCCTTCTAACTACAGGTCTTATCGAGTGAAAAATTAGTAGGACGGAGTACTATATATATATATCAAGCGGAAGTGGGGATCATAAGATTGACCTAATCTAGAAAAATAAATGCTACTATAAGAGCGTGACTTGAAACAGTGATCAAAAGTCTAAATCTAACAATTATTGGCTGTCTTATTTCTTCGAGCTTGGACTAATTAAGGACATTTGATTTAACAATAAAGAGAACAATATCTGGTTACAATCTTTGTCTCTCACTTTTTTACACCTGATGAGGGGCCGAAAAAAAAATAACATAACATTGACAAGAGGTGAAAACTGTATTTTCAATAACATAATAGTTTAGGAAGACTACATGATATTATTTTATCGTAACCATGGGTTTGTTAGTACCAAATTAAACAACGTAATTTGGTAAATTTCCTTTATTCATTTGGAACAAAACAAAATGGCATTTGCTAGTAGTTTTCTCGTAGACGCGACAGAATATTGTTAAAACAATAAAAAGTTCCTCGAAACTCGATGAATAGCTCGATATAACAAGTTCTTGAATGTCGGCTCAAGAATTCCATTCCAAGCCATTTTGATTGCAAAAAATCACTAACAAAGTAACAAGCGAGTGATAATTTAGTACTGTGCTCTGATAATTTTTCTGTTAACTGAGGTATTTTAACTAGCTCCGAAAAGGCCTCTATGCGTCGTATTTCAATATAGGATATCATTTTTAATGGGATAAGATAAATAAATGTTAAGATCAAGTTAAGGAGATCAATTATGAATAAGATGGTAGGCGGTTTATTGTAACTATACAAGTTTATTAATAAAGTTACCGATTATTTATTCATAAAAATTGGTACAAAAATGCAATACAGGGAAAATGATTGTTTTAAAAGTTATTATGACTATTAGTGGAAGTGTTATAAAGAAATAATATTTGTAAAAGGAAGTACAATAGTAATAAAAAAGGGTAAAAAGAAAATAATCGATCCCCAGCTAGATTCGAACCAGCGATCAAGACGTATGATCGTTATGTTTTTTCTAGAAAAGTACATAAAAAAAAGTTCGGATTTCCTGAATGTATGGCTGATGTAATCCATTTTCACCTATTATGGAGTAATGTTTCCTGCCAGGCCTTCATTTGACTACTTTTAGTTTTATATAAGTTCTCTTATAATTTAATATGTCGCCTGGTGGATGTCGGTTATGCTGTAATATTATGCAGACTATATATTCCATATGAAATAAGTTCTCTTGTAATTTAATGTGTCATCCCAAATCTTCTACTAATATATATTCCATTTGAGTTCCTCTCATTAATTAACCACTCCCATCGTTCCATTTCATATGGAGTAGCAGTAGTATTAAATACACATTTACAGAAACATACCAAAGTTATGTTTTTTCCCAAAGAAATCTATGTTTTTTCGGGGCTACGTTTTGTGACATTGCATCTGGCATGTGTTCTGTACTTTTGGAGCGCTAGTTTGGTTTCTGGCGAAATGGCTAAAGCTTATGTCATACTCCAATTTAGAGTCATGAATTTGGTGGGTTTTTTCATTTCTCTTAATTTTCCCCGATGATAATCAAGTAGTAGTAGTATTTGATAAACGAGAAGGCACATAATTTGTAACGACAATAATATTACAAATTTGTCTTTTTTCTTATCTTGGGCATATTGCCGACCTTTCCGGGAAAGGATAAGCCCTCCTAATCCATAATTTTATCGAACTCCACACTGCTTCTCAAAACAGCTTCTATTATTTAATTACAAGAGTAAAATGGCACTCACTACTAGATCTGATTAATAAGTGTATTTACTTTGAGAATCAGATTCTGAAAAGCAACATCAATTATCCAAATTATGTTGGCATTATAATGTAAGCTTGTATCCCATGTCCAGTTGGGAAAGAGATCAGAGAGAAAGTGCAGGTGAAGCTTTTTCTAGAAAATATGTCTCCGGAGCTGATCGGCATGATAATAGTTCCAAAACCAGAACTTCAGAGGGCGTACCCTCATCCAAAGATGTGGTACTTTTCTTTTCATTGAAAATGTAAACTCTATTTCACTTTTTTTTAAGTAATTGGTAACATTTTAGTTGATATTTTTTGAACTCTGCGAATGTTTACATGACTTCCACTTATATTACACATTATATAAGACAATGAATGGTGGGATTAACTACGAAGGCCTGTTTTGGTGACAGCTTTTAAATCTAGCTTTTTCCTTTTCTGCGTTCGTGCTGAGAAGCTAGACTGTAATTTGTTGACCAGCTTAAAATGCTTTGTGTTTTCGTCCTGAAAAGCTAGAAAGTGAAGTTGGATGAACCAAGTTTTTCTCTCCACCTAAAAATATCCATCTTTTTTGCTTAATACTTGCGTTAGAGCAATTCATAGATTGAATGTTTATGCTCTTTTAATATTTTTGTCTTCGAATAACCACTTAGTTACTTCTCATCAATAATTCAACTATTGGACCATCGTGTTTTTTTGGCGATGTTTGGTTGCAGTTTAATTAGTTAGGTATACTTGTATTTATCCCAGAACGTAAATACAACTTCTCATATTATTTTCTATATTATTAGGAATTCCCGAGTTCTCAAAACGGACAATCTTCAAAACATGCCGCATCTACCACTACCAGCAGACCAACCGCTTCTGGTGAAAGAAACTATATGCATTCGGGCAGCTTAGCTTCGAATGGTGCACTTTTATCTACAACACATCGTGTTCAACCAGAAACAAAGTCATCGCCATTACTCGTACCTCTATCATGAAAGGTACTTGCGATGACCCTCTTCGCAGTTTTGTGTTTCTCTCGCTTAAAAGCGGCATAATCTACTAAGTATAATTCTGTATGATTATTTCTCCATATATGCAGTTCCAATCCTCTGTCATTTAAATTCATGGCTTTCCCTATTTTTCCTCTCTTCTCTTATATCTTGTATTATTCTCCGTTACTTCCAACTTCCAAAAATAAGTTATATTAGCTCGATTTATTAAATAGAATTTTTTTTTTAGCATTCCATGTACCTAAATATAATTTTGACTACAGTTGAAAGGCAACTTATCACGACTATGTAACCATCAAAGCATATATAAGCTCAGATAGAAGATCGAAATCATTCATGCAAAATAATATTTTAAATATCATAAGCGTCAATTACAATAAAAGGTTAACGCACTAGAAAATATATAACGAACGAGAATCCCAGTAGATAGACAATTATATGAACCATTCCAAAAAGTAGATCTTAATTTATATTTAAAAATAAAATTTCCAAAAGGTACTTTCATTACATAAATCCAGCAAACTACTTCTCATAAATCATCATAACTTAAATTCCTTCTTTTTCTTCCATAACCCCGAACTTAAACCTGGCACCTGATTAATACGTATGGGCCTTTTAGCTAGCCAGATAAAGAAAATTTTGATCATGCAACACAGTACAGCAATAGTAAGGACTATGGAGAATCCTAATTTTTAAGACCTTATCACCTAAATTGTCACGAAGCTAACAAGCTTGGCCAGAATCACAATTAAGGAACAATGTATGCTAACTAAATGCAAAACTAAACAAATGTCTAACTATTGCAAATTAAAATAAAATGAGAAGGCAATTAAAATAAACATACCATACACTTTTATATTAATAAAAATATAAACTCAAAAGTTAAATTATAAAAAATATACATTCAATTAATAATTAATAAAAAACAAAAAAACTGATTCATCTAATCTCTTTACTCTCTCTCTTACTTTCACTCTCTTCTCCTCTCACATTCTCTCCAATGTCTATCTCTTTTTTCTCTCTCCCTCCAATATATGTTCTCCTCCTTCTCACTCTCTCCGATCTCTCATGTTTGCTCTCTCTTTCCGATATCTCTCTCCATCCTATCTTTATTTTTTCGATTTTTTCATTCTCCTCCATCTCTCTCTTTCGTGAAAATTGAAACGGACACATGTATAGCAATAGGCGGCGAGGGTATAGAGCGAGATCGAAAATTCGAGGTTGATGTCGACGGAAATGCGATCGTCGAATGAGTGACACACGACGACGACGTGGTTTTCGAAATCGAAGAACGGGTAAGAGTTGTATTTGTTAATTAATGTATAATGTTAAAAAATAAGTGTATGAATTACGTGAATTAAAGATATAAAGTTGAAAATTATGTATATGAATTATGTAAGTAAAGATATGAATTATTTAAATTTGGGTATGAATTTTGAAAATATGGATGAATTTTACAAGTCAGGATATGAATTTTTGAAATAAGGGTATAACCTTGTTGAACCATGGGGTTCAATAATTGATTTTGATTATAACTTTGATTATGTTTTTAATGATTTTACGATTTCTCTATTTCGATGATATAATGTTTGTTTTTTTCCAAAAAGAGAATTTGTAAATTGCAGAATGCCAGAAAGATAGAGCTCGGAAAAACGAAGCCACAGGTTCAAGCGGAACCAGAATCGGAGCTAAAACGAAGGAGTTATGGGCTTTCGAAGAAGACCGGAAAAAACTGCCAGAAGAACAGACGACCGATCGACTGGACAAAAACGACCGATCGTTTTTAGTCCAAATTCTTCCAGTGAGCAGGTCGAAAAAACGACCGATCGTTTTTTCAGAAACGACCGATCGTTTTCTGGAAAACGACCGATCGACTGTAGAAAACGACCGATCGTTTTCTGCAGTTTTCGAAAACAGCTTTTCAGCTTATTCTGGAAAATAGCTGTTAAAAATCCTCAACCACTTACAACGGTCATAACCCAGAAAAATATACTGTTTGACATATATAACCATCCAAATCTCTCTCCCAAAAGACAACCAATTACACTATCAATTATCCTAAAACCTCTCTCAATTAAAAACCCTAATATCACCATTTTGGTGTATATATATTCGAGAAAGAGGAAAATCAAAGAGAAAGAGATTCAAGCTCGATCATCATCAACAACTCACCAATTAGCTTTTTAAGAAGCAATTAGAATAGTGAGTGTAGTTACGTTTTGTAACAAAAATTGTATCGAGTGTTTTATAAACTCAATTGTGAGCGAGTGATCGGGTAGAGGCTTTGTAAGCAAGTGAAGCTTAAAAGCTCTAGGTCTTTTCATTCGGGTACTCATAAATTGAGGGGGAGTCGTAGACTCGTAGTCGTATTCTCTTGCACTTGTATCAAGAGTAGGAAACTCAGAGGGTGAGCCAATCGGTCGATTGAGCTCGATAGGGTTTGTAAAATCCGGAAGAAACATTTTAGTGAAATACTCGGTAGTACCGAGGAGAGGACGTAAGCGCGTTTGCCGAACCTCTATAAATCACGGTGTCATTTTCTTCCCTTGCTTTTACTTTCCGCAACTTATATTCTTGCGTATTTATTGCTTTCGTTTAGTTATTTTAGCAATTTATTAACTCTCGTTAAAACTCTTAAGTTTAGAATTGCATAAGTTGGTTGGTTAGTTGCGTAGAATTTTAATTAGGCGAAAATCGCCATAAAGCTTATTCACCCCCCTCTAAGGTTAGCACACGGGCCAACAAACCTTTTGTAATAAGGGTATGAAAAATTCAAATTAGGGTATCAATTTTTGAAATGCGGGTATGAAATATATAAATTAGCCTATGAACTTTTGGAATAAGAGTATGGACTTTTGGAATAAGGGTATTAAATATACAAATTAGTGTATAAACTTTTGAAATAACAGTATGAAATTTTGGAATAAGGGTATGAAATATACAAATTAGGGTATAAAATTTTGGGTATATTTTTGTTAATTAGAAATTTTTGGATATATTTTTGTTAATTTAATTTAAAAATTAGTATGTTTTGTTAATTTATTCTAAAAGTAAATATAATTCACAAGCATGCTAAGAACAACTTTGTATTATCGTAATGGAGGATGATATTAAAACATGCACGTTAACATGGAAAAATAATGTTTCCCTTTCTTCCCCCCACTATCCCTTCACTAGTTCACTGTTTTCCTTATCAGTGCAAGTCTTTAAATTTATATCAATAAGTAAAGTCGCGATCGATCGTTTTGTAATTTCTTATACTATAGCAGCTATGGTTTGAATAAAACTTCAATGCATGGTCAAAGATGTATATTGGTCTGGGATCATTGCTGATCAGCAAGATATCCTCAAATTAAAGTTGCTTTCGTATTCCAAATTAAAAAAAAAAATTACCCTTTTAATAAGCAATTGAATATTTCAAACACCGAGCTTTTCAACTAATATAGGTTGCTAGTTTGACTACGTAAAATGTAGTGAAAATGACCATATTATAAATTACTTTATCCAAAAGTCCACACTTCTGAAAGAGATGTCTCGATTATATATCATGAGATCCTGGCTACTTTTTTGAAGTTCTTAACAAAAAGCAAATTGTCTGTGGTCGTTTATGTACATATGAAATTAGTGGTCGGTGACATTTTCTGATTTCGGAACTACGTATTTATTAGAATCTTAGATACATACACAGATACACTCTTATATTGGATGAGAACTTGCAGGAAATTTATGTATTTTACGTTCTTTTGTCTATCAACTAGAGAGAGAGGACTTCTGTTTTACTATTATTTTCCTTAAGAAAGAAAATTGATTTTTCCAAATCAGATTTGGGTTTTAAATTGCGTATGATAAAATTGAATGCAGTTTGGAAATCGGATTTGGGTTTTGAGCCATGGCGCGTTATTACTATTTTATAAAATAGATTTGGAAATTAATAGACAACAATTAAATATTATACAGTTATTTACAATAATATACCGTCACTCTTATAAGATTACTAACATGATTAGTACTACAGTATCAAGTTTTTACGACGGTAACATTACATGACAAAAATTAACAAGGAAAAGTCGTAACATGAACTTAGCACAAATAAAATAAGACCGAGAATTCAAGTGTACGTGACACAGTGAATGCCAATTTAGGGTGTTTTATGTTCGCTATGTAAATATCCGTGTCATCAAACCCAACTCATAATCAAACTGTCACCTATGTGATATAGTCATATAGCTGTAGTCTGTGGATTATACAAGTAAATTTGTTGGTTGAAATTTTGAAATTGTTTATTTATGTGGTGTTCACTCCCCTTTAATTAGGATAAAAAGCTTAATATAGCCTGGTTTGTTATTGTAACTTTAATCTATACTGATCTATCTGGTACTTATTTACAAAGAAGACGTCATGGGCGGGTTTTGAGTCGAAATAAAAGAGCAGCACATTTGAGTAAGAAATCGAGGCTAAAAGAAAATTTAGTGTGTTGCAAATATTAAGTTCTAAAACATAAAGATTTGAATTTAACTCTTAACACTTCAGAGCAAGACTTGTAACATGAATTTGAATATATTTAATCTGTATATAATATATGAAAAAACCAAGGAAATTTTTTTACTGGACCACCTTAGTTATTATAGTTTCTGCCGTTGGATGATATATAAGCTTCAAAATGAAATCCATCAGTTTCTCACAAATTTAACCAACTTATTCTAACAAGATGTAAAACAGTTCATATGCTTCGGAGTCTGGATAAAAATAACGCGACAATATTTGCCGAAAATCAACATCATCCCCATCCTCAAAAGGGAAATTGAATAGAATCCTCTTAATATAACCACTTTAAAGTCCGACATTTCCGTTCGGTGTCATCCCCCATTAAGAGGAACTTACAATACATAATTTCTTTCAAAAAGCAACATTACAATTAAACTTTTCGTCATAATCAGCTAACCACTTAAAAGTCCTTGAGCACTTTTCGAACTTGTTCAAGTGTGACAAATAGCACCACAGTGAATGGTCCCTGCCTAGATATAGTGGGTATAAAGCCCTTGTAAAGGGCAAACGGTCCTTCAGCTGTGATAGTCTTCATAGCACAATCGAGTGCCCCGCTATACGGAGGGGGTGTCCCAGGCTCTACTTTCATATTCATAACTCTTGTTTTTATCACATCGACAGGGTTTGACGCCACAGCTGCAACGAACCCTGCTGCAAAACTGGCAGTCACGTGGGTCCCTAGACCGTCTTTCATGAGTTCCTTTTTAAGTATGGTTTCTTTTATTTGGTCGTATGAGGCTAGTTGTGATGCAGTTACCAGCATGGCACGGTTGATCGTGAGGGATGATCCGCGCCATAAGCTAGTGACTCCTTCGCTTTTTGTCATCTGGGATATTGCGTCAACTACACTCTTGTAATTCCTGTTGTGGACAGTTGCGTCAACTTGCAGTGCAGATTTTACATGATAATAGTACCAACAAGAGTAGATTGAAATAATATAAATCAGAGAAGCCGGTTCTTGTGAGATTGTATTGTTGATTTATTCTGTTCATAAGAAGTACTGTAACAAAATGTCTACTGTTGGAAAAGTCTCCTCAAAGGGTCAAAAGTTTGCATAAAAAGTTTATGAAATAATTGGTAGAGGGTAAATGGATGAGATAGAAACTGTTGAGAACAACCAATTGCTTGTTTGTCTGGCAGCAACTACTAGCAAATAGATAGGGCATATTTGAGATTGAAAAAAAAAATTGAGTTCCTTCAGCTTAAAATATCTAATTTTTTCAAGTAAAAACGTAGGATTTTCAGCTATGCAACCTACTGCAAATACAAGTACACAACTTAAAAGAATAAGAAGAACAAATCTGAGATCATCTCCGAACAAACAAGACCTCAAGTTACAAAATTTTTTAAAAGTCACAAGTTGTTCAAAAGTATTTTTGTTTGGAAGTTTTCCTACTATATTTTGTTTAGCAATTTTGTCAGTACTATTTTAGGGATGTGTGGTAGGCGTATTTAAACATATAAAATGACATATACCTAACATGAGTCCAAGAAAAAAACTGAGTTCGTTAAATTGAAGAAATTTCAAATTTCGAATTACAAATTAAAACTCAAATAATTAAAATGATTACCAATTGTACTGCAAATCATTATCAAGAAGACTATCATTATATATCATTTACCAAATCAGAACAGTTATAGTTTATCAATACTAGTGGAAGGCAATGAAGATGGACAAAAGATCAATCGTGTGTAACACACTTTAGCTTGTTGTTCTAATTTTAATTATTTTCAAGTAATATTCGCATTTATCTGTTATGACAGCGAAATCAAATAGTTATCAAAACTCAAATTTAAAATGACCAAATAACAGATTCTTACCGTCGCTGAACCATGGGTAGCCTCCCATCAGCCTGCATCCGCACCATCGCCACGTCAGCAGGGTTCCCAACAGCCGCTCCAATCCCTCCCGCCACAAGCCCTGCACCTATTTTATGCACAAGTGGTAGCACACCGGTCTCAGGATCAGTCCATTTCTTCTTCATTATATCGTAAAGTCCCATCCTGGTAGTGGAATACAGCGTCTGGCGTAGCACAGTGGCGGATACGCCTGAGAACAAGGCTGCTGCCCCTTCCTGCCTCACGATTTGTGCCCCCACGGAGACCAGCCCTGGTCGGGGAGGAGGAGCCGATATGTGGATTTCAGGGGCAGGCTTGGTATTTAAGGTGTTCTGTGTAAATTGAAAAAGTGATGAATTAATTTGCATACTAAACTTTCAAATTAATAACATACAACTATTTACCTAATATCCGAAATTATCGAATATACATATTTTCTTTGTTAAGCAAATATTTATATGGAATCCAATATGATGACAATACATATTTTCATGGATCCCAGAGTAACACCTGGTATCTAGGGTGCTTTGTACAAATCTAAAACCTGGTGGCTTTATTTCTGTAATTTGCTTAGTCTTTTTCTTCATTGATAATAAAAATTGGCCCTGTTTGGTTAATCAACCTAAAAAGTTGACATTTTCAGGATTTTGGGCCTGGAAAAGCTCGGAGCTTTAAGCTGGATGAGCTTATTTTTTTGGAAGCTTAAAATATCCTTATGCTGCTTTTACGTTTAAAATTTGCAACTAAACAATTCGTATTTCGTATAGTTTTTATAAGTTAACTCAATAAAGTACTGGAATAAGAATCGATTAATCTAAAATCCGTAATACAAAGATTACAACTTTACATTGAGTAAAGAATGATAAAGCAAGTACTAAATCCAATTTGATAAAATGACATATTTACATTGATTTAAGAGATCAATTCCCATTTTTCCTTTCAAAAACTCACTATATTCTGTATGGCTTATAGAATATACTAAGAAAGATTGCATACTTTATTTCAATGTGGAACAGATCTACTGCCATTCTGGTATTCTTCTTTCTTTGAATTCTTTTAAATAATTTTCTGATTTCAATTGTTATAAGCATATTTTAAATACCTGTAGTTCACCTGTCAAAATTGTACCTTTGAAAATTGTATTGATCTAAAATCCAGTGTTACAAAAAGTATATTCACAAATCACAGGAAGTAATTTAATAAAATTAAACAAATATTAAAAAATAATCCATAATATTCCAAGACCATGAAATCATATAATTCCACAGAAAAAGATATCCTATAATCACTTTCCTTTCTTTGAAAAAAAAAACATTATTATGTTTTTTATTTTGACTTTTCTCATACTCCCAAAAACATATATACTCCATGTTAGTTCCCCTTTCATATTGGATCTTGTATTATAATCCAAAACTATGAAAGAGATCTAAAATCACTCTCCTACTTTTCTAGAAAATTAAAAAAAAATTAAAAAAAATTAAAAAAAGGCATATACAAATATTTAACTTTCTTTTCTAAAAAATAATGAAATAAAAACAAAAACCTGTAATAATGTAGCATTGAGATTAGGAGCAGATTCTCCTTGTAGCTGCATTCGGACCTTGAGAAGATCGATCGGGTGCGTCGAACATCCCGCTACGATCGACGCTATCCCTCCTTCTACAAACCCTTTTACTCCCATTATTTCTTTTTTATTAGTTTTGTATACTTATTTATAGAAATAAATAAATATATATATACTAGGTGAAAATAAATATATTTTAATGGGATCAGTTTGCAAGAAGGTGGGAATGGAGTGAGGTAAAGTGGGTCTCTGCGATATATATTCAATATGTATGCATCTATATGTATAGATACATACACATATATATATATATGTATCTATATCTATATATGTATATGTATATGTATATGTATGTATCTATCTGAGAGAGAGGGAATTTTATACTTGCATAAAAACGCGTTATTTAGTTACCAGGAAAGCGGGTCAAATACACTGGGGGCAGCCCAAGTTGATTTTGAAAAAAAAAAATACGGATAGTATTTTTAATATAATTTGTAATTAAAATAAATATATTAAATATTAATTTATTTACAATGTGTTGTAATATATCAAATGGTAGAATAGTTTTGAATTTAACATGGAATATCATGAATTCGAAACTTTTAAGTTATAATTTAATTTAATTTTGATTTTGATTTGTATTTATTAAACAAAAAACAAACTGAACATTAGATATACGGGCCGGAATACTACGAGATATATATTTATTTGGTTTTATAATATTTTTTTTTCTCTATAATAATACCTATTTTTGAAGGTAGCTGGTTTGCGTACGTTAAAGATCAAGTGTATTATATTTGAGTCTCAAACATTTAACCACTTGAAAGTGACAGTCAAAACCTTGTTTAAGAGTGTCTTTTGATAGTATGTTGTTTTGTTGGGCGATTTGCTTATAGTATTGTGAAAAAAAGAGATATATAATTAGGGAGTTAAATGGCGAACACTAGCAAATCATTGCGATATTTTAAAGAATTTATAACATTGGAATATTAACAACTAAATACATGTGTTTAATATCGTTGGTTTTTTAAAATGTGTTTTAAATAATTACTAATTAAGTACCATATTTGAAATTGCATAATTTCTCCTCCACTTGGTTTAACTCTGGCTGCTCTACCCCTTAATATTAGGTGATTATGTACTGATTCTAAACTTTGACAAAGCCTTCAATTTAATCCTTAAGTTTTGATTTTCATATTAACTTCTTTAAAAGTTTGTCTATTGTCAGTGATAATGTTTTTCATCGGAAGATTCGGACCAAGGGGAAACACATTTAGTACCCTTTTTTTCCGGTAAGTCATTTAGTACCCTTGGTGGTACATGGATGATCGATGTGTTGTTTAGTTTGTTGATAAGGAAGAGTGATTTTTAGGGAAAATCTTGAAAGGTAATGCCTTAGGGTTATGTAAATATTCATGGTTTATGTAAAGGAACAGTACAACCAACCAAATTATTGGAAGGCAACAAAATCAGTAAAATGATCCTTATCGGAAGGAAACAAAATTAATAGAATGATTGTCTACAAGACTACGACCATTTTGTTGGACTGAATGAACCCAAACAATTCTTAATTATCACGTCAACAGAATAAAATTTAAAGTTAGTCGGTATTTAACTACGAGTTTATCGAACTTGAATGCGACTAAACCAATTTATAACAAATCTTGATGCATGGTAAGTTTTCTTAGTTTTGTTCACTATCAATTACTTTTGATTGCAATTGTCCGCTAACTTGAATTTGAGGGACATTTAATTCAATAAAACTATTGTTATCAAAAATTTTATTTCTTTGAACTGTGTTGAGTTAGCCAGCGCACTGGTCATATATGTTCCCTCAACTCATAATTTATTGAAATTTATGAATTTATGTACAATTTTAACCCGTCAAAAACTTATCTTAAAATTATTAAAATGATAAAATTTCAAAATAAAATAAAAACATCTATCGATATCCGAACTATATGATTTACAGTTTACTTGTGAATTTTTTCATATCCGCAATCGAGTTATTTGCCAAACAATATGTCACGTTGTTTTAAAAAGTGCAAAAAAATCAGGAATGGAAGACGGTTTAACATAACTCATTGTCATAATGGGTTTCAAAAGTCATAATTCAATTACCTTTTTGGTCAAAAGGTAATCAAGCTGACCAAATGGTAGTCATGGGACATCGTCGTAAATGGGGTTTAGACATATATTAATAATTCACCAGGTTTCTGGATGCATAACAATAATGCAAAAAGTATTACTCCAATATTAGGCATGGGAGAAAGATAAATTTCTCATTTTTTGGAGACTAATGACAAAAGTGACTCAAATGCCACCCATTGTTTAAACAAACAAACAAAAAAGGCTACAAACGAAAAAAGAGACAGGTACAGTGAGCTTAGAGTACATTAAAATATACCCTCCAAACGTAATTCAATCTCATTATACTGTAAATGTGATGTAAAGTGTAAACCAATGTTCCTCGATAACTAAGGATTACTAAAGGACTTGTGAGTTATGAACACGTATTGATGTTCCCGATGCCAACGAGATGGGCCTAGCTAAAACAAGAATTGTAGGTTCCTTAATCCTTACACGTTCTTACCTTCTTTATTGTGGAAATATGTAAAATTTAGCAGTTTTTTTTATTACATCAGCTTCCTTAAGCTAACTCAGATTATAAACGTGGGTGTAATTATTTTCAAATTAAAGGAAGCAAAAGGGTTCATTAATTATTATTCTTTCCGTGATAGTTTTTGGTGGGAAATGCTATAGTGTTAGGTAAAATTCAAGAACAACAAAAATTCATAAGGTACTTGTTATTTTGCGTAAATGTATAAGTGTGTTACGTCAAAAAAGTACAAAAATGGTTTTTTTAAAAGTCTACGAAAGTAGCTCCATCAAAATTACTATATACTCTTAATTATATATTACATCTTAATGATTGTAACTTGTAAGTTGTATGTGTCACGAGACAAATCGGAAATAAAATATCTTGAATGGGAGAGTTGAAAAATTACTTGGCTGCCTAAGATGAGTTGAAATATTAAATATTTTAATTACTCTTGGTTGACCTTAGAAATCTGATAATTAATTCGTTCCAAAAACATGTTTCAGTTTGCATTTTTTGTTCGTCTCATATCTAAGGGTTGGTTTGGTTTTTTCAATTTTTTTCAATTCCTTAAAATTAGAACCTCTAATCATGAATTTGTTATTTGCAAATCATAACGTTTTTTCAATTAACCATCGTTATTTCTCTTAACTGAAGATATTGTTTTACTACACTTGAAGGATCAAAGTACCATTTCTATCTGGAGGAAAGAAGTACATAATATCTCTAGTACTTTTAAGTTTCAACTATATTTACTACCCAGAAAATAAAGTTTTAACTATACTGCGACATTAGCTAGGCAATTAATTAGGTATATGTCACGCGTGACAGTCAGCCAAATAGTTTCTAGGGGTATCATCAGCAAAAATAAACGTATCTATTTCATTGGTCCACAACATAGTTACACGTTTTCCATTTTAAACACCATGTTTGATGTCGGTTTATTCTCATTTCCCGTTTCTCATTATTTCACGTGCATGTAAATTTATGAAATTTTCATTTCTATCACATTCCACGTTTGCATATCTCTTTTCGTTTCCGTTTCGTTAATAACTATGGTCCACAGCACAAGTGAACAACATTCAACTAATAGATGCTAGGTTTCCTTGTAAGAAGTGGAGACGATAGAACCAAGTTTTTTGGTATAAATGTATATTACTATATTATGTCATCATTTAAAAATTTAAAATGATTGATTATCATTACTTAGTCAAATACTACCAAATCATTGTAGTAATATTTTTGGAACATACTCCGTATATGTTCAAATATAGTTGATTTATGGAAATTAAAATATCAACCACCGAATTATATGTTCAAATTTCAATACAATTGATTTATGAAAATTCAGATGGCCAGTATAATTGATTCGCTTTTCCCGGGAATTATTCATGAAAAGGGCCGGGTAGAGCAAACTGAAGCAGCCCTTTTTCATACTAAATGGGGTTGTCCCGGTCTCGATGATGCTTTTCTGTACATCTTAATTTATACTTCAAAGGAAACCTTCTTGTCGAGTTTGATTATAACTCTGATAGGAATAGGGATCATTTGTTTCCACTTCTTTGTCCCCTTTAAAAAAATTCTCTTTTAAAAAGCGTGTCAACGACATTTTTGAGTTTCAGACTTATTTCAAGATATACTAAATACAAAATTTCAATATTATTAATCAAAAAACTATTCATATTTTAATTGAAAGAAAGTAGAAAAAACATGGAATTTACTTGTCTAAAACAATGTGCTTAAGAAGTAAACTTGTCAAAGTTATGTTTCAAAAATTATTGACATGCTTATAAAAGTGGAAAAAGTTATATAGAGGAAGTTAAAACGAAAGGGGCCAGAGAAGGAGAAATGAAATATTAAGACTTCAGAACATGTTACATGGTCAGGAAAAAATAAAATAAAAAAATATTAAGACTCCTAAATTAGTCATGTGCTTCTAATAACACATTTTATCTGAGGGATTTTGGTCAAGCATGGAGGCAGTCGAATTTATACGTGGCTACAAATATTTACTTTTGAAATTCAAGAATAATAATAACACACGAATTGATTTACACAACTTGGTGATTAGGTTCTTGAATGCGAGACATTTTACTAATTGCGTCCCCGACTCGAATTGTGTGATGAGACCCTTAGTATTCTCTAGCTGTAGTTCCTATTTTCCGTACTCCTGACATTATAAGTTTTACAAATTACAGATAATCAAAATTCTTTGGATAATTAAACTTTTTTGAGTATATCTTTTCTATTGCCCAAGGCTTATTCATGTTTATGACAAATAAGAGAAAGTAAAGACTATCTCATTTCTTTTTAAATTTGGTTCAACCTTTTTTGAGGTTAAGCTTACCAATCATTTTTGTTTTGATATTGAAATACTATTTGTATATAATTCATAATTGATCCACCTAATGCACCACATCAGCGGGTAATTAAGATTTTTGGGTAACTTTTTTAAGTGGTTATAGCAATACCCTTGTATTTATAGTGAATTTAGAAAAGTGGGTCATTCTACTTGACTTATTTGATGAATATTCGAGCCTCCACCTATAAAAAAAGGATGTTACTTCCGCATGAGAAATCCACATTCGAACTAATTAAAAAGAGATCGATAATGGTATAGATAGCCTGAACGTAGCTATTACAGACTTTAGTACGAATATAAGTTACATCGAAAGTACAATTGGACGACCATGTCCTGAATGAAAATACAACACTCACCAAACCATTTTCAAATGTAAATTAAAGAGATACAAATACAAATATTAGACACTCCATAACCCAAAGCCAAATCACTGAAAAAGCTAGTAATCTGAAGCAAATCAAGAACAAGGCTGGTTACTGATTAAACAAGTAATTAACCCAGCGTATATAATACTTGCTCCACTATCCTGAAGGGGGTGGTGCGAGGAATGGAATCGGAATATTGCTAGTAATCAGGTTAGGGATATTGAAAGGAAAGTTACTAGGCATTGTGAATGGAATATTAGTAGGCATTGTGAATGGAATATTAGTAGGCATTGTGAATGGTATGTTACTAGGGAGTGTGGGTTTTGGCACGTTTGTAGCCGATGGGACTGTTGGCAAAGGGGGGAGATTCACGTTGGGCAAAGTCGGAACAACAGTAGGAGCTTGCATGAGGTGACGAGCACCCATGCTGACATGGCACATCATCGCGAGCAAAACTAGGACGAGAGACCAATGAAAGGTTGGCATTTTCGGTTGATAACTGTATATAAAACCAAACCAATCCAAACTTCAAGAGAAAGTATTTTTGGTAGGGGAGTTTGTGTGTGGGATGAGATGTAACACATATTCATGCAGTATTTAAAGTAAAAAAAAAAAGTCGAAAAATTGTGTGAGTTAGATGAGAAAATAGTCTATGGTGAGTGTGACAATTAAGCACAATAATCAGCTCAACTTCCTCAACTAGCTTTGCTTACCTACGTACTTGCGAGCTGGAAGGTAAAAAATTATGAACAAACTGATTAATTAAGTAACGTAATTTACCTCAGTTTATCTTAAGAATGAGTAGTTAGGGGTAAACACCAACCTAGTTGAATGTTTGACATATTTATGAAAAACGACTGCCATACAATTTTTTTTTACAGAGAACATAATGTTACGTTTTTATGAGAAGGCAATTGAGATATCCAGTACAAAACTGATACGTCATCTCTTTTATATTTTTAGCTATAGGTCTTTTTGGTCTATGTATCTTTACTCCTGTCTATATTGAGAAAGTTATATATGCATCACAATTGTTAGCTTTATACCATATATAGTTAGAATTAACATACATTTTAAAAAATTGTCAACTCGATCTTTGCTTGGGAGTATTTGGTTAAAAGATGTAGGGCTAAAAAAGGGTAGCCTGTGTTGTTTGATGTATTGATGGAGTATTTATAATCAATTTTAAAAAATGTTTGAGTTAGATGACAAATAGACCTTGGTGATTTGTGAACTTGGAGATGAAAGAAAGTAATGTAAAAGTTTTTCGTATGTGCAATACTGGGTCGGAATAGTATTTTCAAGCACCCTCGTATCAGCTGTATCTTTTGCAACTTTTGTTATTGTCGGAACTATGCAGGTTTTGACACGGTCGGGAAACTACCAACGAGAAAAATGCATGTTAACAAAATAATTCGATTTGAACATATTACATACACATTCTGCATATATGTACGTGAAATACATCCAAATGATAGTTGCAAGTCGAGTTTGAAACATGATAAGCCTAAAATGGCAAAAATAGCAATTTTGAAAATACTGTTTTCAGTATATCTTGTCAGCATCCTAGATTGACATGCCGGGGTCGATTCTAAGTTAATTATTCCAAATACCCAACCATTTAGGCAATTCCTCCAAAATTACACAAAAGAGCGACCGGCCTTCTTTTTTGTTTTACTAGACAAGCAACTTAAAATGACAGTTTTGGCGGGAATTAAGAACTGTTTATGTATTCTTAGGCCTGTCACGTCTCATGTAACACTCGCTCGCCAAGGATAGTTCTCGCATGGATCATAAATTTTAACATTAAATTTGAGCTTTTCTTAATTTCAGTTCCGATTGTAAGGATCTCTGCCTGATGCACCCGGGACGAGAAGTAATTTATAAACTGAAACGGGAGGGATGAACTGTTATACTTGTATTCCAGACCTTGGTGCATGTAAGCTGTTCATTTTTAATGGTGCATATGTCAGTACTGTAATGAACAACTTAAATACATATCAACAAAAATGCCGGTACTAGGATTTGCTAAGGATGTCTATGGTCGTCTTTATAAGGATCGAATGGGTCCACCCGGTGATAAGGGCCCTGATGGAGACAAGGGTCCCGAGGGCGCCAAGGGCCCTAGAGGCGATGAGGGAGACCCAGGTCCCAAAGGCAACAAGGGTCCTCAGGGTGACGCTTGGGACTCGAGTGATGATGGTAGTGGTAGTGAGGAGGAGGAGGAAGGATGAGGAGGGTAAAAATGATACAAAGTAAAATAAAATTAATTATAAACACAAAAAAAAACTAAAATTAATTATAAACACAAGTGATAGTATACAAATGGCGACGTAAATGTGGTTATGTAAAAAGTAAGGCGAAAACGTAGAGATGATATTAAGCGAGTTATTTTAGGAGTCAAAAAAAAAGTTTGATTTAGGGATATAAAAAAAGTATAATGTAGGAGTTAAGAAAAGAGTCTAGTTATAATTAAGTTTATTTTATTTTTACGAGTTTAGGAGTCAAAAAAACCCTGTAAATATGTTATCTGATCAATGAAAAATTTGCTAGGTTTTAATGTGTCTTTTAGTTGCATTGGAGTAATTGTATTTTTTTATTTTATTTTTGTAATTTTAATATGTCTTGTAATTTTTAGTGGGTATATCTCTCACTATATCTCATTATATTTTGCATTGACATTGTTGCATTTTGAAACAAGATAAAATTAACATGTATCACAACGTATAAGTATAACACAACTCTATATGGAAATGCAAATTTTTCTTTTAGCATCATCTACAAAATTAATTAATTTACTAACTTATTCACCAAACGACACCTATATTAATTTTCAATATTTTAGTTAAAATAGAATAGCAATAGTATCAACTACAACAACTAACATACATTGCATATTACTAGTCAAAACCACATGAAACAGAATTAAGCTTTCAAACATATAAATTACATTTTTTAAAATTGATGGGGAAGATGAACATGTTTTTATTTATAAATAATTGAAAAATAAAAATGCGGGGAAAACTCCCACAAAAAACAAAGATTTTGTACTAAAAAGTTACCGGAACAGTCACACACGCAAAAAAAAGGGTCCAGAAAAGTAAACAACACAAAATGAAATTACTTGGACAAAAACAATTTTGTCTCCAAAACTGTCTTTAAAATAAGAACAAACACTACAAAGTCTCTGGTTTTAAATATATATTTATATTGTTACTAATTAACATAGTTCCCGAAAAAGAACCGGAACAATGTTGTTTTTTGGTTTTTTTTCTTGTAAAAATCACAACACATTTGTTTACCGCCGCCAATCGTGCCAACGAGACCTAAGCTAATGGGTTGGCATGTCTCACATCATGTCCAGCCATGTGCGCTAATTAGCTCGAAATGAATATGCTAGAGTAATTATCTCATATCGACTAAAATATGATCTAACTTGTGATTTATAATGAGTTATCCATCATTACCATTACGAGTCTTTTTAATGGTAAACTATATGGGGGCTTAACATGGTATCATAGCCCTCATGTTAAGCCTCTAACATGGTATATGGGGCTCTGATACCATGATAAACTCCTCACGTTAGAGCCACGTCAGTTTTTTCTGTTCAAAAGAAGCGTAGTAGGGTAGTTTCACAAAAACAAAAAACAAAAACAAAAAACCTCACGCTCTACTTATTTCTCAGATACATATATACATACATAAATTTACATATATACATACACCACTCTACACACATACATACATCAATAGATATATATACATATGTCAAATCGCATTGGTTTATCCAGAATTTTTACATTTTTGTTGAGTGTTTTTGCTTATTGCAGAGTTGTTTCAGATTTTTGAGTACTGGATTGTTTTTTCTTTTATTTAGATGCTTTTGCTGTTTTATCTGAATGAAGATGAATTTTAATAAAATATAAATATAAATACATATACATATATACATATATCGGTATATATATATATATATACATAGAGAGAGAGAGATCTGGCGGGGTAATGGTGGCGGGCTAGGAGAGGCGGCGGTGGGACGGTGGATGGGGGCGGAGACTGGCGTGTTATATATATTTATGAATTTATATGTTTATATATACACATCTAGTATGTTTTATTTGATTTTATGTTTTTGATATGTTTAAATATATATTTATTATGTGTATATTGATGTATATACAAATTTAATATATATACAAATAAACTTAGTATATTTTATTTGGTTGTATATTTTTAATATGTTTATATATCTATATATATATATATATTTAGTGGGGAAATGGCAATTCTATAGTTTATTTATTCTAACAATGGTATAAAGGTAAAATGACACTAAATGTGTGATGACGTCATGAATTTTGGACGGAAAAAACTGAATTGGACTGATTTCGAGAGTATAATGGCTAAATTGGGAATTTTTATAGTAAAGGTTACAATTCGTTAAAGAACGATAGTACAGTTTAGTAATTGGGTATTATCCTCTTTGGAAATAGAAACATTGTTTAGTTGAATATTACAATTCTAAGTAAAAATATAGTAGGTAGATGTAATAAGAAACAGTCTTTACTCATTTTATTCATTAAATTCGGACCATTTTTTTTTAAAATTAACATTTATTTGTAGAGATAGGGATATTTACTGTTTACGTATACAAATTATCTGCTTTTAACGATTTACATACTAAACTAACTATTTTCTCAATAATCATATCAAACTGTTTGAAACTTACTAATTTCGATACTGATGTCACCAAACACCAAACACCAAAAAACAGTAACATTAATGAAGGGTAAACCCGTCTTTTCCATGACCAAAATGGGGATAATTCCGTTTACATATAAACTATCTGATTTTAACGATTTGCATACTAAATTAATTGTTTTCTCATAACGTAGTATTGTTGCATTTCTTTTCCCATCTTAACAAATGTTTTTTTTTTTATTTTGGCCTTTTTACACCATTTTGTAAAGTCATTTTTTTTAAAATATAGAAATATTGTAATGTTTTTATAATTTATAAATCTGAATTTAAAATTGTAAAAGACTAATTTAGAGTTAAAAACAATCATTCCAAAATTTATGAAGGTTTTTTAAGAAATTTTGTAATTTTTTTAAGTAGGATTTGAAAGAAAATAGAAATTGCAAAAAAAAAAAAGGAAAAAAATCATAATTAACTTTGTAAATTTTTAACTCAGTTTCTTACTTTTAAAATCATGTTTTGTAATTTTGCTTATTTATTTATTTTTTTGATTTTTTTTTATAAAATAAGACTAAAATATTCAAAAAAGAAATAAGCGACTCTGTAAAAAATTTAACTCAGTTTTTAACTTCTATATCCATGTTTTCTAATTTTACAGTTTTTCTTATTATTTTTATATATTTTTTTAAAATTAACATTTACATATATATTGACAAAATGGAAAGAGAGACACGATTTTGCCATGTTAAATTTTTTTCTAACTTGATCCCGGCCCAACACTATCCGTTTTTACTTTTTAAGCTAAGTTTTGAAGTTGTTATAGGATTTAAGTCTCAAAACCCATTGTGCCACAACTGGTAGAGTCGTACGTAGACAATGTACAGAACAGAATTGGGTGGTATTGTTCCCTGCCAAGTTCCAACAAAACAGATTGTTTTTTAATTTATTCGTTTCGTATTTTACCCACCGAACCACGTATATCCCTACTCGTAACTTGAAGCATTGCCATGAGCCAACAAAAGGGAGATGCGTAGTAAAGTTTCCAAGTGTACTTGCTTTTTTTAACCGGCTTATAAATATTTTAATTTCTAATACTCCATCCTTCTCAATTTATAAGGAATTTTGAGCACATATATACGTGCAATTTTAAAATGTGAAATTGGTGTGTTTTAAGTTGGAATTACAAAAATTCAAAGTTAATTATGTACGTAGTTAAAAACTAAACGTGTTTCATTTTAAAGATATGATTAACAATTTTCCGGGCACGCAAAAAAAGTAAATAAATGTTGGTTCATGTCATATAGGGACCGACATTAACAATGTAACCAAACTTATTATACTATTTTAATTAAGGATCCACTTTTGCTAAATTTTGGTGAATGTCTGATTTCGGACGAAGTTATATACAATGGCGTCAATACAGGACTACTCACTTCATATGGAGCAGTTACTTTTCTGAAATAGCGCCCTTTTTTTTCCCCTTCAAAAACACAAGGCTTAAAATTTAGTGTGAGCGCGTTTTATTGAAATTACCAAATGTTTTTGTAGATTCGTTTGATAAACATGTTAAAAATAAAATACAAGTTATTAGAGATTTCAAAATGATAATTTGTATTTCAATTATGGAATATATGAGCTCCCAGCTAGAATATCACGATGGTCAATATAGTCTTAGTTAACCTAAAACATATACTTCAATCAATGATTGTGTGATTTGATATTATACTTGTTTCCTACCATTGATGTATAACATGAATAATTAACCATCAATTGTATTATCACATTTTTCTCTTTTATCATGGTATCAAGAGTGTATATATATATATATATATATATATATATATATATATATATATATTACGACTTCAATCGCTTACACTTCTGTGGGTGACAGTATAAGCTTTAACTCGGGATACGGAACAAATCGCATAGATTGCTCTTTGTTTTTCTCTATAATAAATTCATTGCAAATGGAAAATGAGTGGAAAATGATTTCACGTTAATTTTCATTTCTTTCTCTTTGTTTTCTTTTTATTTTCTTTTTCCGTCACATTTTCGGGTTACAAGCACACTTTTAGTATCGACGTTTCACGTTCTCCACTCATAGTATGACATCGTATCTATATGATTGTTATTGTGTGAGTTGGAGGTGTGGTTCCCGTTTAGCGAGATGGCCTTCTTAACCCCCAAATGCCAAAACCGTAAACGTAATCTTTAAATTACCAAACTTAAACAAGTTTCATAATATTATTTTGGAAAAAGCTAACGTATGCCCCCAGGGTACATTTTAGGCATTAAATAAGAGACAGTTTATTTATTATATCTTAATATTATAGAAATAAATTAGTCTAATATTAATTGCACTATATCGTGTAACATATGGTGGCATGAAGTATGATTTATTTAATTAATACTTCACCCGTCCCTAAATAATTGTCAAGTATTTCATATTTGATTGTCCCAAAATAAGTGTTCAATTTCCTAATTTCTCAATGAAAAAATTATAAAATTACTATAATATCGTCAAATGTTACAATGAATACATTCTAAAAATTAACAATAATAATAATTTAATTTATAGTAGGGCTATATTTATAACTTTTAAATGTATTAATGATATCTATTAATTAATATTTGCCGAATTTAAAGGAGCATGACATTTAAAAAGGGACTATAATGTTCCGATAAATAAAATATATTAAAATCATTTTTTTTTAATATTTTCATTTAATATTTAAATTTAAGTGCAGTCTCCACTAAAGTTCTGTAATATTATATTTGAGTTTTTATTGTATTTCCAATAAATAAAATATAATAAAATCGTTAATTTTTTTAATTAATATTTATCTTTAGGCTATTATCCACCACGTACGGTTCTCTAATATTATATTTGAGTTTTTATTATGCTGTAATGTTCCGTCAAATATAATATATGTTTAATTTTAAAATACTTAATAATCATTGATATATAGTTCTTACTTATTATTCCATTAAATGAGATTATCATATCAACAATTATTACCATATCATGTGTATCTTAAAATGTACCCCTGGGACACAAATGAGCAGAACCGTATTATTTTTTAACATAACTTATTTTTGATCTTCTCAAAATAAATTTATTTCAATATCGATTGTGTCCAAGTTAAGAAATTTTTTCAAACACACATATTGTGCATATATTATTTTAATAATAATATATGTAACAGAATTAAATTTTCCTTTAATATTCTATTGAGATCCAGCTTATTGTGTTTTCGGATTCATTAGCTTATTCATGACTTTTCGGAATATTTTACTGATTTTCCATTTTGTTGTTCTTCATATTATTAGTATGATGGACAATATAAATCGTCTCTTTATGCATGTTGCATAGGGTTTAATATGTTTATGAAAAGCTGTCTATTTGCTACAATTATTTATTTCTCATGTCCTTCAAAATAGAAAAGTATTATCAGCCTAAATCTCATGCTTTTCATCTCCTTAGACTTATTTAATGGGTAATTAATTATAGTATTCGCTTGTTCCGTTCGTATATTTCATTTCTAATAAAAAAAAGTAAACTGTCATATTAGAATTAGGGTACTAACAACTCTATTACATACGAAGATTACACACACAAAACACACTAAAAGTAAAAATCGGTATATGGAAACTTACATAAAAGGTATAACTGGACGACGATGATGTTCTGAAGGGAAATACGACACTCACAAAACAAACTTCAAAAGTAAATTGAAGGGATACACAGTACTTAGACACTTCATAACCCAATGCCAAGTCTCTTAGAAAATGCTACTAGCTAGTAAACTGAGCAAATCAAGAACAAGGCTGGTCACTAAAGTAATGGGCACACAAAATGGTACATTAATTATACTTGACTACTTCGAAGGGGGTGGTGCAAGGAACGGGATGCTAGGCATGGTCATCGGACTATTACTAGCAATGTTAGGGATATTGAAGGGAAGGTTAGTAGGCATTGTGATTGGAATATTTGTAGGCATTGTGAATGGTATGTTATTAGGGAGTGTAGGCATTGGCAAGTTTGTAGCTGCTGGGACTGTTGGCAACGGAGGAAGATTCCCGGTAGGCAGAGTTGGAACAACAGTAGGAGCTTGCATGAGGTGGCGAGCACCCATGCTAACATGGCATAGCACCGCAACCAAAACTAGAACGATAGATCCATGAAGAGTTGGCATTTTTTTGGTTGATAAGAGTACAAACTAATCCAATTAGCATAAAGAGCTAAAATAGTTTTGGAAGGCAAGTTTGTGTTGTGGGATGAATTGTAAAACTCATTGATGGAGTATTTATAGTTAAAGCAATTCAGAAATTTGTGTGAATTAGATGAGACTAAGCACAGTTAGTTCAACTTCATCATCTAGCTAGATTACCTACTAGCAATCTGGAATGTAATTTTAACTTAAGACTGATTAAGTAATTTACTTACGATTATTTTAGAAATGAGTTGTTAGAGATGAACACCAACCAAGTTGAATACTTGGTATTATACATTTATAAATTTTTATAGAACTGTAGACATACACGTCATCTTTCGCATAGTTTTGGTTTTGAGTTTTTCTTATGCTTGTAAGCTGTATCTACAATTCTATCCGTAAAGAAGGTTGGAAATTACATTTTTTCTTACCAAATAGTTGAAAGTTAACTTCATCCACAAAGTTACCTATCCATAGTCTTCTTCGATATTAAATGTTGTAAATAAGTTAGCATAATTTGGCTATCAAACATATGTTTAAACCAACATTTCACTATTTTATTATCTCAAACTTTAATTGCATCATTGAGTTTCAAAGGGATTTGCCGAATGTATGGTGTGGTCTTTCATTTATCATAAAATAAATATGCCCAAGAACGAATCTATATAGTGGCAAGGGAGTGCACGTGCCCACCATTGGTTCCGAAGAAAAAAATATTAAAAAATATTTTTTTATTAATTTTTAAACATTTATTTATAAAAAGAGTTAGTCAATAGATAAAACTAAATATAATTCATAACAAATTTACTTCTCTAGTGTAGTGGAAAAGTATTTTTTTTTTAATTGCCAAGAGAAGTTCAAATATTTTGCCACACTCAATTATTATTATTATTATTATTATTATGAGTTTCTCTTTAATGTTATTATTTATACATTTTTGTAATTAAAAACTGAAAAATACTCATTACTTTTAACTTACTAGACTTCATTTCAATATTTTTAAAATTTATTTCGACTTTAGTTTTTTTCTCTTAAAAAAGTTTGAACATAATATGATTTTAATAAAAAAATATTAAGTATTGATTATTTTGTTTTAAAAAATAAAAGTTGATGCATGACAATATTAATTATTACAACTACATCATTATTAACACATTGTTGAAATAATATATCTAGTTGCCTAATGAGTTTCTCAGAGTTAAGTAATTTATTTTCTTTCAAAATATTAAGACGGTATATATAAAATCTTATGAACTCATAGTATATTTTTATTGTTGTTTTATGGTTTTACTCGTGAGTATTGATATAAAATTTGAAAAATAATCCATCAGGTATTTATATAAATGGTTGCATTTAATTTTTCAAAATCCGAGATTCGTCACCGAATATGCCCCTTGTTTATTTTTCTCATTTAGTTGATATAAAATTTGATTAAGACTGGTTTCAAGAAGAGCTTATAATTAATAACAGGAGCCCAAAGTATTTGTATTTGCAGCATAGCCAAACCAAGTAATATCATATCAGCATGATCCCAAGACGAGGATCCTTAACCAGCTAACGTCCGAGCAAATGACAAATTCCATAACGCTACCGATCCATTGCTAAGTGTCAATTATTAGAATAATCTATAAAACAAATCTTGAAAAGTGCACTTTAATCAAAATGATTCTTTTGCAAGCACTAATCCAGCTTAGCAGTTGATCATGATATACTTATGAATAACTACAAAAACACGGATGGGAGTTACCGAGTGGGTCGCCCATTTGAGCTCTCTTTTGCGTTTAGATTTCTCTATAAATACCCAACCTAAATCTCACCACGTATTGTGCAAAGTCTTTCAATCTTTCACTACGTTATCACATAGTAAATTTTTGTTTTTGATAGACAAAACACCATAATCAAGACAAGCTATCTCTATGAAATCATCTACAATGATGTTGTTACTTTAAGTTTTAGTGTCTTACTATAGTATGCTTGGTATTTTAGTGTCACATTGGGTCTTTTAAAGTTGTCAACTAGGCAACACTATGATTTTAAGTTTTCTTCTAAATATAACATGAAACATAGCAAGCAAGGTAGCAGTACTAATATCCATTTAATAATTTGTTTGTGGTATACAAGCGTACATTGAAGTTTGAATATCACTTAGAGATTTCAAATGATTATTTGTATTTCAATTATGGAATATATGAGCTCCCAGCTAGAGTATCACGATGGTCAATATTGTCTTAGTTAACCTAAAACATATACTTCATGATTGTGTGATTTGATATTATACTTGTTTCCTACTAAACTAGAGTCAATATCTTATATACCATTGATGTAAGTAATATGAATAATTAGCCATCAATTGTATTATCACATTTTCTATTTTATCATGGTATCAATAGTACGTATATATATATATATATATATAGTTTCACGACTTCAATCGATTACGCTTCTCCGATGGGTGACAGTATAAGCTTTCACCTGGGACACGAAACAAATCGCATAGATTGCTCTTTGTTTTTCTCAATAATAAATTCATTGCAAATGGAAAATGAGTGAAAACTGATTTCATGTTAATTTTCATTTCTTTCTCTTTGTTTTCTTTTTGTTTTCTTTTCCCGCCAAATTTTCGGGTTCCAAGCACACTCTTAGTGTCGACGTTTCACGTTCTTCACTCATAGTATTACATCGTATCTATATGATTGTTATTGTGTGAGTTGGAGATGTGGTTCCTGTTTAGCGAGATGGCCTTCTTGATCCCCAAAGGCCAAAACTGTAAACGTAATCTTTAAATCACCAAACTTAAACAAGTTTCATAATATTATTTTGGGAAAAAGGTAACGTCTACTCCCGGGACACATTTTAGGCATTAAATGAGAGACAGTCTGTTTATTATATCTTAATTGCACTATATCTTGTAACATTTGGTGCATAAAGTATGATTTCTTTAATTAATACTTCATTCGTCCTTAAATAAATGTCAAATATTTTATATTTTATTGTCCCAAAATAAGTGTCAACTTTTCTAATTTCTCAATGAAAAAATGATAAAATTACTATAATATCTTCAAATATTACAATGAATACATTCCAAAAATTGACAATAATAATGATTTAATTTAAAGTATGACTATATTTGTAACTTTTAAATGTAATTAATGATAGCTCTTAATATTTGCCGAATTCAAATGAGTATATTTAAAAAGGGACGGAGGGAGTACTATTATGTTCCGACAAATAACATATATTAAAATCATTTTTTTTTGTAATATTTTCAATTAATATTTAACTTTAAGTGTAGTCTCCGTTAGGGTTCTGCAATATTATATTTGAGTTTTTATCGTGTTTCCGATAAATAAAATATATTAAAATCATTAAAAAAAATATTTTCAATTAATATTTATTTTTATGGTATTCTCCACTAGAGTTCTGTAATATTATATTTGAGTTTTTATTATGTTGTAATGTTTCGTCAAATATAATATATGTTTAATTTTGAAATCTTTAATAATCTTTGATATATAGTTTTTACTCATTATTCTATTAAATGATATTATCATATCAACGGTTATTATAATATCATGTGTATCTTAAAATGTTCCCTGGGACACAAGTTAACAGAACCGTATTATTTTTGAACCTGAGTAGTTTTTGATCTTCTCAAAATAAATTTGATCGTGTCCAAGTCAGGGGCGAAGCCAGGATGTGTAAATGGGGGGTGCCAAAATATACAAAAAAAAGAGCAACTTAAAATAATAATTTTTCATACTCACCCATAATCTATATACCCCATTTAAGTGTTGTTGAACAAATACCAAAGCATAAACACAAAAATTATTGCAAATAACTAACATGATACCTGATAAAATCAAAAGAAATGAACCCGACGGTTGCTCGCATTCGCAAATGCATCAATGATAGTTTCCGTGCTAAATTTTGAAGCAATATCTTTCTCAATATACATCATCATACAATCTTCAAGATAATCGGCTTCCATTTTATTACGAATACTAGTTTTGATGATATTCATAGCTGAAAATGATCTTTCTGCGGTGGCGGTAGAAACGGTAAGAGTAAGCACGAGAACCACAATTCTATAAACAAACTGGTATGTTGTAGACCATTTTGTTTCTACCAACCATTGACAAAGCTCGGAAATCGATGATAAATTCTTGTATTCAGGAAGAGAAATAACACAATTCTCGTAATGTCGAAGTTCCAATTTCAAGTTACTTTTCTCAAACTCCGTAAAGTCCTCCGGATAAAATTTGTCAACAAGTAGACAAATATCATCAATTTTGAATATTGAAGAGTGACAATTAGGATTCAAAGTAGAACTAAGAACTAACAATTCCATTACTTGCTCATCAAAGCGACGATTTAGTTCTTGAATTTGAGAATCTATAGCACGATAGAAAATATCAACTCTATAGCGGTCAAGTACTGAAAAGTTATCACGAGTGGGATCATACCTCGAAGAATATTTTGCATTCAAGTTTGAGATATCAATGTTGCGTGATTCACAAAAGAGTTTGACGGTAGCAACCAAATCATCGAATTCATCATCTCTAAGATTTTGAAGAAGGCTTTTAGTAGATAAAATCATTGAAGTAGCCTTAAGAATGTCTTGAGTTTTAGATTGCAAAGCTAGACAAAGAGAATTCGTGATTCCTAACATTGACTTCATAAGATGAAGTATAAAGACAAATTCAAAGGAAGTTAATGCCTTATGTGTTGAACGAGCTTCTCCATTTAGAGAAGTAGGTCCATCTTCATAAATATTAAGTAAAACCATACAAGCAGCACTATACATTTTTATCAAGCTAGAAACAGACTTTAGGTGAGAACTCCAGCGAGTATCACCAGGTCGTTGCAGATTACCAATTTGATTTAATCCTCTTCCAGTCTCAAGCTCTTCAATGGAAATTAAGAAAGCAATATCATCGGCATGGGCAGCTTTCAACTCATCATTTCTCTTGCATGATGCACTAACAATATTCACGATCCGAAGCAATTTAGCAAAAAATCGGTCGACTGGAAGCACTTCTTTTGCTGATGCCACTAATGCTAATTGTAATCGATGTGCGAAGCAGTGAACATAATAAGCATATGGGCAACCACTTAATATCAAAGCTTGTAGTCCATGAAACTCACCCTGCATGTTACTTGCACCGTCAAATCCTTGTCCCCGAATATTCCGAATATCGAGATTGTGGTGATTGAGAACTGAGCATATGCTATCTTTTAGTGTCACTGCCATAGTGTTGGGAACATGAACAATACCAAAAAAACGCTCCCGTAAAACACCATTTTTATCAACAAATCTTATAACTACTGCCATCTGCTCCTTTTTTGACGCATCTCGAGCTTCGTCCACTATAATGCAGAATTTAGCATGTCCAATTTCTTCTCGAATCGCCTCTTTCACTTTTATAGAAAAGATATGTAAAATTTCTTTTTGAATATCAGACGACTTGTAAGTGGCATTCTTTGGAACATTTATCAATGCTTTGGTGGCTTCTTCATTATATGATGCTAATAAATCATAAAACTCAAGGAAATTACCACGGTTGTTTGATGTTGATTTCTCATCATGCCCTCTGAAAGGCATAGCTTGAAAGGCCAATCTTCGAACCAAGTCAATAGAAATTTTTAAGCGAATGCGATTGTTAAAAACTTGTTCGGCAGAAAATTTTACAATCACCCTTTCAATATTTTGAGTTGGGTTTTGTATTTCCTTCCATTTATATTCAGCGGTTCGATGACAAGAATCGGAATTAGCACCTTCATGCAAACGAAAAGAACAAGTTTTCCCGCTATTGACCTTCCTCCAACCATCAAAACCTTCAACAACAAATGCACTATGTCCTGCAAAACTAGACCCATCCGGAGGCGCAAAAAGGAAACAAGGAAAACAGAAAGCCTTGTTCTTGGCCACTGAATATTCCAACCACGAAAATAAAGCAAACCACGGAGCTTGAAATTTTCGAGGACGAGCCTTGGCGGATGCAAGAGTATACGGATATTTTTTTCCTAAATCGGGACGATTTGGACCATGTAGAGTTATGTACGCCCTACGAACTTCGTCACGCCTATTAACAGGATACTCCCAAATTTTTCTACGTAATCCAGGATCACGCTCTAGCGAATTAATATCAAATTCTACTGTGTCGATTCTTTGAATTTTTGTTGGAGGACTAGGCGTATCGATTGTCACGTGATCAACACTACTACCAACATTCTCTTCCGTCGGAGAAACATTAGCTCTCTTAAAGAACGAATTTATTTTAGGTGTCTTTCCCATTTTATACTCGATAAAAATATTAGCGATGCCAGATCTGCAGATTAAAACTCTAAGAGTTAATAGCCTATTTTTTTTCCCTTTGAGTACTTTAATCAAACACCTATGGTGCAACATAACATCAATACATATAATAAAAAGAAGCATATTAAAAGAAAAAATAAATAGAAGAGTATACCTTGCCGAGCCAGAAGGATAGAATTGTTGATATTTTTTTAATTAAATCTAACCCCAATCAATGCGGTGCACAGCAGCACAGAGGAGTGGAGTTTTTCTTTTTTCAACTTTGTTTTTTATTTTGATACACACGCTGACACGCACGAAGAGAAGTGTTGTTGATGTTATTTTTTTTTTTAATTAAATCTTAAAGAGTCCAATATCAAAGAAAAATATAATTGGGTCTTTCGGCCCAAATTTAATTATTGTGTTTTGGGTTCAAACATTAGCTATAAATATATGTACAAGTAACATATTTTTATGAGGGTGCCAAATCTACACCTAAAAAGAAATTATACTAAAAAAAAATTACGTCATTTGGGATTTCTAAAATTATGGGGGATGCCGTGGCACCCGATCGTCCCCACTTAGCTTCCCCTGGTCCAAGTTAAGAAATTTTTTCAAACACATTATGCATATATTATTTTAATAATAATATATGTAACAGAATTAAATTTTCCTTTAATAGTCTATTAAGATTCAACTTATTGTGTTTTCCGATTCATTAGCTTATTCATGACTTTTCGGAATATTTTACTGATTTTCCATTTTGATGTTCTTCATATTATTAGTATAATTGACAATATAAATCGTCTCTTTATGCATGTTGCCTAGGGTTTAATATGTTTATGAAAAGCTGTCTATTTGTTACAATTATTTATTTCTCATGTCCTTCAAAATGAAAAGTATTATCAGCCCAAATCTCATGCTTTTCAAGACTTGTTTAATGGGTAACTAATTCTAGTATTCGCTTGTTCCGTTCGTATATTTCATTTCTAATAAAAGAAGTAAAACCGTCATATTAGAATTAGGGTATCAACAACTCTATTACATACGAAGATTACACACACAAAACACACTAAAAGTAAAAAACAGTATATGGAAACTTACATAAAAGGTATAACTGGACGACAACGATGTTCTGAAGGGAAATACGACACTCACAAAACAAACTTCAAAAGTAAATTGAAGGGATACACAGTACATAGACACTTTATAACCCAAGGCCAAGTCTCTTAGAAAATGCTACTAGCTAGTAAACTGAGCAAATCAAGAACAAGGCTGGTCACTAAAGTAATGGGCACACAGAATGGTACATTAATTATACTTGACTACTTCGAAGGGGGTGGTGCAAGGAACGGGATGCTAGGCATGGTCATCGGACTATTACTAGCAATGTTAGGGATATTGAAGGGAAGGTTAGTAGGCATTGTGATTGGAATATTTGTAGGCATTGTGAATGGTATGTTATTAGGGAGTGTAGGCATTGGCAAGTTTGTAGCTGCTGGGACTGTTGGCAACGGAGGAAGATTCCCGGTAGGCAGAGTTGGAACAACAGTAGGAGCTTGCATGAGGTGGCGAGCACCCATGCTAACATGGCATAGCACCGCAACCAAAACTAGAACGATAGATCCATGAAGAGTTGGCATTTTTTTGGTTGATAAGAGTACAAACTAATCCAATTAGCATAAAGAGCTAAAATAGTTTTGGAAGGCAAGTTTGTGTTGTGGGATGAATTGTAAAACTCATTGATGGAGTATTTATAGTTAAAGCGATTCAGAAATTTGTGTGAATTAGATGAGACTAAGCACAGTTAGTTCAACTTCATCATCTAGCTAGATTACCTACTAGCAATCTGGAATGTAATTTTAACTTAAGACTGATTAAGTAATTTATTTACGATTATTTTAGAAATTAGTTGTTAGAGATGAACACCAACCAAGTTGAATACTTGGTATTATACATTTATAAATTTTTATAGAACTGTAGACATACACGTCATCTTTCGCATAGTTTTGGTTTTGAGTTTTTCTTATGCTTGTAAGTTGTATCTACAATTCTATCCGTAAAGAAGGTTGGAAATTACATTTTTTCTTACCAAATAGTTGAAAGTTAACTTCATCCACAAAATTACCTATTGTTTTCGTGACCATAGTCTTCTTCGATATTAATTGTTGTAAATAAGTTAGCATAATCAAACATATTTTTAAACCAACATTTCACTATTTTAGTATCTCAAACTTTAATTGCATCATTGGGTTTCAAAGGGATTTGGCGCATGTATGGTGTGGTCTTTCATTTATCATAAACTAAATATGCCCAAGGACGAATATATATAGAGGCAAGGGAGTGCACGTGCCTACCATTGGTTCCGGAGAAAAAAATATTAAAGAATATTTTTTTATTGTAGTGGAAAAGTATTTGTTATGTTTGGGAAAAGTATTATTTTTTGGTAAGAAATAATACATTTGAGTATTTTTTACTCTTGAGTATTGATATAAAATTTTAAAAATAATACATCAGGTATTTATATAAAATTTGACAAAATCCGAGATTATATGCCCCTTGTTTATTTTTCTCATTTCAATTAAACAAAAAAAATAAAATGTATGCATTTAGTATTAATACTCTTTGCCAATAGTTCTAGAAAGACTAGCGTGTAATGATGGCCTCCGGTCCAGTTCCTGAAATACACCATGCATCACACTTGTTTGTTTTACTTGGCAAAATATTGATGATACCCTAATTCAATATCAGAAGTTTATACTGCACGACTAATATTATAACCAGTATACATCATTAGTTTCATCGTCTGATGTCGAATATAGCTTTGTATAACCCGTTTATTTGATTCGTTAAGTATTTATTCTTATAAACATGGGGTTTACCCCTGCCTTTTTGGCTTATAAAGTTCTTATATACCCTAATTAAATAAAAGGTCTTGGAGGGAGTACTGTACGTAGAAGTAGAACTGACTCTGAGCAAATGACAATTAATATCGTGACAATCGTCAACATTAATGTATGTATACACGTCTAGCTGAAATGAATTAGTCTTTTCGACTTTTCATGGGCATTTTCTTATGCCAATTACTGATTTCAGATTTGTTTGATTCACTGATAAATTCCACATTCATACTAATTAGGGTACCATACATGAAAGATTCACACAAACACATACTAAAAAGGAGATACAGAAACCGTATAGGTAGGCGGAAGCTACCTATTAGGCTTCCGTGTTATTAAAAACTACATAGAAATAAAACCAACTTAAACAAGAAACAACGAGACACATGACGTAACATGCTAGACACTCCGAAATTCGACAGCTCATAAAACCCAACCAAGACTTTTAAAAGCTAGACAAGGCAAATTTAGAAAAGTTGCTCTGGAACAAGTCATGCATTGCAGCATTAGTAATTTCAAAAAGGGTGGTACGGTTATAATATAATGCTTAACATGGTGATTGCATTGTTGATGTGAGTATAACTAGAAATTATGCCGGAAATGTTGCTTGGGAGAGTCGGTATTTGAAGGTTTGGCGGTAACGGGGGGAGATCAATCACGTTAAGGAGGGGTTTGAATAGTAGGCTCAGCTTGCATGAGGTGGCGAGTGCCCATGCTGACGTGGCATAGCAATGCGATAAAAAATAAGACCAGAAACCAACAAAGAGTTGCCATTGTCTGTTCTTGAGACTAAACTAATTCCAAGCTCAAAGAGCTAAATAATAAAAGTAAATTATAAAGGAAATTAAGATTGTGTTGTTTGATGAAATGTAGTTTGAGGAGTATTTATAGTAAACAATAATAAAAATTGTTGAGAGTTAGATGGCAATTAGGCCTTGAACTAATCTTTTCAGCAACATAGCAGATTTATCTTTTGCAACTTTTGTTATTTTCTGAACGTGGGCTGTCGAATGGTTCAGCAACTATGAAACGTGAAAAATGATTATATACATTCAAATGACAATTACAAGATGTTAAGTCTGAAACATGACAAACAGAAAGTTTCAAATATAGTAGTTCTAAACTTCTAATAAACGAAATCGTTTTTGGTTCTGTTGATAGATGTGTCAAAATGCTCATGTGACTAGATTAAGTTAATGAGACCCAACTTATTTTGTTTCAGGATTTACCCATATTCTTTGATATTTTCTAGGTAAATTTATTTCTTTAGTCTCTCCCGTGTTGCCTAAGAACTTTTTATGTTGACTATGAATCAGAAAAGCTGTCTATTTGGTGATTATTTTTGCTCTAAAATATTTACCAAACCTAATGCCTTATTCAATTAAGTCCCAGACCTCTCATCTCTTTATACTCATTTAGTGGGCAATTGGTCTCAATATATATACCACTATACTAGTTTTTCATCAATAAGTTTCAGTTTTAATCAAATAATTAAACATCACACTAAGATTAAGGTACCAACAAATTGGCTCCATGCAAATGATTTCCCCATACACACAGAATTAATAGCCAGGACCATTGCTCACTCGACTAAAAATAGAAGTTGCATAGAATTTATAATGGGAAGACGATTTCCTGAATGGAAAATACAACTCTCACCAAACATATTCCAAAGTAAATGATAAACTTATGGCCATACACACACACACACACTCGGCACTTCATAACCCGAAACCAAGTCTCGTGAAATGCTAGTAAACTAAAGCAAATCAATAACAAAGCTGGTTACAAAACAAATAAAATCTTCAAACTCAAAATTAAACATCAATATACCAATTAATCCGAAGGGGGTGCTGCAAGGAAAGGAATGTTTGGCATTGTGATGGGAATGTTGATAGGAATGTTTGCCATCGTGATGGGAATGTTGCTAGGAATGTTAGAAATTGTAGTGGCAATATTATTTGGGATTGTAAAGGGAATGTTACTAGGCATTGTGAATGGAATGCTACTGGGGAGTGCGGGGGTTGGCAAGTTTGTAGCCGCTGGGACTGTTGGCAAAGGGGCGGGGAAATTCACGCTAGGTAGAGTTGGAACCACGGTAGGAGCTTGCATGAGGTGGCGAGCACCCATGCTGACGTGGCACAACATCGCGAGAAAAACTAAGACGAGAGAGTCTCGAATATTTGACATTTTTGTGAAGACTGATATATTAACTAACTCAAGCTTTAAGAGCCAAAGTAATTTTGGAAGGCAAACTTCTGTGTTGGGATGAGATGTATAACTTATTCATGGGTTACTTATAGTCGAGAAATTTAAAAAAATTGTGCAAATTAGATGAGAAATTAGGTGTGCTCAATCTGGAGATTAAACACAATTAGTTCAACTTCTTCGGTTGTTAGTGATGATGAAGACCCAAGTTGATTATTTGACATCACATAAATGTGTAGAATTATTAGCATACAAAAGGCTTCTTAGAGAGGCAATTGGTATCAAACTGATACATCATCTTTAAATAACTGTTGATTGAGTTTTCTTGTATACCAAATATATAAATATACATCGTTACTCTAAAATACAGAGGTCTGAACCTAAGCTTCATCTACAAAGTTACAATTTTTATTTTTGTCAAGACACGCTTTTCTTTAACTCTAATGTTGCAATAAGTTATCCTAATTTGACGAACATGTTTTCTAAACCAACATTTGACTGTTTTAGTATCTTCAATCCTGAATTCCTGATTATGCTAAATATAACCTCAAACAGCGGGGCCATCATTCAAGGGGATCTGAACATGCCTAACCCGGCCCGTCAGTTTTCACTATTTTAAACAGATTTCCATAATTTTTGTCAATGATATTTAAGATATCCCGTTCCATGTTTCAACATTACATAGCAGAAGAAATGGACTGAAAGAGGACAGGTATAGAAAGAAAAAAGTTCTAATTAAATTTGCTAATTGACAGCTTTATATACATACAACTATGGAACTGGGTCAAAAGGAAGTCGGAAAATTGGATAAATAAATCAAAGTAGAGTTACATATGTTACACGTAAAAGATCATGTATGATACACATTCATAGAACTACTCCGTCATTGGCCATCAACTACATTACAAAGTCACCATAATTTAAGGACGACGAACTCTCTTAGTTAAAGACCCAAAAATACATCTTTTTATACAAAAACACATGATAAAGAATATACGATACACCTCTTCGAATCATGTTATACACATGATTTTAATCACCAACTAGGTCTTTCAGGGCAGGAACCTTCATAGCTAGAGTCCTATATAGCCTTGAGTATCGAGCACGAGTTCCATCAGCTGTTCTAGCGAGAGCAAGCAGGCTAAGGGCTTCAGGGAGCTGAGAGAATGTCTGTTTCATCTCATCCAAAGTCATCTTTTCTAAAATGGATGGTTTTGGAGCAACTCTTACAATCTCACCGCCCTTTGGTTCTTGAACATGTGCCTCGGCTTTGATAACGAGCTCCGAATTTGAATTTGCTCCACATTTGATTATAAAGGGAGAGGTTGAGCCTGTGTTGAACTGTAAAACATTCCATTGAGACACATCACTTTCTATGGCCGATCCCGAAACCGCTGAGGGTTCAATGCCACGTGGTACTTCTTTTATGCTGTCATCCTCTTCTGGTATAAACTGCAGTAATTGATTGGAAAAATTAAGATATCATGTGATAAATCCAACTATAGGTTGATAACGTTACTAAAACAGGATACTCGAAACAAAGCAAAGTCTAAAGTTTGAATACAACAAAAAGAATTATAATTCATATCCATATCTCTAAGACTAACATGCTGAACTTTAGATATTTAGTGGTTGATAGAAGTAATGTTCATACTAGGAATATATATACCATGCACTAGTATGAGTCTCAACTTGTCTTTCTTTCCCTTAAACAAAGTTTTAACATGGTATTTCCAGTCTGACAAAGACAAAGCAGCATATGGAACTGTGCGCACAATTTTAAGCATATTTCAGCGGACATCTGACAGTTTGCAGTTCCAACTATATATTTTCATAATCCGATTATCGAAGCACATATGATAATAGAGAAGAACTATATTAAGAATATAGGTCAAAAGGATGAAGTAAAAAGTAGTGCCAAGTAATGGTGCATAAAGATATAAAATGGAACCACAAAATATGTTCAGAAGACAGATCTGCATCAAGCAAACTCAGATAAAAACAAGCCCTCCAGTTATCAGCGTATCAACTACTTTAGTACCTTAAACAAGATTCTATCTGAAATACACCTCCGTTTTTAACACTATGTATTCTTTTAAACAAATGAAAGAAACTTTCCTTCAAAATAAAACAAAAACCAAGGTATAAAACACCAACACTTTTACTTACCAACACCACCCGTCGAGCATCAGCAATGTTGCGTTGGGCGCATGGATGGTCAATGTCAAGAAGTGAGGGCATGCGCTCAGAGAGCTCATCAAGCAATTCAAGCAGAGCTCTCTTCTTACTTTTAGATAAAGAGCTTACAGAGGACTGCCTTGTTATATCCTATAAATATTAAAAACATATCTTGTTAATAGTTAAACTTGATGAAATAACTTCCTTAGGCCTTGTTTGATAGTAGATTAAAGCTTATTTTTTTGGCTTAGAGATCGGATTGCATTTTGATTGACCAGTTTTAAAGCTGAGTTTTCCTGAAGCTATGGCCTGAAATGGCTAGAAGCTCTAAGTTGGATAAAGATGAAGTGATGAACTCATTTTTTTTCTTAATCTAAAAGATCCAATTTATTTACTTCAAAGCTGAAAACAAATAATCCCTAAATGTGATATACAAAGCTGGCAAACTAACTCATTAAAACATATTCAACAGTTGCTAAGCTTGATGAAACAAATCACGATGGCCTTGTTTGATCATACCAACTTAGTCTGTTTTTATTTACTTTTTTCTTTTCTGAAATAGTTTTAGTTTTCGGCCTGAGAAGGCTACGGCTTTAAACTGGATAAAACTAGCTTTTCCCAAATCCAAAAAAAACCCAGCTTATTTGTTAAAAAGGTGCAACAAAACAAGCGGTAACTGTGAAACAAAAAGCCGGAAACTATGACAACCTTGACTTGCTTCATTATGCCATCCAGAGAAATTAAAGATGCCAGACGTGCATCCTCAGCCGCAGTAGAAGGATTTCGAATAGGTGAGGTACCAGTTCCTAAAGTGAATAGTGGTGCATCGCTTTTCATCTGTTCCATTATCTGAAGACCGAAACACCCAATCATGATAATCGGCAGGGTTTACCAGAAAACTAGTGGGGGTAAATATATGCAACTCTATGTGTATGTGTGTGTATGTGTTCATATAAATATATTCAAGGCTGATATATGTGTATTAGCATGTGTATCAAGATGGCTACCTTTCTTCTCTTGTGATCAACAGACTCGAGGGCTGAACGCAATTTTGATACTTGTGCCACGTCCTCTGCCTCCTCCATCGCCAAGGTACCAGCAATATCCTAGTAAAGCACCCAGTTAAGATTTTAGAAGCATGTACTTTTGAATATTAACAAAAGAAATATCCTGGCTGACCTATATTCAGTCTTACAAGAAGAAAGTGATAAACGCTAAAATGGTACCCAACCTATTAACTTTTAGTGATCTGGTACCCAACCTAACACTTTTTCTAATTCGGTACCCAACATATACGTTTCGCTCTAATTTGGTACCCAACCTAACATTTTTTCTAATTTGATACCCAACCTATACGTATACAGTCCAATTAAGGGACTCAATTTGTCTTCGATCATCGGTTTTTAACGCATAGGTTGGGTACCGAATTAGAAAAAATGTTAGGTTGGGTACCAAATTAGAGCGAAACGTATAGGTTGGGTACCGAATTAGAAAAAGTGTTAGGTTGGGTACCAGATCGCTAAAAGTTAATAGGTTGGGTACCATTTTAGTAATTTTCCCCAAGAAGAAAGAATAAGTTAATGAAATCCAATTGGTGAAAGGAGCTTGAAATCGAGAATCAAAGAGAGGAACTAAGCAGGAATAGAACTGATAGGAAAAAATTAACCACCACACATTCATGGAAGAGTGCAATCCAAATAAATATGAATGATACGCAGATGTAATTATATAGCCGACCCCAAATCTTTGGGATAAAGGCGTAGTTTGATGATGATGATGATGACACAGATGCAATTATATCACGTTCTGTTAAAAATAATAACATTAAAGATAATGTCATATCAAACTTCTAATGTCATTTAAAAAAAACTAAGGTGTTTCGCACCTTAGAATATCTGAAGTCTGCCTAATATCACTAGCCCTAACATTAGCTCTTATTGATCTGAACTGTGCATGTCTACATAACTTATCTGAAATTTGCAATATACTAGCGGATATATGATCTTATATCAAGAAACTGAGAAAGTAAACCTCTGATACACAAAACGTCCACCATAGTTAATTATACAATTTTTTAAAATTTCGTATTCCTAGACTACATCAACAACCAACGAAAGTAAACCAAGCTTAACTTCCAACTAAAACACACTGGTACATGATCCAGCCATTATCACACTCAATTGCCAAAATCAGAGCCATACTACAAATCAAACCTCTGACAATTTTTCTTAAAATATGGAAATGGTTTAATTGGAGAAAAGGGAAAACAACGGAACAAGAAAATAAGCACTACTTCGGCATCGCACGAAGGTACATAAGAAAAAACAATTGTGAGAAAAGTGGGACAGAATTAAAAGAGAAACCTTCAGATGTTGCAACTGAGAGTTATACACACGTTTCGAATATTCGGACAACAGCTGACCAAGAGCATCAGTACTTGGAAACATTGCAGCACCAAGTCCGGCCATCCATCCATCCATCACTGCAGTTGAAAGAAGTTCTAGTTGACCTGTTTATGCAGAAAACAAGTTGAAGGTTTATTTCCCAAAAAAGATGGAAGTAGAAAGAAAAATTATAAAGTATTACTTATAAATAGATTTATATTTTGTTTTTGTTTTTATATACAGTATTGAAGTATACTATTTTTAAAGAGATCATTTCATTTTGAAAAGATGCAGCTTTTAGGGTGGAAATGATGCGATCCTAGAACTGAAAGGGTGTTGTCGTTGCCTATCGATAGGCATGTGTATGCTGTAAAACTCTAGAATTTGATTTATGAATAACATACAAGTTTGTGAAACTGATTCCTTCTCTCTCTCTCTCTCTCTCTCTGGTTCTACATTACCTGTTGTACCCCCAGCATCATCATATGACGTAACAGAGAGGAACTCGAAGTTCTCGGCCAACCAAACTCTGATCTGTCTCTGTAGCTCACCAGCTGGCGTATGAACAAACAGAGCAGCAAGAGCCTTGTTCCCTATAGCGAAGCTCTTAGCTTCCTCTGTTATTTCTCTGAGCTTTCCACCAGTTACATGGTGTTTCCATGTTTCCTGAATGTGAAAAACTCAAAGTTATACACTAGCATACACATTATTTGAAGTATATTTACATCAAGGAGACAATCATGTGTTCCCATGAATATAGCAGCAAAACATATCATTTGCTGAGATAGTTATTATTGAAAAAGAAAAAATAACACTGAATCTGTAACAGTTCTTAGGCACATCAGGAGGGGGATGCATTCAAGAATATATGGATGCGCTACGATAATAAAAAAGGATATTAATAGGGTACAAGACATGTCAAAATGCAACTTGTCAGAAGGAATATCAAAAGGTAAGAGAGGAATTAGCACTTAGAACACGATTGTAACAGCATTAAGGGTGGGGGAAAACATGCATAAATGGATATGTTGGGGCACAAAAGTTATTAGTCATAGATATTACCGAACCTCAGTGAAGATGTTAGGGAATTAGATTAAACATAATAGCTTGAACCACTAAAGTGTTTTTTGCCCTGAACTACACAGGAAACGATATAATGGAGAACAAAAGGTGAAAAACCATGCATAGGTTTTCTGCGATCTTCAAACATAATCGCTCTTTAACCAACCCAACAACAGCAATGTTAATGTCCAAAGAGGACAATTACTCTGCATTGTGATTTCTGCAGCAAATTTAAGAGCTCTAAATAAAAATCGATCACTGAATCTCCTTAGTGAAATTATATTACTTTGCCAGACTTAAAAAACAATAGTAATTCCAAACAAAGGAAACATAAGACGGAGCTTTCAGCTTTCTGTTCCTCTAGCTTTTACCTATTATAGCCCTACTTTATATACTCATTTCGTATACTGCAATTTTCAAATAATTGCCATGTAGGTTTTTGAAGCTAAAAGAAAATAAAGTATTAATGTTTAAGAGATGTACAAAAACAAAAAAAACTCCACCCAGGAACGTTTCTTAGTTCATCACACTTTTTAATAAATAAACCATTTATTCTAGGTCTATAAAAATAAAGAACTTTATGGCAATTAGCGAAAACGGGCTTGACTGTTATTGCCATATCATCAGGTAAGAAAACAAATGAACTCGGCACTCGCAGAAATTTTACATGTTTCAAGTGATCCAAATACTTTTTGACTGAGACGCATGTCTCAAGCACACATGATTAAAAGCCAAACCCCATCGAGCAATGAAGTATATGCGGCACTTTAGACATGTTTAGTATAGCTTAACCAAAATCCCTAGGAATTCTTTCTTTTGTACGAGGGCAAGATAGTACAGTTCTACAGGCTGTACAATTGACAATAGTGTGAATAAAAAGGTGTGCTTACATCAAATTTTAACTCGGAAAAACCCCCACCACAAAAGTACAAAAAAAGAATAGAAAAAACTCTAAAGAACCAATTTGTTTTAGTACGAAGTATTTTAAAGAATAGATACAAGAAGAAAGACCTGATCGATGCCACGGATCTTCAAGACAACTGACGATAGCTTAGATTTCTTTTCTGGTTTAATATTCACTACAAAAACTGAATTGTGCTCATCAACCGAATAACTTCTGGCAGATTCATAAATAACAGGGGACCTTCCAGGACTACTATTTCGGCTGGAGCTTCTGCTACGCCCTGTATTAGCCTTTGCCAGGAATCTCCCCACAGGAGGTACCTGAAATAAAAGAAACTAAATATATTCATCTGAACATAATATTGGACGTGTAAGCTGAAATCATTGCTGCAGGTTGATTACCTTTATCGATTGCAGTTCTGGTGATTTTGCAAGCAAAGATCGAATATATAAAATCCTAACACGTGAAACTAGCATTGTGTCCAGTACCCTCTTTGGCTCCATTTTACGGATGAAAGAGAAAACGGCATCTCTAATTTCAGCTAGTATTTCGTGTTCCCTTGAAGCACCTGCTTTAATGACAGCTGCTAATACCTATAATAAAATATACAAATCCAAAAATTAACCAAAATAACATACCATTTAAAAGCTGGAAAAAAGGAGTTACTTATAAAACTACTATTTCGGAGTTAATTGCAAAAATCAAAAGTATGTAGGAGTTATTATAAAAATCCATTGTCCATGGTGGTTATGTGCATCTCATCCTATCCACTAAGCTGGGTGTGCAACTGAAGTTTCTTACCAACATAAGAAGCTTGTTTGCTCCATCAGCAATGGCAGCTATACCATCATATTGTTCCGGGTCAAAATCACTCAGGGCATTTGTTAGATAATCTCCAGCTGCGGTTGTTTTTTTATCACCCGATTTAACTAATGCACGAGTACCTTCATTCTTATCACTCTGGGGTAAAAGCGCAACATCCAGTGACTGTCCTCTGCTATTACTCTCAGTCCTGTTGAAAATATTTGTAGAACAAAATTCAGTCTCATGGAAAGCACAAAAGAAATATAACAAATCTCACAAGAACAACAGCCGTACCTCCCAGCTTCAAAATCAGCAGGTCCTTTGAGTAAGGGAGTGGACACCTAATGAAAGAATGAATAGCTAATGTGAAAGAATCTAAAACAAGAGCACCAAGCACTAGAAATTTGAGAACATTAAGTGTACAAGTTCATCAAACCAAAACAAATAATATATATATCAAGAGAACATGAGTGACGAACCCATAGCTCATAGACAGCGTTATTAGATTGCATAAAGAAGAAAAGACGAGCAAAAAAAAAGAAATTGAGGGCTTTATTGTCACTTATCAGTAAGAGGTGGGTGACAAAGCTTAGACACTTATTCCAGTTCACTTATGTCAAACAAATCTAAGTTGTAAGCCAACTGACAGGGGGAAGCTAGGTAGAGACCATCAGGGCCATGACACCCCCCATGATTCCGACAATTGTGAATTTTTTTTTAAATTACCATGTATTTTCACAAGATAATGTTAAAAGGTGATATGTAACCCTACATTTTTTTTATTTCACTTTATACAATTGCTTATGTGAATTTGGCACCTTCCTGGCTTTCGCCCCTGCCAATTGGTTCTATCTACGACCGAGCCCCGAAACCCAATGGCTACTCGAAAACCGATAACCAAGCTATAACTGAATTTAGTTTTCATACATTTTGCTCTTTAAAATTAAATTTTATTATAAATACATTTTGACTTCTTTTAATTCATGCATTTTAGTTTTGATACTTTCTTATTCTAACAACTTATAAAAATTTAAAAAAAATAGTAAATAAAGACAAACAAGTACATAAACAGTAAAGTCCGTTAAAAGTGAAGTCATAGTCACGGTGATTTGAGAAGCTTTCTAGTATCAATCGGAACCAAGACCAATAATGTTTACCATCTATTATAGACAGTTGCCATTCTGAATAGAAATAAAATACAAGCCTTAACATAAGAAGTATGAAACTCAATAAAAAAGATAAGCTAGGAGTAATCCAGAAACAGTACCAACTTAAGTAATCTCATACAAAATTTCCAATAATCATTTTAATCACCCGATGGTTTGCATCGTGTGACTAAAAGACAAAAACAACTTTCACATGAAATGATGTACCTGTGTGGTTGCAACGGACTTAGCTTTCTCTGTTAATCTCTCGAACAATTTCTCATTTTCCTCATGCAATCTCTGTGAAAAGAATAACTAATAAGTTTTTTTTAATAATTGGAAGAGAGGGTACAATAAGTTAAAAAAAGATAAATAAGAAACAATCTCACCAAAGAACTGGAAAAAATTGCAAGATTGCCAACATATATAGTGAGGCAGCAAATGTACTCATTTTTCAAAAGGAAAGATGAACGCGGGGATATAAATAAGACAAGAAAATTACCACATTCTCCCAATAGCATTGCATTGATTAAGCTCTTAGTCATCAATTTAATTATCAGTAAAGTCAAAGAAAAAGAACAGCAGTACCACTCAATTATCAATAGAGGGGAAATGCAATTTTTTATTTGAATTTACGATATAGGCAGCTATGCTAATCCTGAGCAATTTCAAATGTCTGCTTTCCTATTTTCACCCTCTCCTCTTTTTCAGGTAGATTATTGAGCGGTTACCGTCACTATTTTATTTATATAGTAAAGTAAAGGGTTCAAATTTTTAAGGGACTCATGTTCTAACAAGTTGAATGAACTTCAATAGTAATTGTAGTTTCAACAGTATTGCCATATACACTAGAAACGCTGTTTAGGAGAGGAAATACCTCGATGAGAGAATCTCGCTTTGATAATTCCTCTTCCAGTTTTTTAATGACTGCAGAAGAATCTTGTCCACCAACTTGTGCTTTAGAAGTTGGTTGAGCTTCATTAAGTTCCGACTCTATATTTTTCAGTTTAGCCTTCAAGAAACAGATGTGAAAACAAGTATATCAGCTAATGCTACGTAACTAAAAGAGTTCTTATTTGAGAGCATAAACATTAGAATTTGAAGAGCATGTATATAGAGATCTTGACAGATAAGGATCATAAACCCAATAACATAAAGTGACAAAACCATAGCAGAGATTGCATAACTGAATGAGAAGCCTAAGACGGATATTCATGCAAATACAACAGTAATTGTACGACTAACCTGTAAATTTTGAATCGTTGAATCGCGTTGTTGTATTTGTACTTTTTGTTCCTGCTCCAAGTATAATAATTGAGCAACTTGGTTTCTGAGCTGAGCATTTTGATCCTTTTCTATTTTATGTTTCTCAACGAGCATATTATTTTCAGACTGAAAAATCAGAGAACCAAGCAGTTAGAAACAGCCAAACAGGCATAAGATGTTCAGTGCATGAAACGAAAGAACTAAATCGCTCTCCTTTGAACAAACAAAAGGTGTTGGTTGAGTAATCTGAGTAATCTAAAGTATCAAGGTCAAATAATTAGCATTCGATGTTAGAAAGGCATCACATTGTACGCATGGTCGCAAAAAAGATATATATTCATATATACTGAGAGTACAAATTACCATCATATAAGATTCATATTAGGGCATGGGAAAGGATAGTTAATCATACAATTAACTAATTAGTCTTCTTCCTTTTTCATATAAAAACATATAATCATTTCTTTTCTTTTTTGTAATCAACATTTCTTTTTTATATTGCAATTGAATCACAATTCCACATTTTCTGATATTTTTATACAAGGGCAAATTTACTCGGTACAACTTCTAAGAATGTCTTTTACTTCTATAAATTACTACATGAAGTGGACATTTGTGGACCTCTTGGAGTTTTGATTGCACATACTTATGGCAATTAGTACCACTTCCAACATTACTACCATCTTGATCCAGTGTTACTTGCCACCCAATTTATCCAATCAAGCAAAACCAGAGATTAAAACCATCTAGAGTACAAAATTTCTTACTCTCTGTCCCTAAACATTAACCAAAGAGATGGTAGCTGCCAAACAGAACAATCCTTAGATCATTGAAGTCTAATATATAAAAATATAATAATTCAAGAACCTTCAAATCCGACTGCAGCGTGTATGAAACTTTCCAAGCCTTTTGAACTTCATTGAATAGTAGAACACACTGATCATTTGCCTCTTTCAGTGTTTGCTTTAAAGACACAACTTCTTGGTTTAAATCATTTACTTCCTTATCTTTTTCATATAGTCCCTTATGGGCATCGTTTTCCTACAAGAGATTGGAGCCACAATCCATTCAGTAAATACGTGTGGTGAACATTTATATCAAAATCCATACAGAAAATAAAAGGCAGATATAAGTTTTTGAAAAGGTAAGGGAAAATTGAAGACATGGAAAAACACCCCAAACCAACTTTAACTATTGAAATCTTCTTTGAAGAGTATCAAAGAAATTTCATCTAGACAAAGCCAAGGGAAACAAAACAGAACTTACAAAATCACTCATGTTCCGAATTGTGACTTGATTTTCAGGGCTTAGAACATCCTTACGAACTCTAGAAGAAAAGGTGAGAGATGATATAGTCTCTGACAAGTTTGACACTTCTGGGCACACGTTTACAATCATCAAGGTTTTTGAACTTCCACCTACAAAATCAAATATATATTGTTAGACGGTCTTTCATACAAAGTATTTCACACTCACATGGTATGCAGAACTTTATGGGCACTTGGTCATATGCGACAGTGATGGTATTACAGACAGGAGATGTCAATTGACTTGTCAGTTATGTCCATACATAGGAGTATATTTTTTAATAGAAAATAAATTGCAATAGGAGCCAAAACCAGAAATAAGTACCTAAAGAGTCCGCCAATAATTTCGTTAACATTGAATTTTCATATGGAACCTCTTTTCCGGCAGTCAGGGCACCTAAAACATCTTCCAATCTGTATAGACAGTAACTAAACTTAAATAACAAAAAGGAAGCTAGTAACATAATCAAGTAGGTAATTCCGTAATTATACGGGGGTAAAAATTAAACCATCACCAAGGTCCCCTAAATATTAAAGGTGATTTTTTCAGTATTTTTTAGATGAGATGGAGAATATAAAAAAAAATATGTGAGCATTGAGTTTGGTCTCTCTTCGTCTAATTGGATTTCCAGGACAATTTAACTATGACACTTGGTAAAGTTGATTTATATACTTTCTTTGAATAGGTAAAATGTCAGAATTTGATGCAATATATATACAAAAAGAAAAAATGTCAATGAATAACGTACGCTGTAAGAGACTTTGTAGCTTGGTCCATGTCACCATCTTCCGTGGTTAAATATGCACTTCCAGCCAAGTCAGCTAGAGAAAGTTTGCTGTATACGTTTTCTCCAGTGATCAAATTGTTAAAATATATATGAACTGTTATAATCCTGCAAAAATGATAAGGCAATTGTTAGGTTTATACTTGTTGAAATACAAATATCAGAATTACAGTCACATGCTTCATCCAGACAAAATGTCATTAGTCGATCATATGAAAAGACCCATCTGCTCATACAATTTCCTCTCATAGGCAGTGCAGGAAGGAATGCACCGGTTGTATGAATGAATCTCTTTTCCCAGAACAGAATTATGGAAATATATAGACAGTGGGTTGGCGGCTAGAAACAATCGGGGGATAACAGGATTTCTAAAAGACGCTAACAGGACTTACTATAACTTAATTTTACTTCAAAACAACTTTATTTTGTAAAATAACAACACACTGATCTAAATCAGAATAATGATAGCAATAACATCGCTTCAGGAATATTGACTCATGGAAATGGTTCTAGATAACACACCACAATGAACTGGCACAACACTTTTAACAGTATATCTTCTTAAATGGCTACAATGATAGATTTTGATAGCAGAAGTTGGTCAAAATATGTACTGAAAAACTAGCAGAATCTAAACCAAAGGGATGTATAACCAAATTTACCCAGTGTTTGAACTCTTAACCTCCATCCTCTAGGAGAGATGAACATGCCATAATAATAGAGATTGGTAATCATAAGGGAGGTCGGGCTCAAACATTTTCATCTCTAAAAAATAAAGATAAATAATTGCATATCCACAATGAACTTCATAAAATATAAGCAGAATGTAAGTACACAATATCGACTTACAGATGGGAAAATTTCAGGTTCAATGGATCAGTTCCACGGTTTTGAAATGCCTTTTTCAACACTTTAGAGTATTCTAACGGATTATCAACCTTTGCCTGAGAAAGCTCTATGAATGACTCCTGAAAACCCATTCGAATTCTTGGCAGGCTGTTTCTCGGTTCCAATAGCAAATCCCTAAACTAAAAGAAAATGGGGAAATATTTGCTCATGTGTTTAACCAAGATTGCAATATCGAGAACATTTATGGATTAGCAAAGATAATTTAAGGAGAAAATCGGATGTAAAAGCAATTGTACCTGTTCATTGAAAATCTCAAAGACTGTAATGGAAAAATTAAAATTTGAAGTAGAAGTTGCATCTGAGTTTGATAAATCAAACAACTCTTCAAAACACCGTGCATATAAGCCTCGGTCATGGCTAGATCCTTCCTACAAAAGGTGACAAACACAAAAATATCACTACAAAAATGTATTTAGCTATTAACCAATAAATATTTCCCAGATGGAACATTTGCAACTATGTAAAAAAAAAACTAAATGATATATTCAAGACTTTCAGGTACACCACAAGTCCACAACATTACCACAAATTCATTACTCAACCCTAATCTTCAAGGAAGAAAAGCAAGAACACTCAAAAATTCTGGGGTTCAGATTGCCCTAATGTTATGCTAGTATGGCTCTGCATTCCCATAACGGATCTTACATATACTACAAGACAATTTGAAATCAACAGAGAGCGAGAGAAGACGGACCATTGTGTGAGTCTTTCCGGAGCCAGATTGCCCAAAAGCCAACATTGTTACATTATACCCATCCAAAGCTGACTGTACAAACGGCTGAACGTCACTGAAAAGATCAGCTGAACAATGCAAATGTTAAAACCGCTGTCAAAATCAAGTCCACGTAGGAGGAAAAAAATATAAAAAGACAGAGGATGAAGAAAACACAAAAGGCAACTGTACCTTGCCCGACATGAGGTCCATAAACCCTGTCAAATCGAAAATCTTTCTTTGGAAGAGTAGAACTACCATCGCCGGTACGTATGCGGAGGGTAAAATCGTCAGGAAATTCAATAATAGAAGGCCCCTCATTTTCAAATACGGGTCTCACGCGACAGAACACCTTTATGCTTCCTAGAGGGCAAGAAACTGAGTTATTCATTATTTAGTTCGATTCCGCAAAAAAAAAAGGAAAAATACTAAATTACAAATCAAACTGAATTTTACAAAAAGATGACGTTTACAAAAGATATAAAGTGAACTCGCAAGTATTTCTATGGCTATTATTGAATATAGAAATGAAAGATATTTGATGTGATGGGAAGCTAAGAAAGTTAAGATTACCTTTGACTGTCAACAATTCATTGAACAACCTTTTCTTCTCATTTTCAAGGGACATTATTCTAGCTTCAGTTTCAAAGGCAGCCTGATCTGAAATAAGATTGTGAAATTGATATAGTGCAAGCATAACCAAGCAGGACAAGTACACTAAATGGATTTTAGGAAATATTTCAAGGTTGATTTAAGTTCATAACTTGTAGAGATAAAGTTGAAGCATAATAATAAACTACATATGTTTAATGATATTGCTAGGTTTGTTTATTAAAATTTTGCAAAAAAGAAAAATTCTAACCTAGCTTTCGACTTTTGTCGGCTAGAACCCCCAAATATCTCGTAGCTCGATCCAGCTTAGCATTAGAGTACTCTTGAAGATCAATTGCTTCTTGTCTCAATCCCAGATTATCTTCTTTGGCAAGCTACCAGTTAACATGATTCAAAATGGAAGAATAAGTGAGAAAATAGAATGGCCTGCAAATATGATAAGCTACGGTAGTCATTTTACATATCAAAGCAAAGCTACTAAAGTAGCACTAAACTACGTATATATACTAAAGTAACACATATATCGATATACATACATGCATAGTGCATACATACTAATGTGTATATGTATGTAAAAGGCTTACTTTAAGTTTATATGTGTGTGTGTGTGTATTGTCAAATTAATAGGTAAAAGCAATTAAAACAAACATTCGCTTAATTTTATCCTTATTACTGCTAGCAAACGAGCACAAACTACTACACCAAAGAAAAAAAGTCTAAACTAATAATTGTACATATTTATAACCAAAACCACTAAACTAGTAAACTAGCACAAACCTATGTACTAACTATATCTGTACATGTAACACTACTAGACCAAATAAAGAATGGTCCTCTAACTATTAACTACTACTCCCTCCGTTCCTATTTAATTGTCCACTACGAAACTACGTGCAATTTTGACCGGCCAAAAACTTGTATCAAAATTATTTGAATGAAAATTTTCAAAAGTTGATCATACGGTTAAAATGTTAAATTTTATTATTAGATTTTTAAAAAAATCATTTCGACAAAATTAGACGTAGTTTCGTAATGGACAATTAAATGGGAACGGAGGGAGTAACCACTAACCAGTAACTGCATATTTAATTACCAGAACTGCCAGACAAACACAAAATTATACACATTGGCAAAACTCAAAGGTTGGGTACTAAAATGGTCAAAAAAATATTCCGGTTTAGTAATCGACATATGTTGTTTTAACTTAAAAACTTTAGTATGAAACCAGCTATGTAAGTAGTACAACTAGGAAAACAACAGTACATGTAACACTAATAGAACAAATAATTAAAAGGCCTTAAAATTACTAAATCAGAACACTACCAAACTAGCACAAATAACTTACTTGAAGTTTATGGTGAAGGCTATTTAATTTAGAGGGGAGAGAGGAGTAGCGGCGAGAGACGGAGGAAGGTGGAGGACGACGATCCTGACGTGGTTCGAAACCAGCTACCTCCCAGTTCCATCTGCTCTTCTCTCCCATTACTTTAATTATTTATTTTTATTATTTTTGTTGTTATTTTGGGGGAGTGGTTTTTTTTTTTCAAATTTCGAATATTAATTGGAGTGAGTAAGAATAAAAGATAGAAAAAGAAAAAGAAAAAGAAAGAATGAATAGAGAGAGAGAGAGAGATAAATAAATAATAAGTAATTTGAACCAGTGGGATTTGAACCAGTGGCCCTCCTTACTACGCCTCTCTCTATATATATATCTTTATATCTAGCTCTGTATATAGTTGTCCCTCAGATTTTTTTGACCGGCTTTTATATAACTTTATCAAAATTTTCTGCAATTTTTTTAAATTTAATTATAAAATTTAACATTTTAACTATAGTATCAATTTTTAAAAAAATTTATTCCGACAATTTTGATATAAGTTATTGAACGATTAAAATTACACGTAATTTCGTAATGAACAATTAAATGAGAACGAAGTGATTAGTTAATAATGGCGATTAGTAGTATTACACTCTTGCTACTCTACCTTTCTATTTTTGTTCCTTGGTTGGTTGAATATTTACTGTAATCGTTTTTTTTTCCTTTGGTAAAGATAGTGAATGGCGGAACCGGTATTCAATAAAAAAAATGAAATTTAAAACTTAGTTGACTTGTCTATTCGTCTCAAATTATATTTTTCGGATGAACAACATTATCATGCGCAAGTTTGAGATCCGTTTTTTACACCATTTTCTAAATTAAACACAGTTCTTCATTATGAGGTGAACTTTTTACATGTATTCGCTATAAATATCTTGAAGTGAGCTGGCAAAGCTTATATTTTACATGGAAATTACTCTATTATTATTTATCAAAAAATCCTATTGTATAAGTTACTTTCTTTTTTTTAATTGCATTGCATAGCTGGAACCTGCGGGGTAATATGTAAAACACCCATAGTATTCAGGGCTATTTGAATTTTATCTTTTTCCTTTTGTGATTTATTTCCCCTATTTTCTGGCAAAAAGGTCCATTCTATATTTTTGATCTTCTGAATGATCACTGAATTTTATGGAACTTGCACAATTACCACCTCACATGAGTATGGCAAAAAAAAAAAAAACGTCTCCTTGACAAATAGTTTGTAACTCGGTCCTAGCATGCCCCTTATTTTCTTGACCAGCTTAAAATCCATGTCTTCAGTTTTCTGTAACAGTGGCGATATACGCACAAACTATTTTACATAGACTTTTGCAGAGACCGACTATAAGCCGTTAGATCAATGTAAATCAAGTTAAATCAATAAAAAACTAAATAAAAATATAGAAACATGGTTACGACTAACCTAAATTTAATTGACAATAAACTAAAAACTAAATTTCCAACATAATGAAAACCTAAACAAAAATATAGAACACTAGTTGGGACTAGCCTAAATTTAAATATTAATAAAAATAAAATTGTTGATTAACAATAAAAAAACCTAAATGAAAAGTATTTAACGGCTCATAGCAAGTCTATGTAAAAGTCTATGTAAAATAATATCTGCATATATCGCCACTATAAATGAGAAAGTTAAAAGATAATATTAATAAAACAAATAGGAGTGTACTAACAAAGTTGCACAGGGACTATTGGCGTAATTATTCCATGTATGAACTTTTGAGTTTTGTGGTGGAAAGAATAGAAACGTTATCGTTTAAGTTGAGGGCTGGGCGAGTTCCCTCTCATTTTTTTGTCATTTTATCAGCTGTGACGGGAAACAAAGTTGGAAAAGAACAATATTATTGGATAAGGTGGCCGATTCGAATGAAGTCAATGTTTTTTTAACTGATAATCATTTGAGATCGTTAATTAAAGTTACCTCCGTCTCGTTTAATTATATTATACGAATCTAAGTGTAATTTTGACCGATACTGCATTAAAATTGATGAAATTAACTTTTTTCAAATGTTAATCGTGTAGTACATTTGAACTATATGATTACTTTTTGAAAGTTTTATTTTTGACAATTTAAGCAAGAATTTATGCCGATCGAAAATGCACCTAATCTCGTAAAGAAAAATAGAAAGGAAACGAAGGGAGTAATTGTTTCTACCGGTATGTAATAGCCTTTTCCAGGTAAATGTGAACGTAGATCAATGCAGAGTTAATCACACATGCATAATCCGATAATTGTTTTTCATTTATGACGGATGGTCATCTTTGTTTAGTCGTATATGATGAATGGTCATTTTCGTCTAGTTGTCTATAATGGATGACCCCAGACATTACAGTTGTTTTAGAAACGGAGCACCGGATTTAATTTCAAAATAATCCATTTTAAACAAATGAACTGGGTAGAAATAATCAACTATTAACGTCACATGTTAATCCATTTGCAATAAAGTACAACAAATACGAGTCTGTAAGCGGAAGTTCAAAGTCATAGTAAATGATTTAATAAATAAGTCGGAAAAGATTAAAAAGAAACAAGTTTCAAACTTGTTGGGTTTTACAAATATCTCGACTTAAAAGGTCAGACTACAAGACCGGCACTGGTATATGATATGTACATAACTACATACTGATTGCCTGACTATTCTTTGACAAAGTGGCAACGAATTTGAATTTAACCTTGAAGAAGTGCCAAAAAAAACCATTGTTGTTTTCAAGTTACAAGTTCAGGGTTTTATGAAGATGGAACAAGAAAGTTTTATTCTATTCATGTATCCACTTGAAATGGAAAAAAGGAGCAAAGAGGGGAAAATAATATTACTTAAGAACCAAATCTTTGCTTCATAATTCATATTAAAGATGCATAATACATGAAGATAAAAGAAAAGGCAGTTTCTAGAGACCTTTAACATAACAGACTTGCACGCCGTGAAAGGGGGTAATGCCAGCTTGCTTACCTATGTTTGCAGGAGAGACTTGTCCTGACCTAGACAATTCTCATAAAGTAACAAATAAGTAACAAGAAACCAAACTCGGCTACGTCTCAAATAAATAAATAATGAACCAGGTACAAAGCACATTGATCTCTATCTCACCGACGATTATTATATGTCAATGGACTCGTAGTAATACAATTTATGGCTTTACTCTTTCTTAGACTTTGAGAGAGCTTTCTTCCTTTGGCCAAGCATGTAAGTGTACATGTGAGGGCTACCTGCACAAAATTACCAGCAAATATATATAAGAATCAATTCCAGGATACTGGTGGAACATGACAGGCTAAGAAGAACAAATACCATATAAAATAATTGGATGTACCTGGGACATAGATCAAGAGGACAAGAATTGCGTTGTAGAAGTAATCAAAAGAAAAGTTCCATGCGTTGGGCATCCGTATAGAGTATTTTCCAGATTCCTGTCAACATTGCAGGTATACAAAAAATTTAGAACGTTACAAACAGGTGCAAGTTACCTCATCTATGAAGATAGACGAGTCATTCTATGCGGTTAACATTTGACTTTTGGATTTATAATTCATCAATTGACGAGAGTCGAAGGACCGGAATTTTTTTTGTTGTACATCTGATCTTAACACTCAAATCCATTAGTATAATCACATGTAAATTAGAAAAGCAAGTGTTTAAGAAAGGGGGGAAAAGGGATGTAAGTTTCGCTTTGAGAAGTAGAAATTCATCTTTGTTAGGGCATGCCAAAGAGGAAACATGGTAAATAAACAAGATGAATAACCTTGCGAAATCTATAATGACATACTTAGGATAATTATTACCTTCATATATGGAAGGGCAAAATAAACCAAACCAACTTCACTAGTAATGCCGGTGGGATACAGTAACAAGAAAGAACTATATCTGCACCACGCAACTAAAATGTATTACCAAAAGGAAACAGCAAAATGAAATAGCAGGAACACCATGTATACCATCGCTTATGATCGTGCAACTTTTAAGCAAATAGGCTGCAATTTTTTTGGAGAGAAAAAAGCTGTGCTGATCCAGCTAAGAGCTTCTAGCTTTTCAGGCGAAAAAACTAAAGGAAATACACACCAAAAAAGCGCAAAATGAGAAACCAAACGAGGCTATAGTTAATTATTGCCTACAACTGTTCTTGAACATACCTGAGCCACAAGAGCCAGGAAGGGGCAGAGCCAAAAGCTTCTTTTGTGCCGAAGAAAGAATATCGAATAATCTAAGTTCAAGATGCAAATGAAACCAATTAGACTTATGAAGAGGGGTTTTCTTAGAAAGAGGTGCAATACATAGTAATGACTCGTGAGATCAGGTGATACAAGTCGAGAACATGATAAATACCAGACTTTAAGTCTGGAACATGCAAAAGAGTAGCCTGGATGAATTTGAGCATCTAAAAGACACGCTGAAAATTCAACCACAAAACTCAATAATAAAAGGAATATCATAAATTTATTAATCACTGCTAGCATTGTTTTGCAATCTCAATTGAAAAGTTTTCTATATGCGAATATGATATTCAAAAATTTAGAATTAGCTATTTTGCTGCAGCAACGAACCCTCTATTGTAAAGAAACTACATTTACAAGCCTCGTCTCTCGTAAAGTTTCATCTATGTTAGGGTTATAATAAAGCACAGGTACAAAGTAGCCTCTTTTCCAAAATTATACTCTTTAAAAATCCCTCTTCTCCAAAATTATACTCTTTAAAAATTCAAATTTAGATATAAATTTGAGTAATAAACTACATAATTTAACAAAAACTCTGTCCATATGTGATGTGCCTTTGACTTAAGTCCAGGGAATTGGATTTATTGGAATATGTCGTTCCACCAGACTTATGGATTTAAAATTCATTACATGGACAAGGGTGGCCACTCTCACATGTCTATAACTCTATAACGCCAGTATACCAAACTAGTAGAAACCAAGACTTGTTCATGTAAAATTCAGCCGGGACATGATATAGGTGGGAGTAGGAAGATAAAAATTTAAGTTGCTGAGCTGTTGTACTAGTAACTGGTAGTCAATAATAATAATAATAATGGCCAGTGTGAAGGTAGGTAGTAGTTTGATGTTACAATAATCACACCTGTCAAAAGCTAAGTTGTGACCAAAGCCATTCTTTTGTGGTCCACCGGGCACATTACTGCAAATTTGGCAAAAACACTTGGGTATTGTTTGTTCTATATATGGTCATGTTTTTTTCCTATAACCTATTAACCTTCAATGAATTTGGTTGGCCGCCTAAAAATGAATTTTCTTTTTTGTTGCAATTTCCAGCTTTAAAACATCTCAGCCTATTTGTTTCAGATTTGCAGGCTCCTTGCTCTCACTTAACAAATTTGATTGAACAAGACAATGTCAGAGACTCAGTTGTGAAGGATTTGGCCTGATATATTTGATCGATACTTAACATAATTAAAAAAAGGATCAGATACTTGATCTGCTAACAAGTTTAACTATCAAGCAAATCCCCCAGTCACAAAGGGGAGAAAGAAAGGGGATATACTAAAAATAAAAAAAAGATTAATCAACAACAAAAGAAACAGAATCACGGGATTTTATGCAAAATATTGATTTCATATTAAAAAAAATGAAAGATTGCCAATTAAGTGAAATCAACCTCTGTGGTAGACCAGCTTATGACCAAAGAGCTAACCAGAACGTGAGTTCGGATCTGCAAAAAAAAGAAATGCAAATGACTGTAATAACATTGTACTATAACATTTCATAAATTAAAACATTTACACGTAATGGAAGTGTCAAAATGACTCTGACCTCAGGAAAGCTCCACAATATTCCCCAAGTCAAAAACAACCTTGAACTTATCTGTGGTAGGGTAGCCGAGATTGGAGATCTTACCAAGCCTTCGAAAAAGCAAAAAAAAAAAAACATAACACGAGAAATGTCATAACAATAAGAGGGAAAACAACACATTCGGCATATAAAAGTAGTGAATAACCATAGCTCTTACCTACAAGACCATGAAGTATCTGTTCCACATTGATAACAGACCCAAAAAAAAAGTAAAGAAAAACAATTAGCTACATCAAAAAGCAACAAATACTATTAACGAAGACAATAAGAAATAAAAAAAATCTAAAAGTGGTTTTCAAATGACTAAATGGCCAGAAAAAGTGATGGAAGATAGATCAACGTATAATTATCGGTTAGAGTAATGATAGAAGTTGGCACTGACCTAAGACATTATAATTCGGACGGAAAGAATAATTAAATATGCAACTAATAACCTTTCTCAACATAGATGGCATTTTTTACATTTTTTTCCAATCTCTAACACACTCAAGATATGTAAAAAAAACTCTCTTGTAACCAATCAAATGATGATTAATGGCACATTAACTTGGTAAAACCTTAAAAGCACATATTCCAGGAATAATATTCAGCTATAATGTAAAAATGGAAACTAATAGAAACATGCTTACTATTTATCTACTGCAATTTGTAGCTTCTGCAATAATGAATGATGATTGCCCTAAAATTGTCCATTTTTATCTAATTGGAAATAAAGATATATGTTTACTAAATCACAGCCGTTTCACAAACATGGCGATTCACTATGCAAGCCACCATCTCAACAACATTACAGAGGAATTAAATGCCAATCAAAATCATCAACAGTTAATCCGGCTAGCTTACTTGCAATTGAAAACTGGATTGTTTCGCTTTGTTTTTTAACTCCTTTTCCATTTAGTTGGTACAGTATTTGATTGAGCAGTCAATCTCAAAGGTTAAGTTTTTGGTGTTATGCTAAAGGTTTTATACAAAATAAACCCATTTTCTCTTCCATTTACATAAACCGGTGGGTTTGTTTTAAAAACTACAACTATACAAGTCCATTAACTTTCTATTGAGCTGGAAAAAAAACATCAAAAGAGGTTCTTTATTTAGAGTTCTTACGTATTAGATATTTTTAAACTAACCAACAAGATGAAGATCTTAGTAGTCTATGAACATAACATCAAATAAAGATTAGGACCAAACAAGATATATGATGATAATTCTAAGGGTCCTTTCTTTAAATCAATTCTTTTAGGTACTGAAACTTGTAATTTTAAAGCCGAAAACAAAAATAAATAAAAGACTCAATCTTTAAGCTGACCAACAAGATCATGATGTATAGAAGTCTATACACATAACACCAAATAAAAATGAGCAGAAAAGCAACAGCCAAACAAGCTCTGCAGTAACAAAACTAAGAGTCCTTTGTTTAAATCAAATTCTCTTAGGTACTGAACCTTCTAGTTTTCACGCCGTAAACAAGAACAACAAAAAGACTCGATCTTTACACTGACCAACAAAGTGCATAGCAGTCTATTAGAATAACATCAAGGGAAAAATGAACATCAAGTAAAAAATGATCATCGAGGAAAAATGATCATTTGGCACATAATTTTGAGACTTAATTATCAAAAACTCATGGTTAAAATCTCTTTTAAAATTAGGTATGCTCAATGATGCGACTTCTTTTTACTCTTTGTTTTCAACTTTGATGCCACTGATGCTACGTTGATATGTACCTAACCATAAACAAAAACCACAAATTCCGGTATTTGATAATTAAATCAAATAAAGATGAGCTGACCAAACAAGTTCAGCATAAACAGAATTAAGCCATATTTTTCCAAATCAAATTATGTTAGAATATAAAATTAAACAAAACCTCAAGAAAAGCGGCAGTTTGAGCAAGCAAAAGAGGCTTCTCAACAGCAGAGTAGACATGTTCATGCCCTGACTCTATCAGGGTCTTTACAGCTAAGTACAACACTTGAAACCTGTAATTAGCAACACATACATATATACATATATTATAATTCTGAATAATATTTTTATTTTTTAAAATGAAAAATGAGAAATTTGAAAAGGTGATTTTAAGAATAGTGACTTACCAGCCAATGAAGACGATCCAGTTGTAGAGAGAAAGGTATATTCTCTTTAAAACCGACCCAACTCCAGCCATCTTTTATATATATATATATATATATTTAAATTTATAGATATATATATATATATAGAGAGAGAGAGAGAGAGAGAGGAGAGAGAGAGTTTGTAGGAAAAGAAGAAAGTGATCTGGAAAATGATAAAAGAGTACGGATTTAATGAAAGATGTTTGCTTAACTGCTTCCAGTCATCTACTTAATACTAATAACTAATAAATAGACCATTTATGACTCATTTAGCTTAGGATAAAGATTGTTTTAAAATTATACGCGTAACAATTTTTATATCTATTATATTAAATTTATATTAATTTAAATATTCTTTAAATATAATAAATATAGATGTTTACTTATAATTAAAATAATAATTTATCTCTTTTATTTTTCTCTTATTCTCTCTTATTTATTTGTAATTTTCACATATAAATTAATAAAATAACAAAAAGATGAGTTGTATAATTTTGATAGAGAAATTGATAAAAAAAAAACTTATAATTTGTATAAATCAAAGCGTTTACTTATAAGTTGTAAAAATATACTTTTTACTTTAAATACGAGAAAACTTGTAAGTTATTTAATGTGATTGTTCTGGTAAATTAATTTGGGTTGAAAAAAATTGATAGAAGTATATTAAAATATAGTAATATTTAGTTATGATAATAGATTTGATAGTAAAACTGAAAAATGCATAAAGTTAAACTGTTACCCTAAAAATATAAAATTGATGCTAATTAAGTTAAATATGATACGCATCTAAGTAAATGGTTGACAAAATCAATATTTGTCCTTTCTTTCCAAAAGGGTAAATTGCAAATAATCCCCACTAACTATAGACTAGTTGCACTCCAAATAACTGCCACCAGCTTTAGCTAACTAGCGATTAAATCCACAAATGTATTATGTATATATATATATATTTTGGGTTTCACAGTCTGTTTTTGGACGATTTTGTTTTAATGATGTATTTTTCGATATGTATATATACATACACACATGTAAGATAGCGGTTAATAAACACATTCATGGTTAAATGTGCCCATGTTGTCATCCTCATTCACAGTATCAGAGTCCCTTGTGAGTGGAATATTGATTGGTATAACTCTTTAAAAGTGTAAATTAATTGCCCATTGAAGCTGATACAACTCTTTTAAGTGTAGTTTTGGTCTCATTATCTTCAATACTTTCTCACTCACTTTGTTAAAAATACTCCCAATGGAAAAATATTTAACTTACACTAAAACAAGATTACTGAAAAAGAACAATCAACACCAGAAAAATGTCCAACCCAGCAGTAGGCTCCGTTTAAGGGAAATAAAGAACATATAACAACCAACTAAAGGATCAAAGCAAAAACGGCATCAATTTAGCAAAGGTTTGGTGACGGCATTTTTATTCCTTTCACAATCTGCAGTCAGTACCTTTCTGCACATTCAGTACCAACAGTTCCAATAATCCCAACACAGACGTCCAGAATCAAGAACACTTGGTTTATTCGGTTCAGAACTGATAAAGGCATCATTAATGGAAATGAGCAAGCTCAACATTGCAGGAAATCGCAAGCTACAACAGAAGAAGAAAAAAATACTGTGCAACTTCTGAGAGATCCCATCACGTAAAACACAATCTCTCTATATTTTGATCATCATTACAAAAGTCAAATACTGTTCAGTCAGTCGAAAGTAATAACAGTCGAAAGTAATAATAAAATGCATAACACCACATGACCAAAAAAAACATGTGTGAATTTTCACCTATTTACCGTTATCTACCCATATCTCAGCCCCTTTGATCGCTAGATCTTGAACTTGAAATATTTGGAAGCTGACTATCCTTCTTCTCCTGTTCAGAATTTGGAGAAGCATTGCCACTTCGCGAGGTAGCCAATTCCTTAGACTCGGATAAAGAAGAAGATGGGACCATTTCTTCTTCTTCGATTGGTAGGGTTCTTTTTGAACCATCCAAAGCAACACCTAAAACTATGTTGTCTTCCATGGGCGGTCTTAATATAGGTGGTTGTGTTGATCTCTCGGTTTCTTGTCTTTGTTGTGCCGTGTTTGAATTATTAACCAATTTTTCTTCCCCGTCAATTTCTTGGCTACTCCCAATAACTGTCTTCTTAGGTTGTTTGGCATTGGATTTCATTGTTGATTTTTCACTCCCTTTGTCACCTTGGGCAGATATCACTGCAGAAATTTTCTATTTACAGTGAAAATCTGTACGCACATCGAGATATGGGTAATACATAAAAGATCAAACAAACTCAAAACTTTTAAAGATCAACCAAACGCACCTGGAGATTCTCCATCCTTAGCATCAAGTTTTGTATTCGGCTTAAGTGCCTCTTTCTCTACGGAGCTAGAGGATGTGCCCTCCTTGCCTTTAGATTCAGATGATATTTTGGTCACATCTTTATTATCTTCCTGACTAACGTGTACGGGTTCGCCTGTTTCTTTCTTCTCTTGTTCTCCAGTTGTGCGTGTTGACCGAGGTTGGGCTTTTGTTTTTTCATCTCCGTTGATTTTGTATGGGGGTTCAATTAATAAAAGAGGACGATTAGTTGTCCCTTTACCACGTGTGAACACAGAGTCAGAAAATGGTACATTATCCAAATCAGGGTCATTATACATTTTCTGAACTGTGCGAATAGGGGTAGCAAGTCTAGCGCGGTGGTGGCTGATGACCCTAAGAAGATCCAACAATATAGCTTCCTGTATAATGAAAGTAAATAAACACTGAAGAAAGGTATTTCTTCTTGGAAACAAAAAAGTCATACTACAATGAACAGCAGTTTATATGGTAGGTGTTGCAAGCCTTACGCTAGAAACTTTTAAGCTGGATGACCCTAGTTTTTTCTCGACCCAGATTAACCCATTTCATTTGCTTAAAATTAGCAACCAAACAACTCATTTGCTCATATGTAATGTGTTTGGGAGTACAAAATGCAAACTTAGGGAAGGGTCAGTAATGCCATTTTTTACAAATGCCCTTATAGAACTTCTGTCTGTACAGAGATTCTATCTAGTTGTAAAGCATTGCTCGTTCTCACATCATAACAAACGTACTAAACAAAGTTAGAATTCCCAAACATGTTACAGTTCCAACATCACCTAAGAAATTGCATATAAATTAATTTTAAAATAGAATGTCTGGTCATGAACAGGAGGACAGTGTTGATCTCTGGCAGATATTCGCAATCAAGTTTTTATTTAGACATAGAGACTGTTGCATTTCTTGTTCAGTTTTTAGACAAAATTCAAAACAAAAAAAAAAAGAATTTATTATTCACTACAAGAGAAAAAGACATCTTACCTTGACACATAAGTACTCCTCATGATGTGTGGTCTTCACAAAGCATGAGATCAAGATCTGTAAAAGATACAAGATAAACAAAAATCAAGCTTATGCAATGTTGATAGGTTGGTAACGCCAACAAGACACAACATTAGGTTGATGCTACTGGAGAACCAGTACACGAGCATGTACTAATGCAATCTAATATAAGATACTTGGTAACCATCGTGTTACACTTTTAGTTTTATCCTATCTTCAAACATATGTCGAACTACTACATAGACATGTTTCCGGTACACACACAATAATAACGTACTCTTCACATGCAACTGATAGTTATGCCGTATGCGCTAAGCACTATAAGACCATTCCAATAGATACAGACAGTATTATCTAGCATAAATATGCGAGGATAACATCATAAAAAGAAGAATAAAGATGAGTGAAAGACTAACCATGAGAGCTTGATTTTCAGGATTAACATTCTCAAGAAATACTCTCCTGTGCAACCTCTTATGTTCCACTTGAGGGTTTTTTGCCAAAACTTTGCGCATATCAGCAACTATATTCTGTATTTTGTGAGGACAAAAGATCAATTATCACCGGGAACCAACAACATATATACTTTGTCTATAAAGATACATAAGTAAATAGACTGAACTCTATCAACGCCTTACATTGATCTTGTTGACATCCAAATGACTAATAGCCAGATGTGTCTTGACACGCCAATGTGTTTTTTGTGTGAGATTTCTCACAACATTGACTGTGAACTTGTGGTTTGGAATGTGAACAGCTTCACGATCTTCACCTCTTATAATAGTAGGTGACCACCAACCCACATGCTGCAAGCACAAATAGAGAACCCAAATTAACCAAAACTAAACCAAAAAAGCACACAACTCTATGTAAAAGCACACGACCATATGTATACAATAGCGCGTTCAAGACTATAAGGTCCCACACTGCGCACGATTTACATTGTCAAGTATCTCAAATATTAATATCCTTAAAATAGTACTCCAGAAGCTGTCCTGTTGTTTGTTATATGATTTATTAGTTTTAAAGCAAACTTTACCTCAACAGTACCCGACACTTCATAGCCCTCAATCTTTGTCTGAATCCATTCGTTTGCGACAAACGGTCTGGTAGCATGAATCATTACACTCGAGAGGAAATTTGTGAATATCTGATGGCATAACAAAAATTATCAAATTCAGCAGCTCCTGCCGTAACAAAAAACTTAAAAGAAAACGAGGATGAAAAACATTATAGTAAACATACTAAAAATAATAAAAAATTAAAGCAAAACAAGCTAAATGGAAGCTTCTACAAAGCTTAACACATCTTTCTTTAGTATATATATATATATATATATTAAACTATACCTCACGACCAGCAAGAGTAAGCAACACAGTGCCAAGACCGCCAGCAGTGAGCCATTTCTGGGTAGAGAAACCAAGCAACTCCATGAACAACGCAACAGCAGCTACCCATACGGACGAGTATACAGCTTTTCCAGCAAATTGATATCCCATCTACCAGACAAAAGACCCTTTTTAAAATATGGAAATCATAATGGATAAAAGATAATATCACAGGAAAATTTTCACCATTTTGTGAAAGCTTTGAAGCGAATTTAGACTTATTAGCACAGTAACTCAAAAACTCAAAAGGATGATGAATATGCATTCTTGATATTAAAGTTCTCCTAGATTAACCAAGTTTTGAGCTCTCAAAAGGGAATTACTGAGATAAACAAAAAAAACTATTGAGGTATTGGTCACCAAAGTGACTACTAGAAAATAAAGCCCTCAAACTTAGAAATATACAGAAAAATGTATCACTGGTTTCAGTACAAGACGATAAAACAAGTTTGTAATATTAAAAAAATCCCAATCATCAACTGGTTATAACTATAAAATGAACAGAAACAAAATACCACGCTAATGAATCGAAAGAGACTCTTTTTTCCTTGAAGGTGATTAAAGACGCTAGCAATTCATAGCCCAGTACATATGGGGCGACAGTTCCTATACCGTATTACGTTACAAGGAGAGATTTAAGGGGTTGACAAGCATATAGCCCTAAAAGTGGTCATCTTTCGAATAAAAATGAAGGAAGAGCTTAAAAGTTATTGCCACGGGAACCAGAAACAATAGACCTTTTACTTTTGAAACAGAATATTACACTATTGTTTATATATAACCTCAGATACCTGCAAACTTCTCTCCCCCTAAACGCTTCGCAAGGTTGTAGCCCAAACCCAAATGAAAAGGACAGGAAGAAACTAAAAAGTAAAATGTTACGACCAAGTCAACATGTTCAATAACTGTCCTGTGTACTGTTGACACCAAAGTATCAAAAAAGATAAGGTCCAAGATCTGACTCTAAAAATGCTTAGAATTGCATACATTTCTTGGGTCACTTGAGCTGCTCGTCTCCGTGAAGTACTTGTGTGCTTGCTGGATTACACTGCACATATATAGATGCTGCGCTATTAATAAAAAACAGCCAAGCAATAAGCATTACAACTAGGTAAATAAAAAAACAAAAACAAAAAGCATGAACAGAATATTAAAAGTACTCGCTAAAGTTTAGCTCAATTCTACAAGACTAGATCAAGATAGTGCTACAGAAAAATAAATTGCCAACAACCTAACATGAGAAATGGATCAGGTAGTGCTGATGTGTTTCTCTCGAAATATGTGGAACATTTTTGTGTTAAGTCAAGCATAAAACCAATTTTTTTTAAAAAAGGCATAACATCATGGTTAAAGTTGTAGATAGAGGGAATGATCGATAATCATAGCATCTGCTTCGATAAATTAAATGATTGCAATGAGTATAGAACTTAAAAATACTAAGATAGACCTAAATAACACAGAATATGAGAAGACTGAGAATGCGAGAAGATATAAGTTCATGAGTCTAAATTCCACAGATTGACAGCACTTTTGAGAGTGTTAAGGCAACATAACAATTTTCAAAATGCAAAACTGCTGTTTTGCAGGGAAATAGCTGCCCGTGGATGAAGTATAAAAGCTCTAACATGTATGATAACTTAATTAGTAACACATAGCATGGCAGACTTCATTCTCAAGGCATGGATAAAAACGTAAAAAGTAAACAAAATCGCAGGGTTTTACCGCTGACCTAATCTGATAAGTGTCACCTACAGATTTTATCCTTAGCTAGATTATAAAATCCTGACTTGGGTTTTTATATAGAGTGTATTAGCTTAAAATTAGTTTTGGTCAATTAATTTTTCTTGAACTTTTAGTAAGAGTGTGAAACTGTTCAACTAAAACTGAGTGTGAAGATAACTGCAACCATTATGCATTAGAGTGCACATTTGATCTGCAAATAACACTCAATAAAACTCACCTTGATAAACAATAAGCAAAAGCCAGCACAGTTGACAACGATCTTGTAAAATTCACGAGCCGTTGCTTAACAATTTGGCTAGCTTCTGTAGGTAAAACGACTGGATCTAACATCCTGCGAGCGGAAATAAATTCCGTTAATGTAAAGGCATAAAACAATAGTACTAATTACTAAATGCAAAAATTATAATATGAAACAAGTGGCACCTGCAGATAATAGTTGCCCCGGTCCACAGGAGCAAAGGTTGAATATAGGAAGTTGTAACATAGTAAGTGCTACTCTTTTTCCAATTTTGGTCATTTTTCTGTCATATTCGGTAACAAGGTCAGTAAAGGAATCTGGATTACAAATGCAAAACATTTGAAAAAGACAGAAACAACAATTATAAAAATGCTTTACATGGAGGAATATGCTTCTGCATTGACGCACGAATGGGCCGAGACCCCATATTGCAAAAACAACAACACCAACTGCGGAAACAAACTTAAGCACAATAGGGCTAACTTGGATGGCATTATAAGATCTGCAAAATAAGATACATAAATAAAGTACAACAGGCCTTCGTCTTTGGATCATCCGCGAATGAAAAAAGTGATATAAACAACTTAGTTCTGCCTTCTTTATTCCATCAATCATAAAATCCAGATGCTAACTAGCCAAGAAAAATAAGTCTTAATGATAAAACAACTACAAACAAACACAAAATAACCTAGATTCCTATCCTAGTTGCGTCATCAGTCATCACAATTCACAACTGTACATGAAATTCTTACATAAAAAATACTAATTGCTGCCACATAATTTTTGGTTGTTTTAGGAAACACAAAGATATGCAGTCGCATTGCAAATAATTTTTTATGAAGAAAGAAATTCAAATTTGTAATGAAATTACTTCAACCAGTTCTAAAAGGCGAGCCTATGCGGAAATTAGACGGTAGGCAGAGATTAGATGCCTGGGTGTTAAGTGGTCATTAAGTGGGAGTAGGCGCTAGATGACCTATTTTTCCCTGTGCCTTTTGGAACACTGCTTGAAAAATTTACAACATAGATAAAGACAACTATTCAATTATAATCTCACTTTATTACACATGGATGTGGGTAATAACTTCCATGCCTTCACCTCACAGGGATTGACAATATGAACAAATTATATTTGGAACAGTTGATAAATTTTGCAAATTTCTTATAACTTTCCTAACAGAAGTTAAGAGATATTTGGTAGCTTGTAAAGATTTCCACTTTAAGTAGTGAATGGTACCATAGCAAATTGAATGTATTAGAAGTAACGACGGATGTTTTGATTCTGATTTTCATGCAAAACCATGCAACATAAGAATCTGCAAATTCTGTGCAAATGTTACTACAGTTAAAAGGGAAAATGTTACCTTGTCAATGCAACAGCGGCATTCTTAATATAGGTAAATTGGGACGAGTTGCTTGGAGTCAACAAAGAATAGCATTTTAATGAACTTTGTCTAGACTTGATGGAGCACAACGGCAAATATGCCCCTTCTGCAAGACGAATACTGAATGGATCCTGCCTCTGAAATAAAAATTGATTGTGAAATAATTGTAGGCAACAAACAAATGTTTAGTAGATTATCTCTTTGTCAAATTCACCTTTTAATCTTTTAGATTCTTTTGAACATAAACCTTGTCAAGTAGAGTTTCAGTTTTCAATTCTTTTATAAACTCGGAGATTCAGATACTCATTTGTGTTTTCTAAGTTCTCTTGAGTCTTGTCCCATTCAAAAGCTTAGAGGAATAGTGAAAAAAAAAATACTACTTTGAAATCTTACAACCAATGAAGCAAGTTTTACTAAACAAAAAGGGTATTACCAAAAAGAGGTCCAACACTTCAGAAAGCTCAAATCTGAAAACTCGTCCGAATGATTAAAATGTTCCCAATTTCTGATTTGTAAACTTGCATCAAAAATCATAGTGAAATACAGCCCAGTACTATATTTAACTTGCGATTTTGTCTCGCACATAAAAAGGGCACCAACCAATATACGAGCTGTAATAAATTTACACAAATTTACTCCAAGTCTAAATCTAGAACTCAACATCTGGGCGGCTACTGATGCTGGAAAGTTGTCCATAGACAATCCAATTCTAGCCTCTAGTTTAAACAAAAAGAGAAAACCCACAAATATTTAGTGGCCTGTAAACACCTAAAAAGCTAGAACACCCAATAGATCTCAGCATTGTTCAATTTCTTTTCACTTTCACAGTTGTGATTCTCTTTCCATCACCACTAGAATCATTCATCCATGTCTTAGAGAAACAAAACTCCAAGAAGATGCAAAGTAAAAAGTTACATAGGCAAGGATCAAGGTTGTAAAAGTCGCAAGTCGGTGACTAATTGGTGAGGTCGGACTGGAATTTTTTTCCGATTAATTTCTTTTCACTTTCACAGTTGTGATTCTCTTTCCATCACCACTAGAATCATTCATCCATGTCTTAGAGAAACAAAACTCCAAGAAGATGCAAAGTAAAAAGTTACATAGGCAAGGATCAAGGTTGTAAAAGTCGCAAGTCGGTGACTAATTGGTGAGGTCGGACTGGAATTTTTTTCCGATTAATCGGATTAGTCTGATCCGACTTCTTTCTTCTTCTTTTTTTGAAAATGTTACCTTTTCAAAATTTAGGGGTCTTTTTGAATTTTTTTTTTACTTTCTGTGTAACACTCTGAAAATTAGAAGATATTGGTATAGGTTTTAAAACTAAAGGACTGTTTATGTTAAAAGATCTAAGTTTTAATAAAGCAAACCTACTATTAGTACTATATACAGGCGGCGGCTTTAAAACAAAAAACACTGTATCTTCTTCTTCTTCTCTCTCTTTACTGTATTTTTTTTTTCTGAAACTTAAGCAAACCTTAATTCAATTAGGGTTTTTTGTTTTACTTCTCCGATGATCAATTACTTCAACCAGAGCTCAATTCGGGTATCATATGTCTTTAATTGAACCAATTATCCCCAAATTTGGGTTTTTTTCAGATTTCCGATTTTTTTTGGCCGACTTTCAGAAATCGGGGTCGGTGACCTCCGACTTCCGACTAGTCGGAGACTAATCCCGACTTTTACAGCACTGGAAAGGATAAGATAAATGAATATATTTCAGTCACCAATGAACCATACCAGAGCATGTGATGAAAAATTAGTCTTCACCAATTGAAATCTTCTGTGATGCTGCAAGATACAAGTATCCGTAAGAAAGGTACAGAGGAAAAACAACAAGGTAAAAATAGAAAGTAAAATTGACAACAATTATTTTATACCAGAATTTTTTTACTACAGACATGGTTTCTGCATATTCCTAGGTCGTGTACTTGCAGAGAACCGGAAACAGCCATCACTGTAAAATCTCTAATTCACTCCCAGAAGTTATTACAACTTTGAATGACGTCAGACAAGAATCATCTGACTAATGTTTTTCCAGGTTTAAGCCGACCAGATGTATTTTGTTAACTTCACCTCTCGTTAGACCTGCTATGAAATATCAAACGATTATGACAATATATCAGAAGAAAGAAAATCAACCAGATAACATGTGAAGTGGATGAAGAGACACAAGGATATTAGATTAGATAACAAAAACATTCAAGACTCTGGATATCAATAAGAACTACTTTCTGTGTATTAATAATAGAAAATCCAAAGGTTCAGACTCATGATTAAGACAGATTATATGTTTGAGAAACCCATTTCTAATGCTTACAAATTTCTATTTGTTTTACACTTTCACATATACTCGACTCATAAGTTGGAAGATGTAAATTAACAGTAATAATTTCTCCTCCACTTCGAAAAATTTCAAAGTTTGTGATACCAACAAAAACAACTTCCTGCAAATTGAAATATTCCCACGCGTTATACTGATTTTCTTTTTATATACTTGGTAGTATCATAGCCACAGTAAAGTACTTTTACTAGTTCTTCGTAATTCTTTGTTCAACAACTAAAATGGAAGATCAAATATGCCCTTTTCGAAACGGATACTCCAACTCTTTATGTTGCCAAAAGCTCCCAAATTCTCGCTCTCCAAATGCATACACGCAGACAAGATAGAAGAAGAATAAAAGAAGCAATCTTCTATGCTTCTCTCTTCTTTAAAACATGTTGGTGACAACTGACAAATAATAATTGTTATTTTTCTTGGGACTTTAACATCCAATCACATCTGACACACTAACTGAAACTCTTCTAATAGATACAGGCAATAAAATAGATCAGCGAACTCTTTAGCAGCACTCTCCACCGACTAATTTTTCCCTAACACTTTAACATTCTCTGAAATCACGTTGCTACTTCTAGTTAAAAGATGAAAACAAAGAATAGTTTTTATAACTTACACACTCCCATATAAGGCCATAAACCCAATTCAAAACCACAAAATGCCTAAATCATTTCAAGAAACTCTCTAGCATCAACACGTTTCCCAGAACCGGCACTATGTTATCTATAACTTAACATTTCTTCGCAATCACTATGCTACTTCTCGTAAAAAAAAGCAACGGCTCAATTCCCTATACCTAACACACCATTATTTCTAATTCATAACTGAAAAAATCCCTAAATCATAAATCACTCTGAACAATCAGGCTCAGCAAACTCTCCACGACCAACATGTTTTCCAAACCGACACTTTTTCATCTGAAGATTTAACATTTCTATGAAATCTCTACTCTATTTCTTGTAAAAATAGAACAAACAAACTCAAATTCCTTGGAATTAGGTGTCCTGCTACGTAACACACCAAAAACCCTAATTCAAAACCACTAAAATCCATAAACCATAAATCACTGACACCAATCAGGCTCTGCAAACTCTCCAGCAGCAACACATTTCTCAAAGTGCGAACCCGACACTTTTTTCCATCATTTCTCGAGTTCACCAAGCTACTTCTCGTAGTAAAACAGAATAAACAAACTCAATTCCCGGTACGTAACACACCAATATCCCTAATTTAAAACCAAAAATTTCCCAAACCAAAAATCACTCGCAATAATCAGGCTCGGAAAACTCTCTGGGGCTAACGTGGTTCCCAAACCGACATTTTTTCATCTTAAAAATTACTTTTCCATGAAATCCCTACTCTATTTCTCGTAAAAACAGAACAAACAAACTCAAATTCCTCGAAATTAAATTTCCTAGTACATAACACAACAGGAACCCTAAACAATCAGGCTCAAGTGCGAACCCGACAATATTTTTGTTTCATCTGAAACCTATCATTTCTCAAGTTCACCAAGCTACTTCTCGTAATAGACAGAATAAACAATATCAATTCCCTCCGAGTTACGTTTGTTAGTGCGCTAACACACCAAAAACCCTAATGAGTAACCTTACAAATCTTGTTCAAGATAAATTCTACACAATTATTTGTCCCTCGCACTTATTAACGATGCAATAAAAAAAAGGTACCTAATAACGTGAAAAAACTTACTTATTAGTTACTCCATTTCAGAACATATTTTGAAATAGTCAATTAGGTACACACAATTGGGCAAGGAGAAAACAAAGTCCTATTATAATAAAGTAAAAAAGACAATAAAGTATCGGCGAATGATTAACTGATAATAGATGATAAATAACCGTGATTGACCATCTCGTTGAGAATAATATAACAGGAGCTGGAAATAAACCCTAATTCAGATATACTAATAACAATTTGATAAAGAAAAATCAAGAGAGAGAGAGAAAATACCTTAGAGAGAGAGAGAGAAAGAAGATGACGAAATAATAAATAAATCAATAATTAGGGTTAATAATTAGAGTTTATCACGGCGGTGGGTAGCTTCGTCTGATTATTACGATGGCCTTTGTTTTGTTCTCGCCATAAAAAAATCCCCCATTTTATTTATTTGTCGTTAAAAATATTACACTTTTTATCCCTATACTAAAAGATGCTGTTATTTTTCAACCCCATAAAGAAATTTTACCCAAATTGAATAGATTACAGTAAAACCTCCGTCTCTATAAGAATACTCTATGCTCCATCTAGTTATAAAAAACTCCGGTCTCAACTCGGACCAGTTATAAATAATAATAAACTCTCTATTGTCATATTTCGTGAAATTTTGTAGCCCAATTAGTTATAAAATCACCTCGTTATAGTAATAAATAATACTATTTCATTATACACTAAATTTAGGATGTTGTAAAATACTTATATAGTAGTTTGTGACGATTACTGAATTTTTTGCGTTGCTACCGCATCTTTCAACTTACGCGTACATAATAGCTCATCGATGTGGATCTTCTTGTTTAACTAAAATTTTATAAATTCATTTGTATCTCATATAATTTAAATACTTGATAACAGGCACGACATGAGTAAAAATAGCACAAGCTTTGTTTGCATAGTTTTTTCTCATGATGTTTTTATTCAAATATGTTTAGAAAATAAATACAACTGCCTCCCATTATCTACATAGCTACAAGCCTTACAATCGAAAATCACCCCGAAAGTAATTATTCATAAATAATTATACAACTCAACACAACTTCAAAATCATGGAGTCATTTACAAGAATGATCTCCCAAACTTGGTACTGATACTTCAATTTCGAATCCAACAAGTCAAGCACCATCGTTCTTTATGCAGCAAATGAAACCTCGGAGACAACTTTGGCCCCCCTTCCCTTGGCCATGTATAACCCAACATGATGCATAATTTCCTAAGAAGCCAGAAGTGGATACCAAATCATCATAAATGCACAAGTATTAGTATAATGCATTCTGTATCAGTAAACGCAGAACAAATCGCATACAAATATGAGTTTAAGCGGAAGTTTATTGGCTTATGCAAATATGTAATAACAGTGTTGTTATATTTGATTTTGTATTGAAAGGTGAATATATATTCGATTAAAATACCAAAAAACAAAGATAAGTTGGTGTTTTCCCAATTTACAAAAAAGCTGCTATAGAAATTATTTATGTATAAAACAATGCAGTTCTACTGAATCTTAGGAGTTTTTGAAACTTTAACTTTACCAATCATCAACACAGAAGAAACAGACATGCAGCAACAAAATTTTCCACCTACAACCCTTTACATATGTGATGTAATACGACTAAACAAGTTAAACTTAGGAATCAACATGAGCTCTTTACTACTTCAATGGTAAACGAATCTAGTAAACGATATTTTACATTTAAACTTGATATACAAAATCAAATTTGATTTCATGTAATTTGTTTTTCATTTCCAGATGTGTAATCATAGAACACTACATTCCATAAAGTCGCCCCATTTTTTTTTTCTTGTAGAACCTGAACTCAAGCATTGCAAGGCAAAAAGGAAAAGGAAAATATTAGTCATTCTGATTGCAAGATGCTATACCTGTGGGTGAGCTAAAGCACCTTTGATGTTTTTGGAAACATGAACCGGAAGATCAAAGGTAGCACAGGCGGGGGAGTACACTACCACATCCTCTAGAGGAGGGAGAATACCCCGATTCCTTGCTGACAGAGCAGAACAGACAAAATCTAGAACACAGATGTCCGTGCATATTCCGACAACCAAAACCTTCAAACATTAACCCAAACCAAAAAGACAAATCAACAAAATATTCCATGTCCATTGTATTTGCTTTTTTTTAATATATTTGGTTAAAAAAAATCATTTTAGATGGTAATATTCCATCGTTTTATTTATCTAAATAACAACATAAGGGCCAAAAGATAACAAAACAAACTTAAAGTGACGTTGCAACTATAGCTTTCATCTTAAAAACTCACAACTTTAATCTGGTTGGCCTTGACCCAATCTACAAAGACATTGGAACCGTCTTTATTGATAGAACCGAGAAAACCATCAATACAATCCTTGCACCGTAGAGTTACATTAGGTTCACTTTCCAGCCACTGCAGCGCTGCAGGTAACAAAATAATAAATAATTGGAGTAAAAGAAGTTACTTTCATGTTACTTGGGATCATTTCGTCATATATAAACGTAGATTTAAGATAATAGTTAAACCAGTTTATATAAAAGTATAATATTATTTCACGTGATATAAACTTTCCACAGTGACAAACACTTACGGTATAGTTTCTACGTTTGGCTCGTTACAATACCAAAATAAGATATAGTTACTAAGAAAGGTAGCTTATCTACGAACTTGTTTCCTAGCATAGGTTTATGTATGCTTTTATAGATACTAACAATGGGTTGGTCCACAATCAACTTATTGCACTTTTATCAGTAAACAAGCTCTTTAGAAAAGTAAAAACACAATTTCTAACAAATTTTCACGATTATGAACTCTGCTCTTAAGCATACTTTCAACCCTTAGAAGTGTATAAAATAAGATAAAAGTACCTGGAACCAATTTTGATTCATCTGTTCCAGCAATACAATGAGGCGGATAAGGATGTTCGGGAACATCAGGATGATGAGAATCCATAAAGGCAAAAACCGGCATTTTCTTTTCACAAAACGAAGTTGCAAGCTTTACTGTCTCATCGACCATATTAGATATTTGTTTGTCTGGAGCTACTGGAGCCTGTAACAAATATATATTACAATAAATCAGGGGCAAGAGACCAAAATCATTATAAATAAACAAAGAGAGACATCTTTTAGCAAAGAGACTCTACTAAGACATCAATGTTGATTAGTGAACCAATAGGAGATATCAGACTGGTAAAGACTGTAAAGTGTTTGCTGTTATGAATAGTTTACATAGAACGAAATAAAAGGAGACAAAAGGAGAATCTAGCTTTTAGACTTATTTGATCTGTTTAAATTAAACTCTAAATGTCAAGTTATTGGATCGAGTAGTATACATTTTCATTTTTCAATCACGATTTATTGGTCAGCAGATGAGGAAACACGCAGGACTAGTAACCATATACAATAGAATATATGAAATTAGATGAAGCCAGTGAAGAAAAGATAAAGAAATGCCATAGAATATATTACATTGGATATTCTCTCACGATTAAACAACAGAATACCCATATAAAACAAAAAACAGAAAAGTTAATGGATTCTGAAATTAAATAACAGCAAAATCATTTTGAATAATGAACCATATATTACAAAAGTTATGTGTATCTGGGATATGGGAGCAAACAGCCGCCTTACATACTTTGTACTAGAATCTGGTTAATTATCTTCTTTGGCTTCTTATATAGTTTTTCTAGTACTATTTATTTTTCGATTGCACAAACAACAGAGTTTTTATAAACTCTTGAATTATATAGCATTGTAAAATAGCAAACTACAACTTTGTTGTCTATTAAATTTTCCCTAACCAACCCACAAAATGCACGCTAGTGATACGTAAACAACCAAGCAATCCAAAAGCATATATTTGCTATAGGCTTGGCTATTTAAGACCGTCAGGTTTTTTTGTCTAATGAGCCTATATGACATGGGATTAAAGAGGACCAATCACTTTCCACTTTGTATTGTATACGATCTTAAGAAATCTAAATAAAAGCAGACCTAACCATACTTTAAAATGAAAGAGTTTCCAGCCTTTCCACATCAATTTCTGCTCTTTACAGTCAAATAGAGTTTGTTAGAGCCCCACAACAATATATAAAATCCAAAACTATTAATATATCTAGTAATCAATTGCCTCCAAACAAATCTGTTTGGCTTTTCCACAATATTCAAGAAGTTTCATGTCCGCTCTTACAGTAAGAGAATTTATGTTTCCTTTTGTTGCAGTACGCAACTCAAAGGGCTTGCTCGGGTGCATCTTTTCATCCAAATAATTTGGCTTATTTCAGTCTCGATTCAATTATGGTAAAATTTCTAGATCTTTTCAAAAAAAATCCGCTTAATTTATCGTATCAAACACAGTAACATATAATAGTAAAAAGTTTAAACTAAGTTTAAAGGGCAAACCCACATGTTTTATTTGGGAATAGCATCAACTAGTTGTTTGGTTGCAGGTTCTAAGCTGGCCTTTCATTGGCTTATAAGCTACATACTGATAGTTATCCAGTAGATGTGCTTAAAAGCTGCCTTTATTTAGCAAATCAGCCCGCCTTTCAAGGCTAAAAAGGTGTCTCTTTTTTCCCTTTCCTGAATAATCTAGAAGTTCTAAACTAAACATAAAACCTCGCCTTTTTTCAAAAAAGCCAACTTATTTGCTTAAAAGCTGCAAAAAAATGGTCTTTATACATATTTTCAAAATCAAATGAACTAGTTGTTTGGTTGCAGATTCTAATCCGGTCTTTTCTTGGCTTATAAGCTACATACCGATATTTGTCTCACAGACGAGCTTAAAAGCTGCTTTTATTTAGCTAATTAGCTTGCTTTTTTTTAGCTAAAAAATCGTCTCTTTTTTCACTTCCATGACTAAACTAAATATTCTAAACTCTACATAAAAATTTAGCCCTTTTTCAAACAAGCCAACCTAGTTAAAAGCTGCAAAAACAGACAAACAGTCTTTATACATATTTTCAAGTGAACTAATTGTTTCGTTGCATGTTCTAAGCTGGGCTTTTCATTGGCTTATAAGCTACATACTGATCCCGCATACGAGCTTAAAAGCTGCATATATCTAGCTAATTAGCTCCCTCATTTAGCTAAAAAAGCGTCTCTTTTTTCCCTTTCCTGATTAAACAGAAAATTCTAAACTATGCGTAAAAAGCATAGCCTTTTTCAAACAAGCCAACTTACTTACTTAAAAAGCTGCAAGAAAACAAGCTTTACACATATATTTTTTTTAATTCTAATCAGGTCATTATATTCAAAAAACCAACACCTAAAAAAAACTAAAACAAACAAGATGAAAAAACTTGATCATAATAGTAGATTAGTAGTAACAATCATAAACGAAACGACGAATAACATTTGAAAAAATAACAACAAAGATATATAACTACTTATTGCATAAAATACTGAACACTCGGATTAAAAAGTAAATAAATATTAAATGTAGTAAAAAAGAGAAGGAGGAAAATTACGAGATTGCCAGAACCGACGGTGCAGAAGCCGTTAACGACGTCAACGATAACAAGACCGTAATTAACGTCTTCCGTTAAAGATAAAATCTCTTGTTGTACGGGTAACTCTTCCTTTAACTCATCAATTAATTTCACGGACACCATTGTTACGTTTAGAGAGAGAAAGAGAAAGAGAGGGATTTTCTGGTTTAATGTTTGTTGGAAACTTTACTTTACTTTACTTTACTTGACTATGATATTTATATTTTTATATATATTTGGATTAAATTACAAATAGCCCCTCGTAGTAAGTGATGTTTTAAATTAACTCCATATTTTAACGTTACTTTCGATTGATACAAAAATCTGTTTAGTACATTATGTCATGGGCTTTACCATTTTATTATTCAGTCTATCTATTTTCGTTTAATTTAAGGATTTTTCATCATAAATTGGTAAAATTACAGTCACTATATCTCATATCTAGAAATCTATTTGCGTTTGTTGATACAACTGCAAAATTAAGGGTCTATCATCATAATTTGAAGAAATTGTTGCAAATTTATTTTTTTACGGATGTTGATACAACTGCATTCAGTATATGATAGGTGAGAGAACGTGATTACATTTTTTAAACACCCGTCCTTCTAATTGGATGAGAATAGTTATGTGGAGATTTTAAATTAGAAAAAAAGATCGTTTACTAATATGGTAAAAGTCAATTGTAGAGGGTGTAGTAAACAATTTTTTCCCAATTTGTAATGTAATGAGTAAGTTTACGCAAACAAAAAGTTACATTTAAAGTGAAAAGATGATGTTATTAATAAGTAGTCTCAAACCCATACGAGTGGATTACGGTGCGTAAGTATCAAGGTACATCGAATAGAAGAATATTATAGAGATAAAAACTCATGTTTCAGTTTCGGAAATTGGGGTTGTTTTAAAATGTGGCATGTGGCATCAAATAAACTCATTGAAAAAAATTGGGCTTGTTTGAAAAAGTAATATAGGATGTGGGGTTAGATGCATATAACTATAGTGAATTGGTCTTATCTGCAAATGACTATGGTCCATGTGAGTTGTTTGTACTTTATTTATCCGCATATTAATAGGATAATCATGGTAATGAAGTCAAATAATGTAATATTTGTTTAATGGAGTAGATCGAAATGGATTAAAAGAATAGAGTAGTTACCACTGAGATATTGAAATATGAACCACTGACCATATTTTTGTCCATTATCCCCCACCAATCATTTAAATAAATCATTTTTCTTTCACGAATAGGTTATGCATAATACTACCTCGTTTTGCAAATTCTTGTTTCCTACATAACGCATGTGAATGCTAGCTAGTTATTTAGACGTTGAACGTTTGACAAAAGGGACACACTACTTTTCACATCAAAAGTATCAAATTATCAAATTATCAAATTATCAGAGCAACTGCATCGTGCTTTGTAAAATTCACTCCCTAAATAATAACACAAAAATATTTAAATTGATGTTAACTGACACAAATGCACTGTAACTTAGCCATCATCTAAACATCACAATGGACACGTTAGACATATGCAAGCAAAACCAATTTGTAGATTAGATATTGCATGAAAAGCTTTTGATAATCTTTTTTATTTACTTTGTCAAGTAAGTGAAACAGGTAACCAAAATCGTCACCTCACCCCCCTAACTCCCTCTCTGCAGTTAACAAGAATTTTAACAAGTGCCTATCATCATTACATTTAACAAGTAAACTAACTAATCCAATGTGACAAAAAAATTGACCCTTACATAACTTCTAACGCTATGTGGTGACTACATGATGAGATAAATCCACCGATATAGAGGTCATGTAAAATCCAGACCTTGCTCCAAGATCAGGCAGGCTAACCCAAAAGAGGCCAAAATGATTGAATTTTCCTATTTAATAGAAGTACTGATATCTGCCATTTACATACCTTTTGTTAAAATAAGTATATTGTTATATAAAGGTTCAATATATTCAATGTGTATCGAATGCAAGGTTTCAAATTTAACTGTATCATGTTACTTGTTCAAGAACTTCAATCAACGAAGTAGCAACCGTTACTTTTCAAGACTAATGGTCATTTACATTTTTCATTCAGAGATGCAATTTGAAACCTGAACTATAACTTGAGACATATTTTTAAGTAATAAATGCAGGTGTGACCTACAAAGAATTGAAAACAACTTTGCATCCGATGATCAGAATGGTGCATCTAACCATTTTGCAAACGGAAGTCTTACAAAGAGCGAAAATCATGAAATTCTGATGCACACTAGCTATCAAGAAAACGTATTGCTATGCTTTTTTGTTCGGTTGAAGAACCTGATTTATTCACCAGCATACCGAAGATAGGTTCTCAATCAACAAATTGGGGAATTGTGTTCATGCCAATAATCGATTTAGCTTCTATAGATTTTTTATGTACATGTATTAGCGGTTCTCGACGATGCCATTAAAAAAGCTGGGACTTGTGCAAACTACAATTTCATTCCAAAGTAACAAGTCTTTGTGCTAAAACAAGAAAGGGAAGAGAGAACTTCTATACATTAGACGTTTTAAACGCTGATCATCAACCTGAATAACCTGGTTACTACATTTGTGTTTTATTTTACAAACTTTAGTAGTACGTGTGAAATATGGTACTCCTTTACTTTCACTATACACCTTTCAAGAAGAACAAAAGAACAAAAAATTGGGAAAATAAAAATCAGCAATTTTTTTTCACTCCATAGCAAGTTGTTTATGGCGATCAAGGTCGTTCAAATAAGTCGTACAAGAATAATCGTCTATGTCGCAAGCATCCAATAGTACTGTTCGGCCAACACCGCACTTCTGTCTCACCTCTATCTCTCCCTCCTCTTCTCCTGTTAGTAGTTGCACAACCTGCATATATTTTCCAAAGTTAATTATAAGACTAGTTGTTCTTTTTTTATATAAAGGAAAAAAGAAAACTTGAACTTGGTCGTTACGTCTTATAGTTTCTAGAAACATAATTAGCTAATTACGAGGTCAAACTTCTTTAATGAGTTCTGTAAACATAGCTTGCAATATTAATTCTCAAATGCAAAAGAAATATTATTTTCCTGAGAGCTCATGTGAGATGTTATTTTCTTGTCAATTTGGAATAGTTATGTTCTAGATCACCATCCATTTTTCGGCTTAGCATCACCTTGTTACCGAGTGTTAGAGCTTGTTTGTCTACAACATTCAAGAAAATAAGTTGACTTATTTGAGACTAAGTTGGAAGCAGGGTTTCATGCTGCTTAAAACCTTATCTTTTTTAGGCCTGTTTAAAGAATAATAAGTTTCTATACCGGCTAGCGGATGCATTACAATTTAAAGACAAAAAGTAAATAAGCCAGGTCTAAAATCACCAACCAAATAAACTTCGAAGTGAAAACAGCAGCAACAGGAAGGGAATATTTAGAAATTATTTGTACCCGATACATGTTGGGGCGTAAGGTTGGCAAATGGTGAACGCATGCCAATGCTGTCCACATAACTCGTTTGATTTCGACAATATCATACGATTCTCCGAGTCGAGGGTCTGCTATGTCCTTTACATTATTCCTCTCTAGCAAGGGCTTTGCCTATAATTTAAACTTCTTAGTGCGGCAACTAATATAAGTTGTGAACATGTTTGGTTGCAAATTTTAAGGAAATGAGCTGGATTTTTAGGTACGCAAAAGTTGGGTTGGTCCAACTTAAATTTTCTAGCTTTTTTCAGGCCAACAACCCTGAGAACTCATAAGCCTAATGCAGTTCAGCTTTCAAGCAAAAGAAACTTGACCTTAAAGATGCAAGCAAACACACTGATTTTTTTAAAAGAGTTTTCCTTGACTATTTTATTTTTATATCTAACAGGAAGAGTTCATTAACCTAAACGTACCCACATCACAAGGCTTTGCCTACATGAATCAACTGCGCGACGTCCGGTTATAAGTTCCAGCAATAACACTCCAAATGCAAACACATCGGTTTTTTCGTTCACAATTCCATGCATAAAATACTCAGGAGCCATGTAGCTAAAACAATTCATAATTGTGAAAGTAAAACAGCTCAATTAATAAGCCTTTCAGAGTAGTGTGTACATTTACGAAAATAGATATAAACACGTCGGAATGAATCAATGGACTTGTTTTTCTGGAGATTTTATTAAGATAAGCTAGAGTCAATGGACTTGTTTTGTGGAGATTTTTAAAGAGATAAGCTACCTTATTAGTGGACTAGAAAAAGTTGATCATACTTATTGACTTCAAAATTCAAACTTCTTTATTAGCAAAAAACAAAATGAAATTCAAGCCTCTTCAGGCCAAGAAAAGAAGAATTTGTATTATACCAGCTTCTGGCCTCATAGCTAATTTGTATTGCACCAGTTCATGTACTGATTCCAAACGAAGATTACGTGCTAAAATAATACCCTAGTTACTTAGCCTTACCCAAAAGTACCCTCAATGGGGTACATAACGTGTTGGACCCATTTATCAGGGAGCCATTTTGCTAGCCCAAAGTCGGATATCTAGCATGAAATCAAACAGTTAGAAAGTTGTATTCCAAAATAAAATTTGGATCTCAAAATGGCTATAGATCCAAAACTTAACCTGAGGTTTGTAGTTTTCCGTGAGTAAAATATTTGAGGCCGTGATATCTCTGTGAATTATGCGTCTCTGGCATTCGGAATGCAAATACTTCAAACCTTCTGCTACTCCAAGAGCAACCTTAAACCTTACGTCCCAATTCAGACACTCGCTTTTACCTGAAACACGACATTAATCTTGTTTAGCAGTTACATGAACAAAAGAAATAAAGTTTGGAAGTTTGTTTTTTGTCGAAGCTGTTTCCAATTAATTGGACTTTTGTTTAAAAGTTGTGGTCTAGGGGATTGATAAAAACGCATTGAAAATAAACTAACAATCATAAAAAAAAAAATGTTAAGGCTCTCATAATAATGCAGTTGGCCGACCAGCTCAATAGGTTAGAAAATTTAAGCGAGAATAACCAAAATATCTCCAATACTCAAAATTAGAGTAGTATAAAAGCTGCATCAATAGGAGCCCTTTCGAATAAATAAATAGAATTAAGGCGAAAATAATTTGGCACCATGAAGGACAGAAGCTAGGCTTCCAATAGGAGAGAACTCTAGGACGAGATGTAAACCACCATCAGTGCCAAATCCGATAAACTTAGCAGCATTTGGGTGGTTTACGTGAGCGATGATTCCGAGTTCAGATAAGAAATTTCCGACTCTATTTTCTTCTTTCTTCCCCTTTTCCGTAATTCTTTTTACCGCGACAACTTCGCCATCAGACAGGTGTCCTTTGAAAACCTCAGCATGACCTCCTTTTCCAATTAAGTTCTCTATCAAAGTTCATAATGAAAACAATAAACAGATATTTTGTAATGAGTAGTGATATAAGAAGGGACAGATTCCCATATTTTACTTAAAACCTTACTCTCATTATGCGTTTTACTGTAAAATTTTAAAGCATACAAGACTTTGTTCTGCACTATGGAAGACGGAAACTAAACACCACTGGATGGTTTCAAAAAATCGTAATTGGTGTGAATTGGTGCTGAAGTTGATTGTTTCTTGAGTACTCCAAATCATAGAAATCTTAGGTTTTGTCGTAGTCATATTTTATTTCCTAGTTGCATTATGTCAAGTTCTTAAAGTAATAATTATACAAATTTGCCTGCAGATTTTAAGCAAAAAAGTTCCCTTTTATCAACTGAAAAAAATAAGTCAATTTTCAAGCTTATAACTTCTAGTTTATTGCGGCCGTCCCAAAGGAAAACTCAGCATAAAAGCTGAAGGTAAAATGCACGGCAGCTTAATAGTAAAGGAGATAATTTTTTGAAATCGAAGAGACTAACTATATTCAACTCAAAATATGTAGTAGTGGTGTTGAATTTCTAACTTCTCTTTATTTTCAAGTCCATTTCCAAAAATGTCACTTTCTTATCTTGCTTCCAACCTTCAAAACAGCATATTATATATCACTTTCAAGGAATTGCCATAGAAAAGTCTAAAACATGTGAAAGATTAGTTTATTCACAACAATTTATATGGACAATAGTATTAAAGAAAGATGAGTAATAAAAAAACTGCAGTACTTCTTCAAATTTCCAATTCCATGTTCAAAAAAGTCACATTCTTATACAACTTGCCAATTTTTTATAACAATCAAGCTTATATCTCTATATCAAAGTTCTCCATAAAAAGTCCAAATGATGTGAATAAGTTAATTAAGGAATAGCTTTCGTGTTAAATGAAAAAGAAGAGGTTATTTTTATTCTACATCACTTTCTGCAAGAAAAAACTAAAAAGAATTAAAGAATGATTCAAACTTTCCGCTCTTACCATCGCTGAAATCGTCAGTAGCAGCCACAAGCTCTTCACAACTGAAAATCCTCCATGAAGACTTCGGTGCCACGTCATCACCACGGCCAATATCATCATCTTCGCTATTTAATTCTTCTCTCAAACTCCTCGTATTTACCCCATTATCACCAGAAGAAGACACTAAGGGAAACGAGTAAAACCGCCTTATGGACTTTCTCCTTATGTTGAAAAACAGCTTTCTCAAATTTGGCCCATGATTCTTTAATGAGAAGCTACGCTTAACTATTAATTTATCTGTCCCCGAGGAGCCCTTGATACTGTCATTTGTGCTATCGCTACTAACACTGCTGTTGATACTCTCACTTCTGCTATCACTACTAACACTGCTATTGTCAGAGTCTGTTCCCGATATAGGAATCTCTAGTACGCCTCGTGGAGATGTTTGTTCGACGTTGTTTTCATTTTGCTTTTCCATCTCGTTGTGTATCTCAGTTTCCATGACCTCTTGAGTTTCTGCAGTTAAAGAACTAGTTTGTAATTCAATTCATTAAACCATGGCAAACCAAGAAATATAAATTTTTGTTCCAGTGATACGAAACAAAAGGTGAAAATAGTTTACAAGCCAATGAATAAAAAATCTTGTAAAGAAATAGCAGTTAAAGAAGAGAAAGACTTACATAGGAATCGCATTCAATTTGAGTTCATTCATGTTTACACTAGCTTTTTCAGGCATTAAGAAAATATATTAAGGACTTGTTTAGTTAATTAGTTGCAGCTTGCAGGCTTCAAGAAAATTAATGAACATTTTTCGGTTGAGAAAATTTCCGGGGTTCATCTGGTTTATATATCTAGTTTTATCAGGACAACTAAGCAAAAAGTAAGCTTTAAATTAAGGTGAAAACAGTACAACCAAACAAACAATTATTTTCCATAAAACTTGAAACCTGGTTATTAGACACAAGATAATTAAGCATTTAAAGAATAACTGGAAAAGAAAAGTGTACCTGTCATTTAGAGGACTTGTGAGCTTCTTGAGATTCTCAACTTAATTTATGACACCTTATCTTATATGACAATAATGATGATATAAAAGCTGTGACGATTTATTTTGGTAGTGGGAGTTACTTTGGTTTTTTGAGTTTGGTGTTTTTGTTATGCTTTGTTTTGAGTGTTAGGCGGGAGTTAACCAACTTAACTAGCAGAGGAGAGTGGATTTTAACGAATCCAACAAAGGGAGTACAAAAATATAAACAAACTACTTTATGTAAAATATTCATTGTATCTCTTGGCCTTTAGTTGCACTGCTCCTTATACTATCAAAATTCTAACAGTATTAGTTTCCAAGTTTTGAGAAAATTGCCGATTTTCTCACTGGATGAAAACTCGTCCTAGATAAAAAAAAAGTGGTATTAGTTCTATTTTTATGTTAAATATTTTGGGGAATGTGAGAAAATATGTTAAAATAACCCATTAATCTCCAAGTATTAAATATGTCATGATAACCGATAAAGAAACTATTACGATATAAAAATGAAAGACATTAGGAGAACAATAAAATCGCAATGATAATGAAAATCAAATGAATGCCACTCCGTATTAAGTCGTGCTAATACTATTCTCCAAATATTGTACCTGCTATTTATTTTCTCAATAAAGCTAAAAAGACCAAATAGTATTTAGTTCGACAATGAGATCTCTAATGTAATTTGTCTTAAAGCTTTGATTTGTATCGTACTTTTGTCACATCGTCAAATAATTTGTTCTGCTAATCTTATTATTGGCTATGATGGCCCTTTGAATTTATGATTCTTGTCAATAAGGTTCACATATTCTAGTCAACGGAAGTGAAAAGTAATTGACTAAACATGAAATTTAATTGGACGAGGAACTTTAAAATTTTGAGTGTCATTTCCTTTTCAGTAATCTTTGACTTATCTTAAACAAAAGAAATATATTGTTCTTGAATCTCGACTCTCTTCTCCACTTTGTTGCCTATTTTTTTTTTTTATCTCATTTACTAGCATCTTTGTATATTTGTTTTTAATCTTATTAAAAAGTATCAATGGATTTCACATATTCTCTTTAACAATACTCGAACCATACACCTCATATTTAATAGTGCAGGATCTAACCCATTAGACTATTTATAATGGGTTGTACCTCTCATACTAATGATATCTCTTGAAACCATGCATATTATATATAAAATCATCAAAGACCTGGTTACCCCCCTCCTTTTATCAATATTTTAGATTAAGTGAATTCTTTCCCCACGACATAAATTTAAATTGATAGATTAATCTATATTCTATAGTGCTTTAATTTCGGTAGTTAAATTTTGAAGTCATCATGCATGTGTGATATGTGAGAACTGAGAATCATGAGTTGAATTGATTGTAACGGGTAACCACTTATTCGCTTCCTAGTTTTTGGGTGCTTTTATTCTAGCAAATTTTGCTTTGGTAGTGTTTTAAATACAGTTTACGAAATTGTAAATTATACACTCTTTTGATCACCAACGCTTAACAACAAAAAGTGTACGTCTGAAACTTTGTTGAAGAATTTGAATTCGAAAATAATCATTTTTTATAAGTACTTTTAAAGTATAACCTAAACTTGAATCGCCAAAACTCCAACATGGGTCAAGTGTTTGTCTCATTCTATATAATATACTTGCTGCCTAATTTAGTGTAAACAACACTAATATTAGCTATTTTTTTTTATGATTTTACGCATGATTTCTCAGGAATATGCACATTAAACATGGCTTTAGACAACCAAAGTATAATGATTAACGAGCTAGTATTTAGCTCGATTTGGTTCAATATATTGTTTGGAATTTGTATATAGAAACCAAAATCCATTCACTTTTTTTTTTTTTTTTTTCATTTGTCTTTCTAATTTCCCTGAGTTACATATAAATCAATACGTACAAGTTTTCAATTTGGATTCTTTCGTTCAGGCTTTTTAGTTCTTGAAGCGAAGACCTGTTATTGAAGTAGTTATCTTTTTGTAGTAAAAAGTAAAATCATTTTCCAAAGGATACGATTAAGTGGAGAAGTTTTGTGTATCGAGTGGTTGAACTAAACTTGTTCAATGTTACTTTACAAAATACATACACTATGCATGCTTTATAAAGTATATATACATATAAAATTACATAGTCAAAATTCATAGTCCACCAACCTCACCAACGTCATTTCAGTGCCCTTTTTTAACTGAACTACTAAGATCATACGTAGTCATCAAGTTCTTCAAGTCAAACGGTGGGTAAAGGATATATAAGATTCATCTTTACAAGGATTGACAAATTAAAGAGATAATAATCAGCTTAAACTTTTCAAAATTTTACACCAAAAGTAATCTTATGCACACAGTTTAATATCGCTAAGTACAAAAAAAAACAGAACAATTAAATGTGTTGGCTCATGTTGGTATTACATTGGTTTATGTTTTCAAAATTTTACACCAAAAGTAATCTTATGCACACAATTTAATATCGCAAAGTACAAAAAAACAGAACAATTCAATGTGTTGGCTCATGTTGGTATACATTAGTTTATGACAGAATTAGTGATCACGATTTTAGTTATATCAACCCATTTTTTTTAAAGTACTTAACTTGTTTGTGTATATGATCATGTCTCTCTTACACAAATTGAGATTTCATATATATGGACCGGTATAGTGGTATGTTATCTTATTTGTTTTACATTTCAATATTAAAACACACAAAACTTGAGCTATGCCATTTGGCTGTCATTCTATTTCAAGTGTAATAACACAGGTATGGTTCTTCTTTTCTGCTTATATATATCAAGTTATGAACAAAAAGATGAAGCGCCAAATGCTATAAAAGTTATTCTATATAAATTGTTGTACTTTGCACTGAGCCTCTGGATTAACTAAAGATTAAATTGTTATAAAGGGTGACAAAATGGTGATTATTTCATCTTTTTATAATTGGATTTAGTTGGCTAATTTTGAAAAAGTGGGGAACCAACCTTAAGGAAATGCAGTTGGATATCAGTTTGTTGTCTGATTACGTTATACAAATGCATTAACTGTTTGGTGGTTAAGCTGGTAATCTTCCATTTGCCGGCCTTGGCCCATGATTATTGGGAAATTATATGGTTATATATAGCTAAATAAATAATTAAACTTGCTTATTAGTCTGTTTATTCTCTGATAAAGAAAATTGAATTGTTCTAGATTTGATTTTAGTTTTGAAACTTTAAGGTGGCAAAATTACGCATGCCAATATTGCCAAGTAGTACTCCTATAAATTTTCCTTCGCCCCTGTATATTTTTACAAAATATATATATTACGGTATGCTACAAGTTCGGTATGGTATGCAGGCCGGTCCGGCGGCACCCTAAGATGTAAAACAATTTAGATGTTTTTTTTAACTTTCTCTGAAAAAATTTATATCAAGATATTAAGAAAAATCTCAGAAAAAATACAAATTTTGAGCTATTTTGGTATAAAAACAAAGTATCGTATTTTACATTACATAAAATGACAAAATAGACCATCAAATAATGTAGGTTCTTCGTATATTTTGATTGTATCACGGTGTAAAAACGACATCTTTCTGCAAAAAAAAAAAAAAAAACTTGTCAAAATTAGTATTCTTTGTTAATTTATCCTACATTTTATATTACTCATTTTTTTTATAAATAAAATCCGTTTCACTTAAGTTTGATATCTTCCGTTATTCTTGCCAATCTAGACACCACATGGTAAATTTATATTATAGCCGTGGAGTCGTAATACCAACTATCAATAATTTTCATCACCTAAATAAATTGTGGAAATGGTTATGTTTTTTGAAAAATATTCACCTGAATAATTAGTTTATAGTTTTGAGAGAGGGAAAATTATATTTATTTGGAAATTAGCAAATTTGCACCTGTTGTGCTTGGCTTGCCTTTATGGAGTGGAAGATTTGTTTCAGGTGGCTTTAGCAATCTGAAGTAGGAGACGAAATACAAGTATGTCAAAGCGTTACTTAGTATATAAGATAGATAATCAAATAGAGAAGAAAACATGGAAACAAATAAATTTCGAAAATAACTGAATTATCATTTTCTTAAAACTACGTAGACTATCGGTGTAATAACTCTACAAGAAGCAAATTTAAACCACATCCGAATACTTTCTCTTGTTACAATGGTGTTGTTAGGCAAAGACGGAACGACATTTCACGAGTCACGACGCTGTAAAGCGGCGATGTATGATGGTCATGGCTCAGAGACTCACTGTACACATTGATTATACACACACTCTCGTTGAGATCTTAGAGATCGTGCTTTTCTTTTCGATAAAACCTTTCTATATATCCATCTCCATCTCCCCGTATAACTACAACAAAACTACAAACTACAATTAAAGGCACATACTAAAAATTGATATGTTAAGAACTATAAGGACCATTGTGAAATGATTTCACAAACATAAAACGAGGCAAATGCAAATTCCCCCATGAACTATGGATAGTTTGTGAAAAAACCCATGCATTTTTAAATATGATCTACCTTTACAAAGTAAACTATGTGACTTTGTAACTAAAACTCGTGTCCATCTGAAAACGAAAAAAACTTTATGTTACATGGTATGTTTTCAATATCTCTTATTTTATTTTATGCTATGTAATATCTTCACGTTTATGCAACTAAAGCAACATTTTCTTTTAAATCAAACAACAGAATGATGGGTCACACCATATTTGGTGGTGTTAAGAAATCAATTTCTGTTGGAATATATATTATCTTTTTTGTGTGTAAAAAACCACTTCAAATGATTTTTTGACCTTGTATACCTCACCTAAATAGATTTGTATATTCAGACAAATAAAACAAGAAGTATATATTAATATAGAACAATCCGCCTTTATTACAAGGGTGATGATATATGTATAAACTTTTTGACACACATTAATGCAGAGACTCCATAACGGCCGTTTGATTAATGTATAATGAGGTAGATCAATAACCTTCATCGATCATCCAGGGACAAAATTAAGTGAAGACCACCGGGGATCACGACACCTTCCGTAACTCCAAAATTTATGACTTTTTTCAAATTCTATCATCTATATATTCTATTAAAATCTGTAAGAAATATAATTTGCCACCTCTGAATTTATAACTTTATCCAATCATTAGTTTTTATGTAAATTCGACACCCCACATGCAATATAGCTTCCGACTTCTCCTATATATGCAGTCATATAGTCTTTGGGTATGCTCAATTGCAATATTAAAGAATCCATCGTTTCAAATCAAAAAATAGTTAAACTTAAGGATGCCACTTTCGAAATATCCATACTTCCAAATCACAAAAAGCAAAATACTCTTTCGGTTCCTACGTGCAATTTTAACCGCTCAAAAACTTGTATCAAAATTGTCGAAATTAATTTTTTTTAAAGTTGATAATATAGTTCAAACGTTAAATTTTACTGCTAGATTTAAAAAAAATTAATTTAGATAATTTTGATACAATTTATAACCCGCAATTAAATTAAATGGGAAACGAGGTTTTAAGTTTCAGTAAAACAAGACTTTCTCTCTCTACAACAATGGCGTTGCTAGGGGAAGACGGGCGAGGTTACGAGCTGGCACGGCGGTTAGAGAGCGGCGGAGTATGGCGGTCGTGGCTCGGAGACTCGTTATACGCCGCCTTCGTCCACTCTCTCTCTTCTCCCGCCACGTGGGAAGCTTTCATGAGCCCAGACGAGTCCAAAACTAGGGCTCAGATCCTTCTCCAACTCAGAGCACGTGCCCTTCTCTTTGATAAAGCTTCTCTCTCCCTCTCTACTCCCGCTCCCGCTTCCGCCATCAATTGCCTCTCCACCAATTGTACGTATCTATTTATTAATCCGTCCGTCCCTTTATTATTGATAGTTTTAGGGAATATTAAATTTAATAAACTGTAATGATTCTACTATTAAGTTACTCCCTCCGTCCCGCAAAAAATAGTTCAGTTAGGGTTTTCATGCGGTTTAAAAAAAGTTGGCTAATGCTCTTAGAAAATGAAGTTCTACTACAGTTGTCTCTAATTTAATTGTAGGTTCAAGCATTAGTTAAAAACATTAAGTGATTGTATAGATAGATCGTAGACGTGTTTAATGTTTGTTGTTTCCAGATTAATTAACGAGGGTACAAATTGAAAAATAATGGTTTAATAAGCTCAGACGAGTCCAAAACTAGGGCTCAGATCAACCTCCGCTCAGAGCTCGTGTCATGCTCTTCGATAAAGCTTCTCTCTCCCTCTCTACCCCCGCTTCGCTTCCGCCATCAATTGCCTAACAACTAAATGTATGTATCTATCTATTATATCTATATATTAATCCATCTGTCCCTTTTTTAGTTTGAGGGAATGATGAAATTTAATAGACTGTAATGATTCTAGTTGACTAAAATAATACTCCGTACTTTCTCTCTCTCTTTAATAGCCTCACTACTAATTGTATGTATGTATCTATATAGAGAGAGTAATCCCTACGTTCCAATTTACATGTACAATACGAAACTACATGCAATTTTGGGCGCGTTTGGTATCGGTTTTTTTGTCAGAAAGCTGCTTTTGAAAAACAATTAGAAAGAAGCTTGCTTAACAAGAAGCTGTGTAATGTTTGGCATTATCTAAGTTTTTTTACTTATAAGTGACAAGTGACTTATGACCTATTTTCGTTGATAAGTGATATTTTACTTTTTTTAGGTTGTAAATGACTTGTAAATAAACAAACTGATTTTTTGAAACCTTTCTACTTTTTTTTATGTGAAAATTCTAATAAAATCCTCAAATTCCTAGCTTCTATGTTTTTGAGCGTTTTTGACCCAAAATCTAGGTTTTGATAAGCTAGAAAATGCTAATACATGGAATGCCCATAGTTTTTTTTTAAACTCAAACAGACAATTTGATGTGCAAATAACAAAACGCACTCTCTCTCTACAACAACTATTGCATTGCTAGGTGAAGACGGGCGAGGGTACGAGCTGGCACGGCGGCGTATGGCGGTGTTGGCTCGGAGACTCGCTATACGTCGCCTTCGTTCACTCACTCTCTTCCCCCGCCACGTGGGAAGCTTTCATGAGTCCGGACGAGTCCAAAACCAGGGCTCAGATCCTTCTCCAGCTCAGGGCTTAGGGCCCGTGCTCTGGTCTTTGATAAAGCTTCTCTCTCCCTCTCTACTCCCGCTCCCACTTCCGCCATCAACAACCTCTCTACTAATAGTATGTATCTATAATCCATCTATTATATATATAGTAATCGAATAATTATACTCTCCTCCATATGTCCAAGTAGTGAGGACAAAAAATCAGTTTTGTCCTGTACGTATATATATAGTAATTGCACAAGTGTGTAAATATATAGTAATCGAATAGTTATTTACACAAGTGAAACTGAAATGCAGTTTTGTCCTGTAGTGTTTTCGTACTCACCCTTACAAGTAGGAGTGTAAGCAGTGTGTGCATATAATAACCCATAGTAATCCATATGTTCCCAATTTACTTGTTCAATATGAAACCACGTGGAATTTTGAGCGCGTTTGGGATCGTTTTTTCTGTTGTCAAAAAACTACTTTTGATATATAGTGAGAGAAATAGTTTTGTCCTGTAGCGTTTTCGTCCTCATTACTTTCACACCTAGGAGTGTAAGTGGTGTGTGCACATCATATCCCATAGTAATCCCTTTGTTCCAATACAAAACTATGTTGAATTTTGGGCACGTCTGGTATTGGTTTTCTTTATTTACAATATGCTTTTGAAAAGCAACGAGCAAGATTCTTGCTTAAAACAAAGCTGCATAATGTTTGCCACACCTAGCTTTTTTTTACTTATAAGTGACTTATGACGTATTTTCGTTGATAAGTGATATTTTACTTATTTTAACTTGTGAGTGACTTGTAAATAAACAAAATGATTTATTTGAAAACTTTCTACCTTTGGTAATTTTTATGTGATAAATCTAAAAAATCCTCAAATTTCTAGCTTCTACGTTTTGGAACGTTTTTGACCCAGAATCCAGGTTTTGAAAAGCTAAAAAAACACTAATATACGGAACACCCATGTTTTTTCTAATCAAACAGACTCTTTGATTTGCTCGTACCTAAAGCGGCAAATGAAATTTCAAAAGTTAGTAGCACAGAACAAATATTAAAGTATTTTGTTAGATTTTAAAATTTTCGATATCGACAGTAGATTCAATTAATTGGACGCAGGGATTTTATAGTTTCTCACCTCTCTATATTTTACAGTTTAACTTAGTTACGTATAGCGTTAATTAGAGTTTTTCTATGTTAGCTTTATGTCTGATTTACCAGTTTTCTCCACTTATAGTAATACTAATACGATATCAAACTCTACTCCGTCCGTTCCACTCTTATTGTCCATTATTCCATTTTGGAAAGTTCCCATTTAATTGTACAATTACTAAATTACTTGTAAGTACTCTCTTGTGTATTTACAATTATACCTTATCCGAACAACTCTTGGAAATTTAATTAGTTAACATAATAAGGGTAGGCTTGGAAAAAGCATACATAAAATGTGTCATGATTGCCCCCTTAAATTGAGTGATTTCCAATGGAGGACAATAAAATAGGAACGGATGGAGTATTATTTGGTTATATATTACACCTTGTTCTAATTAAGTAGATTTTTAACCTTTTGTATATAAAGTTTCTGTGCATTGTTGTATTACCTTTTCTTTTCCATTCCGTTTTTTATTATAGAAATCTTTAAAGTTCCGAGATGCTATGCCGTTATAATCCGTCTGGAATGGGTGTTAATCATACGAGAGTGTAATAAAACATTCATGATGGTGCGAGGAAAGAACAAATACTTTCCAAAACTTTAAAACTGATATTTTTAAGAAATCTATTACCCGTAGAACACTTAACTCAACTTAGTTATCTTAAATTGTGAAACTTATGTTTTTTTGTGTAACTGTTAACACATTAATCACTTTGTATTTCTCAGATTTGCAGCTGCATGGTGATGACGTCTACTTTACGTTAGAAGGCTGTGTGCCAGACGGATCACAACAGGGGGGTGTTGCTGCTAATCAGACAGCGATCTCCAAGGTCTGGAGCCCTCATTGATTTTTTCAATTATTTTTATTAAAATTTCACTCTTCATTGGCATTTCAAGGGTTTACCACAACTTGTTCTTTGCAGTTGATGTGAACTGGCATTTGGGAGATTTTCTTTTCTTTTTTTAAACAGTTTTTCTAACCAATTTGTGCTATGGCTACTAGTCTGATACATTGCCTTGACCGATTCTTGGCTTTTTTAAAGGTTTAGACTGGGATCTTTTTTAAAGGTTTAGACTGGGATTGATACTTGATAATAACTTGAATTGGGTTTATGGAAATTTCCTTTTATCTATTTTAAAATACTTAGCAGTGCTGCATTCAGCTTGGGATATAAAATGGCATTATGATGTTTTGAGGTGGTAGTAAAGACTTTTTTCGAATTAAACACCGAGATTCGTAAACAATCATTATATGAGTATTAGTGCTGATTAGAAATGGTTAGTTCGTTGTTTTGGGTCCTTTTTTAGACTCAAGGATCATGTATAGTGTAAGAGTTAGTAGGGATTTAGAAGAACGTAATGTATTTATAGTTACACTGTGGCAATTCGAAGTAAAAGAGGTGTAGAAGATAGTGATCGGTGAGATACTTTTCATTGGAACAGAAGAGTTATTATGTTGAAAGTGTTGACTAAACCTGAAAACTCTAGTTAACCAGAAGTGCCTGTTTTTGTTAACCTAAGTTTGTTTTCTAGAATTGTTTCTTAGACTTTGCTCTTGCACCTTTTGAAAATTGAATGCTTGTTGTTTTTCCTTAAGAATTGTCTCGTAGATGTTGCTGTTGTATGCAAACCTCTGGATATTGCATGTGTATCTTCTGAGCTATATATATGGAAGCTTGTCATTTCCATTTGGATGAGTAAATTGACCTTACATTTCTGCATAGTGGGGGTTGTGATTGTAAGTGACTTTTGTGAAAGTCAAAGCATTGTTTCGTGTGTTTGGCTTTTACAGTGAAGTAAAGTTTGGCGATATGAGATGGGTGTGTGTTGATGATATAAGCATATAAGTTTCTTCTTTTTGAAAAGAGTGGTGATATAAGGAGAGACTTTTTGACAGAGACTCTCGCAGAGACTCAATGTGGACCATCAGATCATGTATATGAGGGTAAATCAATGATCCACATTAAGTCTCTGCGAGAGTCTCTGTCAAAAAGTCTCTCCTTATATCACTCTTTTGAAAAAGTTAGTGGCCAATAAGATAATAGCCTCGTATGAGGAAATCTATGCATTGTTTTAAATTCAAAGGACTGGACTTTGTGGAGCTACTTTGAACTTCATTGGGAACTTGATACCATTTCTCAAGCTTTGCAAGCGACAGAATGGATTTCTTAGGTGTAGAATGAGAGTGGAATAAATCAAAATGTAATCACTTGTTGTGAATCTCTGGAACCTCCTACGAAAATCATGTTTTGGTTCTAATAAAATGTAATCCTGGTGATTGCACATACCATAAGTCCCATTTTTTTTGCAACCCTCTAACCCACATATGCTTTTTGGGCAAGTAACCCACATATGTTGCTATGCCTTCACAGGAGTAATTTTAAAATACCTAAGATCAATTGGTTAAAATTAAATGAAATATAAAGACAAATTTATATTATGACTGTAAGTATTCCTTTACCATACACTTTTCTTTCTGACTGATCTGCTCGCATGATATACAGGCTCGATCGAAAGCACCTGCAAGAGCGTCATTTAGATACAATGAAAAAGAGATGGATTCCATCTCCCAGAGGTTCAGACAGGAAGAATTTCCTGAAAGTTGGTACAATCAGTTCTTTGATAAATATAGATCGGCGTATAGGTTGCCAATGGGAGATCCTGAAATGGACAAACGTTCGCCTGAACAAATGTCTACTTATCTTAAAGTTCTTGAAAAACATAAGAGAAGACGAGTAGCTTTTAGAGAAGACGAAACCAATCATATAGAGAATGGATCATTGAGAAACCCAACTCCTATACTAAATGACAATGATGATGAAACATACCTTTTCCCAGAAACAATGTTTCCTTTGAACTGTGTTCCTGATAGTGCAATTTCTTCCATTAACAGAGTGGGAAAGTTCTTTAAAGTGGATAGTAATGGTGTTCTCGATACCTTACCAAAAATGGTGACCAAAAGCCCTATCATGATCGAGAGGCTTGGTATTAGGCCAGATTACCTTAAAAATGGATCAGAAGGAAATAGGAAACTTCGCAGTCATGAGCAAGCATCTGAGATATCTAAAAAGGTAACAGCTCGAATGCTTTATAATGTGGGTTTTCAAGTTTCTTCAGAAGTGCCAATGGGAGTTCTCTCTCAGTTGCTGAGCTGTCATATCCGCAAGCTGGGAAGTACATTGAAAACTCTTGCTGATAGTTACCGAAAAGAGTGTTCAGCAGTTGAATTAGTGAAGATGTTCCTTCAAACAACTGGTCATAGGTGATACATTCTCTCCTTACATCTTATGTTAAAATACTTCGATTGAAGTTTTACGAACTTCATCTTAAATTTAGATCGAAAAGAAAAAAGGGTCTTAGAAGACTCTTCTGCTGAATGAATGGTTACTTGAGAATTAATAAATTGAAATTCTTGCATGACTTGAGTTGTTACAGTTTCTTAAAATTCTTATCGATAAACTTATTGGAATGATCATAAGGAATTGTATAAACGTTAGTTGATCATCATCCGCTGTGATTGCTTGGTTTTAGTTCACAATGACAAATTATCAGTCTAGTGTCTTATTGCGGATGCATGGGGATTTAGAATGTTTTTCAGATGGTCTTGCCTTGTTTTAGTGGTAAAATGTTATTCTTTTAAGAACTTAATATCAATATTAGTCTCATGGTTATGAATCCTAATTGTTTCCTTTTAATTTTCAGTAATGTAGGCGCTTTAGCCGAGCTTGTGAAGAATGGTGCAAGGAACTCTGTCCAGCAAACTCATCAACAATTACAAGTTACGCGTTCTCAAATGCAGGCGCACCAGCTGGCCTCTTTTCGTCAATCTCAACAAGTATGTTTAGTTAATACTTTTTGTTTTTGTTTTGGTATGAGGCTTGAGCTCTAGCCTTATCTTTTTAATCGGTCCAGAATCTTGCATGGAGTTCCTAGTTTTGAACTTGTAATTAAAGGGTAGAAAGTGTATTGAGTTGACATCTGGATTTGGATTTGGCTTGAAGAAATATATACCGAAAACTGAACATGTGTAAATAAGAAGCATAGAAATTAGTGCAATCTTCTGCTTAAATTCTTGACCACGTGAACATTTGACTCTCACAAGTCACAGTAAGCATAATAAAGTATGATCTATAGAAGCTAAATGCTTAGATTTATAGTATTAAAAATAATTTAGGAATGTACTGCGGCCTCACTTAACCACTTACCTCTGCAATAGGCATTAAACTACCAGAAGTTGTGGAATTTAAACAGTCCTCTCATGATATCATACTGTAGCTTGAATTTTGCATGAGTAGTTGATTGAATCATTAAACCATAATGGTATTACCTACCGCACCGGATAATCTGCTCTAAACTCATCACCATGATTTGTTCCCAATGTTTTTCCCCCCTAATATTTATTTAATGTTTTAGACTTTTTCTGGTCTCCGTTGAAATCTTAGTTAAAGCCCTTTTGTTTTATTAATATATACTTTTACTTACAAAATACAAAACTACAGATCGGACGTCAAATGCCTTCACAGTTTCAGCAAATGGATATACAGCAGTTGTCTCAGAATCTGAGCTTTCAGCAACAACAAGAGTTGGAGCAACAACTGAGGAGACACCAGGTGGCTCCCACCTCACGACCTGGCATGAGTACAAATATGATGAATAACATGAGACCTCTTCTGGAAGTCAAGCTCGAAACACCGTCTGAGTTTCCAGTTGATAATAATAATAAAAATAACATTGGTAATAATCCCTATGGAGCAATGAATGCCAGACAATCCCAGATGCAGCAACAGTTTCGGCAACATTCTCTTCCCGCTGCGGCTGCAGTGACAAATTTCCGACCTCAAGCCAACAACCAATACAGGCAAATGGCGTCCATTCAGATTCCTCATTCACCGTAAGTTCTCTTTTCTTTACCTGAACACGCCCTTCTATAAATTTGTTTGTAAGTAGCCTTCGGTGCTATTTGAGCTCTGTATGATGAGTTGAATTATTTGGAAACATGCATGCAAAAGTTTGAAGCGACGTTTTATTTTTTGAACTCCACTTTTTATAATCTAGGGTCCTTTCAGGTACCAATGATTATATAAAGCTCTAGTCTCAATTAATATGGATAAAACTTGATTACAAAAATAATAATATGGATAAAGCAAATAATTTGGACACATCAAGACGTTCCATTCTGTATTTAGTTGGAACAAAAAGATAAGAAAAAATAGAATGTGAAAAGTACCTTCTTCTGTACTTAAAAAAAACAGTCCTTTTTCTATTGTCAAGTCAGCGAAAAATTACGAAGCTGTAAACTAATGTACATGGAAATTCAACCAGTGCTTCAAGAAGTAGATCATTGATTTTAGATTGTTCATTATAATCTTGCAGGAGCATGAGTGCGGGATCTGTTAGGGCTCAACCAGTGAAAGTAGAAGGTTTTTCGGAATTAATGGGCGGGGGTGATTCTACATTAAAACATGATACTGAGGACAATAAATTAACCTCTCCGTCCAAGTGAGGGTTCTGAATGACTAATTAATTTCATTTTCTTTTCTTTTACTGATTTGTCTGTTGTAATCTTGTAGAATACACTGAACAAATACACATTAGCTTAATATACATATAACTTTGACCGATGAAGCTTGAAAGTATACTCTCGATCCTCTAAGATTATCTTTGTTCAATCTGCATTGTTTCAAGTATGATTACCTTTAGGGCGGCTCCAGCTGCGCTTGTTTATTTATTTAACATGTTATATATACATGCTTAACCTGGCTTGTTTCCTTAACGAATTACCTCATTTCTACTGCTAGCTAAGATATTTGCTCATACATACAGCCTTACAGGCAAGACTGCTGCAATTCATTTTTTTTCAAAGTCGACCTATATTCTCTAGATTATAGTATATTTTATAAGATGTTGATAAACCTTCTTATCATGTTTGCCGGAAGAGAAGATTTAAACAAATTAGAACCAAACAGTACTTTTCAAGATAATGGAAATACAAGAATAAATACAGTAAAGACAAGTCAATCCTTGTGCAGGCGCTTATTCTTTTTGAGATACTCGAGTAGAGAATCGATATACTGTTTCTGACCCTCACTGTCTCCAAATATAACCTTCATCTCCTTCGCTTTGTCTCTATAATGTTTGCCTTTTCTTATCAAACCATAATCAAGCCTAATGACTTGGACACGCCCTGTCATTATCGTCTCTCAGTATCTCTTCCCGATTTCCTTATCCGCCAAGACTAGCATTTGCTATCTGATCTATCGGTGAGCATATATATATATATATATAATGTAAACATAAGTGTAAATATAGGTGTGGAACTGTGGATGGATAACTCCCCATATTCTGCTGTTAATTTAATATTCTAATATAAAAACATCCATTAGTCAACTTAGTAATAGTTCATAATATTTGTTTTGAAAACTGACCAGATTTACCAGTATTGGTAAAGTATCAATTTGAAGATCATCATTATTTTAACATTTCCGAGCACCATCTCATCTCACTTCTTAAACTTTTTCTTGATCAAAATGACAACAAAACACACAAATCTTACAATTTCAGAGTTTAGACTAACTTATTGGTATGACATGTAAGATGATCCAACACTTTCTCAATATACCGATCTTGTCTATCCCGATCACTAAACAATTGGCTCATCTCCTTGGCCCTTTTCCGATAAGTTTTCCCTTCGTCCTCCAACATTATTAGCCTCAATGACTCTGCCACAGAGTTTCTACTAACCGATCCATCAAACCTGTCTCTAGGAATTGTGTATCCAAGCTTTTTCTCCTCCACAATCTTAACATTTATTCCTTGTTTCGAAGAAAAAGTGTAAACTAAGAGCGGTTTACCGAACTGTATCCCGCCGACAATCAAACCCCAGCCACCATGTGAAAAAAATCCACCAACTGCGTTGTGAGTGTGTAGGCGAGGTTGAGGTGCCCAACTCATCCATATGACTCCTTTTCCTTTAGTTCACTCCTCAAACCCTTCCGGTACCTTGTGTGTAAACAATATAAGGACAAATTGGAGTTTGAAAAAGTAAAAGTCTTAAGCATTTAGTCTAGATAGTAGATATGCTTCTATATTAATTAAGAAGTTATTCGATTTAGCAAAATCTAATCAGAGTTTAGTCCAAAATCTCAATTGGAAAACACGGACAATTAAGCTTGGTTATAGAACTTTTTGCTTGAAATCAAATGTAAATACTAAATAGGACCAAACTGAAGTTGCTATATAACAGGAGTCCAAATCTTCTACTCCCTTCCGTGTCCCCTTGCTTATTTTCACTCAAATTTTAAATTTTCACAACTTATTCCGCAAATTTATAAGCTTTTATATTATATTGTATTCAAATTTTAAAACATTTGGACATAATATTGCTTTAGACAATTTTTCTAAAATTTAATGTTTAATTTACACTAATTTATACATTTATTCCAAAATAAATTGCGTGTGGATTTTAAAAAAAAAATAATTATTAGAATGTATTGATACATGTATTATAGTAATTGTACAATTTTTTTCAAGTTTTTTAGAATTTTTTTTTGATAAAATAAGCAAGAGGACACGGAAGGGGGTAGAGAATAGGGGGTAGAAGATTTGGACTCATAGAGATGATTAAAAAAGTTGACGCTACTACCAACTCGACCTTTTAGCAATATTGGTAACGCAAAATACCTCGATCCCCTCTGTGTCGTCGGAACAAGCTTGTTTCCTGAGTACCCAAAAGAACGGTATCTCAGATAGCTCTAACCCAAAAGATATTTCCGTAAGCTCTTCTTGGCTCAGTATCGCCTCAGTCCCAAATGCAATGTATAAAACGGAGCCCTTTGATTGTTTATCAAACCAATCCTTTATTTCCCCAGACATCTCATCGGCGCTATTGGCATCGGCAGGGAGTAGGCCAACGGGTATTACGGGATTTTTATAAAGCTCGTAAAGTAAATTAAGCCATTCTGGTTCGAACTCGGAGCAACTTTTAGTAGCTACAAAGTCGCAACCTTCAAGGCTAAGTTCGATGCGATGCATGTCAGACATGTTATCGTCGTCCCCAGTTATGCTCTGATCGAAAATACGCAATATCTCAAAAAGATGATAGGAAACAGTGGTCTTGAAAGGAACCCATTTTGGCGGAACAGTATAATCCTCAGGTTTAGTCCGGTACTCATCAGTACCCATCAAAGCCGAAACGGGACCCACAAATCCCAAAAGGGCAACGTTTACGATATTGAAATAGGCGGTTGACATTCTTAGTTTGGACGCTATTTCGGGTACCCAATAAGGACAAAAATCAAAGAACACCCAATCAGGAGAGAACTCGTGTAGGAACTCGTACACGGGTTCTTTGAGTTTGTCATAGGCCATCTTGAGGTACTTGACCTTATCGTAGGGTAAATCAGATGTGGATTCGGCGTCTTTAGGGAGATTATCAACTCTTGGCAAAATTGTACATTTATGAAATCGATTAGGTGGGCAAGAGAAGGGGGAGGTTTAGGGAGGCAATCAATTGTTTCGAGGTGTGGAAATGAAGGAAATTTTGTGACTCTTTTGAGCAATGAGTTTGGAAAGCTCTAAGAATGGGATCATGTGACCAAATGCTAGCCAAGGGAACATCACTATGTGAAGCTGCTTTTGGGGATTATTGGTCATGAATCCTAAATTCTTTATTTCCATGAATGGATTAGTACTATGTGTGTGTGTTCTCTAGAATTTCTGAGTATAAGTCAAGAAATAAGAAGTACTTGTAAAATTCAAATTGCTTATGTTCACTATTAATTAGTTTTAACAAAGGCTAAACACCTTTTCTGATTGGAAACAATATTGACATGAAGAATATTCCCAAGGTTGCAATTTGCACAATCATGTGCAATGCGAACCAGCAGGAGTATAAATAAATAGATTTGATTCCCAAACATAATATAGCGTTGAACCTCACAAATTGTCCAAATCTAATGCTGCTTGAAAGAATAGAATATGTAGTCCTCCAATAGTTGTGAATATATGGTATATGCACTACAAAATAATGCTTGATTTATTGAGAGTCAAAAGTTGTCACAAGCATGTCGCTAATTTAAAAAGTTGTCACAAATCTGTCGCAAATTGACTAAACTGTCACAAATCCGTCACAAAAACCGTCGCTAGTAAGCTCGTAACAAAAAATACCATCACTAATCCCGTCGTTATTTGAGTATTTTTTTGTAGTGATGAGATCAAGAAAAGTTGGTTCTATGATAATGTCGTATATATTCTTTTTATAATCTATTATATTATTGTCATAATTATAATTCTTTTGTGCTAATTAATATTTGCATAAATCAGGGACGGAGCCAGAACATTAACTTTGGTATTGCCGGAAAAAATATTCAAACTAAATTTCTTCATTTTAGTATGGGCTGAATTTTTTTACAGCGTCACAGTCGGTTGTAGTTAAAGACATCTGACTTAATTTTTTTTCATAAATTAAATACAAAAAACACACCTAAAACGACAATTTAGTAGAAAACAAAAACTTTTTTTATATTTAAGTTTCCGAAATATCAAGTAAATAAATTTATAACATTGTCTTTATTTTCTTTATAAAATTTTGAAGAAATATTTATGAAATTTATAATTTATTATTGAGAACTTTCATAATTTATGGACAATATATTGATTAAAATATAGAATTTTTAGATTTATAACTTTATTGTTTTCTTTAAATTTAAATATGCAAGATTTATATAAATGTTTTTATAATAAATAGAAAAATATTTAATCTTAATTTTGAGAGTTGTGTTTGTAATTTTTGTAATAAAAATTTGATTAATTAGATATCAATGCTTCGAACATGGTACAATATAAAATATATATAATCATCGGGAATCGTGTTAAATTTAATTTATGGGCTAATAGTAGTCAATAAAACATTCATAGTTAATTGTTATTGTACTTAAAGTCACTATATAATCAATTTTCAATTTTATTTTCTCCTTATTTTTTAAATTTTTAGTAAACAAATTTTAATTTTGAAAGGGGTTAACATAAATAAAATTTAAGAGGTTGCTAAAATGCTTTATTTATAAATTATTCTGAAAAATATCATAGAAAATATCAAATTATGAAAAATTATAGGGTTGATGTGACAACCTCTGGTCATATACAAGTACCGCCCTTGGCAGAAATACCGAAATAACAATATCCGTAGCATATTATGTGTGAAACAAACACACTCTAACTCACAAAAAAATTATTGTGGATTTTTTTATAATAATCTTCTCCATATTTAACTCCTGTGAAATAGTATTAAAATTTTAAGTAAATTTAGGTTTTTAAAATTATCAGGTAAAGTAAATATATTCAAACAGTACACATGAAAAAACAAATTTATAAACTCAGTTTTGCGATATAATTTCCTATTTAGAAGAAAGTTACATCAGAAATTAAATGTTACTATTATTAGTTGTTAATCAAAAAGAAATAAAAGTGGGAAGCACGCCATTTTAGTTGGAATGTTTGTACAAAAAACTAAAAAAGAAAATGTAAAGAACGGAGAACAATTGATGAGAGAAAGAGAACTAAAGAGGAGTAAATGTTTCTATCTCATCTCCACAGTCCTTCCCCATAATCTCTATCATTTCAACGTACTTTAATTTAGCTAAGTGTTTTAGATTTTTATTTTATATTCATGATATTTTTTTTTTTAATACTTTTTACTATTACTTTTTTTTTTGGTAAGGTACTATATTACTTGTTAGTTTGCTTTTTTTCTTCTTCTTCTCCCGTTGATACCCTAATTTTTCGATTGCTGCTTTTTGTTTCTTTTTAGACTTTGTTTGGTGTCATGCAGTCTCTTGGAAATATATGCGAACAAGATCTTGGGAACATTTGACTAACATAAGCGCAAAGCGGAGGAGGGTAAGATTTTACATAAATACTGTAACTAAACTTGAATGCATCTAGTGGTAACATTGTGTATGATCGCTATCAAAGAAAGAGCGAAAACTGCGCAATTGTATAGATTGAAGAAGATGGCCAACTGAACTAATATAGATGTTTTCCACAAGTGTCACGTATTTTTATGCCATGTGTATCAAATTTTATGTAACTTAGAAGTATTTAACTTCATCTAAACATATTAGTGATTTAGTGCCCTGTGCAGTTGTTCATCTTTTCTAAAAAAATTGTACCAAGTGTTCGATGACTATTTTTGTTCAAAAATCTTTCAGATTAAGTCTATTTCTGGCTTTTACACAGTTACTAGCTATATAACCAGTAGTCAGTTGTAAAACTCATGATAGAATAACATTGTTCTAGATATGCCTTCACTAAATACGACCACACCAAAACATGGAACCCACATTAATATAAGTATGACAAGAGTAGTTAAAGTTTGAGTTCAAAAACCCCTTCCTATCTTGAACTAGAAAGCACAAACATTAATTCAAAACAGGCCTAACTAAATAATTATGCCCTCATTATTGCTCAACCTGTCTTACATAATATCTCTCTCAATTACTAAGGCAGTATTAAACCACATTGATTAAAATCAGGCCATCCTTCCATCCCATTAATCCAACTGCTTGCACCCTCAATTATTCCTCTGTTACCACAGTCATTCATTGTAACAGGTTCCACAGTTTCATAAAAGCTCTCAAAGAGCCACTCAGTTGATAAATTACCATTGTAACCTTCCTTTGCTGAACAATAATATGCCACATCTTCATAGCTTTTTTGAGTAAGCTCATTTTGGAGGGGAAAATGTGAAGTAAAACTTGTGTGTTCTTTTTTAGTATTGTTATGATTTTGTTCCCCAAAGAGCATTGCTAGCCTTTGCTGTTGTGATTTCCAGTAAAGGTCTTGGTTGATAGAACTCATAGACTCTATTGATGATAATGTAAAATTGAGCTCTTGTGATCCCATTGAGGAGTTTGAGAGAACTGATGTAGGAGTAGCTGAAATTTTCATTAAGATATAAATAAAATAGTTAGTTATAAATAATCAAATATATTTGCGACGACAATGTAAGGTGATAAGGATTTTTACTGGAAAAATGTTCGTATAATTTTCATTAGGGTGACCGATGGCGATGACTCATTAGTGTAAGTTGTAACATCCGAATTTTTCACTTAAGGAGAACGATATATGACCACTTTTTTTTTACATATGAGAAGTCTGATATTTGATATTTCCTATTGTATATAGATTTGTCTTCTACTCTTATCTTGCCTCTTTTTTTATTTATTTATTTAAGTGACAAAGTATTTTGTTTCTGAGATTATTTTTGGTTGTCTTTTCTTAAGTTACAGACTTATAGCAGTTTGGCTTGACCAGGGTAAAAAAAAAAACCTTGATTTTGTTCCCTCACATGAAAAGTTAGATGTTTTAAACCTACGAAGCTGAGGTTATTTTTCAGCTGAACTCAGCTTAATTAGTTGCCTAAAGAACTGCAGTATCTTTGTTCTGATGTATGTACGTACGTACGTATCATAACCAAAGACTTAATTTATTAATAATTAGCACTAACACTTTTGATTTGGATTTTCAGTATAAGATGGCGAGCCTGATTTTCTTCCCAAGCTCGGCTTATATATTATTCGCGTCGGCTCCGATCTTCCAAGGTCGCTGACGTAGGTCGTATCTGCTTCGTCGTCGAGGCGCTCTCTAAGCCTGCACAAGAAACGAACAGGGGCCCGGGGTTGGTACCAGGTTTTCCCTCTCCGACGATCAAGTCAGTGTCGGTATAGATTGAATGTAAGAATGTATTTAAGGGTGAGGGATTGGGCCAGTTACGAGTTGTGGCGTCAGATGTCACGGTTGATATTCTGGCGGTTCGGGTTGTTTTAGCTTTATCTCTCCTCTCTGTATTTTTTCTGTCCCCCTCTAATTGGTATTAGTGGGGGTATATATAGTCTGATCAAAGGCGTATTAGCCCTTGGATCATTGCACTGTCTGATAAAGATCCAACGGCTCCAGGTCATTTATGACTCTGACAATGGCACTGTTCATCATCCGGGGCCCACAGGGCTGGCCTGTGATTGGGCCACGTCGATGAAACACATAAAGGGTCCCCCAAGGGAGCAGCAGCATTAATTGGGGAAGAGTGCTCAGCAAGTTTCTCTGGGTCGGCCTAGGAACGGTCCGGCTCCCTAAGATCCGGGGCGATACGTCACCCATGCTTGAGAGGCCCGGATCGCCTGTTGTGGAGTTGATATCGGTCCGGACGAGGGGGTGCCGACATCCCCTCGCCAACAGCTCCCTGTCCGGAGTCGTCGTTAAGGGCGAGGTCTTCAGGGATCTATAGTCGTTACGGGGGCTCCGGTCATAGCGTTCTTGTGCTTGACGCTGTGGGCACGCCTCGACGTAGTCCGGCGCGTGTCCTCGTGTGCTAGAATTTTTGACACGTGGAGCACGCCCATCATGCATTTATGGGGCGCCGCCTCTGTCTCTTCGATTCCATCAATGCCATCAATGCTAAAACGGCTGGTGAGTGACACTTGGCAGTTGACCTCTGTTTGCTGTACACGTGTACTGCGTCGATTGAGTGGTAGCATTTATTTGTGGGAGTTCGTGTAATGAACCGCCGCTGTCTTTTCACCTTCTGGTAAATGTCTTTTCATCTTCTGGTGAGGGCCTATAAATACCCTCAGTGAAATCTCAATTTCACTTTCTCACTCTCTCACTAAAATTTTTACACAGCAGCCCGTTCTCTCTCTTCCCTCACACTTCATACTCAGCAAATTTCATCAAACAAACAACCGACATGGTAATCAAACACGGAGCTGGCAAGGGTCCGATGGTTGCCCCAAAGCCCCAACGCCTAGATGTAATGGCGAACGCCTTGCCCTTCCGGGCAATGACTCTAGACTCGAGCCTGACAGTGGCTTCAAACGATAGCAGCATAATGGTGAGGCTGCATGGGCCCGACCTTGATGAATTTCGACAGCTCTGTGGGATCAGTGACGATTTCAGGCTTCGGAAATGCCAAAACGTCGATGAGGTGAACGGGATCGTGGCTGATCCCAAAAACATGGTGACCCTCTCTCTCTCCACGCTCATGTACGGGGGCACCGACCTCCCCATCCCGGAGCTTCTGGCGGAGTTGTGCGCTTGGACGCAGACCCTCCCATGCCAGTGGCCGCTGCAGGCACACCGCATCTGTGCCGGGATGGAGGCCCTGAACGTGGTGTTGGAGCCGATCCTTCCGGAGCCGTTGGGTCTGAAGGAGCTTCTGGCATGTTATGAGTTCTTGCAGACTGAGCCAACTTCTCAGTCGAAGAGCAGGCAACCCTACCTACGATGCCGGTCCCATAATCAGTTAATCACGGGTAACTCCGATTCGAATCGGGGTTACACGCAAGACGTGATAGTGGTGGAAGGACACTGGCTCCACCGCGACGACCTGGTTCTCCCACCCAGGCCGGGAAGGGTCCTTAGTACCAAGGAGAACAAGTTTACTGTGGCGTCGAAGATTGGGGGCCTAGGCGAGCCCAATGTCGGGTCGTTGGAGGTGGCCCTCAATTGGTGGGGCCCCGATGGGACCGACGCGGGAGCGCGTGATGCCGAGCGCCTCCTGATATGCGGTTCCCCTACGACTTGTAAGGGGAACGGGTTCATCTGGCCACACAGGACCTTCTGTCCTGTGGGGTACTCCAGGGAGAGGTGGGAGAAAGAGAAGGGTCTTGAGTCGACCCTCCCTCCCAAGGTAGAGGAAGCTGATGCTGCGGCGGTGCCTGTGGCGAAGAAGGCGTCCAAGCCGAAGCTGAAATCTGGCAGCAAGGCAAAGGCCGTGACGGTGGCCTCTTCCGCTCCTGCGGCGGCCGGGGTTTACTTTGAGACCCGGTCGGACGGCTCCGTCCTCAACTATAGGGTGGGACCGGATGGTACCCGCGCCTACATAGACCAGTATGGGAAGCCTCTGACAGAGGTCCCTCCTCTAAGGTCTCGCTTGGAAGACAGCCTTACTGAGAACGAGACCACTGGACCGGGCTTGGGCACCTCGCGGACCAGGGTATGTTCCCTTTTTCTGCTCTAATGACTTCAGTTTTACACTTGGCTAAGTTTTTTCGAATTTTTCTAACTTCTTTCATATTTGGCCTTTGCAGGTGGTCCTTTCTGATGAAGAGGAGGTGGCGGAGGAGGCTGAGGAGGAGGTGGGGGTGGAAGAGATAGCTGCCGAGGATGAGGTAGCTGTGCTTGGGCGCGAAGAAGAAGGAGAAGGGGCGGTCGAAAGGGTCGCCGAGACGGGGGAGCCCGAGGGGGAAGTGGTCGAGGTCGTGGCCGAGGAGAGGGATGTGGTGGTGACGGGGGAGAGGGGAGTGGCGATCCTGCCTCAGCCGGCTGGCCCGGACGATTTGGCAGCTCAGGCCAGACTCGATAGGCTGGCCCGCAAGGCGCTTCTGGGGAAGAGGAAGGTGGAGGGGATGAAGTCCCTCCAAGGGGAGAAGAGGGCCAAGGTCGGAGGGAGTAACCCGTCCGAGGTTGTGGTCGTAGAGGAGCCTAGGGGGATGTCGGGTCCCGCTCCAGGCCCTACTCAAGGCTCAAGCTCCAGCTCTGCCTCTCCGATCCACAGGATGCCTGTGCAGACACCCGAGGAGGTGAAGGCGGCCACGGGAGTAAAGAGCATCATGGAGGCTCACCCATCTGCCGGGTTGCTAGCTTTGGCTGCGCTCCAGCAGCAAAGCATAGAAGCTGATCACCGAGGTCGCGACCTCGCCTCCTCCATGGCATCGGCCATGGCTATGATACCCCAGGTATGTGTAGAGTGTTTTGTATTTTTTCACATTCTTCCCACATATTTTTGCTAAGTGTTTGGCCTTTTCCCTTGTAGGCCTACTTAATGATGAACCAATACGTCTATCACCAAGGCCAGCTGGTGAGGTCATGGGCCGCGAAGGCAGAGGCTAATGCCAAGCTCGTGGAGGAGGCCGAAAAGAGGGTGGAGGAGGCCCAAAGGAGGTCTGAGGAGGCCCAACTCAGGGCGGAGAGAGCTGAGGGCCTCAACGCCACAGTTGAGGCTCGAAGAGTCGAAGCCGTGAAGGCCAGAGCGGAGGCTGAGGAGCGTGCCCAGGCTGCGCAGGCAGCCCTAAAAGAGGCTGAGGCTGGCATCAACGACAGGATAAAGGCGGCTGTCCAAAATGGCCAAGCCGAGCTGAGTGCCGCCTGGGCCCAAAAGACACAGAAGGACTTCAACTCCTTCTACGTCGAGGGGTGGTCTGAGGCGGCTGCCTTTATGAGGGCGGGACCGGATCACCCGGTATGGAACATAGAAAATATTATAGTTCCCGTCCCCTCAGCTCCCATTCCGGATGTGGTGCCTTTGACTCCTCGAGCTCTCTCGGATGACGAGGATGGAGCTAGCCAGAACTAGGGTAGATTTAGGCTTTTGTTTTTAGTGTAGTTTCCTTTTTTGTACTTAGCATGTAATAGCTTTCCATTGAATGAAATGAAAAACAATTTTGGACTTGTGTTTTACTTCTATACTTCCGTTGTGATTTACACATCATTCATTGTATACATGCTCCCAAATGAGGGGGCCCTTATGCTTCGGCGTTGGGGCCCTCATTTTATACACATCACAAATCGAGTTGGCACGTGTAAAAACACTTGTAAAATGGAAACGGACTGAGAAATTCAAGTAAACAGAACCGGGGTGCCGTATAGGCTCGTGTTCTGAAACACGTAGGAAATTTAAATGAACTGAAAAATTCAAGTAAATATGAGCCGGGGTGCCGTATAGGCTCGTGTTCTGAGACACTTAGGAAATTTAAATGAACTGAAAAATTCAAGTAAATATGAACCGGGGTGCCGTATAGGCTCGTGTTCTGAAACACGTAGGAAATTTAAATGAACTGAAAAATTCAAGCAAATATGAACCGGGGTGCCGTATAGGCTCGTGTTCTGAAACACTTAGGAAATTTATAACAACAGTTTTCATTGATAAAGCCCACAGGCAGAAATTTACATCATATTGTTATTTACATCAAAACGCAAAAGTCGAGCCCTATTGATAGTACTTCCTTAGGTTATTGACGTTCCAAGGTCGGTCTATCGGGACGTCGTTGGGGAGGCGACCCAACAGGTAGGCCCCGTTGCCTGCTGCACCGAGGATTCGATAGGGGCCTTCCCAGTTGGGGCCTAGCTTTCCGTCGGACTGTACCCTAGTGTTGTTGTTCACTTTCCGCAGCACTAGGTCTTCGTCTTGGAAACGTCTGGCGTTCACTCTTTTGTTATAGGAACGTCCCAGCTCGTTCTTGTATTCGGCGTTACGGATGGCCGCCACTTCCCTTCGTTCTTCAGCATATTCGAGTTCGAGGCCCATCATTTTTTCGTTCAGGCCGTTCTCCACCATGTCGGTTCTGAGCGAGGGGAGCCCGATTTCTAACGGGATGACAGCTTCCATCCCGTACGTTAGGCTATAGGGCGTTTGTTGGGTGCCCCGTCTCATTGTCGTGCGGTAGGCCCAAAGAACGTGTTGCAGTTCATCGGCCCATCGTCCTTTGGATTCGTCTAACCTCTTTTTGATTCCGTCGAGAACGGTCTTATTCGACACTTCAGCCTGGCCGTTGCTTTGGGGGTACGAAGGGGTGGAGTAATAGCTTCGAATGTGGTATTTCGCATACATCGCTTTTAACTTGGCTCCGGTGAACTGGCCCCCATTGTCTGCCACTATCGAGTAAGGGATTCCAAATCTCGTGATTACATCCCTCCAGAGGAACCTGATCACCTCGGCCTCTGTTATCTTTGCTAATGCCACAGCTTCGACCCATTTTGAGAAGTAGTCGGTGACCATGAGGAGGAACTTTTTGCCTCCCGGGGCCCGAGGGAATGGTCCGACGATGTCCATGCCCCATTGGGCAAAGGGCCAAGGCGAAGTCACGCTGCTCATCTTTTGGGCCGGGGCTCTAGGTATGGGGGCGTATCTCTGGCACTTCTCACATTTGAGCACAAAAGTTTTAGAATCTTTTTGCATGAGGGGCCACCAATATCCGTGAGTCAAGGCACGATTGGCAAGCGACCTGCCCCCGGTGTGGCTCCCACACGTGCCTTCGTGTATCTCCTCCATGACTTTTACCACCATATCAGGGTGGATACAGAGGAGATAAGGCCCGGAGAACGATCTCTTGTAAAGTTTATCGTTGGGGGCTAGCCAGAACCCTAAGGCCTTTCTTTTTATTTTTTCAGCCTCCTTCTTATCTTCAGGAAGGTCGCCGGAGCGATGGTATTCGATTATGGGGTCCATCCAGCATAGCTCCGGCGGAAGGTCGGTCACCATGTTAACGCTTGCCCTAGCGTCGATGCTAGGAGAAGGGACGTACTCTATGGTGATGACTCGTTCCTTTTTATCACTCATAGCCGAGGCCAAGGTCGCTAGGGCATCGGCGTGGGTGTTCTCGTTTCTGTTGACGTTGACGATCTCCTGATACTCGAAGCTCCGGAGTATTTCGGAGGCGATGGCCACGTACTTTGCCATCCTTTCGTCCTTTGTTTGGAATTCACCACTGATCTGGCCACTGACCAATTGGGAATCAGTGTGCACCAGTATCTTCTTGATGCCGAGGCTTCGGGCCATTTTCAGGCCAGCTATCACGGCTTCGTACTCCGCCTCGTTATTGGTGGCTCGGAAGCCAAGCTGGATTGACTTCTCGATTACATCACCCTGTGGGGACTGGAGCACCACCCCGAGGCCTGATCCCTTTTTATTGGCAGCTCCGTCGGCGTGCAAGGTCCATGTTCCTTGGGCACGTTCCTCGATGCCGGGGGACGTCGTCGTTCCGGTGAATTCTGCCACAAAGTCGGCCAGGGCCTGTCCCTTGACGGACGTTCGCGGCTCGTACCGGATGTCGTACGCGTTCAGGTGGCAAGCCCACTTCGTCATACGCCGAGACAGGTCTCCCTTCTGGAGTATTTCCCGAATGGGCTGATCCGTATACACCACGATACTGTGTGCCGAGAAGTAATGGGCCAGTTTTCGCGATGCCATAACGAGTGCCAGGACGAGCTTTTCTAGAGGCATATACCTAGCCTCGGCGTCGAGGAGGGTTTTGCTCACGTAATAGATTGGCCTTTGCTCCCTGCCGACCTCTTTGATGAGAACGGCGCTAACTGCTATCTCAGACACGGCTAGGTATAGGGCAAGGACGTCGCCGGTGTCCGGCTTGGCCAGAAGGGGTGCGCTTCCGAGGTAGTTCGCCAGCTCCTCGAACGCGTTCCGGCATTCGTCGTTCCATTCGAACTTCTTCTGAGCCTTCAGAGCCGTAAAGAATGGCTTGCATCGATCTCCGAACCGGGCTATAAACCGGTTGAGGGCAGCGGCCATTCCGGCTAGCTTTTGCACATCCTTCCTCTTTTCAGGGGTTCTCAAGTTCTTCAAGGCAGAGATTTGGGCCGGGTTCGCCTCTATACCGCGATGGGTCACCATGAACCCTAAGAACTTTCCGGCATCAACTCCGAATGCGCATTTAGAGGCGTTCAGCTTCAGATCATGCCTTCGTATCGTTTCGAACACCTCTCTCAGGTCGGCCAGATGGTCGTCCTCCTGGGCGCTTTTCACCACCATATCGTCGATATAGACCTCCATGCTCCGACCTATGCTCTTAGCGAATATCTTGGTGACCATTCTTTGATAGGTCGCCCCGGCATTCTTAAGCCCAAAAGGCATCACCTTGTAGCAGTAATTCCCCCTTGGGGTTATAAAGGCGGTTTTTTCTTGGTCAGCCTCCGACATGGGTATTTGGTGATAGCCGGAGCAGGCGTCCAGGAAGCTCATTCTGGCGGCTCCGGCGGTGGAGTCCACTATCTGATCGATTTTAGGCAGAGGGAAGGGATCCTTAGGACAGGCCCGGTTAAGGCTCGTGTAATCGATGCAGACACGCAGCTTGCCGTTCTTCTTAGGGACCACCACGGGGTTAGCGAGCCATCTAGGATAAAAGATTTCCCTAATGGCTCCAGCTAGCAGAAGCTTTTGCACTTCCTCGTTTATGGCATCGGCATGCTCCGGACTAACGCGGCGTCCCTTCTGCATCACAGGCTTCGCATCAGGGTTGACGTTTAACTTATGGCAGGCGAGGTCGGGACTGATACCCGGCATTTCGCATGGGGACCATGCGAAGTTATCGAGGTATTCGAGCAGCAGCTTAACGAGGCCTGAAACCTCGGACTCGCTCAGCCCCGCGCCCACCATAAAAAAGTGGTCTTCATCGTACCCCGGGATCTGGACCTTCAGCAGATCTCCTTCTACCTTTTCTTCGGCTTCCGGTCCCATCTTCTTGTTCAGTTCCCGCAGCAGCTTAGGATCCTCAGCTTCTATGTTCATAGCGCTTTGGGCCGGAACCGGTTTGTTGCCGGAGTATACGGCCATGGCACAGCTTCGTGAAACCTTCTGGTTTCCCGATACGGTCTCGACTCCATTCGCAGTGGGGTACTTAACCTTTTGATGTAGAGTGGAGGAGACGCCTTCTATCTCATGAAGCCACGCGCGACCCAGAATGATGTTGTAAACGGAGGGGACGTCCACCACCGTGAACTCCACGCTCATAACCTTGGTTCCTGTCTTAACAGGCAAGGTTATGTTCCCTCTGGGCTGTACAGCCTCAGAGTTGAATCCGTACAAAGGGGGGGCGTTGGTATCTAGCTGTCCCTCCGTCAGCCCCATCTTTTCGAAGAGGTCTCCAAAGAGGATGTTCACCGACGCCCCCTGATCGACGAGGATGCGTCCTACTGAACAATGGCCCACTTGGGCCGTGATGACAAGGGCGTCGTAGTGGGGCATGTCTACCCCCACTAGGTCGAAGTCGGTGAAGCTTAGATCCGGCTTGGTACCTTGTTTGCACCTCTTTCGGGGTTTCGAACTTTCGGCGAGACAGACGTGCTTTTTCATCGTGGCCTCACGGGCCTCGGTTCTCTCCGCCCCATTTGGCTTCGGCTTCTTTGGTCCAGAATGGATAACCTGGCAGGTCATCACCGGTGGGGGGAGGTCTGGTTGCCTTTCGTCGTCCCCTTCTCGGTCTCGATCAGGGTCCCTTCGCGTCTTGACATATTTCGCCATCAAGCCGTCCCGGACCCATCCTTCCAGCCTTGCCTTTAGACCATGACACTCATTGGTATAGTGGCCGCGGCCTCTGTGATAGTCACAAAATTTATCATTAGGCCCCCGGGCCGGTTCGTTCCTGAGCGGGGGAGGCCAGGAAAAGAATGGCTCGTTCTCGATCTCAAAGAGCAGGTCGGTCAGTGGTAGGCGGAATGTGGTGGAGTAGGCATTCCCTGGGTTCGAGGGACCAGCCCGGCGGGTATCCTCCCTTCTACGCTTAGGGGCCGGTTGCTGGCTCTCAACTGTTCGAGGTCTCCCCAACCTTTCTGCCATGGGGCGATCTCGCCGGATGCCCCTTGAAGCGGCTCCTCCCCGAGGCTGCTCGATGCTGGCGACCGAACGCGTCGCTCCAGCAGATCTCATGTCTTTCTCGATATCGACATGCTGTTTGATTAGTGACCGGAGCTGGGAAACTGAGCCAGGAGGGGTTGCTATCATTTCGTTACGGATCCTGCTTCCCACGATCATGTTCTGCCTGAAAGCAGCTATAGCTGTAGAATCGGGGCAGTCGGCACATTCAGCGTGCTTCTGCCAGAACCGATTGTCGTAACTCTCGAGGGTCTCTTTGGGTTGGGCCTTCACTTGGTACAGCTGCTCCGGTTGGGCAGCCCTTTCCTTCAAGTTGATGAAGCGGTGTGCAAAATCATAGGCCAGATCATCCCAACAGTGGATGGAGTTGGCAGGCAGAGACTGGAACCATTTACTTGCGAGCCTCCCCAGGCTGGCGGGGAAGCATTTGCACATAAGACGATCGAGGTGGGACCAGTGGTTCATCTGGTATCGATAGTGCCGGAGGTGGGCTTCCGGGTCAGAATCCGCGTTGAACACTTGAAGAACGGGGGCAGTGAAATTTCCGGGGGGCGCACTGTACTCTATCTCATCTGAGAACGGGGTACTGCGGGTGGAGGCAACGATTTTTAACGCTGCCTCGTCCGCGACTTCATCTCGGCCAGCGCGACGACCCCGCCTCCTTCTCCGGGGAGGCCTTTCAGTCCGAGCATGACTCGAAGCGGGCCGCGAATCGTGACTATCACCGGGTCGACTGATTCGCGAGTGTACGCTTCGGTCGTTTATACGGTGCGAACTTCCCTCATGGGACCGCCTCGACTCCTCTCCCCTAGCCGGCTCCTCAGGAACCTCTAGGGGGGGTCGTCTCGAGGGTCCCAGCCGCGACATCACGCTCTTGGTGGGGATGCGAACGGGCTCTGGCTGCTCTACGCCACGAGAGGCGGGTCCGGGCTCGGATGCCATCATAGAGGCTACCAACGCCTTTTGAGCCGCCAAGGCAACGAGCTCCTTCTCATGGATCTCTAGCATCATGCGAGTCAGCTCGTCGCGCGACCGGGGAGTCCCCTGGACCGCATTGAGTGGAGTAGGCTGCCCCTCAGGCGCAGTTCCCGGCGTGCCAAAAGAGAGGGTCCTCGGCATTCCAAATACTGGGGCATGCCGTGGGGGAGGACTCTCGTACTGTTCATTATCCGTCATCGTTCCTTGGAAACGGATTGTCGGAGCTAGCGCTTTGAAGTTCCCACAGACGGCGCCAATTGGCGAGCCTGATTTTCTTCCCAAGCTCGGCTTATATATTATTCGCGTCGGCTCCGATCTTCCAAGGTCGCTGACGTAGGTCGTATCTGCTTCGTCGTCGAGGCGCTCTCTAAGCCTGCACAAGAAACGAACAGGGGCCCGGGGTTGGTACCAGGTTTTCCCTCTCCGACGATCAAGTCAGTGTCGGTATAGATTGAATGTAAGAATGTATTTAAGGGTGAGGGATTGGGCCAGTTACGAGTTGTGGCGTCAGATGTCACGGTTGATATTCTGGCGGTTCGGGTTGTTTTAGCTTTATCTCTCCTCTCTGTATTTTTTCTGTCCCCCTCTAATTGGTATTAGTGGGGGTATATATAGTCTGATCAAAGGCGTATTAGCCCTTGGATCATTGCACTGTCTGATAAAGATCCAACGGCTCCAGGTCATTTATGACTCTGACAATGGCACTGTTCATCATCCGGGGCCCACAGGGCTGGCCTGTGATTGGGCCACGTCGATGAAACACATAAAGGGTCCCCCAAGGGAGCAGCAGCATTAATTGGGGAAGAGTGCTCAGCAAGTTTCTCTGGGTCGGCCTAGGAACGGTCCGGCTCCCTAAGATCCGGGGCGATACGTCACCCATGCTTGAGAGGCCCGGATCGCCTGTTGTGGAGTTGATATCGGTCCGGACGAGGGGGTGCCGACATCCCCTCGCCATAAGACTCTAAGGTAGTGATGAGCCATTTAATTTATTTCGTCCTTGGAGATCATTAAGAGTAGCATGAGAGAATTTCACTTGGCGAAAATGTGCAAATTAAGTAATATACTGTGTTGTGCTCTATATGTAACAATGTGTCGAGTGTGGTTTGAAGTTTGAACTTGTGTTAGATAATAAAAAAATAACATAAAGTAAACAGAAAAGGAGAGATTAATTACCAAGCTGGTAATCCATGCCAAATCCCGGAAAGAGTTCCAATCCATTAACCGCAGAGTAATCAATATCAGTCGCAATCTTATTATTAGATGATTTCGAAATTTTTCTTTTACGGTACCCCCCACCGAAGGGTATGGTCCTAAGCGCCCCGCCTTTAGTCCAGTACCGTCTACACCCCTTACAAAAGTATCTGGGCTGTGTTAGGCTGTGGTTATTATAGTAGCAAAATTTTGTGTTCATCGAATCACATCTCGGACATTTTACGCCCTGCTCGGGCTCTTTAGCTGGCTTTGCTGCCAAGCAGTCGGAGGAGCAGATTTTATTCTTTTTAGGAGTAATATTTTTCGAAGGCATTTTTGGTAAAAAAAATAGTTACACAGAAAAGTATGCTCAAATTTAGGAGTAGGAAATGTATTGGTAGAGCAAAGACGTTGGCAGGTCTTGGATTCTTATGGAAGCACAATGTACATAAATATATAGATGGTACACATATTTATGAAGAGTGAGGAAAAAAACATGGTGATATCATAGGGACCTAGAGAAAACAGTGATAGATCCTCATCCACCAAGCTCAAGAGTGATGTCAACATGTGTAATAAATCCATTATATATATATATATATATAATCCTGTCTCGTGTGTCTATAAACAATGAAGCATAACTCTATTTATATTTATAGCTCATTTCAAAAAATAAATAAATTGTAATGTGTGTGAGCCATACCCAAAACTAAAAAAACACATCAAATTAATAGGATTAATGTCTTCTCACACATTTTTTAATCAATATCTAGTACAATTTATTATACCAAAATAAAAATTGTTCATGGTCATGGTCATGGCCAACCTCCCATGATAGTTGTTCCGTTCAAAATTGAGTAAGATAGCAGCAACTTCAAAACAGAAGTTTTTGAAATAAGAAAGTTGAAATGAACGTAAAAATACATGTGGATTTGGTAAAAAACCTATCTCACATTTGATTCAAGATTTACTATGATAACTTGCTTTTTATTACTCATAGCCTTAAAAGTCCTCTTTATAGCACCATGATCTCTTCTCAGTTCTTACACGTTCAGAAGAATCGGTGTACTCCAATTTAACCAAACATTGAATAAGCAAGCTAATTAACTAACTGTTTCTACCAATATTGCAAAATTTACAGATTACTTATTGTTCATTGTTTTGTTCTTAAATCAAGCAGTAAAATCAAAAAAAAAATTAAATAATCAAACCATTGATAACAGTTATTGTATCATTAATGCACAAAATACATGTTCTGATAATAGATGGATATGGATGACGAAACATGATGCAACACGACGTAAAGTTTTAAGATGTCTACTTCTAGACCGCAGTATACATATACAGGTTCAGAAAATAATGGTATACATAGCTGCCGCAATAATTGGCGCACACACAAATAATATTATGGAATATGCACATAATTATATAGTAGCATGCATATAATATAATAGGTGGGAATTTAATTTAGTGAGGGGTAAGAGGAGTACAAAATGAGGCACGATAAACGTCAGTAGGGCCATAATATCCTATCATGAGATCACATTTTTTCATAAATGACACCATGGAGTATATGATAAGAGTAGTTGTAGTATTATTTTTTGGTGTTAATATTATTATTTACCTTAGATTTCTATAATTCTCTGGTCTCTGTTAATTAAGTAATTAATGTTACATGCTCAACCTGATAACTCCCTTGTACATGCATCCCTCGATCGAAGAAAAAAATATATATTTGGTCCTTCTGAAAGACTTTTCTTCTCTTCTAATACATTTTACTATTTTAGCACCACATATTTAAAGTTTTTTAATATATGACACTGCGTGCGCATATATATTATGCAAATAATATTCATCGTGAGTGAGTGGCGACAGTGTAACTTCTTAAATTTTTGGGAGGCCTAAATCTAACTCAGAAAGGAGATTAGACTTTAGCATTATAAATTCATAATTAGGACAAATAGATTATAGATCTCAATACAAAATTAAAAAAAAATCTCACTAACTTCACCAAAATAGTAAACTTTTTATGATGAAAGATGAAAATTCTTAGCATATTTTGTTGTAAAAATATGAAGGAATAAAAACAGTTAAAACTCCTGATAGCTTAAAAAATTAGGTGATAGTAAATCTCTAGGTAAAACCATTTTCTATTTAATGAATTTGATCCATGACAGTTGACACTTCAAAGGTTTATTATTTTTGTGTATGTTTAATTAAATCTAACTATGGTATTATATATGAGCAAAGTGGTTGGTCTAATGGTTGATACACTATTTACATTGCGTTCGACCAGCATTACAAAGTGAAAAATACCTTTCAAATGAGAGATTTTATTAAATATGAAAATAAACAATAAGTACTACTGTATTGGATAAAAGGAAATGACTCCCTCGAGATTGGAGGCTAAAAATCCATGATTGTTGGATTGCTAGCTTCTCAGTCGATTCTGGTTGTGGTTGTACGTAATTTTTTAGGTTTCTCACTTGGATTACAAAATGTTATTTTTTTGGTTTTTTTTTCTAAATTATTCTAAAATATAATTATAAAAAACAACATTTTCCTAAATTATATGGTTGCAATTAGCCAATTACACCCCTTTGTTTTAGAAAGAATCCGTCCACGATTATTTATGTTTTAATTAAGGTAAATGTGTGAAAATGAAGGGTGAAGTCATGAATGTGCATGTCAAAATTTGCATTAACTACTACGTTAGAGAAATAAAAATTGGAGTGGTGTCAAATCATCCTTCATAACACAATTTAGTAAAAATATATGATTAAAAATATAAAAAATCAAAATTTTCAAAATTATAAAAGATGTCGTCACGTATGATAATCTGTATTTAGGTTCACTAGTTACACTTGAATGTCATGTTAACCTAAAATACATCGTAACAAAATATGTAAGTATCATGTACCATGGATTATTGCTTGGCCAATATTGATTTATTTGATCCCATTAGACCATCCGTACCAGCTATCTCAATTATTTTTTCAAATCTAACACATTTTATATCCTTTAAGGAATCGTTTATATTTACACAAAATTTCAGTTTGCTTATTTATTTTATTATAATAACCCTATATTATTATTTTTTATTTGTTTATTATCATTTAATAATACTAACAATATTACAACCACAAAAATGTGAAGCACATGATAGTTTATTACTATTATATTAATTTAGAAAATCATATATATTTATTGTGAATTTTATATTTTATTAAATTTAAAGGGTTGTTGATACATGTTATTTTTTATTGTTTAATCACTCGTCATTAATCATGCAAGTAAAATTGTTTTTTACGTCGCATCATTTAAATTGGTTGGGACATTTTATTAATTATTTTTATCTATAGCGATGCAAGCCTTCCTGTTCTCTCACAAGAAAAGTCTAAGCACCAATATTGCCACAATTTTAACAAAAACCACTGCTTTTCAAATTCAAATACCCAAACAAACGCAACCCAATTTCGTAATTTCTAAATTTAGCCCCATACTTGGCTCAGACACTGTTTTATCTAATAACAACACACATTTTAAGGATTTTAAACAATACTCTTTATTAATTAGAACATGTATAGAGAAAAACTCCACCATAAATTTAAAAACGATACAAACCCATGTCACAAAAGTCGGGTTCGACGTGGATTGTTTGTTCGACAAGCTCGTAACTGGGTTTTTAAAACTAGGGTGTGTCGATCATGCACGTAAGGTGTTTGATGAGATGCCTGAAAGAGATATTATCACTTGGAATTCAATTATTTCTTCTTACATTAAGCTTAAACGATATGAAGAGGCTATAGGAGTATACGATATGATGGTTATCGAGGGGGTTCTTCCCGATAAATTTACTTTTTCGAACATATTCAAGGCGTTTTCAGAGTTAAGTCTTGTTGTGCTAGGCCGTGGGGCTCATGGGTTGTCCGTGGTTTTAGGTCTAGACGTTTCGGATGTGTTTGTCGGGAGTGCGTTAGTTGATATGTATTCGAAGTTTGGAAATATGAGAGATGCACGTTTGGTCTTGAATAGGGTTGTTGAGAAAGATGTTGTCTTGTTCACGGCTTTGATTGTTGGCTATTGCCGATGTGGCAAAGATATCGAAGCTTTGGAGGTTTTCAAAAGTATGATTAGAGAAGGCGTCAAGGCGAACGAGTATACTTTTGCGAGCGTGTTGATTTCTTGTGGGAATACGGAGGATTTTTATATGGGCAAGTTAATCCATGGCCTTATGATTAAAATAGGACTAGGTTATGCTATTGCTTCGCAAACTTCATTACTTACCATGTACTCTAAATGTGGTTTGATCGACGACTCACTTAGGGCTTTTAAGTGTATACTTAATCCAAATCAGGTGACTTGGACATCGATGGTGGTGGGTCTTGTACAAAACGGTAGAGAAGAGATTGCCTTGACAAAGTTTCGTAAAATGATGCGTGGTTCGATAAATCCAAATTCTTTTACGTTGTCAAGTGTTCTTCGTGCTTGTTCGAGCCTTGCGGTGCTTGAGCAAGGAAGACAAATCCATGCTACCGTAATGAAATACGGATTGGGTAGAGATACGTATACGGGGTCAGCTTTGATAGACTTATACGGAAAGTGTGGGAGTGTGGATATGGCGATCACAGTTTTCGATAAATTGGCTAAGATAGATTTAGTAACTACAAACTCAATGATCCATAGCTTTGCTCAAAATGGATTTGGTCACGATGCTTTATTATTATACAAAAAAATGGAAACATTAGGCTTAGAACCGAATGATGTAACAATAGTGAGCGTTCTGTCAGCTTGTCGAAATGCTGGGTTTGTTGAAGAAGGGTGCAAAGTATTTGCATATGTGGAAACTAACAATAAAATTTCTCTGACTAAAGATCACTATGCTTGTATGGTTGATCTTTTGGGTCGAGCTGGTAGACTAAACGAGGCCGAGGGGTTAGTAAAACGAGTCAAAAACCCTGATATAGTTTTATGGAGGGCACTTCTTAATGCTTGTAAGATTAACGGTGAGATTGATATGGCTAAAAGAGTAATGAATTCAGTGCTTGAGCTTGCACCGGGAGATGATGGGGTACGTGTTTTATTATCAAATCTATATGCTTCAACTGGAAACTGGAATCAAGTGTCTGAGATGAGAACCATGATGAGAGAAACGAATGTGAAAAAAAGTCGTGCTATGAGTTGGGTTGAAGTCGACAGGGACGTTTGTACCTTCATGGCCGGAGATAGCTCTCACCCAGATTCTGTATATATTTACAAAATGTTAGGCGAACTTATTGAAAAAGTTAAGGGTTTAGGGTACGTCCCGGATACGAGATGCGTGTTGCAAGATATGGGGGAGAGAGACAAAGAGAGGTCTCTGTATAGTCACAGTGAGAAGCTTGCTGTGGCATTTGCCATAATGAGAAGTAGGAACAAAAGTTTTGCTATAAGGATCTTTAAGAACCTTAGAGTTTGTGGAGATTGTCACAATTGGATTAAACTTTTATCAAAAGCTGTTGGGAGAGAGATAATTGCAAGAGATGCGAAGAGATTTCATCACTTTCGGGACGGAATTTGCTCATGTGGAGATTACTGGTGAAGAGTTTACGAGTCATGTCTCTTTCTAACGCCCTCGATACATCGACTACTCAGGCCATCTTTCGTAGGTAAGATTTTGCTAAGTCCCACACGAACAAAACCGAAGCTAAGTTCTGTTTTGAAACTTAGCAAAATCAAACCCATTTTTAGTTGCCTGTTATAGATTCTTATTGCGACAGAAAACAAGCAATGTTTGAGAAAAATGTTATCTCCTCTAGACAAGTGATAATCAAGCGATTACTCCATTTTGCATTTAAAAAACCATTTTTTTCCAGCTCCTAGTAAATACTACATGTACGAAGTTAGAGACCGATACATGTAAAGCATGAAGAAGATATTTCTTATTATAAATGTTCTTTTAATTAATTATATATACAGATAGACGTTCAGATAAAATAGTGTTTTTTTTTAAATGAAGATAAAATAATGATATAGTGAGTTCATTTTTTGGATTATAATAAAAGAAACTAAACTCACATTGTTTGTCCATGATCTACCTTTTCTTATTTGAAGAAAACTTACATTCACAATTCCTTGATTAATGGAATCTCAATGGAAACAGTAAAAATGGAAGCATCTTATAAATTAATTCACCGGAGCAAGATATATGATAACAAAATGAATAATACGTTTGAAAAAAAACAGTAGATCATCCCTACAATAAAATTTGTCAGAAAATAATTAAATTCCATACTTTCGAGGGCTGAACTAGAATGATATCGTTGGGAAACGTAGCGAAAAAATTGCTACTAAGATTTTAAGAAAAACAATGTTTAAAATAATCGAAAAATGAGTTTAAAAATCTATTTTGAAGGTTAAAAAAAGCGAGTTGGTAATTGTAAAAAACACAGTAAATACATATATATGTATTATTTTTTTGCTAACATCAAAATGAAGTATCCGAAGAGTATTTGTACATTTTAAGAATAAAAATAGAAATATATGGATGTTATTGAAAATAATGAGTAATAAAGTGTTATTTATGTAACTATATGAATATGAAAGAAATAAAAAAGAATAAGTTGTAATGGTAAATAATCTAATCAAAGATCTTTTATTCAATTTTAGATAGTATTACCATATATATGAGCTAAACATGATTATATATCTTATGGGGTACTATTAATATATATAACCTAATTTTCTGAAATTTTTACTATAAAAAAAATTGTTTTTTAAATTTCCGGGGTGACGGCGGTCTCCCCTACCCCCTAAATCCGCCGTGATACTTTGTAAAATGAAGATCTTTCACATTCAGATCACGAATGTAGCAAATATAGCCATCTTCTAAGGACAAATGAGAGACTTATAAGGTGAATTCAATGTATGATATGGCAAATTGGTTACTCGTGGTGCACTAGAGTAATATACATTAACCAAGAGAAGGCATTATAGCGGTGGACTAGCGGGCAGATAGATTAAATTTATTTGAGATTATAAAAAAGAATGGAAAAGGAGGAGATGATAAATAATTACGGTGAGTAACATGAGCTTTTATAGTTTTATAGGAAAGAAGTGGTATCAGCTATAAGGCGTAAAACGGCGCTCGATCGATATTCTCAATATGATTCTAGGGACACGAGCTCGGGCCTTTCGAAACAAAATCAAAATCTAACCCACACGTGGGCAACCCAAAAAGTAAATAATGTGCAGGAAATCTGCTCCAAAACCTTGAGCAGGACCACTATAAGAAAAAGTTCATTTAACATCATAAATTTTTTCTGGTTATGTTGCTAAAGTGGTTGTGGCTAAATTTTAGCAACAGTTTAGCAACAAATTATGTTGCTATTAATTGCTAAAATATTGCTAAAATTTAGTCACAACCACTTGAGCAACATAAATAAAAAAATTTTTATGATACTAAATGATTTTTTTTTTTTTGTAGTGGTCTCGGCTCGTGCCGAATATTGCGTTTAATTAGCTCATTTCTAAAGTATTACTGTAACTATTTACAATTTAAGATTGACCTATATATGCTGACTTAAACTTAGAGGAAAGTGAAATGTATCCTTTTAGGTAGTAAGAATAAAAGCTTACAATGATATGATAACACCCAAAGTTCATGATCATTAATTCTCAATGAGTATTACCATGCATATTGTTAAAATTCTAAATGACTTACGTTTTATAAATTCTTGTTTTAGAGAATTCTTATACTCCTTTGTTATTATCTTGAGATATATTCTACGTTTGGTGTACATCAACCATTGCTGGTTAAGTTGTCGAATTCACACTTTGAAAATTCCTTAGATTAATTAATATGGATCATGAGACAATGAGATGATATAACTAAATATTTTGGTTAGAAATATAAGTAGATAAAAAATGTTTATAAACCTATAATACAAACTTACAGATTGACGAAAATTAATGTCTTCATGTAAATTTCAATAAAAAGGAAACATAAAATGACTTAAACCATTCAAAAAATAATAATTCATTCTTATATCAAGTGCCAGTGACACTATTTGTACGTACCGCAGCATATCCCACTGCATTTTTTTAAAATTTTAATGGTGGAAAAAACCCAAAAAACCCACAAATTGATTGGGTCAAAAGTGTTCCAATTAGGGATAAATGTATCAATAGTTACATTAGATAAACTTTGCGAATCAAAATAAATGAACTTGAAATTACAAGGACTTGAAAAGTAAATAAGCTAGACTTCTTACAGATATTACACACGTCGTAGCCCTTTTCTCATTTCAGAAAACAAATCTACAACCTTTCTCTCTCTTCCGGCCTTCATAACAATGGCGAATACAGACATATTTATCGGAGATTTGGAATACGATCTCTATCTAACTTTAGTTAACTTACCAACTTTCTAGTATAATTTTCTAGATACTATGATATGAGATTTAGTCTACTTTTTGTCAGAAAATCTGCAGTTGTATTCCGTTCTCTAAAGTTATGACAGATCTCGATGCTTTTTTTATAAATAATTTTTTTTAATTTGATGTATTAGAGAATAAATAATTCAGAGACATTTTTCTTTATTTAAAAGAATATTTACCAAAATTTGAGAGTCACTTTCAATAATGAAACCACCTTCCTCTATACAAGAGATTTCTTGCAAAATAGCTAGAATCTATGTTTTCAAAATGGAGTCCGCATGAACAATAATAGAGAAACCATTAACAAAGTTAACTCTGTGATTTCTAACCACACCCTCTAGAGTCGAAAAATATGGATCTGATTTGAAAGTACGTATCATCAACATTAAATTTAAGTTTAGACCTACGGGATTTGACCAATAAACCTATTTAGCCTTCTTCTTTATTGTAGGAGTAATAACATCACTAGATTTAGAGAAAATATCATAATTGTCACCAAAAGCTTTATCTTTTTTAATGAATTGATAAATTTGTGTAATGATAGTTTGAATAATTCGCTTATTTGTTATTTTAACACATTCGTATCTAATGGGCATCTTGCTTTTCAAATACATCAAATAATAACCAGACCGGTCGGGATGTTTTTGTTATTCATCGCTATAACAAATAGTGTGCCTAATCTTAAATACACAATCTGAAAATTAATCATTGTAAAATGAAGGGTAAATATACTAACTCGAAATTTCTTTTCCCAATTTTTTAAATTTTTTTTTGTGCACCAAATTTATAATATATATTTCCAGAAAAATGTTGAGCTCAACCCGAGAAGCTATACAAAACTTACAATTCAACGCATATAAATTAACAAATCGACCATACATTGCTCACAGTGAGAAATTTAATCCTTTAGCAAGATATTCTAAGCTACTTTTTGAAACAATGTATTTGAGCTATAAATTTTCTAAAAAAACAAGAGTGTTTAAATTAGAACAATTTAAATAAGCATTCTTAGGAAAAGAAAGAATCTTTTTCGAGTGCAGGATTTTTCCCAAAAAAGAATTGTCCGGTTTAGAAAAATAACTTCAAAACTGTGTTTCACTATTACAATATATTGTTCGATCAAAACAAATTTTCTTTTTGAGAAAGAGATTTTCTAGAAATAAGCTTTCATAAGTTTTGTTGTGGCTGAGGATTAAAATACTAAGTAATTTTGTCATGTTTATATTTTACCTTGACCAAACTATAGTTATGTACTACAAACAAATAGAGTTTTGATGCCCTTGGGACCTTGTGTAAGAACCTGTCTACCCCTAGGCTAGACCGGCCATTATAATAACAGAGTGTAATTATTTTAATGCATTTACTTTTTAAAGAAGGTTTGATTGCAGCCACCAACTCATGCATCTTCCTACTTTGATTGCTATAGATAATAGTAAAATACCAATATTGTTGCCAAAGTGTGACCAAATTACACGATCAGTTATACCATAAGCAAACAAGTGCTCGTAAGTTTTTCTTTATTTTGACTACAACAGTCACATTTAGATACAAGCTCAATATATTTGCTCTCATTTTTTTTTTATCAGCAGGCACTACATTCAAAATAACTCTCCAGATGAAACAAAAAACTTTAAGAGGCAAAATTTTATCCTAAATGAGACAATGAACCCAACTAATATTACTCTTACTTCTCATCAGGTTTCATGGTGTTTAGGAGTCTCTTTTCAAACCTTAACATCATAGCATATCCCGGTGCATATACCGATTCCCATGTGACAAAGACTCAAGAGCCACCACTAGCTTTTTTAAGTTCTAATATTATATATATATATATATATATATATATATATATATATATATATATATATATATTCTTTGTTTTTATAGTAAATTAAAAACTAATTTTATCACACAATAAAAAAAAGAAGAAGATAGACCTAAATTTAAATATTAATTAAAATAATAATTTTTTAAACTAATTTTGATATATTTTACTTGACGGGACATTGTCCGTTTAATAAGACGACCGAACAAAAGAAAAACGTAATATTTTGTAGATGACATTAATATTATGAGATAGAGAAACATTTTAAAATAAAAATAAACAATGTTTTTTTATAAGTTGACCACATGTGATGGGATGGACGGAGAGACTGGTTGTGATGCAACTATACTTATTGATCGTGATAGTCATTTGGCTCGATGTTAATATGCTAATATCATCAATACAAAATTGCGGAAATGCCATTATCGCTCCAGCCTCCAAGGCCTTAAAGTACAATAAAGCATCCATGCTCTAATTTTAAACACAATCTCTTTATATTTTTATTTACAGGCCACAACCAAAAGGCGAAGCCAAGAATCGTACACGAGAGTGTTAATCTACTTGAAAAACAGTGTCTAGTAGGAGGAAATGTGTGAATTCTGTATTTTTAACGGACTGTTATCAAACTAGTGATAAAAGATTAAACTTTTACAATCATGGAGTTTCGTGACCCCAAATGGTTACCACTTTGCTTCGATTCTTTGTTACTATATTACTATGTCTCCCCGTTCTTTCCTCCTTTATTTCTTTAACGCTCACCAGGCCACCTTCCAACATACCGCATTTTCTCATCTGCAAGACTGCAACCCAGACTCACGGCATTGTTCCTATTAGAGTTATGTTAAAAGATATCTTTATGATCTAGACTCATATAGCTTCATTGATACGAAGGGAATTAATAAAATAATTAAACTTGTATTGGCCTATAGGTTACAATATCGTCACATCACTTAAAAACTATAGCTCAAGTCATAGTTGTGGTTTATTATTCAATTTTTTTTAGACCTATCTCAAGAAGCATCTCCGAGTAGAATTAAAGTTTAACACCATTCTTATTTTGTTTAATATTTTTTTAAAATAATGGCTTCAATAATGAATCTTTCTTAATAAATACTGCTCAGTGAATAAATTTTAACAGGCGGAGAATGGACATTGTCTTAACTTTATATTATAAATTCGGCAACCCTAGCTAGTCAAATAAAATATATTTAAACATTGAAAAAAATACTGATAATATTCATTGAATAATGATTATAAAAGCCAGGTACAATGAAAGGGGACACCAGTAATAGTATAAAAGCCACACACCCCACAATTATATCTTCAACATCAAGAGTAATTTGTTTTTATTACCCTCCAGTAAAAACATTAAATAAAAACATTACATCAGATCCTATGTGGAAATTTAGCTATACTAGCCCTATTCTCTCATTGTTCTTGAGGTGTCACGCCGAGTTCTTGCAAAGCATACCATTTCCAGCTTCGTTTAGTTCTTGATCGTGAAGGTCCAAGTAGGCAACTTTTGCCACTTGTGATTCAGCCTGCTTCTTGCTCAATGTCACTTGACCTTCGAAAACTTGTCCTTTTATATGGACTTTCGAGGCAAAATTAGGCATATGAGATGGAGCAGATATAGTTGTCTCGTACTGGGCAATTTTTTCCCTAAAGATATTCTTGCAACATATTTTTGTAAAGGGCAATATCGTCCTGTTGAACTTCATCAAGGGGCCATGACTCCCAAGCATTTTTCGCAACTGCATGCTCATGAGCTTCACTTGTTTTATAGTTGAATAAAATTCTGAAACTTCACTTGTTTTTCCTTGAAAAGTGACCTTACACCTAAAGCGAGGTGTGTGAATTCCCATTCACATGAATAAGCATGCAGCTGTTAATGTGAAATTGGAAAATGGTTTTAATATATTTATTAAGGTTAATATATATGCCGGCATTAAAATAAAATAAATGAAAGCTAGTTTTGAAATTAATTATAATTGCTTATTTCTTTTGTTGTGATAATTCTTTTCTAGGACGGATAATATATTCCTTTGTTCGTGTACATCATTGTACATCCAATACAATGTATATTTTATTAGAGAAGGGTTGAGTGAATAAAAGTTTCAAGCTAGGGCAGCATTTTTAAGCATTTTGGCCATTTTTTGGGCAATACTTTTGAAATTTAAAATAATTTTGTTTCTGTGAAAGATCACTAGGCTGGACTGGAAATAGATAAGTGTTATGGTGGTCTTACATTCTGCTGATTTGTTTGGTTAATCTATTTATTTAGAGTCTAGCTTATCTCTTGTTTGGGTCTTCCTTTTCTCAATTTCTTTAAAGTTGCAAAATAATTAAAAATATTTCAAGTTCACCACTTTTTAAGGGTGGCCTGCTCTCTTTTTTTTCACTTGGTTGTTTGTTACTAAGATTTACTTATACTGCTTATGTAGTTATGTGATTCATCTTTAATTATTGTTGTTAAGGTTCTTTTAGGTTGCTGGAAAAATAGAATTAAATAAATTATACATACTCGGTACTCCTATGCTATTTGGCATCAGTCGACTAGCCAGATGGATTATAAGTTGGCCAATTGATATTACTGCTGGTTCATATATGTGGGAAAACAAATTGAGTGTAAGGTCGACGTGCATAGATTTATTAATCAAGTAACAGTTTCATACCTGGAATTTTTTGAAATGAAATGAACAACGACCGTCCCACCTATTTTCATCTTGGATATTGCCCATAAGTGCCCATAAGGATCCCTGATTACAGAAATAAGCTCAAAAAATCTTGACATTTTCTAGACTAAATTAAGCAATTTTTTTTTTATATATTTACTTAACTACAACATTTATAACATAAATCACAAACAAAAGTAAAGATAAGAATTTGTTTTATATATGCTTCATTTCTGAACCGTTTGGGACATCTTATAATAATTTGTAACCATGTCACTAGTTAACGTAATCGGAATTGTTATAGACTTAATTAGATGCGTAGAGCTTCAAGTTGTATCCACAAATTAACCTACATCTCGAAATACATACAGTATGCATAAGAACATCTTCTGGTAAAAAGTTTTTTTTAAGTGTACGTGATTAGTACTTGAACATTTCGCCAATCTAAAACGTACTAAATTCATGATTTTAGATTAAGTGAGCCAATCATTTACATATCTGGTTAACATGGAGATTGAAGATGTAACTACAAGCTTATGCATTCATTAATATTGCATTGTAAACGAGGGTCGTGAAGTTTTTCATGATTAGAAATCTTGTTCTTACCTTATTTGAGATTGCAGTATACGCCACAACATGTAAGCGCGGCTTAAGTTTTGATAGTTGTTATACGTTAATTTAACAGGCTAACTACCTGGAAAATAAAATTTTCTAAACGTGAGTATTCGTCAAGACAGAAATAATTAAACAATGTTTTAAATAAAATCACTTAAATTTCTATCTGGTCAAGAAATTAATGATGCATAACAAATTATAGGAGTCCAAATCTTATACCCCTATTCTTTAACCCTTCCGTGGCCTCTTGCTTATTTTATCTAAAAAACTTGAAAAAAAATTGTACAATTATTATAATACATGTATCAATAAATTTCAATAATTAATTTAAAAAAAAAAATCCACACGCAATTTATTTTGGAATAAATGTATAAATTAGTGTAAATTAAACATTGAATATTAAAAAAATTGTCTAAAAGAATATTATGTTCAAATGTTTTAAAATTTGAATACAATATAATATAAAAGTTTATAAAGTTGCGGTATAAGTTGTGAAAATTTAAAATTTGAGTGAAAATAAGCAAGGGACACGAAAGGGGGTAGAGAATATAGGATAGAAGATTTGGACTCCAATTTCCCCTACGAAAGTTTTCCCACATTGCTTTGAGTAGATAGATTTTGAAATATTTTTTCACAAAATTAAATACAAAACAAATTTAGAGAAAGATACATGCTAAAGCTGTGTAGCATGAGAAAAAACAATAAGAGCATGATGAAAAAACAATAAGAATGTGGGCTTGCTTGGCTGTATATATTAACAAAAAAGTTGTCTTTTGAAGCTAAGAAATCCATCCATTATGTTAAACATTATCTTTTCCAGATGAGAAACATAATGTAGAATTAACAAGTGTTACCAAAAAAATGGAAAGACAAACCAGAGATTCAGGAAATATACCTATGGCAAATTACTCTTTGGATCGAATTGCATTTTTCTTTTCTATTTATACCAGAGATCAGAAACATAAGTTGTCTTTTATTTATTTTTCTATTCTCTCACCAAAGGAAGAAAATCGAATTGCATTTACGTAACTGTCATATCTAGCTAATTGTGTTTCTCTTACATGCCTTAAATAGAAAGAAATATAAGAAATTAATAATTAATTAGGAAATAGTTTAAATCATTAATTGTTTTTATCTGTAAATGTTCGACTAAGATAATACCAAAGTTAATTATTACGGTAATTAATGTGGGCTTTGCTAACATACGTCCCCATGCATATGTTAAATATGTGTACCCATTTAATGTGTTGTAATTGGTAAATGGAGGAAAACTATATAGATGCAAAAGTTTTAATAATTATGTCATTAAATACGGTCAACAAATTAAATTATGCTAACTGCATATATATTTCCTTTGTTTGGTTGATTAAATTTTTGTAAGATAAACAAAAACTTTAATTGCTTAATCAAACTCATTCATATTTTTTATTTGATAGGACTGACTTGGCATAGTATAATATGTAAGAAGTATAAAAACTCAATTATAGTTTTTATTTTGTTATATCGATGCCAAGTCGGTCATGTCAAATAAAAACAATAATTAAGTTTGATTTAGTAAAAAAAATTTTGCATCTTACCGAAACTAATCAACCAAACACAGCTGACATAATTTAATTTGTTGACAGTATGTAATGACATAATTATTAAAATCTTTGCATTTATAGTTTTTCTCCATTTACCAATTACAACACATTAAATGGGCACACATATTTAAAGTTTAACCATATGTGGGGGCGTATAGGTTAGCAAAACCCTTATGTTAATTACCGGTAATAATTGACTTTTGTATTATCTTAGTCGAACATATATAGATAAAAACAATAAATGATTTAAACTATTTACTAATTAATTATTATTTTTATTTTATTTTTTTCTATTTAAGGCATGTAAGAGGAGAAACACAATTAGACATGTCAGTTGAGTGTAAATGCAATTCATCAGATTTTCTTCCTTTGATGGAGAATAGAAAAGTAAATAAAAGAGAAATAAATTTAATATATTTACTTTCATATATAATCATATTGTTATTAGCCTATGTTTGGTAACATATTTTTTAGTTTTTTCAGCCTAAAAATCAGATTTTTAGAAACTAAAAAAACCCGACTTGCCAAACACCCACATATTTTTATAATCCAAATCAAAAAATCAACTATAAAAAATATGTTGTCAAATGGACTCTTAATTATATATTAAATATTAAATGTTAGTTAGTTTGACTGTTTGAGGCTTATGAGCAATATTTTTTATGCAACAATTGATAATTAAGGGTCTTTTTGACTACGGATTATTTGGTCACAAGTAAGATTAAAAACTTGTTTTACAAATCCAACAAAAATTCAGAATTTTTATTTTTTTTTAGGATAAAAAATCAGGTACAATATATGCCAGCCCACCCATCCACACACACTACGAAGCGGGAGATATTTATTAATAAGTTGCAATCTCATACATGTGAGTTTGTGACAGTTATTTAAAATGAAATAAACAACGACCTTAAATCTTGTTTTCATCTTGGGTACCTTAGTCTTTTGTGACAATCCCTGGATAAAGAAATAAGTTAGAAAGATCACAACACTTTTTCGACTAAAGTAAGCATTATGTCCCTTTTTTATTAAATAAAACTGCAACATACCATAAAGCACAAAGCAAATCCTAATAGAAGCTATCTAATATTTTTTTGGAAGTTAATGGTATCGTATCGTATCATATCATATCATAGTTAAAAATGATACAAATGGCCTGTGTAATACAATCCGTTATCTAGAGCCAAAGCAAAGTACGTAAACAAATCAAACTAACTCCTCTCCGGTTTTGTTATAAACTGACAACTAAAAAAACCGCAGTATAATGAAACTACAAAGCAAACTAACATGTTGTAGTAAAAGCCTATCCCAAAAGGAATGATACAGTTAATCATAAAATAAAAGCATTCACTGAAGTCCCGACTAGCTTGATCTTAAAAGTTAACTTGATCTACGCTTTATTTCTTACACGTTCAATACATCTTTAGACCTTTTGATCATATAAGCATTCAGCCAAATCAAAGAGTTATTAATTAGTTTGATCAAATGTAATCAAAACAGGCATTATGCGCACTAAGTGGGTATTCATTTTTTTTTTCTTATTTAAGAGTTAAAGAGGTGTGAATAGAAAGCCTGTTCTTACCTTATATGAGGTAGGAGTATAAACCACACCATGTAAGCAGCTCCAGATTTGATAGTTGTCATAATATCTAAATTTCTGGAAAACAAAATGTTTTAAACCGTGAATACTCGTCAAGCCGGAAACAAATGTTTTGAAAAGTTCATCATTTTTCGATTCTCGTTTGCTTACATAGAATATTGTAATGTAGACACAATTATCTCTACTAAGTCGTCCCACTTTGCTTTCAGAACATAGTTTCTGATTTATTGTTTTCGATATATAAGTATACAACATAAAGTTAAAGAAGGATACATATATGAAGAAAACAATGTGGCCTTGCATGGGATTTAATTTATTAACAATTAAGACTATTAAGTTGTCTATTAAGATATTAGAAATCAATCCGTTATGTTAAGCTTTATCTTTTTCAGATCATAATGTAGAAATTGATATGGATCACCAAGAAGTGGAAGACAAACAGAATTAGAATGATTTTAGTTCATGGACCAATTGACAAAATAAAAAAATGGAAGCAAGTTACAAACTATTAACATGGAGAAAGATATAGGAGAGCAAAATTGAAGGTACCTATGAGAAATTCTAGATCATAAAAGTAAAGGAGATTCAAAAAAGAAGCCGGATATCTTACTCTGTGCCGTGAAGATCCTCACATCAGGATCACAGATGTAGCGCTTATAAGGTGAAAAAATAGCGCAATAAGTTGGATTTAAAGTAACAAGGGTTTAAAATAGGGATATGTACCGCAAATTTATGATATTTCACTTAGGCAAGGAGAGGATGTTGAAGAGGCGGACTAGGGTTATGATACGACTAAAAATTAAGGTGCATTACATAAGCTTTTATAAGGAGACAAAATGGTATCAATGGAAATGTAAGGCGGCACCTAATCCAAAAATTATCGTAGGGCAACGCGAGCTAATTTTGGGCCGTCGAAAGAAATTTTGGTTTCGGTTCCAATGAGGCCAACCCAAAATGATTAATTCAGATTTTAAGTCAAATCTTGCACGGCTTCCTTGACGGGCCTCATGCCAAGATATTGCGCTTAACGGGCGAGAATATGACTTGCCTTTAGATGGAAATTATGGTAAATAGAACCCAACGTTTTTTTATTGGGTTAAGCAAAACTAAACATTAAGATCGAATGTGAGAACATTAAACTCTTCATTCATTTAATACTCACTGTGGGAATGCCATGTTGATAAATTTTAAACAATCAAGATTTCTTGTACGTGGTTACCATAGATAAACTATGATAAAATTACGCATCTTGCTCGCCATCTTAAGTGATTATAATTTTGATAGGATTCTGGTTATTGTATAGGCTAAGCGATTAGTAAATTAATCAGTTGCCGAGCAATGTGGGTTGCCTAAGTAGTTATGTACTTAGTATACCTCGCTAGTGATGAGGTTCGATCCATGCTAGCTCCAATGTAAATGTAATTATTATATAAAAAAATGTGGATGTATTTTTTTAGGACAGTTTAAGTTGAGTTCAGTCTTTGACATTTAAGAGTTTTATGCAAAGCATTGATCTGATTCTTAAAAACAACAGTGTAGATACACTTCTTTAAGCCTCCTTTTGTTTGCATATATTACTTTGATCGTCAAATAGAATTCTTTCAATCTGATCACCAGCCGAACATTGCAAATTAACTTCTTATTTTTGCTCGTTTTGCTAGCTAGTTTTCCTTGTGATGGTCTTCTTTCCTCATATGCTGATTATAACTAATTTTGATTGCCTTCATTTCATTGTAATGAATTGTAAAAACTGAAATTTCTTATTGTGGTTACGTTGAGAAATTTATGGAAAAATCATACTACATATTAAATGTCAACCTATGTTGGATGGCTTATCAGTGACCGATTCTGCACTCTAATCCTTTACTAATACCAATCATGAGATTATGCAAGTGTATAGTAGTACAAGATTAAGAACCTTCTTTTCCAAATATCGTTTTTCCCCAAATGTTGCCATCCTGCAAAGGAGAGGGAAAATAACAAGACAGCAAAGTTGATAATCATGTTCTTGTTCTAGGCTTCTACCTATATTTGTACCCTGAGGTGGGAGCTCAAATTCGCAAGTTTCAGGAGGTATTACGGAAAATATAAATTTAAAGAATAAACATTTAAAAAGAGCGATACTAAACCACGTTATGTGAAGAGAGAGGACTAGAAAAATATCAAGACTCGGTTAGAGATCAAGACAAACGTAGGTCATCCCTCGAGTCTCCCGAAGATCACTAGTGTAAGATATCCAACGCCAAAAAGTTTCAACCAAGAATAACCCCGATAACAATGAAAGCAGCATACTTGCATAGTAAAAGGCTTCAATAACTGCAGACGTTAAGTCGGCTGTTTAATTTTAGCCTAAACTAATACATAAACTATAGCAGTTTGGCTTATCCCTTTGTTCTCCATAACTTAATTCATTGGTGCCAAAAAGAAGGTGGATTAAGCAAAAAGCAAACAAGTTTTTTAATACAATAACTTACAATGTCAACAAGGCAACAAATCAATCCGTCTCGGCTTAATGTTTTCACAATACAATTCAAATATATTCAACCTGGAAGGATATCAAGATATCTCCCATAGTTGACGAGGAAAAACTTGAGAAATTAAAATTCCGCATATTATTCTTAAAGCTTGACCATCAGAACTCCAAAAGCAAATCAATCTCAGAAAGTGCAACAGCTATGCAATTAGGTAGATTTTAAAGTATTTGCAATGTCGATGACGAAACGATACTTAACATCAGCTTTAGCGAGACGCTCCATAGCAGTGTTGAGATAGTCTATTGGAATGACCTCGATATCTGCAGTAATATTGTGTTTACCAGCAAAATCAATCATTTCTTGGGTTTCCTTCATTCCCCCTATGCCACTTCCTGCTACCAACTTCCTACCTGCAAATATATATTAAATCAGTTTGTAGTTCAACTTTCTTTGTCAATATTGTAGTGGACGCACTTTAGAAGCACAAATAGAATCACACCGATGTAAAACTATGATGGGAAGCTTCTTGAAGCTTCAACGGGCTCTATTCCATTCTTAGGAAAGTGTTTTGTGTTATACATGGGAAGGGAAATCTCAAAATTAACTTGTATTATGGGCTTGTTTGGTTGCAGCTTTTATCCCTTTCTTACTTCTTATTTACTTGAGACACAGATTACGGAGTAAGTTTTCAAGCCTAAAGAGCTAGATATTTTAAGCTGAATGATGAACCCCTCGGATATTTAGCCAAACAAGCCCATGAAATTAACTTATGGGGAAAGATGAGGATCTTCCCTAGATGACAAGAGATTCATTTACACCTCCGGTAGATAAAAAATATATATTTAAATCTATGTACTGTCGATATGGCAAGCTCAAGCAGCTTTCAGTATTACCTTTACTCAGCTCAGGGCATATCAAATAAAAAATTGAAAGACAATGTAAAAGGTTACAGGTAGTGTGCTTCGGTTTGAAGCAATAGAGACAAAATTAAAGTAAATAATACTCTGTATCAGGGAAGTCGATGCGTTGAAGAAAAGATCAAATAAAGAGCAAACAAAGAAGACGATACGGTGAGCAAACAATGTATTCATTTTAAAGCAATCTCATACTTACCCATAATCAGAGAAAATGAAATTATCTCCAGTGGCTTTTCTGGTGCACCGACAAGGATTAGCTTTCCGTTAGGTTTTAACAGTCCAATCAATGGGTGAAGGGCATGAGATGCGGAAACTGTGTCGATAATTCCATCCAAAGTTCCCATTGCAGCCTACATTTGAGTCATAGAATTAGCACACGACTCAAAATCTTATTAATGCATTTCTGAAATTCAAAACCACCTCGTAGTGTCCTTTGAAAAATTGGCCCCACAAGAAAAATGGCTAACACGTATTCAATAACCTTAAAGAAATTGGTTACTGAAAAGGATTTACATAATCTAAACCAAAGCAAGTTGGATCATAGTTTAAATGTGAAAAACCTGTGTAATGGCGTACACTAATTGTCTCGGGTAGGCGGTATGGGAGGCTAGGCTTAGTTGGAATGCTATTTTGAGTTGCTGTATTCGGGTGAATAAAATAAGATAATAAGGGTAAAAATAATGACGTTTCTTCAAGTTTTTATGAATTGAAATGGTGTACATAAGGGTGCGACACTCATAAATCTCGTGACATAAGTCACTCGCACTTTAGTCATTACAACACAATAAACAATTTTAGTATATACTATATATACAACTCATGTGTTAAACTTATACCTGCATTTGAGCAGCATCACTGCTGACCAAAAAAGAGTCAACACCAAGGTGTTTTATGGCCTCTTCCTTTTTCTTGAGGGAGGTACTAATGACAGTCACTTTAGCCCCAAAAGCCTTTGCAAACTTAACACCAACATGGCCTAATCCACCTAAGCCCACCACACCAACATTAAGACCAGGCTTATCAAGCCCAAAATACCTGAGAGGGCTGTAAGTTGTAATTCCAGCACAGAGAAGAGGAGCAGCAGCATCTAGAGGGAGATTATCGGGAATTCGAACAATGTAACGCTCGTTGGCGACCATGTGATCAGAATATCCTCCGTATGTATAGGTTCCATCATGATATTTGGAGTTGTAGGTACCAATAGCTTTTGGACACTGATTTTCGAGGTCATTTTTACAGCCATCACACGAGTGGCAAGCTCCGACCAGACAACCAACCCCAACTTTGTCACCAACTTTGTACTTGTTCACTTTGCTACCAACTTCTGTCACCACGCCTACGATCTCATGACTGCGAAAAGAAAAGTACAATATTATTAGTAAATTATATGACCTCTTCTCATGCTAAACTCTAAGGAAGAGAAAATTGGTGCATCTATTATTGAAATTAATATCGTTAGTACTGAAACTGGACAAATTATCAATGCATATCCAAACAATCAAAATATCATCCTAATTAGCGATGTAAAGAAACATTGGTATCCTTCTATGTCTGGGATGCAAAGAAAGGAAACGAAAAAAGAAAAAGGAAAAAAAATATAATTTCACCTGCATACAAGCACTCTTAGAACGCAATACCTAAGCTATTACCTCCTGTTGTAAGTTCATGTACTGATGAATGCAGAACTAATTAGACGTGACAAAACAAAAATTACTCTCATTCCCCAAGTGTAATTTCAGTAGGCAATAGACTCCAGATCATGACTACACAGTATATGAATTTCAATGCATGTATTTTAAGTTTAAGTAGGACAATACTTAAATGCGAAGCTCTATGGTTTAGCTAGAACAGTTTAAAAAGACTACACTTAAATGAAGCATTTTGTTTGAGCTTTCTATATGGGATTGTTCATCTTCTGATACTACTAATTTTCAACTAGGTAAGAATTATAGCAAATCACAGTCTGTTTTCAAACATATTTCAATTTTCAAGCTAAGCCATATAAACCAATTAATAAATCACATAAAGGCTAACTATTATCTATTACCAATGTTCAAGAATTTAACCACATTAAACTATTAGTGAACTACATAAACATTAGACTTTGAAGCCAACGAAACAAGGAAGAATAAGCCATGGCAAATATGCTTTAATGGTTCTCTGAAATTTAGTTTCTTTTAGAGTTTCACATACCCAGCGACAAGCGGATAAACTGCGTTACCCCACTCGTTCTTAATCGAATGAAGATCAGAATGGCAAATTCCACAAAACATAACTTTAAATCTCACATCTTCTTCGCCTGTTTCTCTGCATAAAAATTTGACAAACCCCAACATTTACCATGATAAGAATCTATAAAAATGACACATAACAGGAAAAAAAATAAACATACTAAACTCAGGACTACATGAATCACTGAATCCAATCTTGCTTGGTTAATTTAACTTATAAGAATCCATATTCAAACTAAACAACATAGTTTGTCCAAATTAATTGTTAAAATAAAAAATACAAAGAAAACTACACATGCTAAATTCCATCCTAACATAAGGATATCGACAGAAAACTACACATGCTAAATTCCATCCTAACATAAGGATATCCACAATTCTTGTTGGGAGTCTTTAAAATTTCAGCGGAGCACCCAATATTTTAATACTCGATGTTGTTGAAGGGAGTTTTCTATTTTTACAAGCCGGCAAAAGGGAGTTTTTGAAAAACTATTCTCTTAGATTTAAAGCGGAAAAAAAAAATATGAATCTGTCATTGTGGCCTGGTGTCATGCAATGAAATGCCAAAACAGCATACATGATACATGTAATGAATTTGTTTGCGGTACCAGATAATTTTGTTTCTAAATTATGATTATCTGATAAATAAAACGGTAGTTTACACTTATTCTACAGAAACGAAACCTTTTCGAGTGCGTTTATTCAAAACATCTCTCAGAAAATTACATTAAGCTACATTTTTTTAACCCCAGAAAGATTCAGTTTTTCAGTTCTCCAGACGCACTCTAAACTTGCGAGACTCTTTCGAACATGTTGACCCATACTTCTTTCTAAAAAATATAACTTTATACTCTCAACTTGAAAAACTATAACCTATACTCTCTACTAAAAGCACCCAACAAATTTACTAATCCTATTCCAAATTTACTTTGTGAATATGCACTTATTTTCACTTAAAGGATGCTATCGAACAAGCCTGTGGAACATACAACTAAATAAAGCCGATAAATCTTGTGGGCGAATTAATCCTTTCTGGGCTATAAAACAGCAATTAAATCAACTAATCAAAGTATATAATTCTAAGCCGATTGGAATCCATAATTTCTTTTCTCAACATATAACAGATATCTGTACAATCGGCAAATACACACAGTGCCAACTTATGGATAAGTTGAACAAGACAAGCGTTTGACGATGCACTCCACATTTTTTGATCATGAAAAACAAGGCATATTTCTAGTACATTTTATATTTTCTCGATAAAAATCGAGTGGCAAAAAAAACTAGAAATCATCACACACAAATCTAGCACCTCCGACCATCTCTATAAGTACGACCCAAACTCGGCAACAGAAGTCGTGAATCTTGACACTGAATTTTTTTATTTTCTTTTTTCAGATCTAAGTCACAGTTTTACCAAACTGCAAGAAGAACTATTCCGATTCCTATTCTTGTTATAACGTCTTCATGTTATTATGTCGATTGCAAGAGGTTATCTCAAAATCAGTTAGAATTCTAAATGGGAAAGGCCGATATTCTATATAATTTTTTTTTCATACCCAGTTTTTTTCCGTAATATGAGGGGAGGGGGGCATAACGCTAACTTTTAAAGATTCTGATCAAAAATACGGAAGAAAAATGTACTTTTTCATCAATTTTTTTTACGAGCGAACCGTCTCCACCTAGTCACTTCCCACCTCATGCTTATAATCACAGAGGTTGAACATGCAGGGGAAAACATAAACGTCAAAACATGATAAAATTTAAATAAATAAAAAAAACTTGACACGTGAAATAATAGGAAAAGGGAAACGAGTTTTCCGTTAAGCGATCCCTTACAGCTTTTATAAAACAAATTATGTCACATAATTTCTGATCTATATGAAAGTTAACAATTCCATTATTATTGTCATTAATAATAAATATGTTGAATTTAAATGTATGAAAAAAAAAGGAAAGAAATAAAAACCTTCTGGAGAAATTAAAAGGAGAGAGGGTTCCGGAAGTGTCTCTAGCTGCCCATCCAAATGCCTTTATTGGATGCTCTTCCTCCGCCATTTATATATATATAGATATAGATATATATATAGATATAGATATAGAGAGAGAGATAAACTGTTTATTACTTGGTGTTTAGTAGTGAATTGTTAATGAATCGACGCTTGTTATGTGTTGCTATATTATATGGAGTAGAGTATTATATATACAGTTATTTATTTTGTCGTTTAATGTAGAATATGGTGCCGAATAGTTTGGACAAGGAATGCCACACTATATATTTAGTATAGTGTGAAAACTATTTTTGTGACATCGTTTGATTTCCTGACTATACATTTAGTATAGTCTGGCTCCCCCTCTGGAATAGTTTGCAGTAGCACCAAAGTTGATTCTTTGCTTTTGTTGATTATATTGGTGACGGTTTTGGTTCAAATGTTTGAAAATTTTACTCTTTTAGTCCTTTTTTTAGTGGTGTGTCTTTATTAGAGTGCAAAAAATCTTATGATAAAAAAAAAACATTTCGGAAATTTTCACGCCTTCTCATGGTTTCATACTACTTTATTATCATCTCAAAATCTCAAATTTTATATATTATTTATATATTTCATAGATAACCCATAAAGACATCAAGATGCAAATCGGCCGTGATATACTAAGGTTTTAATCAATTGCACAAACTACATGTTCATGGCCAAAAAAATGCCTTCATAGTGCAGGAATGGTGACGTTTTTTTTTTGTTAGCGTTGGTATTTGTGAAAGTTTAGTCATTTTGTGATAAATTTCGAACTAGTGACAATTTCCGATTATCAGTGAATCGACTTTATTTTGTACTGGTTGTTCTACAATCATTCTCTTGGTTATGATATCCCACTAATATCATAATGATTTAATCAAATCTGAATCTACCACCTGATTAACCATTTATTCATTTGTTTAAAATTATCTCATAAGATACTAATGAATAAGCTTTTAATTTGATTGGAAAAAATTGCATGTATTAGATGTTTACTACATGGTTATAAAGATCAATCACACATATACTAAATTACTCCTTTTTTTAACAAATAGTACATATGTGTAATCATGCAGCTTTTTTTGGATAAAAACAAAAAATTCATAGTACTATATTACTCCTACAAGGCTACAATGTAGATTTATTCAAGAGCTTTGCGATTTACAAAAATGTATGTGCCGTATATAAAAAGTTGCTTGAGTGATAAGGTTTCCCAAAACTTTGAAATTTCCTACATTGAATTTTCCAAAATTTAGAAAAATTTTAGAGGTTTTATTTCATTACAGCATGGTATACAAAACTTTTATTAGTGGCTTGAAATGGTTTACGTGGAAAGGTGGTGACTAAAAAAGAGTTGAAAGATTGGAACCATTAACGTTGTATATTCATCCCATTCACACTTATTAATGCACCCAAATTAGTGATAAAATGGGACCTTATCGTTGAATATGAAAAGAATTAATAAACATGTGTCACTGCATACACAATGCTGCAAAAGATACATAATCAATGACGACAGTTACAACCACTCAATAGCTTTTTATTCAAATTCACAACTACTTTCTTTATTACCTCAAAAACAGATGAGTTTATTATTTTTTTTATACTCCATAGAATTATGGAAACCTGTACATACATATCCTTTCAACTATATCATCAAATTTAATTTTCTGTTCTTCATATTTTATCAAAAAGTTTTTTCATCCGATTAGAGAACTAATATTTTATTCATCGGCCAAATCCATACTTTCACACAAATGTTGCATGCAGATGTACCATCGGATCATTCCAATAAGCAAGGCCGGCCCGAGCTGTATATAACATCATTTTTGTTTAGGTGCCGACGAATCGAAAGGCACCAATAAAACTCAAATATGTTGTGCTTAGTGTTATATTATATTTTAAGACAACTTTTGGTTATATATTATGATCGGAATTGCACTTTCATTATTATTTTTGCTCTTTTTTCGTAGATATCGTTATTTTATTTTCAGAAAAAGCTACCGAATTTTCTTGGACGGAGGCGTGAAATTGAAAGGACCGCCTGTACCTAGGGATGACAATTGGGCCGGGTTTCTCGAAACCCGACCCGACCCGCAAATCAATCTGCACATAACCCGACCCGACCCGTTTATACCCAACCCGTTTGACCCAAAATTTTTTTGATAAGCCAAATAAGTGCAAACCATTATTAAACATCTAACAATAACCATTTAATTAAATTAGAAAAGCCTAAAAATCTTATTTTTTCCAAATTTTTCATATTTACCTGATAAAAATTTATAATAATCTAAATTATTATTTACAACAATACCTAAAAAAATAAAAGGAAAAAAACTGACAAAAATAAGAGAAAGCTAGTACACAATAGAGATGACTAATTAATTTGGTGATTGAGTCTCTTTTAATATTTTATCGTTGATAATTAGCTTTCTATTATCTTTTCATCACTAGACACATATGTTTTATACAGTGTATCTATGTGTGTATCTATGTATGTATCTGTGTATATGTTAGAGAGAGAGGATGTGTCATGTGTGTGTTGGGTTGTGTTTTATTACGGGGTAATTCTCTCTCAGCAACTCATAACAACTTATATTACATAACAACTTATATTACTTCTAGATGGGAGATTCTCTTTTACATAGACATATTTCTAATTTATCCACGTCTACGTAGCACTGTGAAATTTTTTTATTTTTTTTTTCTTTATTTTTTTTTTCTATTATTTGTTTTGAAATATTAAAAAGTTCCCCAATTTTAACCAAAAAATTACCCAATTTTATCCAAAAAAAAACCTAACCATCAACCATAAAACTTATCAAATTAATATATTTTTTTATCAAATCAACGTCACTCTACCACTACAATTATACCCAATTTTACCAACAAAAAAAACCTCTCCCAATTTACCCAAAAAAAAACTTGTCCAATTTTACCCAAAAAAAACTCTAACCATCAACCATCAAACTCTTTCGTATATAAAATTAATATGTTTTTTTCTCAAATCAACGTCCATCTACCACTACATTTATCCTCAATTTTACCAACAAAAAAAAACATATCCCAGTTTATCAAAATATGAACTAATTCCGATATAGGAATTAGTTTGATAGTTATGGTTAAAGTTTATTTTTTATAAAATTGTGGAAGGTTTTATTTTGGTAAATTGGGATATGTTTTTTTTTTTTTGTAAAATTGAGGATAAATGTAGTGGTAGAGGTACGTTGATTTGAGAAAAAAATATATTAATTTTATATACGAAAGTGTTTGATGGTTGATGGTTAGAGTTTTTTTTGGGTAAAATTTGGAAAGTTTTTTTTTGGGGGTAAATTGGGAGAGGTTTTTTTTGTTGGTAAAATTGGGTATAATTGTAGTGGTAGAGTGACGTTGATTTGATAAAAAAATATATTAATTTGATAAGTTTTATGGTTGATGGTTATGTTTTTTTTTGGATAAAATTGGGTAAATTTTTGGTTAAAATTGGGGAACTTTTTAATATTTCAAAACAAATAATAGAAAAATGAAATAAAGAAGAAAAAAAAAAAATCACAGTGAGTGCCACGCAGACGTGGGATTATAAATTAGCAATATGCGTATGTAAAATAGAATCTCCCCTTCTAGATATCTTGATAAGTTCACATTCCTCATAGGTACCATTTTTTAATTATTTAGTTTATTTACTAAATTGTCATACAAACCAAAATATAATATATATATATATATATATATATATATATATATATTATCTTTCTACAAACCCAAAAAAATAGTTGTTTTTTTTGTAATTTTTTTAAATTTTGTGATTTTGTGATATTTTTTCATTTTTTGTGATTTTTTTCATTTTTTATAATTTTATGTGATTTTTTTAAAATTTTGTGATTATTTGTGATTTTTTTATTTTTTATAATTTTTTTGTGATTTTTTTATTTCTTTGTGATTTTTTTATATTTTTTTTTCATTTTTTATGAAATATGTGTATGGCGTTTTGGTAAATAAAATAAATAATTAAAAAGTGATACATATAGGGAATATGAACTTATTTCTAACTTGCACAAAGTTGCACAAAAATGCAAAGTAACACAATCCAACCCGACCCAAATAATCTTACATTTTTATCCAACCCGTATCGGGTCGGGTCGGGTTTCGAGAAACCCGACCCAATTGTCATCCCTACCTGTACCAATTACTGTACAGAGGTATTTATAAGTCCAAATAATTATTTCAAGTACATTTGCATGCCCAACCTGTAGTCATTTATTAGTATGTCCGTAAATGATATGTTTGTGAAATCGTTCGGGTTTGGCTCGGTTAATTCTCGGTTCATATTCGTTCATTTATAAATGAACACGATAATGAACAAGAATACATTGTTCGTCTATTAAGTGAACTAAATATAAACATATCTCTGTTCAGTTCGTCTAAACTCGTGTTCGTGTAAATATATATAAATTTTGATAAAATAAAAAGTAAATATATTAATAATGTAACAAAAACTAATATCATTACACAATTAATAAACATATTTATGCTATGATAATATAAATGTCATGTTTGTATTATTTTGAACTTATTATGGTAATTTATATCATCATACTATAAATATAATTACTGATTTTATCGTTAAGTGTTCAACTAATTAAATTAATCATACGTATGTAAAAAAGAATTTATACAATATATAAACTTAAAGTTATATATGAACGTGTTTATACAAGTTAACAATATAGTAATATATGATAAAATTAAAATATATTTTAAAAAGAAAGAATTTTTATTTATTTTTTCAATTATTGAATGTTTTGAAAGAAATTAGATGTTCACGAACAACTCGTGTTCGGCTAGTTTCAGTTCATGTTCGTCAAATGTTCGTTCGTATTTAACTGAACATGAACAAAAATTTTAGTTCATAAACTGAACATATACATAGTATTATTGAGTTAGTTTCGTTTCATTTCACAGTATTAACTATCTTCGTCCAAACATATGCTTTCATTAGGTTATCTGGTTCTGGACGTAATTAAAGCAAGTGAAATCGTATCATAGATATAAAATTAAGGAGAAGTTGTAGACATTGTACTCAATAAAATATGTCTATTCCAATATTTTTTGAACTGTTCATTTTTTTTTATAACTCTTATTTAGTTTAATGTCCAAACATTTATTGGAATAGTACCATTTATGTGGATCATGTTACAATGATTTAAATTTTAAATATTGGTAGAGTACTCAGTAATAGGGGTGGGCAAAAAATCCGCAAACCCGCCCCGTAACCCAATCCGTGCGGATTGGGGCGGATTGGGGCGGGTTGGGTGTCAAAAAAAATTAAATCCGCCCCGCCCCAATCCGTAAAAAAATTCGTGGGTTGGGTTCGGGTTGGGGTTTCCAAACCGCGGGTTAATCCACCCCAACCCGTTTCAATCCGCATATATATATATATATATAAATATAAATATAAATTTTCTCAAGATCTTTTTTAACAAGAGCTTCTATATTATAATAGTATTGATTTAAAAAAATTATATATATAGACAAAAAATCTTTGCATTGTCCAAACTTAAGGTTAATGATTCGATTGATATATTGTCTTATAAATTCAATGTATTATCTCGTATTTATAAAAAGAATGAATTTTTAATCTGGGTCTAGCTAGTATGAGTGGTTAATTTATTTTTAAAAACTTTATTTGTAATTGAAGTATAGCCAAATACGAAGTTATATAAAGTTATTACGAAATCTGTATCTATTGAACTTGTGGATTCAATTAGCTATTGAACTTTATTTTGATTATGTTGATGAAGAATAATTTGTTTTGTTTTGTTTTGTTTTAGCTTTGTTACTTGTTCCGAACATTCTAAACGTATTTTTGTTGACTTTTAGTTTATATTTCTATTTGAAAGATTTATTTTTTAAAAAATATTTAGGTAAATTATGCGAAATAATGAAAAATTAATGACTAAAATGAAAATTCAAGAAACAACCCGTACCCAATCCGCCCCGCTTGATAATGGGTTGAGTTGGGTTGGGTTGGGGTTTTAATTATAATGGGTTGGGTTGGGTTGGGTTGGGATTTGAATTTCACTAATCCGTCCCAATCCGTCCCGCTATTTATTTTACGGGGCGGGTTAGGATTGCGACTAATCCGCCCCAATCCGCCCCGTGCCCACCCCTACTCAGTAACTTGCATGGTTGAATTTAAGTTCTATCTGACTAGTTGTTCGAATCTCCGAAAATTCCTGTAACGCAAACGTGTTTGGGTAAAATTTTCTCTTAATTTTTTCTTTTGTTTCATGACTATTCTAGTGCCACAGGGAAGCTAAGTGGTGACCGTGTGGTGTTACGGTTGTTGGTCTCACTAAAAGGCCTCATAGCAAGTAAGGTGAGCAACATATTTTAAACAAATACCACGATCTATCCACAAGTGATGTGGGATAATAATATTCAACACCCTTACTCACTAAAAGGCCTCATAGCAAGTAAGGTGAGCAACATATTTTAAACAAATGCCACGATCTATCCACAAGTGATGTGGGATAATAATATTCAACACTCCCCCTCACTTGTGGGCTGGACTAAATCCGAACGGGCCCAACAAGTGTAATATACCGTCCATTCTGGGACGGGGGAGGTGACCCAACATCACTTGGGACTAACCGGGCTCTGATACCATATTGAAGCCCATACCCTTACTCACTAAAACGGTTGTTGGTCCCGATACGGTTAAACCTTAAAGGGGGGGTGAATAAGGTTTTTGCGCTTTTTGCCTAATTAAAAACTAAGTGCAACTTACTATCCAACCTATGCAATTCTAAGCTTACGCGTTATAACACGAGTTAGTGAATTGCTAGAATTACTAAACGCAATCAAGAAAATAAGCAATAATAAATATTTGCGGAAAGTAAAAGATAGGGAAAGAAAATGACACCGTGATTTATAGAGTTTCGGCAAACGGCCTACGTCCTCTCATCGGTACTACCGAGTATTTCACTAAAAAATCAATCGATTGACTCACTCTCTACCCGAGATTCCTACTCTTGATACAAGTGCAAGCGAACACGTTTTACGAGTCGACGACTCCCCCTCAATATATGAGTATCCAAGTGTTTAACCTAGAACTTTTAACCAACATTTTGGCTTAAAAGCTTCTACCCAAACACTCACTCACAATTGAGCTTATAAAATGATATTTATAATTTTGTTACAAAAATGTAACTACACTCACTATTTTAATTGCTTCTAAATAAGCTAATTGGTGAGTTTTTTTATTATGATTGAGCTTGAATCGTTTTCTCCTTGATTTCCCTCTTTCTCGAATATTTTCACCAAAATGGTGATTTTTAGGGTTTTTATTGAGAGAGGTTGAAGTATGATAGATTGGTATTAATTGATGTGTGTGGAGAGTTATTTGGGATGGTTTATAAGGAGAACAAATTCTAATTTTCTGTATATGACCGTTGGTACTGGTTGAGAGTTTTATCCACAGGTTTTAAGCAATTTTTCAGAATAAGCTGAAAAGCTGTTTTCGAAATCTGCAGAAAACGATCGGTCGTTTTCTACAGTCGATCGGTCGTTTTCAGAAAACGATCGGTCTTTTGTATACTGAACTCTCTGGAAGAATTTGGACCAAAAACGATCGGTCGTTTTTGTCCAGTCGATCGGTCGTTTCTTCAGTATTTTCGTTTTAGCTCCGATTCTAGTTCCGCTTGAACCGTCGGCTTCGTTTTCGAATGCTCTATCTTTCTGGCGTTCTGAAATTTACAAATTCTCTTTTTGGAAAAGACAAGCATTATATCATCGAAATAGAGAAATCGTAAAATCATTAAAAACATAATCAAAGTTATAATCAAAATTCATTATTGAACTCTAAGTTCAACAACGGTGTCTTTCATAATTTTAAAAAGCTCATGTAACGTAATTTTTTTCTATAACAAATATTTTAAAATTATACATTTGACACCGCATAAAAATATATAAAAATATATTGGCATCCCCAAAAGTTATATATAAACTATTTTTGTTTATATTTTGACACCCCCATTTCTTAACATAAACACTAGTAGTACACACTACCATTCCAATATTAGCATGATATGATATAAAAATTAGAGTAACGCTATAGAGCCAGATTGATTCAACCAGACTGATTACCAGACAATCTTTTATGTAATTTTTAGAATTCTTTTAACAACCGACCAAAACAAAAATAAAACTTCAAATATAATATTTATGGAACCCAAGTTGAGACTACCCTAAACTTAAATATTAATTTAAAATATTTAAAATTTTAATGATTTTAATATATTTTATTTGACGATTCAATAAAAATAAAAACTTAAATATAATATTATAGAACCCTAATTAGGCTAAACTTAAATATTAATTAAAAATGTTAAATATATGCCCGAATAGCATATTCTTAAATTTCGGGATGAAAATGAAATTTTAAATGTACATTAAGAACTTATGTGTTAGGAGTCTGAGTCTATCTGGCTCATTATCATTATTCACATCAAATGTTAGAGCTCTAGTTAAGCAAAGCAAAGACAATTATTGAGACGCTTAATTAATAGTAATAAAACAAAGCCGGCCGGACGAAAAAGGTAAGAAGTGGAACTATTCCTAAACATTTGTTGGTTCTAGAATCAGGATATAAGGATATCAAAATTCCCTTTCTGCATCAATCGATAAAGACAAGTTATTTCACATCACACGTTTGGTTCTTTCTTATTACGTATAATTAATAATGCATATGTTCTAAACACCAGTTTCAACAATTAATTTTGAATATTTCTCAAAATTAAAAAAAATGCATTATTATTACACAGAAAATCTCCAATTTCTGAGATAACAGGTCACCGGTCGGAAAATGATTGGTAGACCCGACCACTCTCAAACCTTATAACAAGTTCATGAGTACCTGATATGTCAATATTTTATGTTGGTTTTCTTAAACCATCGAATTTGTCTTAAATTTTTTTAATAAGCTCCAGATCCTTCGAAAATTTTGATAACGGAACCAGCTATAAGCAAGTTGAGAAGAAAATGAGTGCGACTCTTATTGAATAATAGGAATTCTTTGGTATCGAAATCATTGAAAGATAGGCCCGCACTACAATATAATGTTAATTTTGTGAGAGTCAAAAACAGTCAAAAACATGTCACAAATTGGACATCTTCTCACAAATCTGTCACAAAACTCATAGCTAATAAGCTCGTCATAAAAAAAAACCGTTATAATTTCCGTAGCGATTTGGACATCTTTTTTGTAATGTCGTTTGGTTACTGGACTTGTAGTCTCGGGACGGTTAGTCCCATGAATATTAGAAATGAAGATGGTATTTCTAGTTCGAGTCATTAATTCAAATACAGTGTTTGTTTACATTGATGTTTGTAACCAGACTACTTTTTCAATTTACGATTTTAACCATCATTTGAACTAAATATACAACTAAACAAAGTTGGATAGAAAACCATGAACAATGCCTAATTTTTATTAAAAAAAATGAATTAGAAAATAAAAAATCTTATAATACGAAAAGGCTAACCAAAAATGGAAAATATAATTATCAATAATTGTTTTGCAAAAATATATCAAAGACAAAACAACACTTCATACAAAATCAATTAAAAACCCGTTTTTTTAAAGAAAATAAAATAAAATCTCATATTATAGAAAATAAAACTAACCAACCTAAAGGTTTTTTTTTTTGAATTGGAGATGGGGTAAATCTAATAAAAAAAAACCAGAAAAATATATAGAGCAATTCGAAATTAAATCCATATCCTTAAAAATTCAAAATAAACGAAGAGAACAATTTTAAATCAAACTGATATCTCCAAAAAAAAATGTCGAAATCTATATAATATTTAGTGGATGTATTTATGTATATACAGGGGGCGACACACTCATGTGATCAGTAATTGCCATGGCAACCCCACAATTTCAAACAATATTTTTTTTATTAATATTTTTCATAATAATTTACATATGCAGTATTCTGGCAACCACTTAAATATTTTTTTTGGCAAACCCTCCTAAAACTATATATTGTTAATGCAATAACATATCATAATTTTGTATGCGCTGATAATATATAAGTAATACTTAAAAATTAACATAACAAGTGATTATAAAATACATTTTACACCAACTTATCATATTGACACGTAACACACATTTTAAAAAAAAATTAAACAAAAATAATAATTAAAGTAGCGGTGAGTGCAAACAAAATTTTAAAAAATAAATTTGGTGGTTTGTATTTTAATTGAAATAAGTATACCGAAATTGTGTAATGGATATTTAATTGTTCGTATATATCTATTATTTAATATACGTTTAGTTTTTTTAGGTTTTTTTTTACCTTTATGTTTTAATGTTTTTACTTATTATAGCTTGATTTATTAAATTTAATTTTTGTATCTTTTTGGTTTTATTTTATAGTTAATTTTAAAATGCTGAAACTTTCGACACATGACTGCACGTGACAATAGTGTTGTGGTTTTTTTTTGGAGTTTGAAAATAAAGTAAAAATTGAGCGAAAAGAAAAAAATAGAAATTAAATACATTTTAATCAAGTTACCAAGATAAAAAATGAATAAAAAATGGTAAAAAAGGTAAAAAAAATCTTGATTTTCCATGTTTATAATTTGAAAAATATTATGCGTTTTTATTAATTTTGAAAACCGCATAAATTTAATCATGGTTCCGCCATTGTGTATATATGTATTGTTGTGTATAGAATATATGTATGTAAATATTAGCGCCGAGATAAAGTGAGATGAAAAGGTGGAATACAACTTTAAAAGAAAATTAATATTGTAATTTGGGAAGAAAAATGTTGGGATTATTTTGAATACCATAGCAATTTTCGGTCTAGTCTACTTTTTTATCTTTTATTAAGTTAAAGTCCAAAAAATTGAACTTTTTTAATTTTAGTCCAAAATATAAAAATAAATGAAAATATAAACAAATAAAACATTAAAAAGCATAAAATTTTCAAAACTTCTAAAAAAAAGAGAAAAAAAAAAGAGAAAAATTCCAAAAAAAATTCGAAAAATAGTAAAAAAAATCAAAAATCAAAAATCAAAAAAACTATAAAAATGTAATTTTTATTAATAAAATCCAAAAAACAAATCGAAATACAATTCAAAAAAAATTGTGCATGCACTTTTCTCGATTATGTAGCCACTTTCTTTATTTTGTGTATCCAATTTTTCTGAATATGTATCCACTTTTTAAAATGTGTATGAAAATTATCAGCGTGTATGCACTTATTTAATATTATGTATACATTTTGCTCGATTTTATATGCATTTTATGGATTGTGTATACATTTTCTTGATTTTGTATATGCACTTTTTAGATGTGTATGCACTTATTCAGTATTATGTATGCAATTTACTCTATTTTATATGCACTTTACTCGATTGTTTATGCACTTTAATTGATTGAGTATGCAATTTATGTATTGTGTATATATCTCTAATTTACGAAAATAATATTATTTCTGGTGCCATTATTTCTATTTCTGCATCTATTGGTTTGCATTTTTACATACACACTATGTAAAATTGCATACACAATATGAAAAAATACATACATAATACAGAAAAGTGCATACATAATCGAGTAAATTGAATACACAATCAAGAAAAGTGCATACACAAAAAAGTGCATACATAATTCACAAAGTGTATATAAAATCGAGAAAAATACATACAAAATACTAAATAAGTGCATACACATCGGAAAAAAATGCATATAAAAAATTAAGAAAGTGGATACACAATCTAGAAAAGTGAATATACAATATTTTTTAAATTGCATTTCGATTTATTTTTTTTTGGATTTTTTTTAATAAAAATTACATTTTTTTATTTTTATTTTTGAATTTTTAGGTTTAGTTATTTGGTGAATTTATTTATTGGGCCGGAGTTGAAATTAAATAAGTTTTGGTCCTGAACTTGAATTTAAACCAATTCAATTTTATGCATTTATTGACAATTATCTCATTTGTATGTACATCTAAAATTGGGTATTTGAAATAAATAGGGTATTGGAAGTCCAAACACAAAAATAATGAGCCCATTAGTATTTGAAATCAAATCCTTGTATTCTAATCCTGTAAACATATGTATTTAACCAAAAAATTTTGGCCCAATTCATGGCCTAACTGATTTAACCAATTTACAGAAGTTGCGAACCAAACTCCCGAAAAGTCCAATTGAGTTCTAAACAGGACAGTCAAGTCTAATCTTCTTTTTAGCAATTCAAGACTCGAGGGGATCTCCGGACCAGCAACTTGGTTCGGAGAATACCAATACGACTCTCTATAAATAAATAGTAAATAGTTCTCCTCATCAATTAAAAATTAATAGATCTCACTTTAAGCATATGTATTTTATTCCTTCAATTATGAATTTTATATTAAAATATAATGTTAAAATAGTTAATTATTGATAGATAGCATGTTTTGATGAAGTTATAAATGTATATAACTCTCTAAATACCAAAAAGTTGAATTTTCACTCCCTATTTGATTTTTTTTATAAGACTGATATGAATGCTCTTAAATGCTGAATATGAAATTTTTTTCTTCATAATCTTTTTCTTGAGTATAGTATTAACACCAAATCTATAATTAATGTTTAGCGGGGCGCATGATGCATGTACAGTGGAACCTCTAATAATCTCGGAACCGAAATAAAATTTATTTAATTATAAGTATAGGTTGATATATAATAAAATAATAAAATACTTAAATAAATATTTTGCATAATAAAATGTATATGTGTACCTAATTTAACTAATTAACACAAATATTTAATAGACAAATACATGTATCTATATAACAAGTTAAACAGATAAATACAAAAGAGTTGAAAAGTCACGAAACTAGCATATTCATAAATTTAAGAAAATTTAATTAAATACATATGTATTTGGAAAATTAAGTACATGTATTTAGAAATGTGGTATCTAATTTTTTTTACATGTATATGGTGACAAGCCAAAAAATTAAGATAATATCACAGATTATATTCGATAGATATTTAAAACCGTCTTAAATTTAATTTAACGACATATATATAATTTTACACATTTATATAATTTATTCCTATATGTAAGTAAATTTATTAAGACGGGACCATAAAAAATCATGAAATATTACAATATACAGGTTATTTTTATTTTGAACTAGTCCGAGCATTTTTATTTTTATAGTATTACTACGTAAACGTTCTAGTACTGCTTTGGATTTTCAGGCAAAGACATAGTTACTATGTTATCAATGAAATGTAATAAGTATTACGACCTTGATATCTATAGATTCTTCTCAAATTCTAGTAAAAAACTAATTTGCATGGGTTGGTATCATGTAGTAATACACATTTCGAATATATACAAAGTAGTAATGATTATTGAGTACTGACGACCTTTTGATTATAAAACTTCCACGCCACAACGGAGGCGAAGACTATTTTCTATATTTGATCGAAGATACACCAGGATCAGAGTAAATACGACATAGGTACGTGTGGTTAATTAAGAGGATCAAAATGGTGAGGAGAGGAGACCAAATGATAAAGACGACGTAGATTACGATTCTAAAAGTTTCACGAATACAAGACTTGATTTTAAGCATGTTTCAGGGCATGATTTCGGAACTTCCGTGCGTACAAAACAAAATATTAACTAAGCATATTTTAAATCATTATTTCGCAAGTCTTATCCGTACAAAATGAGATTTAAGCATGTTTTGAAACACGATCTCAATTTTTTTTATCCGCACACAATGACTATTTATAATTATATAAAATGAGTTTATGACTGAATGGGAGTTTATATGATACTCTGCGCGTCTCTTCCAAAGTGATCAATGCGAAACCAAATGCAATTTTTTACATCTAAAAATCTCGTAACTAAATCGTTAAAATGTACAATATAATCCAAATTCTAGTCATGACTCATTTGATTGCTAAAGTATAGATTTAATAATCTGAATAATCATGTCTAGACTATTTAAGTACAAGAATTTTTTGATCGGAGATTACAGAATAGAGATCTAAAATTATACTGACCCGCGAAGTCTTTACTTTGACGCAAATGGTTCAGAAAGAAAAAACATCTAAATCACTGGATTGTTCCAATAAGAAAGGCTGGCCCGAGTTATAACAACGTTCATGTTTAGGTTCTGATGAATCCAAGGGCAAAACAAACATTTGGTGATATTACGATCGGAATTACATCTTTGTCATTTTTTTTTTATTTCTAACCCATAATCTGTCATTTTATTTCCGGGTAAAGGTAAATAGGTTCCGAATTTTTCTTGGACGGAGGCTTGAAGTTGTTAGGACCGCCTCTGCCAATAAGGTATCTAGTCCAAATAACTGCTATTTCAAGTAATTTGTAAGTTGTAATCATTTATATGCCAATTAACTTTATGTTTTTCATGATCTTACAGTAGTAGCATATAATATTTGACGTAATTAAAGCAGTGAAATCATAGATAATACTATAAATTAAGGAGAAGGGGTATTCATTGTACTCAACAAAATATAATCTACTTCCATATTTCTCAAACAAATCACATTTTTTTTAATAATTCGTATGTTTATTTACACTTATTAATAAGTTCCATGTATGTACGTACATTGATGCTCTATAATTTAGTAGAGTATTAACTAGAACTTATTGGCTTGCACTTGCGTTCTATCTGACTAGTTGTCCGAATCCGGAACTCCTGCAGTAACAGAAACGTGCTTAGGTAAAATTTCTTCTCGATTTTCTTTCTTGTTTGATGACTTTTCTAGCGCTGATCCCGTACATCTATCTTGACGCAAACACTTCCATTCCAATATTATATAGCATGACATGATATAAAAATTAGCAGGTCATGGTCAAATTTGGACAAATAGCACATGTTAATTTGCTCTAAGCACAGCAAAGACGAATTAGTGAGACGCTTAATAGAACAAAGCCGGAAGAAAAAGGTAAAAAGTGGCACTTTTTCTAAACAAGACTATATTTTGACAAGATCAACAAGTTTTTTTATTTTTTATTTATTTTGAAGAAAACACATAATAATAAATATATAAAAACTGATACTTATATGTTAGCCATGGAGGCAACTCTGACATCCAACCAAGCAGCAATATCAGAGAGAACGGTCTCAGTGTTCTCGGGCAATTCCCCGAATAAAAGGTGATGCCACATCCCAGGATAAACTTTGAAGGTCTTGTCTTTGCTGGAAGCAGATTCATATAAAAATTTGCTAATAGATGGATCGGTCACCTTGTCATCTCCCCCATGGAGAACCAGAAGCGGTAATGAAATCTCATGCATTCGTTGCTCGATATCAATTGTGGTACTCAGAATCTGATAAGATGTTTGAAGGCGTGGTTTGCCTTTGTAGCAATACGGGCTTGATCGAATCTGGTCTCTTACTTCGGAGCGCCTATAGGCAACCTCTAAGAAATTCGGAGTAGGCATGATTCCCCATGTTGGAATAACCCAAGCCAACTTTTCAAGAACTTTAAGAATTAGAGGATGTGGCTTCACATTATCTGCTATCTTACACAAAGTAGTAAGCAAAACCGCACCGTCCCAGTAGCTAGGATTCTTCCAGTATAAGAGTATAGCCACTGCTCCTCCCATTAATTGTCCTAATAGTATCCTTGCCTTCTTTTTATTTTCTTTCCTTTCAGAAATACTAGAAAAATGGTCATAGCAATCGTTGACAAGACCGTCGAAAGAAGGTATATAGCCTTGAAGCCCAGATGACTTGCCATGCCCTTCAAAATCCATACCATACACTGCATATCCAGCTTTTGCCAGCCTAAATCCAGCATCTTTCATCGCAATGCTGCACTGCAAGGCATAGGGATGACAAAAAAAGATCAAAGCTTTTGATTCGGTGTTTAAAGGAAGCCAACTACAGCTGAAAATATCCATCCCTCGTGTATTCTGGATAAATCCCTCTTCGTATTTCACTCCTTCAGCTTCATAAGCCATGATAAACAATATTCTGAGTGAAACTTGATTTTCTCAGAGAGTGAACTTTTGCCAAAAGAATTGGTGCAAGAATTACATATGAGCAAGTGATTTATGTAAACGATAACTTGCAGGTGGTTTATATAGAAGCCTAAACCCCTGTCAACATTATGACCTGTGATAACAATACACTAGGATTATATATAATACTCCCCTATGATGTACTAGAATCAATTACATTACAGACAATTCAAATGAAATTCAAACGTGGCAGTCAAAAAAAAGCACGCGCCATGTAATAGACGTTCTATGATCTAGAATTGGAAGAAGATTCACAGCCACCTTGAGGGATTATTTTCGTGACTTTTCAAAAAACACCCCTCCTTGGACGACCCTTTTTTACTAAACAATTGTTGGCTCTAAAGTCAGTACATTGAATATTAAAAATTACCACCATGCATCAATCGATAAAGACAACTAGACAAGCTTATAATTTTCCCTTCACACATTTGGTTCCACTTCTTTATTAATCCACTATAATAATGCATATGTTCTAAACAGCATCATCAACAATTAATTTTGAATATTCCTCAAACAAACAAAAAACTATGCATTATTATTACATAGAAAAGTTCCAGTGTCTTGAGATATTAAGGGGCCACATCAACAATTAATTTTGAATATTCCTCAAACAAACAAAAAACTAAGCATTATTATTACATAGAAAAGTTCCAATGTCTTGAGATATTAAGGGGCCATCTTTGTTGTTCGTAAAATGGTTGGTAGACCGCTCTCGGACTTAATTAACAAAACCAGAATTGTCAAATGAGGGGCTGCTTTTCTATAATAAAACATTATACCTTATATGAATTATATGAAGTTATTTTACTGAATGAGTGACTGAAACACTAAAATTTAAAGGTTTTGATCAAACTACATAAGAAAAATGTATTTTTCATTAAAAAAATTCAAAAGGGGGAGGGGGGCCGCAGCCCCGGACTGGGGGCTTATTTTATATAATAAAAAATTATAACTTATATAAAGTTATTTTACGGAATGGGGGGCTGAAACTTTAAAATTTAAAGATTTTGATCAAAATACATAAGAAAATTCTATTTTTCATCAAAAAAAATTAAGGGGGGAGCTGCAGCACCCGCGATTGTCCTACCTAATTTCTTCCTTGTTAACAAGCACAGTAATACTATTACTTATGCCAGTGTTATAAACTATCAATTAACATAAATAGTCTTGAATTGCAATAAACTTGTACTTGTTGTTTGTCTTGAATTTTGTTAAGCAGCTCCAGATTCTCTCCAAAAAATCAGATAAGTTGAAAAGTAAATATGAGGGCCACTCTTATTGCATAATAGAAAATAATTTTGTAACCAAATCACTGAAAGATACTCTTTAACTGTTTAACCAATTTATAGAACTTGTTTGCTTGTATAGACCTAACGACTCTCAAAAATTTCAATCAAGTTCTAAACAGGACAGTTAAACCATACAAATCCCAACAGTCTCTTAAGATGGAGTGTACGGATCAAATCAACTGTGTTCGTTTTAGCCATGCAAGAGAGTGGATATTCTGTAATGTCGAAGGGACTCTCTAAACCAACAACTTGGTTTGTAGAGTTAAATTCTCAATATGAATCACTTCTCTTCATCTTTTGTTCTTGAGTATATATAGTATCAACTCAAATCTATATGTTTATTGTGCTCATGATGTAGTTAATTTCCAGGCAAAAATATAGTTACTATATTGTTATCAAAGAAATATAATAAGGACGACTTTAGTATCTACAGATTCTTCGCAAATTGTAGAAACAAAAACTATTAATGATTATAGAAGAAATTACAAATTCTGGTAAAGGTAATTCTGTGCCACACAGGAGGCGAAGACTACATTCCGTATTTGATCGAAGATACACCAGGATCGGAGTAAAGACGACATATGTGGTGTTAAGACGATCAAACGGGTGATGAGGCCAAATGATTAATATGTTACAGATTAGTAGATTACGATTCTGAAAGTTTCACTTAAACAAGACGTGATTTTAAGCATGTTTCAGAACACGGTTTTTGGAAGTAATTCCGTGTGTACAAAACACAATATTAAGCATGTTTTTAAATACGATTTCGAAAGTTTTGTCCGTACAAAATTCGATTTAAGCATGTTGTGAAACGCGATTTCAAAAGTTTATAAGCACAATGGTAATTCATGATTGCATAAATTGAGTTTAGGACTGGATGGAGGTTTACATGATACTCTGTGCTCTCTTTCAAAAGGGATCTGTGTGAAACCAAATATGCAATTTGGACTTTTAAAAATCTCGTAACCAAATCGTTGAAATGTAGACTTGAAAATCTAATCATATAATTTGTTTAGCAAAGTATAGATTTAGTTTGAAACTTATGCCTAGGCTATTAAAAAATGAGAATTTTTTCAAATGAAAAGTATACATAGTTTTGTGGTGATTAGTAGAAATAGTTGTGTGTGATAGCGAGGGTTGGCATGCTTGCAGTACAGTATTTCCTGCTTAAAGTATACTGTGACAGTAAAAAAATGTCAAGCGTGTTTGATTTAGCTTAGGTAAATTATATTTATGGTCCTCACGTTCCAATCATACAATATTTATTACTTGGTTCTTACACCAAAATTATCGAAGAATATTTACTTTGAATATCAAACATTATGAAGGGCTCAGAGTTGGATTATAACAAATATTAATAACAGCAATATACTAAATGTGTTTAGGTTTTCTTATGAGTTGACACATATCAAAACATGCACATAAAAAGCTTCGTATATACTTATTAAATATTATTAGTTTTATTTTATTTTTACTTTACGTATTGTCGCTTACATAATTTTTAGAACCGTAATATTACAATAATCTTTTACACACAATTGTTTTTCTGATAATTAACCTAAATAAGGTTTATTTAAAGTAACTAATTGAAATACTTGAACCCCATTAGCATGTCCAAGATTTAGCAATTTTACTAAATTCGAGATTTCTAATCTTGTTAATTTATACATTTGGTGGATATAACTGCTGATAATATTTAATTATGTTGTTGATAACATGAAGGATGTATAAAAGGACTACGTTAATTTTGTCATTGATTTCTTATCGAGTAATAATTATAAGGGAAAATTATTGTTTTGTGCACCGAGCTATTGGTGGTTAAAAAAATACATATCGCCCTTTTAAAATCAACGATTTGCATACCCACCAAATGCACGTTATTCAATCAACATACCGCCATTAAAAAACATAACCGAAATAGATAAATGACATATTTACCCTTACGCTTTCTTCCTATTTACAATACTACGCCATTTTCATAGACATATACTAGTAATATTATTATTCTATTATAATAAGTCAACTCAAGTCAAATAAGATTGTCCAATTTAGCCACTTTCTTTTAAAAATACTCATCCACCTTTATATTAATTACAATAATAACATACTCACATAAAAATATAAAAAGTAAAAACTAATAAAACTATTTATCCTCTTTAACAACCAAACATTATTTTAAATTTTAAATTATATTTATTTTTTATATTATCAACTTATTTATATCATAACTATACATATTTTCTATACTTTTATTGCATTACGCGCCGCACACGCGAAGCGTGGGACACAATTACTAATATATATATATAGACCCACCACTGTTACATCCTTGGCCGCCGTTGGTAGGACCCACCGACCCACCACCACTAACCGTCGTCGGTGAGACCCACCAACACCACCCTAGGCCTTGTCCGCCATAGGCTTTATGTATTTACACGTATGTATATAGAAATCTATGTATGTAATATATATATATATATATATATATATATATATATATATATATAGGATGGTATATAGACACCGTAAAAAAACACTCAAATGCACATTTTTTTTGTAAAAACGTTCTAAATCAATATTTGATTAATGCAAATCTCCACGGTTTTACGACAGGAACACAAATATGCGTTTTGTTTTTTCTGAGATGTATAATGACATGTTTTGAATTTTTAAATTTTACCATAATTTCGAAAACATGTGATTATACATCTCGAAAAAAAAACAAGACGCATATTTGTGTTCCCGTCGTGAAATCATGGAGATTTGCATTAACCAAATCTTGATTTGAAGCGTTTTTACGAAAAAATATGCAAATTAATGTCTAAGTTATATATATATATATATGTAATCCGAGGCTATGCTCTTCCACCACCATGGTTACCTCTCACCCACTATTCTCTAATGTAGTGTCTATATGTATCTATATCTGTATGTATATATGTATGCATGTAAATAGGGAATTAGTACGGATATGATGGGTTCACAACCCGTTAGCATTAAAATGTGTCAAATGCATTAAAAAATAATAATTTTTGATTAATATTTAAGTTTATATTAGACCTCCCTATAGTTCTATATTTTTATTTGTATTTTTAGTTTATTGTACAATTTTATTTTTTTATCAAATTCTAATTTGTTAAAAATAGAAAAAATAAATTAGTTATTGAAAAATATTATGTAACCATCATGTGACTGTTCCAAGTAGACAATCATGTAAATATATATATATATATATATATATAAGTGTAGATTTAACGGTGTAGATTTACTTAATCCTTTTCTTAACCATTAGATCTCTCTCCTCCATAAAACGCACCAAAACAAGCTGTGCTGGAGGAAAGTGAACCCTTAGATTTGATCTATAGGTCAAAAGCAAGAGTAAATCATTAGATCTCCCTCCTCGGTAAAACGCACCAAAAAGTCATATTATTTGGTTTAACTCGACTACCATACATTAACAAAATAGAGACCAAACTATTCACATTAACAATTTAGGTATTGAACTATATATTTTTTCCTAAACTGGAGACCTCCGTCAATTTAATTAGACGGAAGTTAAATTTAAATTACATTTCAGTCCCAAATTTTATAAAGCATATAAATTTAACCCGATAAATTTATTATTTTACATTTTTAATCCGAAAAAATATATTTCTTTTTAAAAAAGAACTTATTTTTTGAAAAAATCAACTTTTAAAAAAAATGACTTTTTGAAAAAACTAATTTTTTTTTGAAAAAATTAACATTAAAAAAACAAAAGAAGTTGCTTTTTTTAAAAAAGGAACTTTTTTAAAAAATATTAACTTTTTTAAAAAAATATTTTTATAAAAAAATTTAAATATTTTTAAAAAAAGTTCCTTTAAAAAAAAAGCAACTTCTTTTGTTTTTTTTTTAAGTTAATTTTTTTTAAAAGTAATATTTTTCAAAAAAAAAATTTAGTTTTTTCAAAAAGTCATTTTTTTTAAAAGTTGATTTTTTCAAAAAATAAGTTAATTTAAAAAAAATAATATTTTTTCGGTTAAAAATGTAAAGTTATAAATTTTTCTGGTTAAATTCATATGTTTTATAAAATTTGGGACTGAAATGTAATTTAAATTTAACTTCCGTCCAATTAAATTGACGGAAGTCCCAATTTAGGAAAAAATATATAGTTCGGTGCCTCAATTGTTAATGTCAGTAATTTAGTCTCTATTTTATTAATGTATGATTGTTCGGATTACAAAACCAATTTTTTCCCATTAATAATAGTATCCTTCGGCAGAACACTAACTGCATTATGAATATTTTTTTATTTTTTTTTGGTACAACGGAAATTAACAAAACACTTATGGAGCGGTCATAGACTGCATTATGAATATGGAAATGATAGTCATAGACTCGTACTACCAACTCATTGTCGGAAGCAGAGTACCTGACTTTTTTGAGTCAGGGTTACTCTGTTTTCCACAACCATTAAATCTGTTATTAAATTTAAATTGTAGCAGATTCAATGACTGTGGGAAGCAGAGTAATCCTGACTCAGAGTCAGGTACTCTGCTTCGTTCATTGTCACCGTTATACTTTTATTTTTCATAATTCCTACATTAAATTTTAATGTATCAAATATCCAATAGTGGAGATCTATTTTATTCATTTATTATTTATCACTCATGTTACAAACTTAATTTTACCCATAAATGATAAAACTCCACTTATTTATAGTGCCAAAAATATACTTCACACACCATCAATTTTTATGGAGACCAAACGTTTTTTTTCCTCACCTTATCATGCACTAATTCTCTCTAATTTACTTACACTCAAACACAAAGGTAATATACATTTTTACATTTGTTTATTACCTTTTTACACAACAATAATTTTATGTGTTTATGTTTTTTTTATACTTGCCTAGTTTAGTTAATATTATAAAAAATTTTATTCTCTCTTAACAACAATTTTATTTTATATTTTTTTATTGTATTTTTTTTTCTTTACAATTTTTTAGATAATTAAGTGTGCAATACGGGAAATAAACAATAAATGAATAAAATATATATCCATCATTGGATCTTCAATGAGACATCAGATTATTTAATATATGAAGAATTATGAAGGATAAGGTATGGAGGTGAGCAATACTTCATTGTCACAATCTTAATAAATCAATTACTATTTATTACTAAAAAAGATTATTTTAAAGTTAAGTGACTAAGTTGTCAACCCCATGCCTTGCAAGTGTAAAAACTAAAAACTGAAAAGTAAGAGGGATCATAGGTAATTTTCCTAATAAATAAATTAAGTTTTCTACTAATTCCATATACTACATTATTATACAATAATGCGCATATTAGTTTGTGCTTAGCCGCTGTGCAATTGATAAATCATTAGTGACCAATCATAGTAAAAAAAAAATGACGGTATTAAAAAAAAAATTATCATAAAATTTGGCATAGACTAACTGTGGACCGGTGATTACATTAATCCAACTGTGATAAAACTAATTTTATAAATTATGTACATATCATTTTAGTATTATATTAGCCGTAGATTTATACAGATCATTTTTGTCACTTTCCTAAAGCCCTAAAACCCTTCTTAAACCCTTCTCTCTCTCTCTCTCAATCTCTCCAGGTATTTATTTTTCCTTTTTTTCATTTTCATTTATGTGGGTATGCGTTTTTATTATTATCGTGAATGCAATTATTTATGTATATGTTCTTTTTCATTGCCTTGCTTGGATTGATTCCAAAAATAGGTTATTTTTGTTTTGTTTTATTTTTTATTTTTTAATTTATGATTTTGATTTATTGTTAATGACTCGAGTCGTGTAGTTGTTACATTTTTTTTAAAGGGTGAATTTTCTTTTAAGGGTTGTTTGGTTCCAGATTTTAAGCTGTTTTTTAATTGTGTAGGTGCTTATAAGTTTATAAAATTAGGGACCATCTTAAAATCTCAGTATTTTCCACGCTAATTTTCCTATATTTCATTTTCTTTTATGTGTGTATGTGTTATTATTATCATCGTGAATGTAATAATCTATGTATATGTTTTTCTCATTACCTTGTTTGAATTTATCCCCAAAGGTGTTATTTTTGTTTTGTTTACCTTTCTAATTTATGATTTTGATTTATTGATAATGAACCCATTGATGTAGTTGTTGCCTCTTTTTTTTTTCAAAGAAGAAGGGTGATTTATCTTTTAAGGGTTGTTTGGTTCCAGCTTTTAAGCTGATTTTTCCTTGTCTAGGTGCTTACAACTAGATGCTTTGTTTTTATCAGTCTTAAATAAATGAATAACCAAGATTTTCCTTAAAATTTGTTATTATTCATTCCAGAATTTGTTAATTTTCTTTTTAATTTATTCTTTTGATATCTTGTTACTGAACCAATTAGAGTATTTGTCTCATTTTTTTAGAAGCAACATCGTCTTATAAGGTTTGCTTGGTTCCTGCTTTTGAGTTTATTTTTTGTGCATTTTTGTCTATAAGTTAACAGCATTTGGACCAAATTAAAAGCTCAGCCTCTTTTTTTTTGGCTTGGAAAACTTGATTATTAAGTTGAATGAGCTTGGTCTTTTTCTCAGTCTCAGATAACCAAGGTTTTGCTTAAATTTGTTAAGATTCATTCCAGAATGGCTTATTTTTGTTTGTTTTCTTTTTATTTATTGCTATAATGCTATTGAACCGATTAGTGTAGTTTCCTCAAGTTTTAGAAGCAGAATGGTGATTTAAGGTTTGTTTGACTTCTAGCTTTTGAGCTCTCTTTTTTTGTTTTATTTTTATCGTTGCTTATAAGTTTACAGCACTTGGGACCTGCATAAAATTTCAATTTTTTTTTGGCTTGAACAGATAATTGTCTAAGTTGAATGAACCTATTCTTTCTCTTAGACTCAGAAAATGAGCAATAAGCCATATTTGTGTTTGTATAAGCAGTTAAAAGATCATAAAGATTTGGTGCGTTTTATTCCCAAATGAATTACTTATTGTTTGTTTTTTCTCTAACTTATCATCTTGACTTCTTGCTAATGAACTGGTTAGTTGTGTTCATGTTTCAGAAATTACATCATGATCTAACGTTTGTTTGGTTCCAGCTTTTAAGCTCGTTTCTTGTGTGCTGTTGCTTTTGATTTTAAAGCATTTGAAATTAGCTTAAAAGCTTACCCTTTTTTTGGCTTGAATAACTAGATATTTAAGTTGAATAAAAAAAGTTTTTTCTCAAATTAGTATCAACTAAGTTACTAAGCAATAACCCATATTTGTTTTTTGTATGAGCCATTAGTAGATCCTACAGATGCAGGGTAAGTATGCTAAGTGTCCTAATAGTTCGAATACAATTTTGAGCCTCATAATCTCAATTTGATCACTGTTAATTCCCAAATCTTGAAAAAGTGAAGGAGTCGGTACCTAAACTTTTTAAAATCTGATAGATTTGATGCTTTTTCAATACTCGTGGACTGCTATTGTGGGCATTGAAAGTATAAGGACCGATTAGAATACTTCTTGAAACCATGGTTACATAGCTGCTATTCATCCTATATCATTTGTTAAGTAAAATTTATTCTTGCTGTCTACTGTTGTGATGGCGGTTGCTAGTTGCACAAGGGATCAGTCTGCAATTTAGTAATTTCTGTAAGTGCTGTTGTTCTTGTTTGAATTGACAAGTCTAGTTGATATGACCGTTTTTATAGATTGTCTCGTGTATTGCCTTTTTTTCACCTCAGGAAAAATGCAAAAGAACATTAATTAAGTATGATAAATTAAAGGAAGGCAACCGTCCAGTTGTAATTTTACCATGTTTTCTGTTATTATGTAACTCATTGTGGTACTGAGGGTTACTGTTTTTCATTTACATGTTTATTGCATGTGGAATACCGTGCGGTTTTTATAGAAATTCCCTTGATTGTCTTTCTGATTTGGCAGGTTTTCTTCAGAAACTATCTGTTTGATCTGCAATACTTCATATAAAATGGCACTTGATGGCATAAATTATAATGGTCTCTTGGGTAGAGGACAGGGAAGGTTTTTTCGAGGCAAAGGGTTTCAACGGCCATCCCATAGGGAAAGATTCAGTGGCCCATCTAATAGAGGTCCATTGCATTTGAATGCTCGTTCATCGACTTATGGTGTTTCCAAGGCAAGCTTAATGCTAATGAAATCTTATTCATTATTTGGTAGTAAAAAACATATTTCAATTTTTATACTCAGTACATCGGTGGAAGTTTAACTTTGTTGTTCATGAAGAAAAATCTACTATGACTAGCAGTTTATATTTAGTCATCCAAAACCAATTTTTGTATGACTCATCAGCTCTCGTTAATTCTTTGTGAAAATGGTGGTTTGGTTGATTTAATTGGTAGGTGGGGGAGAAATGAAAAAACACCTGCAGGTATTGATTGTAAGTTAAAACCTGGGTTTTTCTTTGATGAAGTTCGATTTGGACTTGCTTATTTTATCACTCTTCAAGCATTCATGGGGTTCAAACAGATCTAATCTCCTGATTATTGTGAGCTGAAATAAGGTTTTTCTTTGATGAAGTTCCTTATGAGCTGAACATGTTTTTTCTTTCACGAAGTTCCAATTATTGGACTCACTATTTTCATCACTGTTAAGGCATTCTGGTTCAAACAGACCTTGCTGCCGACTATTTTTGTTCATAAACGGAGTTGATTTTTCAAGGATGATTTTATCATACGTGAAAATTATTCGAGTTGGGCTTTCAGTTGTTAGAATTAGTCATTAGCGTTTCAAAATCAATCACATAATCCTCTGATCTTTTTACCTATATTGACCGAGTTATGTTTGGACTAAAAAGTGATAGAACTGTTTAAATTTAAAACACGAAGCTCTTGTTTTTTTTCCAAAGTGAATTCTGCTTTGATCGACTTTGTTACTGCTGATATCTAAAAAAATTCCCACGAAATGCAGTCCTAACCTTGTGGTGATATCCTTGACTACCTTACTAAACTATGGTTATTAATTCTATAAATTTGCACCAGCCTTCTTATCAGACAAAGCATCTACCTTGGAAACATGATTTGTTTGAAGATAGTCTCAGAACTGCTGGATTTTCTGGAGATGATAACGGCACTAAACTATACATTTCAAATTTGAATGTTAGAGTGTCCAATGAAGACATAAGGGTACACTTATAACTGTTAATTTATTGTTTGACTTTCTTCACATAAATACTCATGTTGTTTGATATCTTTTTACAATTTAGGGACTATTCTCGGAATTTGGACAACTTATGAGGTATGCACTCCACTATGGCCAAAATGGTTGCCCAAATGTAAGTACCCATCTGTGTATTATTTTTGCTGAAGAATGTGCTGTCTATGCTGAAAACTTTTTTAAAAGTTTACTTTGTGCACATCGACATGATCAATGCTGATTTTTCTAGGAGATTCTCTTGCAAAATCAGATCTAGTCGATGAATGTAGTACTCAATCTTATATTATTTTGTGTTTAATAACTTAACGAGGAGTATAGTACAGTGCACTTTTATAGTCTACAAAATGCTCACCTACTCCACAGGGATCAGCTGAAGTAGTTTTTTCCCGAAAAACTGATGCCGTTGAAGCTCTTAAAAGATATAATAATGTAGTTCTGGAGGGAAAGCCTATGATACTTGAAATGCCTGGCAGTAGCTTAGAGGTTCCAATTCAGCCACGTGATATTGTCATTAGAAATATAAATGGAAGGAGAGCAGTCACAGTGTACGTTATCTCATTTGAATTACTCTCCATTTTCTTTTCAATTCCATTTTTGTTAATATTTAAAACATGGACTGCTTTACTCTATAGCTAGCAAGAGTGACACTATATACACAGGGGGGGTCATGTTAATGAGCTTAACTAGTTTAGAGATAATTGTTTCACAGTTTTACCCATGTATTTCTCTCTCTGAGACCCTATATAGCTTAACTTGATGAACTGGTTAGATCGTTGTCTATGCCCAAGATAATGGTAGAAGAGAGCCTTATACAGTGATAATCTTGTTCATGTTAGTTTAAGAGTTTTAGAGCATTGGGATCAGGTGTTTAGATAGATGTTCTGAAAGAAGTTAATTATAAAATGGACAATAAGAGATCTGGTGTTCTATTGCAAAGAGATTGAAGTGATTTGAACAGGGGTTCCCTAGAGAAAAGGGGGAATATAAACTCTTTTAACTTCTATCTGGTGAAATACTAAGGGTCTATATGCAACTGTTACTCAAGAAGTTCATTCAGAACAAGCTGTAATATTCTTAAAAATGATGTAAAGCAGTAATTAGTAAAGATCCAAATCCAAGTAAATAAATTGCTAAGACTTTTCTAAAGTGGAGAGCTCTGGTTGTTTCTTCACTTATGTTCCTCTTTTGGTTGGTTTTGAAAAATTACTCGGCCTCCCGATATCATTTCTCCGCCAATTCTACCATTTCTTTCATTGAAGAAGGTTAACCCAGAACTTCAGGCGTGGTATTCGTTAAATCTCTTCGTTGATGATATTTAAAAGCGATTGTCTTTGTCGCTGCAATAGCTATATTGTCAATGGCCTTTGTTATTGCTGTTGTAATCATTTTTTTTATATCACTGTCAGTGTATAACCCAGATCTGATGTCTTGTAGGGCTAGAGCTCGAGACAGAGACACTTTTGCAGTGAATCGGGGCTCTGGGTTTGGCTTTAGCGAGTAAATTCCTACATCCAATTTTATTCTGATAGAAAATTTACACTTTCTTAATAAGCTGAAATACTTGTGATTTTTTTTCTTCTAAAATCTGGCTGTTGAATCTGATAAATGATGATGAGACGTTTTTATTATATTCTTTTAATACTTGTTATTTTGTATTCTTCATTGCTATCATTATTGATATTTTCCGGGCTATACTATCTTGTAGGGCGAGAACTCACGACAGAGGCTCTTTTGCAGTTAATCGGGACTTCAGGTTTGACTTTTCCTATCTCTACATCTATTTTGGTATGGGAACAAACATTATGACTTTCTTCTTGTTCTGGAATACTTGCAAAAGAATTTTAGCACTTAGCTGGGAAAGCTGAGAACTCTGAAATGCATCCTGGAATAGATGCATACATTTAAGAAAAACAACTAATGGACCATAGTCAAACTCTAAGAGTCGAAATGAGATACCAGTGCACACCCTTGAGCTGATGAGCACCTATACTTTTATTAAAACATTTGATTTTTTGTATGAGTTTAAGATTTATTTATTTTCTGTCTACAGCCAGACGAGACGATGGGATTGGCGGAATGTCAGGGGCCATATTCGGGGACGAGGTGGCAAAGTTTGGAGGAAAAAAATTGTCGAAAAGTCAGCTGAAGAACTGGATAAGGAACTCGAGAACTATCATGCTAACGCTGGTGTGAAAAGCAATAGCAACACAGACTTGATGGAAGGTTAAGTGTTAAAATCATTAAGCACATTCGGAATAGTTATCGGTTGTAGAAAAATATAATAGGTTGCGGCTCAATAAGCCTTTTCAGTAGTATTGGGTCACTATTTTCCATTTCATTCTAGCCTTTGCTATTGTTTTTGAAACTTTCCTCTCCCGTCAATGAACAGTTGTATGAGTTAAAACAGAGGAATATGCTTTTTATTGATTTTCGCTGCCATGACAAGAATAATAGTGGTGAGGAATGTCTCTCTCTATATATGTTATAAAAGGATGATTGTGAATTTCTGAATTGTGATCAGTAGAAGAATGATTATCGTTGTTTATTTGGTTTGATTTTCTATATTATTATAAGGCTGTTTACGAAACACGGATTTCTAAAACACTACTCGTCATGAATACCATGCGTTCCGAGTAAAATTTGCATGGTTTATATTTATATATAGTAAAATCAGCCTATTGTTTTGGATTCAAAGACTTAGGATTTGATAGTTATTTTATGCCAGAAGACGCTTCGAATCATTATCCTCCATTCTTCTCAATACAATTTTCCACACGAAAGCCTATATTTAAATTAATGCAATTCATGATTCAGCCTAAATTGAAATCACTCCATAACGAGGTCATGGTTCAAGACTGCCCAAATACAATTAATATTACCGTGTGCTCTAGTATTTTATCCTCTTGGACTTCCCTCACGGACTCATATTTTATGTTGCTTCTGTGTAACATGCCGATCAGGTCATTTTTACTTTCCGATAAAAGAAAGAGATCTATTCACATGCTTAAATAATGTTTTACAAAATGTAACTACTCTATGAAAACTGGCAAAGCACGACTGTAGATAGTCTATACCCTTCTCGGTCTTCTGGCAAAAATCAAATGTAATATCTGATAACTGGGCCGTTAGTTTATAAGGGATGGGTCCATCACTATAGCTTGCTGTTGGGGTCTTTCGCGAGTCGCTTAGGTATGGCTCATCCCACGAAAAAAAGAAAAAAAACTGCACTGATTCTATATATATTTTAAAATCAAATATGCACTCTATGTATTGCGTCATCGAGGGGATATTTCACACTTTTTCAGTAGTAATTCATCATCTCTGTTACAGAACTCTACAACCAATCTTTCCAAAGGTTTGGGACTCTCGTTTTCGGAGAGCTCTTCTTTGCTTGTAAGAGAACTTTCTTCAGAGGTATTCATATCTTGAGGTAAATTTAAACCGACGTCTTTACGAGTAATCATACGTTCTCTCTCTAAGGTATGCATTCTCTGAAGTCTTTGTATGGTTGGAGCAGTTGTGACAGTTCTGGGATTATCCTCTTCCATTATCTGCAAATTAGTTTTTAGTAAGATTAGATAAAAGAAATTCGGCATTTTAAGCTGGAGTTTAGACATCTCAAGCACAGAAGAAAAGGGCAAACAAAAATGACAGAACCAATCTCAAAAATCTTGCAAATATTTGACATTGAGCTATCATACAGTAAATTAATTAACTGTCAGATTTTGAAAATTATACACAATCATCTTGATTCTTGAATTGGTCAAAGATCAACGTGTTTTTTAGATCCATCTAAACTGGTGGTACACATGAGATGGAAAATATGGTTTTACTAGAATGCGTGTATAAATTGTTAAAAAGGAATATATGAATAGGTACTGTACAAAATAAGAAAATTAGCTTTGAAAAATCCATTTGACTGATAGCTAAGTTGAAACTAAGCAAGTAGATCAACTGCCATGTCCGGATTGTTGGCAGGACACAGTGCAATTTTTAGAAATTACTAGCTTCTTGTACAAAAGTATATTTCAGCCAATGACTAAAGGAGAAGAAGTAGAAATAGAGTTGAAGAAGGAGAGGGCAGAGAAAGAGAAATATACTGAAAAAGCTCTCTTGTTTTCTTAAAAGAGAAAAACGAAACCAATAATATTAGCGAATTTGATAAGGGCGAGTACATTGTAAATAGAAGGCAGATTGCGAGTTAGGTATTCATGTTTTGTAATCTTACCTCTAACCAAAAGTTTATGGCAGTTTAGGCCCAAGTTAACACCACGTAGAAGATGGAAAAAAAAAATGGTAAATAAAAAGAAATAGTGAATTGTTCAAACTTACTTGTAGAGCCTTCTCAGCTTCTCTTTCTATCCAGATTATAGAATGATCTGAGGTGGCATTGCAAGATAGTACAACATGTTCGAATCTTCCTTCGATTGGGATTGCCGTTTTAACCTCTGGAGGGTATCGACCACAACTGCGATAAGCAAACATTTGCATTGTTTGTTTTAGACCAAACTTCGAAATAACTGTTCTAGTTAACTGTGACCAAATTTTCTTACTAGCTACGGATAAAATATATATAAGGATTGTTCAGTTGCAACTTTCAAGTTCACACCTGTTTGATTGTAAACTACAGTGAATTTAGTAGGAAACTTCAAGGCATAAGCTCTTTTGATACTTGAGCCGGGAAAAATTAAATGAATTTAAAGTGGTTTTTTCAGTGTCAGATAATCAGTTTTATTGCTTAAAGTTGCAGCCAAATAAGATTACGGTTCACTGATTATGAGGAACAGGCCTTTTGTACATGGCATCGAGTTATAAATCTTGGTAACTCACAGTTTTTCTGTCTGGATGTACCCAGCTTTCTATTATTCTAAAAAAATCCAGCTAAGTTACATTATATGCTTATAGGCCAAACAATCCCTAGGTATGAAAAGAATTAAGTACTACTTGAACTGTTGATTACCTGCAAAATTTTCTTTCCACAATATGAAACATTCTTCCGGGTGCATAAAGTCTGCGAGGATCAGCGATTTTTTTTCTTTGGGAAGTGAATGTGTCCGTCATGCAAACCGTGAATAATAAACATGGCAAGCTGTTCAAACAATTAAGGTCCTGATTTAGAAAATCACCCATATGGACTGACAAATTTACTAGAACATATTGATCAAAAGCTTGATTATACTTACCAAAAGACTGATTTGAACATATCTTCTAATGGCGTCGGTGTTCTTGGTAAAAAATCATCCTGGACAAGATGAACAAACGCATTTTCAGTGATATCTCCAAAGAAAAACATGCAATAGTGTTTTTCAGAACTATATCTTCATAGTAAAGTTATATGGTATTTAAATATGTGTTTTTCCAAATCTTTCTTTTAAAAAAAAAATGGGTAGAAAAAGCGGGGGGTTTAGTGCAGTTATGCATTGGGGTTGGGTCGGGTTTTGGAGAACCCGACCGAAATACGTACAAACGCGAAAATATAATGAAGTTAGGAAAATTAATGCACTAATTGGACCAAATATATCACATTTTCTAATTTGAGGACCAAATTTCTCCTTGTTAGATATTTTGTATTATTAATACTTGTATTTTTGTTTCAACTCAGAATAAGAAAAGAATCTTGATCCAACTGATGGTCATTGCCTCATCGGTCATCGTTGGTGTACTTGACCAGTAAAAGAAAATCATAAAGAAGTTGGTGAATGTGCCATTTTATAGAAAAACTTTATGCATATTGTATTTCATTTAAAACTAAGAAATTAACCTTGACTCAAACAATGGTCAGCAAATAACGTTATTTGACCCAGGAAACAAATACAAGAAACCAAATTCTTCTTTATTTATTTTTTCATAAGAATAAATTTATTTACTAAATTACCTGCAATACCACGGAATGTATAAGATCAGCATATTTCACCGCCAAATTCAAAGACATACACCTCACCGGTGCCGCGGCATAGCACCGAATATTCTCTCTCCGTATTCCACCGAGCTGGTCGCAGTGGTTGGCGGCGATCACCGTCAGCAACGCCGCCACACCGGACCCTAACGAGTGTCCTGCAAAGACTATCTTGTACTTTGATCCGTTATTTATCCACAACCGTCGGATCGTCTCACATTCCTCGTTGAATAACCAAACTGCTGATTTTAATAGCCCGTGGTGGACATATCCACCGTCGAACATTTGCATACCAAGCCGGTTGTTGAGCAAAACCTGATTATATGTTATTTTTAGCATTGTTAATAACTAAAAAAAAAGGTTTTCAACCAGGAACGGCTAAATATGTTACAAGTATGTCGCTAAGTGACAAATGTTATCAACATTGTTAATAACTAAAAATCGGTCATCATGTTGTATGCAACTAAAACGTCGGGAACCAAAACAAGTCACTATTTTTGTCTCTGGAATCTGACCTTTTTATACACCGTAGTAATTTGATTTAAACTAAAAGCCAAAATGTTGAACTAAATAACTGTTTTGTCTTTACTAGTACTAATAGACTTGCCGTGCCACTTAGCATTTTATTTTCTCAAAGCAAAAGTAAAAACAGGTAGATACATCTAACACTAAACTTCTAGTTATGTTTCAAAACAAACGAAAAAGCCAAAAAGCCAAAATAAACGTCTCAACTAACTTCGACCTGAAAAAGCTTGAGCGGAAAACAGTTAGCCTACACGTCTCATGTTTTCTCAAAATTAACGAGTTAGCATAAAAATTAGTGAAACGTCTTACTTATTATAGACATATTTAGCAAAACAGCCAAAAATCTTACTAAATTTAAGAGTATTTAGTAATAATCCGGTTCCCAATATTATAATTATAGAGTACCTATTTAACTTTTACAAATATTAAATGCCATCCACATTCGGTGAGTTACCCATTTGCTGAGCTTTGATTATGAAGAGCTCCATACGTAATTTATTTGATTTTTTTCAATAGTATGGACACTCTTGTGTTTCCTCTTAAAAAAATTATTTTGCTAAACAAAAAATACTAGTACCATTTACTAGAGAAATTGGTTTCCATGAGTGAATACTAAAATTCATTCCATAAAGTAATCAAGAAAACACAATTAACAAAAAAAGCTTAATTAGTAACTTGGGTTTCAACTCATACCTTGTAATCACATTGGTTTCCCATATTAAGACCTCTAACCAAAACCACAATCTCCCCATTCTCATGATCAACATAAACCATATATGGTGGCGCATGTCCACGTGTCGTATCATAATCCACGCGCTTGACAACCGAGCCAAGGTCTAATCCGTACCCCCCTTCAGGGGCAAAATCAGGATTTTCAAGATCTTCCTCATATACAGCTAGAAGGAGTCTGCATATACGTGGGACCGGAGAGAACTGTTCCGGTGTGGCACTTGCCCATGACTCGCTATCGTAGGCGCCTATATACGTACATCGTTTGTATACCCAACGGAGACAGCCTAGTGCTAGAGCACCCTCGAACATGATTGTACCCATCGCTACAAGAAAAGGTTAGATAACAGACGAAAAATAATGATGACGGATTTCAATTTTATTGACAAGTCTAGTTTAGTAAGAGAAGAGGCTGGGCAATAGTGATATATATATATATATATATATATATATGAGATGCAAGATACCGTGTGGTGCAATAGTTAATTGTTTTATATTTTTATTCAACATTGTGTTGGGCAGTAGACTCTTCTAAGTCTTCTTAGTCAAATTATGGGGGGGGAACCAAAGCAATGATTCCCGGAGTTTTAAGATATAGTAATATATGGTCCTCTTAGTTTTCTTTTGTAACACTTATGGTCCAGTCCGTGAACTTTATAGTTTATAGTAGATATTTGATCACAGGGGTAAAGATGAGATTTTGTTATTTTGAAAGCCGTGAGGAGTCATGGATTCACGATTAATCTTACCATTACTTGAATCATAGAAGAAACAAATACCAATATAAGTAATTATAAAAACTAAGTAACTTATCTTTTATAAAAAAAAGTTAAGAGATTATAGATGATTGATATCAGAATATTCATTCCCTCTATGCTTATGCTTCAAGAGTTCAAGTGACTATATCCTTTTTATATTTCATGAAACCCACACACACAAAAACAAGAATCAAGATTCCAAAAATAAACTGCCAAATTCGTAGTGGTATAAACAAATGCAGATGATCAAAAAACCTTGCGGAAACTAATCAAATTAGGATCCATTTTTGCTTGCCTTGACAAATTCAAGCAGTCTTGAATTTTTCAGACGAATTTTTCAGACAGCAAAATATGTAATTTTATATGTTTTTGTATTTTTTTTTTTTGAAATAATGTAATTTTGTATGTTATATTTTTGTTTTAATGTTTTTTAATCAACATCGAACGATCAACACTACCGTGAATCTAGTCTATTACTAAAAAGCTAACAAATATTAATAAACTCAAAAATATTTATCCTAAAATTAATTCAAAATTAAAACTAAAAAACACTAAAAACCTAACACATGTTAATGAACCCGAAAATATCTATCCTAAAATTAATTTAAAACTAAAACTAAAAAATATTATTGGTTGACACACCCTAAATAATAGTGCATTTTAAAATAAACATTGAACGATTAACAGTGTCGTGAATCTAATACATTATTATTTGGATTGTGTCACATACTAAAAACCTATTACTGATGTAACAAAAAATATAATAAATTGATTTAAAACGGATTGCTTTTGTTGTGTTGAAAATTCAAATCATGCTGCCTTGAATTTTTCATCATGTTAAAAATTTGTTCCATTGTTATTTTTTTTCCACCATTGGGTTTCATTAGATTATCAAGTTTAATCTATTTGCCATGTTTGGTACCACTTTTGGGATAAACTCAATTTTCTTATTATGTAAAAGTCACACTATATAAAGATCTACTGATGTTGTGATAAGAACATAAAGGAATGATGACAATTTATTGAATTACTAATAGACCACTACTGAATATTTATAACATAACCAAGTAATTAAATTTTATATTTATTTATTTTTAAGTTTTACAAAAATTGAAAAATTAGGGTTAAAGAGATATCAAACGTGACAAATCAATAGATAATAAAATTGGAACCATAAGGTTGACCAGTATTATAGTTTGACTTTATACAACTGGAACTTCCTTTGATGTTTTTTTTGTGTGAAATGATTCCTTTGATGTTTGATATTAAATAGTACCTACTATTTTCTTAAAGAAATAAAGAACTGCCAACAATTATTGTATTTCAAGGTGATAGTCCTTGGTGGAAAAAATCAAACAACGAAGCTCAGGTGCTATTACTATGACTTGTTATTTTCAGATTCGTTAAACTAATTGCTACTAATAGACTAGTAGTCTGACTGATAAGGAGCAACCAGATTTGAACATTTCTGCTATAAATTGTCGTTTCTTTAGGTGATCATACAACCATTATATGATCATAATTCACAAGTGACAAAACGCCCAAAAAAATGTACAGTATGTAAAAAAATTGTAAACAATGTTGCTGTTATTAACCATCGGCTATCAAATATCTTGAAATGGCTACAAGAATCAGGAGTAGCAAAACCGTTATTTAAAACGAAGAATCATTGAACCAATCATAAACATGTACAATCATTAAATATTTTGATGTTTTAGCAATTCAGTATTGCTTATTGCTTGTACAAAGTGTTTAAAAAAATGCATAAAAAAATTGTAAACATTGTTGTGCAGTCATAAACATGTACAATCATTAAATATTTTGATGTTTTAGCAATTCAGTATTGCTTATTGCTTGTACAAAGTGTATACAAAAATTGTAAACATTGTTGCAGTGATTAACTAGAAAGGGCTACAAGAGTTAGGAGTAGCGAAATCATAATTTAAAACGAAGAATCATTAAACCAATCATAAAGTCTACAAACAAACACGCCCCTTTCAACATGTTTTTTACAAAAAAACCAATTCGACTACTACCTCATATTCAAACACTGTAATGATTCTTTTCTCGCCTGCTCCCTTCTGCGGGAAAACAAAACTGGCTAATTTTTTCTACCACAAGGATAACCATCCTAAAGATTATAGAAAAGCTGATAACAATGATACAACTCCAATAAATACGACAGCTGCACTTGTAGAAGCACCGGAAAGTAACGAGCTTGCGAGAGAGTTATCACTTGTAGAATTCATAACCGGGATAGTACCATTGAAAAGGGTCACACTTGTGCCATTGCTGCATATATATTAGAAAAGGAAAACAGCACAAATAAGTAACAAAGATTATTATGATAAATTTACTTGGGTTTCAAAAAAAATTAACCACTAAAAATCTGTTTAGAAAATAAAGATTTTACGTTTGACGAACCCACGTCTCGATTATCTGACAAGCTTACTAGCAATATAAGCTTGTTTGGCAACACTCTTATAAGAAAAAAAGAAGGATTTGATGAAGATGAGAAAAAAACTGCGTCTATCCATTTTTAAAGCTTCTAGCTGTTTTTATACCAAAGATCAGAAAGCATCAGCATTAAACAGGTCTAAGCTGGTCCACATATAACAGCTTAAGCTTTCGAGCAAGAAAGAAAAATAGGTAAAAGTCGCAGCCTGGCCTACTTTGGAGCTTGAAAAACAGCTTTAAGATCTATACACATAATCATTATTTACCTTCCAGGAAATAAACAGTTGCCATGACCTGAAATTAAAAGGCAAAAACACCTATTAGTACCGGATACAATATGTATAGTAACATAAAACATATTCAATGTTGTAACTTTATGATGATCCAATCTTACTTGGATTTGTCGTAGTTATAGTAGCCACCCCATTGAAATCACAAGTACTCGGGTCCTTTCCCATCATCTGATAATACGTATTGAACGCATATGCAGCATGAGCCGCCACCGTATCCGGTTCGTAACATGGCCCACCTTGCAACATTGCTGAGCAATTAACCTTTCCTGCACCACACGCCCAATCCAGTCCAGCTTGCAACATCTTCTTATCAGACCCATCCCTCGCACTACAATACGTATCTGATGTCGTATCATTTGCCAAAACGGTCCCCGAATCAGTTAGTTGCAATATATAAATTGGTACCCCGTTTGGATCAAACAGACCCCAGTTTTTTTCAGACAAACCCCCATCTTTCAGGTCCTCGTTATACAGCTCGTATACATACGTACTTACGCCTATTCCAGGGTGTTTAGGCGTACCGGTCTTGTTCAACACGTGCTTGATTAGATTACTGTTATAAGTATTCGCGTTTTCTAAAGTAGCGTCTGGTTCGCTTGAGTCCCCCTTTGAAGGCCACCCTGACTCCGTCACCATAACCGGAATGTTAGTGAAATTGAGATCTGCCATTGCGGAATAAGCTGCATCAAGCATAGCATCAAATACATTATTGTAATGGAGGAGAGTGTTAGAGTCGACTGCTTCTTTGTTAACTGCCAAGGGACGAAAAAGGGCGTAATCTAATGGAATAACACCGTTTGATTGCATATAATCGTAATACGGATATATATTCAGCATCAGATAGGAATTAGTCGATTGGAGAAAGTTAAGCATGGGTATCAAAACAGGGTTCAAAGAGCGGTTAAAAAAGGCTTGTGAAGGTGGGAATGAGTCTAGAATCATCGACGATGATAAGGGGGTCGAGATTTTAATCTGACGGTCCAGATTTGACGCTACTAAAGCCGAGTGGATGAACTTTAAAGCACTCACTAGTATTAAGGCCGCGTTTGGAATGGCAGTTAAAACATCGGATCCGACACAAATAGTGGTTATATTAGTTGAAGGGTAATGGGACACTACGTTTTGGGTGACCCAATTAGCAGCTGTGGCATTTGATTGGCCTACGCTTAGGAGCTGGTCGTTTGGGACTGATATAGAGACTTTTATGCCCGTATTGGCGAGGGCTAAGAGCATGGCTCGGTCAGCGTTGAATAGGCGTACATGGTGTATTTGTTGAGCTTTTAGGAGAGATACAACTTGGGTTGGGTGAGGCATATCTGAGAGGTCGGTTCCTATATTTACTCCGATAAATGCATCTGCAAAAAATATAAAATATAGGTTCTTTCAGCTAAAAAAAAATGCCGAAAAGCAGGAGATTTATGTTTATCTAAGTTACAGATGTCTTTAAGACTTTAAAGTTCAAATAGACTAGTTTTCTGCATGATCCATCATCCATCTATTAAACTAATGATATTCGGTAAAATTAGGTGTAATTCATTACTCATTTGAGAAGATTGTTTCAAAAAGCTATTTACCAGAACAGACTACTTAAATACACACACACACACACACACACACACATATACATATATATGCTTAAGCTGCTAAGCTGCGTTTTCTGAAAAGGATAGATAAGCTAGATTGATTCAGTTTCAAACTTTTAGCATTTTCTTACCAAAAGCCAGAAAAGTTCAGAATTTAAGTTGGTCAAACCATTGAAGGCCAGCTTTTTAAACAAAAAAATAAAAAGGCTTACAAGGTGCAACTGAACAAGGTTTAAGTAATAATACAGAACATACATAACATTTTATCTTTCCAGTTAGAAGTTAGAACAGATTCAGTCAGTGCAAGAACTAACGTTATGAGCCTACTGTAAAACTTTTGCTTGAAAAATAGTTATAGATTCGTTTTATTTGGGAATAATGTTTAAAATCCTAGTTCCGTCTACTTTAACAGTAACCATATCTGTTTTGATAAAATAAAACAAAGGTGGTTTTTGAAAGACCGGACTATGTGATAATCAGGTATTCGGTTAATCGTGTTCCTACACCTCGACTAATATTGAGGGTTCTCAAGTTAAGTAGTATATAAAAGCAATGGCTAGTCACAAATAATAGTACATAACAAGCAATATGTTTGATGTAAAGAAATGGCTAGCGAGTGTCAGCTCAGTAAAGCTTTTAACAAGCTAATTAGTGTAACTGTGTATAAGCCAATGATTATGCATTTTTCATACTACAGCGAATCCTAATAGACAATCTAACTAGTCCAAAGGCAAAGATTAGACTCTGTATCTAATTAGCTTTTGTTCTCTTGAAAAAGCAGTTATGAAGTATCAATTAAGTGACAAAAAAGTAAGTGAAATGAAACATCAATTCCCAGTATACCTTCTAAATAACTACTAAGAATACAATGGAATTCACATGCAAGTTGACAAGTAAAGCTACTTAAAAGTTCATTTACTAGCACAAATCATATACTAGCATACTAACACTAAATAAACAAAGATGAATTCTTTAAAAACCTTTTACTCCAAATATACTGCTTTCCAAGCAACCCCACATCAAGAAAGGGAGAAATATAATAAAAATGATCATTTAGTAGAAAAATTGAGACTTAATTAAAAAAAAACATGGTTAAAACCATGCTACATCTTTTAACTCTTTGTTTTTACTTATACCATGATGCTATGTTTGATATGTATCAAATATTAAACAAAAACCACAAATTCATGTTTTTGATAATTAAGTCCGAAAGCATGTACTAAAAAATTAAGTTATTTAAAGACACTGTAGTAAGGGCTTGTTTGACTGCAACTTTCATGAAATTAAGTTCTTTTTTATTGCTTGAGATAAGAAGTTAGTTGACATGATCAGTTTACTTAAAAACAAAACATAATATAGTAGATTTAAGCTGCTAAACCAAATGCAGTACAAATAAGCAAAAAAAGCAGCTTAAAAGCTAAAGAAAAAAATGCTTATATATATACCTTCATCAGCAGAAGCTAAAGAAAAAGCAAAACTTAGAAAAACAAACAATGCCACCATAGATCTTTTTCCTCTGCAACCCATCACTCTAAAAATGTAAATAAAAACAGTATTTGGAATAATGTACTGAAAAAGGGCAGCAAAATGGGGGCATTTAAGAAATGAAGAGAGGGAGAGAGAATGGTGGGTTCATGTTCATCAATCACAAGAGGTTTTTTTGTCAGATGATCCAACGGTTGTGAGTTTATTTTGTTTGTGATTATTATGGTGATAAATAAAAAGGGTATTCTTTCTATGCATACCTATATAATAACTATACGTATAATACAACAAAAGCTTGTCTTGGTAGCCGTTACTGCTATTTTGGTTTTACTAATATTGGGTGAATTTCTAGATAATATATTGCCATTTTGGTCCATTATATTACTATGAAATTAAAGCTTATACTTGATCCCTATTAGTTTCAGTTGATACTTGATAATCCTAAGGAGTTGTTTGTTTGGAGTTTCTTAGCAAATAAATGGCTTGTTTTTAAGCTGGAATTTAGAAGCTGGGTTCTTCTTATTATAAGAGTTTTTAACTTTAACATGGTTTAAAGTTTAAACAAAGGTTTATTATTATAAAACATTACAATCAGATGGAAGACAAACGAGTAACAAGTTGTGGTTTTAAATAGAAAAAAAACTCGTATTTTTTGAATTTTTGGAAAAAATATATGGAACGAAAATATTATTAGAGCCCAAAAGAATGCATGCAGTGCATTAGTCTAACACTTCTCTTATATATACTTTAATATGAGTTTGAGGTGACAACGGACAAATAGAAGTTAAAACAAAATTAATCGATGCTTGAATAAGTTCGTTGTATCATCTTCTCATCTATCGAGTCGACACGTAAAAATTTGAGAGTCTCGTTTTTTTTATAAACAGTAGATTTGAATGGTTACATAATATTCTTCGATTTAGAATCACCGTCGTGGTTGTAATAGACACCACGGACGATACACCTTAAAACTACACATAATACAGAGTAAGTTGTTACATAATTTTATATGCAGAATCATATTATTTCATCATAAAGATAGACTTTACCTTTAAATATTGGACTTAGCCTTATTTTTCAAAAACGCCCGTGTATTATTTCTAACAAATAAAAGTAAAGGGTTCGGTTAGAACTTTTTATTAAAACTACATGTCCATTATGCTATTAACTCATTTCCAAAAAAAATAAAAGAAAATGCTAATTAAGTTTGTTTTTTTGAGGGTTAAAATGCTGATTAAGTTTGGTATGCATTACCTTGACATATTGGACTTAGCCTTATTTTTCAAAAACGCCCGTGTATTATTTCTAACAAATAAAAGTAAAGGGTTCGGTTAGAACTTTTTATTAGAACTACATGTCCATTATGCTATTAACTCATTTCCAAAAAAAATAAAAGAAAATGCTAATTAAGTTTTTTTTTTGAGGGTTAAAATGCTGATTAAGTTTGGTATGCATTTGGGGTGTGTAGAATGAGGGATTATTTTTTCATTACCCAGAATGCTATAAGGAACCAGAGATTGCCAATTCTGAGTCTACGTGATTTTTTTTTTTTAATAGATGGACTCCCATATTAAATGCTACTAATGATAAATGGCATCCGGAATTGTCAATCTCACGTCTACATGGTTATTAACCCCCATCAAATTGGTAATTTTCAGAATTTTACGTTTTATCGAATATATTTGATTCCCACAATTTCATTTAATGATAGATAAAATACAAAAAAAAATTATCTTTTTTATAAAATTATTTGATTTGACTATACAGTAATAAAATATCTGATTTGACTATACGAATATTTTATTATTATTTAATTTAACGATTCAACCAAAAAACTCGATATACAATAACATATTTAACATAAATTTAAATATATGATATAATACATTTAACTTTCAAAAAATTATAAGAATCCAACAACTTAATTACTAACCTAAACTCCAAAATAAAAAAATGTGTCTAACAAAACAAACTCACATGTACATGCCGAAACAAGTTTTTTAAAGCCTTAATCTAAGTTTTTTTCATTACTCAAATGTTATTAGACAATATATAACATTATACAATTAGAACTCAATATTAGTTGTAATTAAACAAATTTGAAGATAAATATTCAAAGTTCAATAAAAAAAACTTAAAAACTTTTAATTAATAAATGTTATAACTTATTAATAATTATATCTATTTATACAAAATTTAAGCTCAATAATTACTTTTTTATATCTTTTTATATTAAGATTTTTTTTTTGGTTAAAATTGAGAGTTTTTTTTTTTGATAAAATTAAGAAATGTTTATTTTTAGGTAAAATTGAGAGAATTTTTTTTTGTTAAAACTAAAAGAATTTGGCAATTAGGAAAATTAAAATCCACATTTAAATGCTACGTGGACCCGGGATTAAGTTACTTATACATACGAGCATGGTTATTGAAAAAAAGAATCCGCCCGGTAGAAGACAGTCAAGAGAGGTATATTACAGGTGGCTTTAACGGTCATATTTTGTCCTTTCTACTGTTTTTTTTGGCATTCTAGCTGTATTTTGTTTGTACTTTTCTGTATGTTGGGTTTTCTATACTGTTTGTAATAAATTTTGAACAGATGAACTTTGGACAAAAGGTGGAAACCGTTATTTTCGTGTACGAAATAACAATTAAAGAATAATAAAAGACTAAAAATAAATGATCAAAAATCAATGTAATCTTTATTAATTTCGAATTGGAATTGAAATTACAGATTATAACATGTAGGTACTGAATTGAAATTAAAGCAAACGTTATTCAGATTATTATCAATTAATAATCTGATGTATTGAATTGCAATAAATAGAAACTGTCGGACTGGAAAGTATAGACTTAACAGCCGGACTGTTCTGATTGAAATTGAAATTACATGACTGAATTGAAACTATTCTAGATACCGAATTAAATTACAGAATTGAAATTACAGAATAAAAACACTATTTTAAAGAAATTACAGAAAGGTAAAAACAGAATTGAAAAGTTACAGCTAAGTACAGGAAATTAAAATACTGAAATAAAAATACAGAAATGTAAATTGCGGTATTAAAGTACTGAATTGAAAAGACAGAAAAAATAAAGACAAGACGACTGTTAGACAGTCTGCCCTTAACCGATATTCGACCAACCACCTTAATGTTTCTGGTTGCGTTGGCGCTTCAATCCCAAAGTACAACGTCTCGGATGACTTACCGAAAACTGACGACGAGTCAAAGTCGAGCTGTTGGTGGGTGGTTCTCAGGATTCTGAAACCGCAGCCTAATCCGCCTCCATCATTGCAGAAGTTACAACCAAAAGTCTAATTTTCAGTTTAGTACAAGACCCAAGGCCCAAGGCGTGCGCGTTTGCTACACACTAACGCACTCATGTGTATGTGGACATGATAGTTTAACAAGTACATGAGATGGACTTGTATTTATATTGTAAAAATCACTCATGATTTCACAATGTGGGATAACACTCATGGTTTAAATCTCATCTCCTTTTCCATTTTGCAGCATTTGTTTTTCTTCCTCTTTCGAGTACCAACGTTCGAGACCAATTATCATTCACACCCATTCTCCGAATAAGTCATACGATATACCGTTACGAATCTCGTCGTACGAGCTACTCAAACACTTTAAGTACGATTTCAGAAATTCTGAGTTATCGTATTGAATATTGACTCAAAGATGGTCACTTAACCATTCATAACACCCATGTTAATAACATGTTTTCCAACAAAAAACCTTGTGGGCATGGTCAGGTATCGAGGATGAAAAGGCAGTTTATGAAACCCCCCAAAAATATATATATATATATATGGTCGTAACCACACAAATGCTTAAGCCTAAGCAATATGTTATACGTGCTGATGAGGTTAAAACGATCAAGTTATTTCAAATTATGAATTAAATTAAATAAAATATTAAATTAAATTAAATTAAATTAAATAAAAAATAAAATAAAATGGCCATTCTGATCTTATCATCTTCGATCCTTAACCTTATCGTACGTACGACCAATGATATGTATACACCATGCGTTACCGAGGTCAAGCAATGTATCACGTATGTTTGATTCAAACTATTAGTTCAAGCTCAATGAAGTCACCTTACTACCAGGGTTACCCTACCATTTGCAAACCCAGGTTGATGTCGTCAATCGTGATCAAACAATAGTTGCGTAGTTGTGTGAAGTTTCTTATATGCCAGGCATTGCAGGATTTACCAAAGGATAACTAAGAAGTGGTAGATTGATAAAATAAAGCAAAGAGAGGGCATTTATCGGATACAGTTTTTATGTTGAAAGTGATATGTGATCTACATCGAGTGTTTCGATCGACCTTGTCACATTGAGCAGTCGGTCTTTATATACTTTAATCTTTATGGTAAGTTTTCAATACATCTTAAATCCAAACTAGGATGATCAGGTCATGCAAGACATTCATAGATGCCACTTCATTTGGCGGACCATGTCCATAACTACTGTTTTATTCTTATGTACGTGTTATATGTGTTTTTCCTGGTTGACTAGCATCTTAATAATATTTGCAGACTTTAAAGCTTTTAAAATTCCTTTCAAGATGTCATTTGTAAAACCTTAATTAAGGTGTTTTCGTTTAGAATTTATAAAATACCAGTGGTGTGGAGAATTGGCTAAAATAAGCTTGTTCTTTTGGTAAAGAACCCCAGGGTGAATTAGTGGTTTTAACTCATTTGATTATTACACATTTTCCTACAACTATGCATATGATGATCACACTAATTATAAGTCTGTTCAGGTTTCAAAATAAGCATAATATTATTTTTCTTATTTATAAGTCTCTTTCTTCAAATTGATTTCCAGACACCAGCCAATTTGTACATTATTGTGCATTGTAACGGGCCTCAGATTACCCATCGGCTTGTTCACTTTTTATTTGTAATTGGGCTTAATGCCATATAGTGAGTTTTGTCGGTTAAATCAAGGTTGCCACACTTTTTTCTTTTGTTTTTCTGCTGCAAATAAAACTAACTGCACATATAAGTCGAAACCATGCCGGTATTTTTTCTCTTGATTAACCATCTTGTGCGCGTTAGGTTACGCACAACTCTATAATTCACAACTAGAATACGATAAGAACCTGAAGTTCGACCAGACTATAACTTCAAACGCTAGTTACCAACCAAGCCAAAAACTCACAAGAGAGAGATAAAGAGCAAAAGGTTTAATATTTGATAATGAAAAATAGTCTTGAGGCCTAAATCAATAAGATGAGAAGAGAACCGCTTCGCGAATAGGAAACACGCTAAGGCCCTATTCGTGATTATTAATTAGTCTAACAAGAATTAAAAAAATAATCAATTAAATAAAAGAATATTCGTAACGGAAATAACGCATAAAAGAAATAGCTCGCGCCAGGTGTCGGGCTCATGCCGTGGCACGGATCGTGGGCCCAACAAACTTCAAATGGAGATGCGACGTTTATGTCGAGGAATTTTTTTGAATGGTTTAGAGTATAAACACATTTAAAACATAGAAATTAGCCAAATTATTCGAACTTTTGAAGGGCTTATATCTAGGGATGGTAATTGGGTCGGGTTTCTCAAAAACCGATCAGGCCCCCGCACAAATCTGCACATAATCCGACCCGACCCGTTTGATCCGGAAATTTTCCATTTTATTTTATTTTTCTTTGCTTCTATACACGGTATAAGGAGAAGATTTTGTTAAAAACCATTATTATGGTAACGATTAATAACATGACTGTAACTTAATTACTATATTCAATTTGCATTAAATATTATATGATTACCGTTCTATATTAATAATTTGTTCTTAATGATGCATTAATTAACTTATTATAAGTATTGTGACATAACAACTAGTTTAATTGCAATGATAGTAATTGAACGTTTTTTTTTATGATTAAAGTTTATGGTAATAGCAGTAAAGCAGTGACATTAATTGACAAATTTTTAGATGACATATCCAAATATATAAAACCTTACCAAACAGAAATTGGCCAAAAATCTTAATTTTAAATTAATTTAGCCAGTAGAAAAACCATAAATAAGCTAAATTACTATTTACAATAATGACAAAAAAAGGGAAAAAAAAACTTAAATTAAAATAAGGATATATACATGCATTATTCTATTATAATAAGTCAATCCAATTCAAATGAATATGTCCAATTTAGCTATTTTTTTTCAAAAATACATCTACACATTTATATTAATTACAATAATATCATACTCACATAAAAATATAAAAAGTAAAAACTAAAAAAACTATTTATCTATCTTTAACAAAAAAAAAATCTTTTAAATTTTAAGTTATCTTTTGTTTGTATTATCCACATATTTATATAATAACTATACATATTTTTTATATTTCGCGTCGCACAAATAACGTGTGACGCACGATTACTAATATATATATATATATAAATACAGAGAGAATTTGTACACGAGAGAGAAGGCGAAGAGTTAAGGTTGTGAAATAGTCTTTTTAATCTTTGCTCGTTGAAAATTAGCTACCTTTTATTACTGATTCACTAGCCGCATATGTATAAGGCTCATATCTATGTATATGCATACGTTATATGAATATGTATAAGACTGGAATTTAAGTTGTGTTTTATTTGTAAGTTGCACAAACCACCACAAAGTACAAAATGACCCAGATCCAACCCGTCCCAAATAAATCTATATTATTTTTATCCGATCCGCAGCGAGTCAGATCGGGTTAGAACCCGGATTTTTGTCATCCCTACTTATATCAAACCATTCCCGTTGAATGATTTTTAATTATTCAACAATTCCCAATCCCGACAAGGGAGCACCACATACATGGTAATGATATGAAATTCTAACATCTGTGTTACACTTGATTGATTGGGACAACTTTACACGACTTTAATTAGTTCTGTATTGGAATTTTTTGAGTATTCGTAAACCATAAATTACGTACTGGAAGTCAACAAATGATAATGTGATTGCGATGTTTTTTGACAATGAACTATATATTATTGATAGAACATGAAAATTGGACCCGAATATTCTATTCGGGTAATAATCAATCCACTTTATAAATGGGTACCCAACGCTTAAATGGGTCATCCCATGCCCTTTTCATCATGAAATAAGGCTGTTATTATTAAAAGCTCAATCCCACTTAACTAGGGACCCATATCTGAAAACCCCCCTGAGATGAAGACATTTGTCAACATCCTAGAAGGCATAGTTGCTTATAAATAGCCAACTACCCCTCCCAAAAAGAAGGAGACGCACAGATCGAAAAATCTATCCAAAAATTATAGTGAGAAGTTGAGAAAAGAGAAAAATTAATCAAAGCTTATCCAGTGAGGAAACAAACCGAACAGAGAAAGAACCGAACATCGAAGAAGAAAGAGAACGATCAAGATAAGAGCTTAAATATTTAAATCAAGCGCAATTGTAGCAAGTTGATAATAATCCGAACAAATGTAATGACCCGATCAATAATAAAGACCACGAGGTGTTCATTACTTGCAGTTAATTTATCATTATTCTATTGTTGAAAAGTCTAACGCGACCGACCAAAGTTATGGCTTTATCAAATGGCGTCGTCTCCGGGAATCATCTAGTCCCCAACTAGTTTAGAATTCGAATACCAATCCTCTACCAGACGAGCGACAATGGAGACCAATGTAGAAGAAACCCATCCCGAGATAGTAGAAACCAATAACCAAAACATACAATTCAGCCAATAAGACCTCGACGATCTACTCGAAATCCGTGATAGAAATGATGCTATCCAGCCCGGAAATCAACCAACAACCTCCTATGTCAACCAAGAACCACCCCAGCGAATTGAAGGGATTGTGGACGAACCCTCCTCGTCCTCGGATGGAGAACAAGTCATGCCCGTATTAAGGCGAGCACGAAGACGCCAACCCGGATTCCAAGCAGGGCCGAGCTCAAGAGTCCCTTTGCCAACAGCCTCGGTTAATTCCGGCGCTCGTCTCCAAACGAACGAAGATCGCCGCTATGGTATGCCCGGGGGTCATGTACTTGAACAGTTGTCCCGACCACCGACTCTTCCGCCGAGGATAATTACACCATCCACGGTAGAAGTACAACACGTTGTTCTACCAGCCAATGAAAGGAACTATGCCCAGCTGCAAGCTCAACTGGCGGCATGTATGACGGCCATGACAGCTGCCGGCATCGCATTGCCAATTACCCAGTTCGCAAATACAGATAAAGATCTACGCCGTGAAGCGGAAGATTCAGCTTACAGGGCCGCCCTGGAAACAGCAGGGCGACGAACCAACACAAGACCGCCCCATCAAGGGGACAGTCCCCCCGAGATAATCCCTCCGATGGTCGTCCACCCAAACACGCGTGGGGAACGTGTCCTCGATACGCACGCGAAGGACGATAGATATCCCGAACACATGATCGGGGAAAGTTATGGACCACCACCACATCAGCGGGGATACCCCCCCTACCAAGCCTCGGATGACGCGTTCCGACAAGCATGGAACGTATGCCAAGAAACCCCATGCGCCGAACAGATCACGAGGTATCGCAATCCGGCGGGGTTCGTCATCCCTGAGTTCAGGCTTTATGATGGAAAGAGTTGTCCTATCGACCACCTAAGGCACTACAAGACGAAGATGGAATTGTGGAGCGATGACCAGGCACTTATGTGCAAATTTTTCAAAAACAGCTTGGGCCAAGAGGCTTCGTCGTGGTATCACAACCTACCACGGGGCTCCATAAGAGACTGGGCAGAGCTGCTAAGAGCGTACTCCACTCGATACGCCACCCATAGGAAAAAGAAGATTAACATCGAAACCCTTTTGAAAATGACTATGATGCCGAATGAGAGGCTCAACGACTATTGCATACGCTTCATCGACGTAGCAAACCAGATTCCACAATATGCCAATAATATAGCCATCCAGAACTTTATCAATTCCATCCCTAATGGCTATTGGGCGAGAAGGAAGTTCATAGGCAAAGACTTCCCGACCACAGATTCTCTACTGGCCTACTGTACCCACCTCACCGATAAGAATGATGAAATTCGTTTCCTAAACCGAACACTACCAAGAAGGGAAACAGTTCGGGAAGCAGAGGTGGGTCGCAAAAGAGCCAGGAACAACCATGAAGAAGCTTTCAAACCGACCAGGAAGGACAAAGGTCCCGAGGTCCACGGGAGAGGCGAGCGACAACGAGAACCTGAGCCTAAACCGCTCCAGATCGCATACCCCCCCCAATCAACGAGCCTAAACCACTCCAGCTCACTTATCCGATGCCCCCCAAACCGATCCAACAAGATCGGTTCCAAGATAGGGAGCGCCGAAATAACTTCGGACCGGTCGAACTACGATACACTTTCAACATGTCCGCTGACGATATCCTAAAAGATATATGCAGGGAAAGTTGGTATTCTCGACCACAACCGATCAATTCTCCCCCCAATATGAGAGACTCCAAACTTTTTTGCACATATCATGAGGATCACGGCCACCTCACCGAACATTGCCGTCATCTGCGGTGGAAGATGAACCTGTGGGGTGATGCGGGATACCTAGCTAAGTTCATCACAGGCGCAGGGAACAAAGGTAAACAACTAGCCATCGAGGGAGCCGGCAACCGGCAGGGCAAAACGATCAACGTCGTTCACATGTCACGACCCAAGGGAACAGGCGGAGAACGATCACGACAACGGCAATTGGCGCACTTTGGCCAGGTAGCCAAGGCGTCGCAAGCGTCGACCTCTAAAAGGCAATGCACGTCCCGACGATGTCCACCCATTTCCTTCTCGGGTCACGACGAGGAAGGGGTGATATATCCCCACGGGGACGCCATTAATCTCCGTGTTCAAATTGGCCGCGACACGGTCAGCAGGGTGCTAGTCGACCAAGGAGCCTCTTGTGACATCATGTACAGAGAGCTTTTCGACAAAATGGAACTCAAGACACAAGATCTCCAACCTACCGATGTCACATTGATCGGGTTCATCTCCGAGACGACCAAACCTTTGGGTAAGATCGTCCTCAACGTAACAACTGGATCCGTTTCGGTTCCCGTGGAGTTCTTAGTAGTCAACGACAGCTCCGGCCACAACGCAATCTTAGGCCGACCTTGGCTGCACGCCATGCGGGCCATACCCTCGACCTACCACCAAAAAGTCAAATACCCAAATGACAGGGGAGAGATCGAGACAGCCAGGGGGTATCAAGAAGATTCAAGACGTTGTGAAGACATTACCGCAGCCCTACAAAAACAGCTGATCGTTGTCGAACAACCCACCAGCACCAAGAAGCTGATCAACCAAATATCCAGAACCGAGAGGGTTGTTGAAGAACAAGTAGGAGAAACACTTAGGAAGGTGTATATCCCAGATATGGACGAGGAGCACTATTTCCTCCTCGGGAATAACCTTCCAAAACGGGAATCCGAAGAGCTGGAAGCATTCCTCTTCAGCAACGTTGATAAGTTCGCCTGGAGTCCCAAAGACATGCCAGGCCTAGACCCCGAAACGGCGTGCCACCACCTAAGTGTTAATGCCGAATACAAGCCGGTAGCTCAAAGGAGCAGGAAAATGTCTGTACAGCACAGAGCAGCTATAATCGCCGAAGTACAAAAGCTATTGGAGGCTGGAGCCATAAGGGAGGTTTTCTATCCGAAATGGTTATCCAATCCAGTCGTAGTACCAAAAAAGAACGGAAAGGAGAGAGTCTGTATAGACTTCACCAATCTCAACAAAGCCTGTCCGAGGGACCACTTTCCCCTCCCGAGGATAGATCAACTGGTGGATGCGACGGCGGGAGCAGAAAGAATGACCTTCCTCGACGCATATTCAGGATACCACCAAATTCCCCTAGCCCACGAAGATCAAGAAAGAACGTTCTTTATATCGCCTTTGGGAAATTATTGCTACACGGTAATGCCGTTCGGCCTGCGCAATGCAGGAGCAACATACCAAAGGATGATAACGAAGGTATGCAGAGATCATATAGGGAAGACGATGGAGGTTTACATAGACGACATGGTCGTCAAAAGCGAAAGGGCTACGTCCCACCTCCAAGATATCAGAGATGTCTTCAGCACGCTGGGCAAGCACAAATTGAAGCTCAATGCGAGCAAGTGTGCCTTCGGAGTTAGCAAAGGAAAATTTCTGGGGCACATGGTCAGCCGACGAGGAATAGAGGCAAATCCCGACCAGATCACAGCTCTGCAGAACCTGGCAGTGCCCAAGAATAAGAAACAGGTACAAGAGCTCACTGAAATGATGGCCGCTTTGAGCAGGTTCATCAGTCGATCCGTAGATAAGGGACGACCGTTTTTCGAATCACTCAAGAAAGATAGAAAATTCGTGTGGGACCCGGAATGCGAGGCTTCATTCAACACTCTCAAAGAGTACTTGAGGACGCTACCACTGCTGGTAAGGCCGAGCAAAGAAGATATTCTGGCATGCTACCTAGCAGTTTCCACTACAGCTGTGAGTGCAGTCATCCTCAGAGAAGAGGGTCGCGAGCAATATCCGATCTACTTCGTCAGCAAAACTCTGGTCGAAGCCGAAACACGTTACCTCCCCTTGGAAAAGCCGTGTCTGCCCTTGGTCGTCGCCACCAGGAAGCTGCCACACTATTTTATAGCTCATGAGGTTCGGTTATACACGAAGTTTCGTATCAAAGAGTCACTTCGACGGACAGACATAAGCGGTCGAGTTGCCGCCTGGGGGGTCGAACTATCCCAATTTCATATCGAGTTCGTACCCCGACATGCCGTAAAAGGACAAGTCTTGGCCGATTTCGTCGCGGAGTTTACCGAAGGCTATGATGAGCCATTGGCAATCTCTCCACAGTCACACTGGCAGATACATGTCGACGGATCAGCCACAAAGGACGGATCCGGAGCAGGGATCGTCCTAAAGTCTGGAGAAGGAGCAATCATCGAAAAAAGCATAAAACTGGGGTTCCGAGCTACCAATAATGAGGCAGAATACGAAGCCATGATCAATGGTATGCTCGTCGCCCATTCCCTAGGATGCTCCCACTTAGTTGCGAGTTCAGACTCCATGCTCATTGTCAATCAAGCCCTCGGCGAGTACCAAGCCAAAGATGACAGGATGATCCTCTATCAAGAGAAAGTCCAAAACTTGATGGCCACCTTTGAACAATGCGAGTTAGTCAGGATCAATCGCACCGAAAATGCACATGCCGATGCCTTGGCCACCCTAGCCTCGACCTTAACATTAACCGATACCCGGTCGATTACAGTAGAACTACTGATGACCCCTAGCATATCTAAAAGGATAGACCGAGTGACTTCAGTACAGTACGAACTAGGTTGGATGGACGACATGACTCATTATCTGCGAAATGGGACGCTCCCAGCCGACAAGATAAAAGCGCTGAAAATTACGAGAAAAGCTCCTCGATCCTGGCTATCCGAGGACGACAAACTGTACAAATCCAGTTACCGGGGACCCCACCTACTGTGCGTGTCTCCCGAGCTACAATTTCCGGTCCTGGAGGAACTCCATGAAGGATCTTGCGGCGCACATATCAAAGGGCGATCCCTTGCAAACAAGGCAATTACTCAAGGGTATTGGTGGCCCTATATCAAGCGAGATGCTGATGTATATGTACAATGTTGTGATAAGTGCCAACGATTCGCCAAAATACCACGACTCCCCTCATCTCTAATGGCCCCCGTATCGGCTCCATGGCCGTTTGCACAATGGGCAGTAGATCTGATCGGAAAACTCCCAAAGGCCCCGGGGAGCGTGGAATACCTGATCGTCGCGACGGATTATTTCACCAAATGGGTTGAAGCTAAGCCCCTCCGAGAAATCAAAGCGAGCAACGTCAAACAATTTATCTGGGAATACATCATAACCAGGTTCGGAATACCGTACGCTATTGTCGCCGACAACGGAACCCAGTTCAAAGATGCACAATTACAACTGTGGTACGAGGAACTAGGAATCCGAAAGTTCTATTCGACGCCGACATACCCACAGGGTAACGGCCAGGCAGAGGTATCGAACCGAACAATACTAGACGGCATCAAGACAACCCTTGAGCAAGCGAAGGGGAGATGGCCCGAACGGCTACTTAACGTCTTGTGGTCATGCCGAACCACGCCGAAGACGGGCACCAAGGAAACCCCATTTAGCTTAGCATACGGTGTTGAGGCTGTCATACCAACAGAAATTGGGCTACCCACGCTCCGAACAACTTTAGTCGAGCAGGGAAACAATGAACAAAGAATGAGAGAAGAGCTAGACATGATAGACGAGAAACGAGAGATAGCAGCTCTTACACTCGCAAAATATCAACAAGGTGTCAAACAAGCATATGACAAGAGGATAAAAGGGACCAAAGAGTTCATAGTCGGAGAACTGGTGCTATGACGAGTAACGGTATATACCCGAAATGAAATACATGGTAAATTGAGCCCCACCTGGGAGGGACCATACGAGATCGTCAAAAGAACAAGCCCAGTTACCTACAAACTCAAAAGCGTTCTGTTCGAAAATAGCAGAGGGGAGAAAAATTCTTGGAACGTGGCTAACCTAAAGAAGTACTACATATAAGCCAGACCGTCAGTACAAATACAGGTGCCGCCTTATCTCTCTAACTAATACCTTTGCCTTTTGAATAAATAAAGTGTCATATCATGCAGTCTAACCAATGCAGCTGAAATTCCCAACATGGCCGAAGAGCCTAGGAATACTGTGAAATTCCCAACATGGCCGAAGAGCCTAGGAATACTGTGAAATTCCCAACATGGCCGAAGAGCCTAGGAATACTGTGAAATTCCCAACATGGCCGAAGAGCCTAGGAATACTGTGAAATTCCCAACATGGCCGAAGAGCCTAGGAATACTGTGAAATTCTCAACATGGCCAAAGAGCCTAGGAATACTATGAAATTCCCAACATGGCCAAAGAGCCTAGGAATACTATGAAATTCCCGACATGGCATGTCTAAAAGAATGCCTAGGAATGAATACTTATGTATATGCAGGTACACGTTGACCCAATAAGGAGACGAAAAGAAATACAGCAATGAGGAGACAAAAAGAAATACAGCAATGAGGAGACGAAAAGAAATACAGCAATGAGGAGACGAAAAGAAATACAGCAATGAGAGGATGAAAAGAAATCCATCAAAACAATGAAATGGCAGCAACGGGAATGTCCAATACACGTATAACGAAATAAAGCAGATAATAAAGGTCCACATTATGGAGGCAACACAATTGCCAAACGAAGAAATCAACAAAGGAAAATCAATCCAATCAATGAAATATCCGTACAACAATGAGAAGATCCAAATAGTCCTCGCCCGCGTTACGGAGGCAACAGGATACAACCAACAAATAAAGAAATTTATTCAAGAGCTACTACATGAGGAACATGACGGTAACTGACCAAGTGACACTTCTTCGTCATCCGTCGATGTATCTCCATCAGTTTCCTCGCCATCAAAACGATCTTCCGAAATAAGGGCATCAAAGTTGATCGTATGTGCGCCAACGCATGTCAACGTCTTAAGCCGCGCAGAGAATTCGGCTCCTTTAGCGACCTCGTGAGCATCCGAGACCGCTTTCCGACGAGCATCGTCGAAAGGAAGGTTGCGAGCTTCGATCATAGCTGCAGAGGCATCGTATCTAGATCGGGACAAACGGAAATACTTCACCAGCATGTTCGCTTGGGTTACCAACGACTTTAGTTTACTGAAGTATTTTTCCTTTACCCGCCAATACCGATCTAAACGACGCTCCTGAACCTTGACAACATGCTCGGAACGCCGAGCATACTCACGAAAAGAAGAAGCCTGAGTTTTCAACTTGGCCCTAAGTCGGCCACACAAATTGAGCAACTCGACATTCTTACCCAATAAAAAGATATAAGGAAACTTGACATGATCATCACTAGCCACACCAGATGGGGCCTCGTCTCGGACGGCATAAGTAGGTCCTGGCCCCGGACTAACTAGACTTGGAGAGCCAGCCTGGTGCGACATAGTATCATGTGCCTAAAAAAAAAAAAAAAAAAATGGGAAGAAGGGAAAAGATGAATACTCATTACAAAAAACAAAAACAAAAACAAAAACAAAAACAAAAACAAAAACAAAAAATAAAAAAAAAAAATTCTCTATATATCTACGGCAAAACAAACAACTCAATTATTAATCCGATAGCCCCTCAACGGACACTGAGTTCTCTACTACATCAGCGAAATGAATATCTCGCAATGAAACAATTTGAGTTCCCAAACGCTCACGAATGACTGCATCTACTCGGTTCAAGGCCGCCGTGGTCTCAGTTACCCCGGCCGTCGCATCAACCATGCGTTCTGCCCGGGCGACACCACTCCTCCTTTTCACATGCTCAAGCACCTCTAAAGCACGAACTCGGGCCCAATACGCTTTCACAAAGGTTAGCAGTAGGTCCGCATCCTCGAAAACGGCACCTAGCACTAAGTTCAGGCTCGTCACACGGCCTCGGGCTTCATCACGAGATCGCCGAAGTGCACCGAGGAGTTCTTTCGCCTTACCCTTGTTCGCCTTATAATAGGCGGTCTTTTTGCTGAATTTCTCTCCCAAGTCACGTAACCGAGTCGACACGTTTGAAATATGAACATTCAGATCCTCGATTTTACGACGAGCAGCCTTCAATTCAGCAGTTAGGAAAGCCTTAGACCTTTCAAGACCACGACTAGGCGAGGCCCAGACCACCATGGCCAGAGGGTTATGGGGTACCTGACAATATTTTGTTTTCACATACTTCAAAATATGATGACCCTAGAAAAGCGAAAATCAATTCGGACAAGCCAACCAAAACAACCAACACCACCTATATTACCACTTCTCTAAACAAATATGTTTCTAGATACAAAAGCGACCCACATTTCGGGTACCCAAAGACTTTACAATAAGCTATACAGAAAATACTACAAGAAAATGGTCAAGGCTCCACCTGAGGGGATGTGGGTGGGGGAGTGACGGCGGGAGCAGACCGAGGAGTCGTTGGAGCAGACCCGGAATGGGGACGCGGCGCTGTCGAAGTAGTATGTCCCGGCAGTCGTGGGAGCTCCTCATCTTGGAGGTTGGCCCAATCCTGAGGTTTCGGAGGTGCACCATGAGGACAGGGGTACACCAATTCCGACCATGCCGGATCCGACAAAGGAACCTTCGCGAAATTAAGCGCGCGCACATGAGCGCAATAGACGGCGAAATTCGCCGTCATAGCGTACTTTTTCCGCTCCTCAGCATGCGCTGCTTTTAGAGCCGCAACCTCCGCCTTCTCAGCTTCCACGTCCTCCGCCAAGAGCAAGCTCTCCTCCTCTAGTTGGTCGTACTTTTCGACCATACTCTCTTTTTCCGCCTCCAATTTACCGACCTCCTCGGTCACGAGCAGAAAGTCCCCCGACACCTTGTCATAGTTCTCGCCCAGGATTTTATTCTCGGCGACCAGTTTCTTTTGCTCCTCCTCAAAGGCCGCCAGCAGGTCCTTCTTCTCGGTCACGAGCTTCTCTTTCTCAGCCTCGAGCGCCTTCCACTGATCCCTCGGAGCAACGGCACCCACGAAAGCCTTGCCATCACAAAAAAAACAAAAAACAAATAGACATGCAACATCAGACACCCTCCCACTAAAGGTATGACGACTTATATAACTAAATACATGCTAAACATACCCGAAGCGCACCACGGCTGGCTTGCTCAATTAACGACGCTAACGGAAGAACAGCAATTTCCTCCGCATCCTTGAAGACAAGGGGCTTCAGAGCAGTATACCCCATCCTTACAGCCTGTGGCTGCCCCAGCAATTTCCCCTTACACCGATCAATGTAACGGGTCATCGCGACCCCGTCCACCAACACCTCTTCAGGTAGCTCGAGAACCTCATCCTCGACGCCCACCACTACATCCTCGGCAACCTCTTTACCGGCTTCCTCCACTTCCTCCGTCACCTTCTTCTCCGAAAGGCCAGTCTCAAGGGCCCTGTGCTCGCCCACACCCTCCATACGGGTGGGCGAGACAACAAGCGAGTCCATCATCTCCTCGGTATGAATAGGCGATATCGCAGGCAGAGTCATCGTACTCTTGCCCATGTTCACCATGAGGTTGAGATGTTCGAATATGTTATCCATAGACCCCTGAAACACAATAATACCCATAGCCCGGGCAAGAGCGAGGATAACCAATGGAGAAGTCAGTAGCTGCAACAAGATAACCAATGAAACAAAGAACTAGAGAACAACACAACAATCAACAGACAAGAGAGTCCATATAAATATACGCATACCTCGCCAGTTGCAGGGACATCTTCAGGGATATTCCCTTGGGAAGTATCCCCCTCGGTGACCGATGCATCGGTCCCCCTAGCCCTCTTCGTTATTCCAACGACGGGGTCAGATCCACGACGCTTCGAGCGAACGGTCTTTTTCCCTACCCGAGCAGCACTTCGAGCTCGGACCACCTTCAAAAACTCCTCCTCGGACTCTCTCGGAATCTCGGGGACAGGATTCCCTTTTGTCACTGGCCCCGCCGGGTATCCGAGAAGCACGGGAGCGGTACGACTAGCAGGATCCCTCGTTGATCCAGGCCCCCACCATTTCCACAGAGCTAAGAGAGCCTCGACATTGGGAGCACCGAGGTCTGGAATCATGGGCGCCTTCGTAGCAGGGCTGGGAATTTGGTGTCCAACGCAACCCCAATCACCAGAAACGATCACAACACCAAGATTCTCCCCCTTGTTGGTATCCGGCAGACCAAAAACAAGCCGACAGAAGGCACGCATGGTCTTCAGATACGAGCTATGGCGATCAAAACTCAAAGTATAAATCCCGAACACATCCTTTAGTTCGATCGGGATTCCGGCCAACTCCGATAGCCTTTGAATATCGTTTAGGATACGGTAACCATTCAGGGCCAGTTGGGCCGGAGCAATCTGAACGGCCTCAAAGAATGAAGCCACCCACTGGCTGAAAGGAAGTCTTAAACCCCCAGTAAAGAAGGCAGAAGAAAGTACAGCTACCTCGCCAGCGGGAACAAACCCCAACACCTCGTCGTCCGATATCGGAAGCCGAACATGTATCTTATCGGGTATTCCGGCAAGCCTCTTAAAATCCTTTTCCACGAATGGGCCCACTTGGGCCAGGCACTGGGTCAAAATTTCCTATCCAAACATCAACAAAAATCCATCAATATACTAATACACAACCCACAATAACATCAACATAAAGAAAACCCCCTGCTAACAATTAACCAACAACCCTACGTTTCACTCCTTTTCCCATCAGTTTAAGTCCAGTACATAACTCAATATCGCCAGACATATATAGACAACCACGACATGTTACCAACACCATATCTACGACCACAACAGCAAATCAAATACCAGTCCTCAAACAAAAAGAACATAATAATAACAAAGCACTTACAGTTGCCATTCTGAGCGGATACGTTCGAAACAGCAGCAAATATATCGACAATACAACGAAACCCTAGATGGAGCGGCAGCACGTTTTTCCTTTTTGGCGGGAAGAGTATACTTTAGAGAGAGACAGATATTTTCTTCAGCACATTATGTGGTAAAACAAAAGGGATTGCTTGGCACAGTAAAAAAAGGAGTGGAGTCACAAAAAGAATAGAATAATAACCACCTTTTCGTGTGACAGAGATTTACCTTTTTCCCAACCATAGATAAGTCAACAACCGCTGCTATTTTTAACTTATAAACGCTCCAGATTTTGCCACGTCAGCGCATATCCCACTACCCAAAGCAATTCACATCATTACACCTAAATAAACGGCCAGTGGACCCTACCACGAAAAGCTTCCAGCATACGCTACCAATAATATCCCCGATTAAGATCCTCGACGCCCAACCATTCCTTACCAAAAGGGCACACCGAACAAGATGGACGGAGACCGTTTCTAGCTTGACGGCATTAAGCATCAAGTCTAAAAACGCTCTCCGGGGGGATAACCGGGCACATTGCTCGGTGTGTAATGAAACATCCTCGACTGTATTAACATAAAGGCAAAGTGAACAAGAAATAAAACAGAATAGACAGAATCAAGCGTGAAGCAAAAGTTTATTCATCCACAAGGGGGGAAAACACAAAAATACAACCAAAGAGAAAATTTTTACAAGAAAATACACCATCCTACTTCTTAGAACTACCCCCCATATCGGCATCCTTCTTCGCCAAGAGCTCCTCCAGATGCTCTCTCTCCCTAATCAAACGAGCAATCGCCATCTCGGCCTGCTGCAAGGAGTAAGATTGAGACTTGCATTTCTGCTCGGCTTTGAAACGAGCAAGGCCCTCCGCATCCCAATATTGTTTAAACCTCCCCGCTTCAGTCTGAGCACATTTGAGATCATGCTTCAGCCACGACATCTCAATCTCTTTTAGCTGAAGAGGAGTCAAATCCTCCTCCCCAAAACCAGGGGGACGGGGTAGCAAGAAAGTAGGCTCCTCTTCCAGAAGGGTTTTCTTTTTGGAGACAGATCTAGTAATGGGAGCCATCTCAAAACAAAAGCAAGTTAGAGGAAACAAAAATTATCAACAAGAGAGAGAAAAGAAGATTGGATAATGGAGAACAAGTAGTAGTGAGCATTTATAGAGAGTCAAAGGGCACAAAGCGCGACACAGAACAAAAGCACGAGATACGAACAGATACATCAGATTCAAATACAAAAAAAGAGAAAAAGATACAAGTTCCAAAACAGGAAATACATAAGAAAACCGGCCCAATCTAACTAAGGACCAATGGGTGGAAAAACCGAACTACCAGACCGAGAGAAAGCAAAACGAGCAGAGCAGTTCAACCGAGCTTGGTAGGAATCATTCATGGCAATCAAATTTTCGTTCTCCGCGGAGAGTTCAGATTTCTCCCTAGTAAGAACCATGACGCGCTCCTCCAGCCGAGCATTCCTAACCATCATGTTAGCCAGGCCTTGAGGGGAGTTATCGAACTCGTCTTGAGCATGGTCCCAAATTTCCTCGGCATCATACCAGGAGTTAGCCAGACGATTTCTCTGAAGCAACAAGTGATCGAGCTGACGACTCAAGGCAGAAATCTCGGTCCATTTCACTGTCTCTTCGGGGTGAGAGCCGAACAGACTCAAGGCCAGAATGCCGTACTCCTTCTCAAGCCTTCCCATTCGACGTCGGACACGAGATACCTCCGCATCCAAACCCTTCATCTGAGCATGATATCTCCCCACAGGTTCAGACATTCTGGGAAATTGCTATAGTACAAGAGAAAGTAGGGGTAGAGAAAAGAGCAAACAGTAAAAATAAAAGGAGAGAGGGTAGCTAATAAAGAAAAGAAGAGGAGTATTTATAGAGAAAATATAGTATGGTATTTTATGACAGTGCTTGGGAACTGGCGTATTTCCTGACATACTTGGGAGCAAGCATATTTCCTGACAATACACCTATGATCGACAGTACACCCACATATATTTGATATCGCAGTACAGCAGAAAATAGAAAAGATATTCAAAGATCTGGATTTCGGAAAAACGACAAACCACAAGTACAACATAAAAAGAAGTGCCAAAATAAAAGGGGCAAAAGTTTCTCATTAATAAAGATGGATTACATCATTGCTCATTACATCAAGAGACAATCTATTACATTGGGGTCTATTACATCCGAGGATTACATTAAAAGAAAATCTACTACATCGTGTGTTCAATGGTAGAACCAAATGAGTAGACAGAATGGCCAAAGAAGATCGACAGCATCAGCGGATCAGGCGAACAGCAGGAGACGAAGGAAAGAAACATAAAAAGAAAACAAAAAGGGAAGAAAAAGATGAAGAGGAACATAAAGAAGTGAAAAGAAAGAAGAGTCAAAAAGAACAATGACAAAAATCCTAGAAGTAACACAAAATCCTTAGGATCACAGGATTGATTGTTACGTCGTAGTGGTGAGAAAGAAGAGAAAGAAAGAGAAAAAGGGAAAAAGTAGAGAGAACAAAAACGAAAAAGAAAACAAAAGGGAAGAGATAGTGAAAAGAAAATGGAGGAGGAAGAGATGAACGAAACAAAACAATAAAATAGAAAAGAAGAAGAGTGCAAAAAAGAGGAAGAGGAAGAAAGGAAGAAAATTGAAACAAATCAAAAGAAAAAAAAAAGAGAGAAAAAGGAAAATGGAGGTTAGGGGGAGGTCGATCGGTATCGATGAGAGGGCCCGACAGAGACATCCCTGTCTCGAAGCACCGAGTTTCCCCTTAGCACCTCATTCTCTTCAACTAGGGCCTGACGAGCACGTCGGCAATAATCTAGTTCGGATCTTAGCCAAGTTAATTCCCGAACCATCTCGGTATGGTGATAATGCATCACCTTTAACTCCTCCTCGGCCCCCTTCAACAGTTTCAGTGCATGGCCATAGGAAGCTTCAAAAGCCTCCACTTGCAAAACCAATGCAGACTTGGTGAAAGAACTGGCCATTGAAAAAAGATTATAAGATGAAGATTCGTATGTAGGGGAAGATAATATGATAAGGGTTGTGGATGTAACCATGCTTTAAGAAGGTATTTATAGGCCAATTAGATGAGGGCTGGTATGGAGAGTCGCAACCGTTCGCCAATGGGTTCTAAGAAGCGATGGCAATTAAAAGAGGTGTCTGTTCAAGAAAAAACATTTGGATTCCCCAACAAGGCTCTAAAAAGGCGTGGGAAATTAAAAGCCACTCTTGTTCAAAAAACGCTTGGGTTCTTACCAATATTTAAAGAGGGTAAGTCATAATGGCGGCGAAACACGCGTCATTTTGGGGAAGGGGAGCAGTTCAAATAAAATATCTAAGATCTTTTGCACAAAGCTCAAGAAAGCTCTGGCGAATAAGATTTTTGTGCACAGGGCTCAAGAAACCTCAGTGGTCCCTAGATACAGAGATTAAGAAGGTTCAATGGATAAGGTCAAACACATGGCCCAAGAAAAAGCTTTAATGAGGCCACAAGCGTGCGCAGTCAAAATTAATTGCGTTGGGAAAGTAATTCAGATATAAATAAGAAAAAGAAATCTTTATTGATTGATTGATGCTTCATTACAGATAAAGCAGTAAACATAAATAATAAAATCATTTCGTAGAAGGGCCCTCTTCGTCATCTCGCTTCCTTTTCATCCGAGCATACACTTCTTTAAGGGCCAGTTTATAAGCCCTCTTAGAAGCGATATGCCTATCTCTAGAGGCCTCAAGCTCTTTGATCCGAGCACGAGCACGTATATTGTCGAGCAAAGACCTCTGATGCTCCCTCTCCATGGCGTCTAACCGCTCATCCAGTTCGACGGCCAGACGAGCTCCCACCGACAGCCGGGCAACCGTCTTTTCGAGATAACGCACCCTCTTCACTTCCCCCTCAAGATGAGCGATGTATTCAGGAAAGTTGTCACCGTTCGTTTCATAAGGGGAGGCCATTTGTTCGTCAAGAAAGAATGAGTTGCACAAAGAATATAGAGACGGTCCCCTTTTATAGGAAGAAACAAGAGGTAGATAAAAGGTCATCTCGAAGAAAGACAACCTCTTGAACTTCCCAAGAGCATTCATGACTAACTACAGCAGTTCAAATCCAATTAAAGTCATCCAAAAAAGATATCAAGAAGATAAACAGACAAGAACAAGGATAGGGAAATATTTTATTAGTTTCAACAAACTTCGATTACAACTAAGGAGAGGACTCCCCATTCAAAAGAAATTACAACAAAAATCACAAAAAACTAATTATTTCGAGGAAGAGCCTTCTTCATCTTCATCCGAACTCGGTATAGACCGAGCATGCAACTCTTTGAAGGCAAGCTTATAGGCCCTTTTTGCTGCCTTCTGCTTAGCCAGACAAGCCTCGAGCCGCTTTATACGCTCGAAGGCCCAATCCCGATCGGCCATCGTCGCATGATGAGCGGAATCCATGTCAGACAACCTTTTCTTATAGTCTGAAACCTTGGCCACGAGTTTCTTATTCGCGGTGCGAGATTTCGTGACCTCAGTTTCTAAATAAGAAATATAGTTAAACGAGCTCTCACCAGTAGAATCAGAGGAAGCCATTATGTCACAAGCAAAGTAGTAGTAAAATGCATGATTATGAAGGGGGCACACCCCTTTATAGGAGTTTCCCAAAAAAAAAAAAAAAGATATTAGGATGAGTAACTACAAATGGGACCCCCCCTCCCTTGGGAACCGTCATGAGTCTATTGCACTTCTCGATGAAGCATTGGGAACGACAAGACCGAAGTAATATCCTCGACAGACCGAGCATGACTCCATCGACATGGAAAACCATGCCGATGAAGTCAGGGAGCACTTGATAGAACATGAAAATTGGACCCGAATATTCTATTCGGGTAATAATCAATCCACTTTATAAATGGGTACCTAACGCTTAAATGGGTCATCCCATGCCCTTTTCATCATGAAATAAGACTGTTATTATTAAAAGCCCAAGCCCACTTAACTAGGGACCCATATCTGAAAAAACCCCTGAGATGAAGACATTTGTCAACATCCTAGAAGGCATAGTTGCTTATAAATAGCCAACTACCCCTCCCAAAAAGGAGGAGACGCACAGATCGAAAAATCTATCCAAAAATTATAGTGAGAAGTTGAGAAAAGAGAAAAATTAATCAAACCTTATCCAGTGAGGAAACAAACCGAACAGAGAAAGAACCGAACATCGAAGAAGAAAGAGAACGATCAAGATAAGAGCTTAAATATTTAAATCAAGCGCAATTGTAGCAAGTTGATAATAATCCGAACAAATGTAATGACCCGATCAATAATAAAGACCACGAGGTGTTCATTACTTGCAGTTAATTTATCATTATTCTATTATTGAAAAGTCTAACGCGACCGACCAAAGTTATGGATTTATCAATTATGTTTACTTCTTGTTCTCTTCTATGAATAGTTACCACAAAATTATATAAACACTAAAAATCAAAAGGGGAAAATGTTTTGATAACAATAGGGTTTTGAAAACTTTAGTCGTCAGAATATAATTATTTTTAATTCCAATTGTCAGCAATCGTCTAGAGATGACCCCAGCCTACTGGTCGGTCGTACGTGGTTTTAAATACTTGGAGTATTTCATAATCATTTTTTTATATAAGAAATAAGAGATGATAATGTTGAACAGAAAGGGAAATAAAGGTAGGATAGTGGAATATTTATACTCGTGACGTATTGAATGACATACATCATATATACATCTTTTGATTGGTATGGTGCGTTTCGAACATAAAAAATGTATGAGAAAAAGGAAATTTATTTATTAATAAAATATATATTTTTGGTTGGTTACTAAGAAAACCATTGAAAAATAAAATGGAAGAAAGCATGCAAATTTTTTGTGTGTAGAGTGAGTAAAACTATTTTATTTTCACATGTGAAAATAAAAATAAAACAAATGAGAAAATTAACGCTAACTCTCACTCTCACTCTCCTCTTTCTTTCTTTTTTCTTTTTTATTTTTTTATTTTTTCAATCTTCCAAACAAATAAGCGGAAAATAATTTCATGTTAATTTTTATTTATCTTCCTTTCTTTTTTTTTTTCTTTTCCCATCATATTTTCGGGTTTCAAACACACTCTTAGTCTCTTAATCGACTACTAAAGACAATTATTGCAAATTTCCAATGACAAAGATTAATTTTAGATTTCCTGTCACTACAAAAAATATAGGAATGAACTGTTTAGGGTGACGAAACCAAAAATTTGGAGTGGGAGGCCCGATATTTATATAAATATTTTATCCATATAGATATGAGTTAATTTTCGTAATATGTGGAAACGTCTAATTCTGGAGAATTTGATCAAACACATTTTTTTTTCACCATTTTTTATCAAAATTGTAGGAGGGGGCTGTTTCCTCTTAGTCCATTTCTTGAGACGTGACTAGGGGTGGCTTCGGTACGGTACCGACTTTTTTGACCATATACCAATACCGAACCGAACTTGTTTGGTTTGAAAAAAATTATACCATAACCGAACCGAAAAAGTCGGTTACCGAAAGTTCGGTAACCGACTTTTTCGGTTCGGTACGGTTCGGTTTTCCGTTTTATACCGAAACATTATTATTATTAAAAAATAATTTTTGATAACAATAAAATAGCAAAAAAGTTTGTAAAAATTAAAATGTGTACAACTATTCTTATATTTGCTACTTTAACGACTGTATTTAGCTTCGTAAATAGGAAAATAAGTCGTGAGAAAAATTAAAATAAACTATAATACAATTTATTTGTGAGTTATAACTATGGGTAAATTTATATATATTTTATAATTTTAATGTTTGGTTCGGTATTGTACCAAACATACGAAATGAATACCGAAACCGAACCGACTTTTAAAGTTTGGTTCGGTTGTACCGTACCGAAAAGTCGGTATACCGAACTTTCGGTACCAACTTGTTTGGTTCGGTTCGAAAATCGATCGGTTGGTATAAATCGATACAAAAAATCCAGCCCTAGACGTGACATGTTTGTGATAGACTTTTTAGAGCTCGTAACCCTCATTAAATCAATTTGTGGTATTGTTTTGTCAACTGTGTTCTTTTTGGCATTTAATTGCAAAATAAATTAAAAGTTGAATTCCTCAACTGTTTTTTTTTTTGAAATGATATTCCTCAACTGTTTACATAAGTAATATTGGATGATACAAAACGTTACATTTGTTCAATATGCATTCATTTCAAGACACTGTAAACATATCGTTTGAAGTGACTATATGCTTGTGTCACACTAGCAAATTGAAAAAGAGAGGAAATAAACTCAAATGTCGAACAAATGATTGACACATATACATGTGTAGCTTGTATCATTTCAAAGCAAAATTAATTTTATGAGTGACCATGAAACCCTATTGGCTAAGATGGGGGTTATGTGTTGCAATCCTAATCATAAAAAAATGGATATAATTAAATATAGGCACGCACCATATGATTTTATATTCCATGGTACACCCAATACAAAATGTTTCCCCAATCTAGCTATTATAATGAGCCACTTGTTGTAAGATATTATTGGACTATTGAGCTTGTACTTTATGGGCCCAAGTGGGCTTGTAACCCTATCCCTCTATCTATATAAAGAGGGTTAGGGGTCTTCTATTTGATGATTCATTCATACCTTCTGATTAATAAAGTCTCCCTTATTGTTGTCTCTCATACCTCTCTCTATATCTATACATATCTCTATATATATCTATAACGAGCTAATATGTCACACAACACGTTATCGGCACTTTGCTCGCGGAGACTAGGATATACGCTCGTGGGTATTGGAGATTTTGGGTAAACGCACGGATATTGAATATCTATAAACCTTGAGGTTTAACCGGGTTTTATCGGATTATTGTTATATCGACCTTCACCAACATACCGTGAGGACGGTACATAAAATCCTATTTTTTTACTATATAAAACTAATACCAGAGCATCTAAGTAAAGGTTACATGAAATACAAACATGACTGTGAACATAATTGTCTGACCGTGTGTATAATTTATTGCATATAAATAAATTGCTTGTATCGGTGTACACTTGAATTAAAAAGATTCTGGAATTGGCCCATATATACTGTAAAAATCAAACCATGTATTATTGTGAACATAATTGGCACGGCTTGTCTGATTATTACTATAGTTTTTAAAAAAATTTACATAGTACATGTAGTAAACAGTATGACTGAATATGTAGTAAACATGTAGTACATATGGCTTGTCTGATTAATTGTAAACATGTAGTAATCTGCCGAACTGAATATGTTATATACTGAAAACAGTATGACTGTTTTGTAATTCGCTGAAACTTGTCTGAAATTATGGACTGAAACTGTAATAATGCTGTAAATAGATATATAGTTTGCTGTAATTACACGGATAGTCCCTGTAATATATTACATGTATAAAAACAGTATATATGTGTTATAAAAGTCAATATTCGGTCTAAATATTCACCCACATGCATATATATATATATTATTAAAAAGGCAAGTGAATAAAAAATTGCATGTTAATTGAATAAATTGATATGTTTCCATGTAAATTTAACCTTTTTGCATGTTAAAATATTTTTTTACCATATATAGAATTGATTGGTAATTAAAAATATATTGCTTGCTTGCATGTTAAAACTACCATGTATAGAATTACTTATATGGCAATAAACCGTAGATAATTGATTGATATCTTATTAGTATAATCAACATATCTTTTGATATTACCATAGATATAAATATACCATATGGCAGTTAATTGATTTGATTTGATTTGGTATGATATAATTTGTGTGATTGATAATCCTGAATTGATTTAGTTTATCACCAAATCTACTGCATGATTAGATATATATCATGAATATATTTTATACTGCCTTGTATATATGTGGTTATCTAGAAAAGATATACCTGTTATTTATTGCCATGAATGGTAGAATTGCGAAATCATATATTTTCACATTTAAGTTGGAAAAATTATGAACCTTCCCTAAATAGGCTCACCTATTTGGATACGATGTCTAGGAAAGATATAGGCGGAAGTCGATATCCTAATGAGGTCGGGTTTTAAGTGGCATTCGTGCCCTCCACCCTCACCGTCTTTCCTGGTCGTTTTTCAAGTAGAGCTACCGAAAGGGGTTGACTAAATAATAATTTCCCCGAATGTGTTTATATAGTGATGTATGTTTCGCCGAATTGGTGTCTCAGTATCGACCCGTCGTTCGATCAATGAGAACCAATTCACATTAAAAGCAAAACTATTTTCGAACCTGTCGTTTCGAAATTAAAGTTTGTGCTTGTGCAAACCATAAACATATAAACCAGTCGTTTTATATGAAAAATAATCCAGAACTCCCAACACATGTTGGATGCCATCTATGATGAGAAAAATCGCAAAACATACTTGCGAAATGACTGTTTAGACGTTGATGTTATTCCGTCACCACATGTTAGTCACCCTGATGTGTGAGCATGTGATACCCAAATTATTTGGATGTCATCTTTGATGAGTAAAACACGAGTTTGTTGTTACCCTCGAGATGAATGCTAAGGCGTTGATTTTATTCCGCCGCCACATTTGAGACGTGATGACGTCTATGGTGAACAAATGTCTGAAATTGACATATTGGAGCAATCCTTCACCAAAATACTAGCTTGGAAATTGCATTCCATAAGCAGTATCGTGAATTTATATTCACCATGTTCCTTTATCGCCCATCTGTTATTGGATAAGAAAATTACCCCGGTGAGTAGTTTTAATCCTATTGGGTCAATGGCGAATTGTTTGCCTGATATTAATGCTCTTCGTGTACATTTTTTTTTCCACGAATCGAGAACCGAGAAAAGTGTTATTTGTCTCGAACTGTCGCGATCCCGATGAATCGCCTAGCCAAGGGAGATTTTAGACAATCGTCAAAATCGAAAACTTGTGGCTCCAAGACAGTAATTGAAAGGAACAATATGGGCCGTTGTCACAAAGTAAGAGATGATGCTCAAGGAGCCAACTCTATGCTATAAAGACAACGGTCATGCACGGTTACTCCTTAAATAGTTCACAACTATTATAAAGGTGAAAAAACCGATGCTAATGTGGTTAAAGCTAATTGAAAGGAAACTCTTGAGACCCCCGATTTTGTGGCTCAAATGAGTTTGACACCTTTCTTTATTGATTTTGATAAATCATTGAGCCATTTTTTCGCTCATCTGGATTATGTTTTTCCATTTGGATTATTATTTTTCCATTTGGACATACTTTTGGATTATGGTTTGTCTGTTTATGAAATTTCTCGAAATAATTTAAAGTGTTTTTTGAGCAAATTCCTTTGACAAATGTGACCAAACTTTAAATTATGAAATTTTAGGCAATACTTGTGGTGTAGTTGGTTTTTTGGAAATAGTGGGTAACAGTGTACCATATAATTTCACCAACTACTTGCCTAAAAGAGCACTCAGTGACAACGATTCTGGACCTGTCGTTCCAAAATCGAAATCTTTGGTAAAGCCAAATTGATTTGTCAAATATGAGGCGTTATACTCATGCAGGTCCTGTCGTACCTTGTTGAGTTATAAAATATTCGAGAAAACCAGTGTTATCTGGTAATAGCTCATGAAAGAAATGAAATTTCTTTATATAGCCTCCACTCAAAAACGTATTTTAGAGGAGTTGAAATGTCTTTCAAGTGGTTGCTACCACATTCTTTAAAGCATTCAAAGTTACCTTATCATTTCGCCTGTCGTCGAATGATAAATGATTTAGATGCTAAGACATGATTGTCTGTACTATCATTCGCCTGTCGTCGATTGATAAGAGCATTTTGATATTATGGCATTGACCGGATGAGATATTCCCGGGTCAAAAGACGATGCTTGATTTATAATCGCATAGCATTTGGATTCTCTCTGAGAATATATTTCGCGATTAATCCGAAATTCATGCCACTAATGCTCACTTTGAAAGACTAGTATGTGTAAAGATCACGAAATGAACTCGTAGAATTCTGGTAAAGAATTGAAGGAGTTATTGTGGACTTATCCAACCATAAAACGGACCATAAATATAAATGGTTATGGTTGATGCATCGACAATAAGGTCACATTTTATTGTTGTCCACAGAAATGCAGCATTTCCCAAACTTTTAGCCCTATCATTAAGTTGATGGCTCATGATCCGGATTATCCTGAAAAGTCTAGTCGACTTGATAATTCCGAAGAGTAATAATCGAAATTTCGATTTGAATTACTTGAGTTTGGAAATTCAAATTGAACATCCTGTCGATTATGTTCAGACCCAAATGGACTCACGGAAAGTTTGTTGATGCGACTGCAAATGATTGCACGCACATCTTGGTCTTGCGCACCAAGATTTATATTTCCGTGTGGGTTATGCTATTTTGCTGCATTGGTCCGTTATGAGGCCCATAGACACTCAAACACCATATGCGTACCAGCTGGTTACTGGTTATGAGCCAGAAGTCTCATAATAACGCGTGTTTAGAGTGATTAATTAATATTTTGATTGAGCCGTTCTAGCGTTCAAAATATGGACCTCTGAAGGGGACATAAGTCGATTATGAATCTCCTGCCTATCATTTGATAGAGTAACCTTGGCAAACGATCTCTTTACCGCATGATATGCGAAAGTGACATCGCTAAGACTGTTCTCCCCGTCGTTAGGGGGAGATTTGCACGTTACCGTTGATAAGGAACGACGTGAAGTAACGTGGCATAACCCACTCAGTCTTAGCTTGATCCCCAAAACTGCACTTAGTGATAAGTAAGTGCATAGACTCCCTCAAGTCTAACTAAATGCCAGACGCATTTAATGACTTTATGAGATGTCACGAGATCATTTATACCAGCTGCAAAATGCTTGCAAGGATAGACGTCCCTGTCGGACGCCGTGTTCCTGTCGTAACACGTTGCTTTGGCCGAACCCGCCAAGCAAAGGACGCTGCCGTCGGCCGTCAGTCTGTCGTTCTTCCTAAGATATGAGGAAGTTGACCGGTTCTTAATTCGTTCAGCCCCAGAGATGGTGAACTGAAACTCGTTTGTCGCACGAGATTATAAAGGATCAAGGAGATGTGTGATTTCCTCCTCATCCTAAGAATCTCGAAATATCTGTCGATCATGATATCTTAGACGATATTGAAGCGAAACGAGACTGTCATTGATTACTTGTTCATATATTCGGTGACGACTGATAATATGAACAAATTATGATAGGGAACCATGTACCGTTGCCTGAAGTCAACGTAGAATAGACTGTACTAATGGAAACTTGCAATCCAAGTAGACTCCTTAGCGAAAGTGTGTTCGGACCTGTAGCTCCAACGCCACCAATGTTAAACTAGTTTGTTTATTTGGTTATTCGTAAGGAAAAGTGATGAGAATAATGAGATTGTAGAATGCTCGCCTAGTAGCGCAAGGCTTCTCTCACATCTTGGAATTGGTTACGAGATGGGTTATTTCCTCGTAATGGACGTTATAACGGTCCCCTACTTTATCAGTTTAGTAGTTTCCCAAAAACTGATTATGCAGCATGTGATTGTGGTCACTGTTTTATCTCTATGGGGATTTAGACAAAGAGATATAGATGAAGGTCCCTGTGTGACTTCATGTGCTTAAATCAAGTAGTTTCTGACCAAGGAACACGATCTCAATTGACTGAGACGTTCACTATATGGATTAATATAATCCGAGCGGATGTGGTATACCGCCTAAGTGAGTACTTGATTAGCTTGGGATACTTGAACAAGTATTATGCCCTTGCGTGTTTTATTACGCGATCCATTTTTGGATTTGCCTTCGAGATGAAGGATCTTGGGAAGAAACGGTAGTGACTCGGCCTGATGATCGACTCCCGTAAAGATTGAATCTAAGTCCATGATTCAGACTACACCCAGAAGGTGTTATGACGTTGTATTCATCATGACGCTAAGTCGTCAGATTCTCCCATGATCGTTCGATCACTAGACATTGATATAGACCCATTCCGTCCCTGATGTGACGATGAAGAGATATTGAACCATGATGTTCATATCTAAGTACAATAAGCGCATTATTGTACTTGGTCTAATGTGCTAGGACGAACATCTCGTCTGCTGTGAATGGTATAGCTCGACACAGCATCGCGCTAACACGCTGCCATCGAAATGGCATAAAAGACATTTTCCCATTACCTTAAGGTAACTGTGGATGAGGGCTTGTCTTATCCCATTTGCGTCATCGAGTGTACCTACCCCCTTCGGTACTCGAATTAACGCAACCCTTTTTCGGTTATACCGATGCCGGTTACTTATCAGACCCGCATAAGGGATATTCCTAACATGGTATGTCTTTACCATTAGGAATAAGGCAACATCTTGGAGGTCTTGGAATGACTCCAAGTGAATCACTCTGATCTATTCGTGCTCTATGAGACGACTAGAGAGTGTATATGACTTCGAGCTAGTATTAGTCATATTTGAATTACATATGTTCTGTCTCACGATCTAGATAAAACACTTGTCATAGAAGACAACTTGTTGTTATTGATCAAGAGAGACATGACTACATTATGCTATTTAGCATTTCTCGCCGAAATTAATCTTCACAAATGAAGTTTAAGAGCATCCAGTTGAATGCTCGTTCTATTCCACGTTAGATTTTCCTGCATCCAGTCGTATGTAAGTAAATGAGGCATCCAGTCGAATGCTCGTACTCTTTCTTGGAATATGAAATCTTTGCACCCAGTCGTGTGCAAGTGAGGGGGAGCATCCAGGTGAATGCTTATTGCACTAATTACTACTTAGTCGAAATCTTCGCACCCTGTCGTGTGCAAGTGAGGGGGAGCATCCAGTCGCATGCTCGTGTACTCTTTTTGTCCTTAGACCAAGGTTTTTTTCCCACTGGGTTTTCCTTGGCAAGGTTTTTAGCGAGACACGTTCCCATCATATCTCACTTAAGATTGCCGAAATTAGGGGGAGTATCCTGTTGTATACTTCTTACCACTGTGTACTCTTTTGTCCTTCGACTAGAGATTTTTTCCCACTGGGTTTACTCTAGCAAGGTTTTGATGAGGCACCTGTTTTGTGGTTGATCCCCTACTACTACCATTGTTGCACTTTTTTTCCTTCGATCAGAGATTTTCCCATTGGGTTTGCTCTGGCAAGGTTTTGATGAGGCACACTGTTTTGTGGTTAGTTACTTACATGATATTTCGGCATATATCATTCGGCTACACAGTTTCTCCTAGGTACCGGTTTTGTCCCACACTGGGTTTTCCGGCCCTAAGGTTTTATGTGTTTAGCACTGCGAATGAACTCGACTCAGATCGACTGCATGAAGACGAAGAATTCAAGACGTCCAAAGGGGGAGTGTTGTAAGATATTATTGGACTATTGAGCTTGTACTTTATGGGCCCAAGTGGGCTTGTAACCCTATCCCTCTATCTATATAAAGAGGGTTAGGGGTCTTCTATTTGATGATTCATTCATACCTTCTGATTAATAAAGTCTCCCTTATTGTTGTCTCTCATACCTCTCTCTATATCTATACATATCTCTATATATATCTATAACGAGCTAATATGTCACACAACACCACTAATTTTATAGTATTTATCATCACAAAAATAGACACTTTTCCAGACAACCAATTATGGGGAAGCTTACGGCTGGCTACAAAACTAGTAATTTCAAATCAGAGATAGATAACATGGAACAAGTTTCCATCAGTGCAATATCTTAAAACAAAAGGTGACAGTCTTAATTAAGGAAAAAATCTATAAAATTAACAGAAAGAGCACACATAGCAGAGCATGTTTCCAATCAAAGTTAATGGGGATGTATTTTTGAAAATTGATTAAAATTTGTTTTCTGTAGTCCGGAATATTGTTGCAATTATAAGCATACCATTCTTCAACCGAAGGTCCAGAATACAATACTTAATCAATTTATTGATTCATTTATTATATATACAGTGATGATGTATGGAGAGACTAACCCTACAAAATAATGTTTGATTTATTAAGAGTCAAAAATTGTCACAAGCCTGTCGCTAATTTAAAAAGTTGTCACAAATCTGTCGTAAATTGACTAAACTGTCACAAAACCGTCACAAAAACCGTCGTTAATAAGCCCGTAACAAAAAATATCGTCACTAATACCGTCGCTATTTGGTTATTTGTTTGTAGTGATATAAGGCTGTGTTTGGTACCCATAATTTGAATTTGCCTAGAAAAAGAAAACGTTTTGTGTTTGGTTTAAAAGGAAATAAGAGAGAAAAATAAATGAACGAAAACCAAAGAAAAGATTACTATGCAAAAATAAGAATTTGTTTTCCTTTTAAATGTGGGCGGAAAATGAAAACCGAAAAGAAAAACTTTGCCCGGTCTCTCTCTATTTCGCATTCCTCTTCACCTCTATTTTTGCTCTTTATCTTGAATAATTAATTGATTCTCATTGATTCACTTCTCAAACTCTTTGTACGAAAAAAAGGTACTTTGATTATAACAGTCTACATAATTAATTTGAGAATTCTGATGTTAAAATATTTCCATATTCAATTTCTCTTATTGAAATATCTCCCCACCTATATATGTTTTTTTGGCTAATTCAACAGTGACTAAGGGACTTTTAAATTATGATTTGTTACCTCTCGAGTTGTGATTTTTATTGTATAAATTATTTTCTTTTCTACTCTGCAATTTTGAGTTTCTCTGGGTGCATTTTTATGGCCATTTTGATGAACTGCTTTGTATATTCAAAATGCAAAACTATTGTGAGTTTTATTTTGTATTTGGATTTTTTACTATTAGTAATTAAGGGGTATACATTGTATTGTTTGAAATCTTCTGTTTTGTTTTTGTTTTTTTCCTGACAAAACAAATATGACGGAATTTTCTTTTTGAAGATTGAGGAGTTAACTTTACTTCCATTGCATTTTCTTGATAGTTAATTTCCTAGAATTGTCAAACACGAGTGAGATAAAAATATTTTCTTTTCCTCTCTTTGACTTTATTTTCATTTTATTTTTCTATTTTCAGGTTCCAAACACACCATAATAATTTATTATGCATATGTTAAATGAGAACGAGAATACGTCATATTTAGTCACTTAAAGAATGTGTGAGATTTAGTCTCTGTTTATGTCATTATACTCTAACCAATAACACCATATTTATCGAAGTCTCTTCTTTAGTGGAATGTGTTGCCATAGCTAGACAAAAATGTTTACTAAATACTTATTATTTGTTTAGGTTCTGGCAAGAGTTTTGCTCCACATTTGTTACTTGTGGAGTGAAATATACTCTTAAGTAGTCACCATCACCTTTCAATTATGTACTTATCAATCATATATATAACTAAAGCACGCACTTATAATACTCCGCGTATGTATGAACAAGACTTGTGCTTAGATTTGAAGAGAAAAAAATTGCATCGTAATGATATAAACACCCAATATATAACACCAGTTTGAAATGTGTTATAGCAAAAAGTATATTACGTTATATACTAAAATCCAATGATCGATTTTAACATTGAGTGTACGTAGCTCTCTACGTCAGCCTTGCATCATTTTTTACACTTTGCTTGGCAGTCATCTACCATACATAAAGTACAGTAGTTTACTATATTTTTAATTTACCTGTTAGAAAAAATTGAAGAATTCCCAATAAAAGAAGTATTGCTAACATGTGTCCCGTGAAATATATACGTTGATATGTAACAAATGTCAACCAAAAATACTTTTACAACATTGAATTATTGTACATTATTCTCTAATGTCAATTAGTCTAGATAACTAATTAATAATATGAAGTGACTGCAAGGATACTCGTCACCGTATTAAAGTCAGTAAAAATCGTGTATTATACGAAGATTATCGGGTTTAAATTAATGGTTTCTTTCTTATTAATATTGATTTCTTTAACGCTTCATATTATTTGGCTATTTCAACTTTTTGGCTATAATTAAAAAAATAGCGTATATTATTCGCAACCAAATGCATTAATAGAGCTATAAAACGATCACTATTATTCCTAAAGAGCCCAATTTTTTAGCCAAACATAGCCAAACGAAGCCTAAGTACGTGACGACCATCTCGTTACCACTTTGTTTCCCCTTCATTTGCCACATTTCTTCGATGTTATTTATACAAAATATAACCCGTTTAGTCCCCATGGCTCGTCTGAGTTATGCGATAAATGTTGTATAGCTGTCTCATCTCTGACAATAGATAAAACTTGACTGGGCTCAAATATAACGCTGCCCTTACGTTACATGCCATAGTTAGTGCTGGTGAAAATGATATTCTTCTTCTTGTAGTGTGTTTGTCTTTCCATGATCGAATAACTTTTGTTTTTTTTTCCGGTTGATGCCCACATTCGTTGATAAGTTATATTTCAACTATTCACGAACTATTACATTATGTGTTTTCTGTCGCATTCTTTTTCGAACTTTAGTAAGTAAATACTGTAAATTCTTATTCTTACTCCTATTAATTTGTAACTATTCTACTTTTTCTCATAATATTGCACCATAACTTTGCTAGCTAGCTCTTTTGTTACCCCCATGTGTCCTTTTCTATGCCTCTCTCATAAATCCTACCAACATCAACAGATCTACCAACTTAATTCTTCCATCTTGTTCCAAACCATTCTTCCACTATACCTTATCCTTTCTTCTAGTTAAATCCGCAAATGATTGAAAAGCATCAATACCCTTTTCACCCGTGCTCAAAATGGAACTTGGAAGTAATACTTTTCATTTTTAACTATAGAACGTTATCAGGACTGGTTTGGAAATTGTCTATGTTGCACATCTTATTTTCATGTTCCCGTAATACCTTGGCAAAACGTTAAAAAAATCAGTAATCATTTTATCGTTCACGATCATTTCTCTGTTTACATGTTATATAGTTCAACTGTTTCTCATACATTTTAAATATATAATCCAACTTACAAAATGAGCTTAGTGTTTCTATCTTTCTTTAATTTCACACATAGAAGGACTTTGTTGTACCACCACAACTCAGTAATCAGTAATAGTTGTGGAGCGTCGTGATGATAAATCCAGAAACCATCTTCTAACAATTGAGGGGGAGGGTGTGTGTGTTTATATACTTTTGAATTTTAATCACCACTTATGTGATATTACTGGTTTACTACTAAACTGAATTTTCATGTTTGACTTTGAAATATTGATTAGTCTACCTTTTCTTTATCTCTTTAATTTCTACCAAAGGTAGGCAACAAAACTCCAATTCTAAATTGTCTATCATGCATGTAAATTTGCTATAATTAGTGATTATGGATGTGCACGTACGACTTCGTTGATTAGTGTGCTTGGACTATTCGAGCAGGTATTGATTTTGTACGTGTATGAGACTAGGCTTGGTGGGTTGTGAGAAATAAAAATTATGGTCAGGTTTAATCATGTCTTAACCAGAGTTAAGGCAAATTCAAAATTTCGTCTAGTGTTTCTTCCTATCAAATGCTAAAAAAAATGAAGTTGCATTAGAAAACATTTTTTAAACTAGAACTTTGTGATTACTAAAGAGAGACTAGCTAAGAAAAAATATTTACCAAATAAAACCAATATCAGGGAAGCGGAAAAAGGTAAGTAAATTCTCTGTTTGAAACGGAAAAGCAAGTAAACGAAGATAAAATTAAGTTCCTCTATAGCATTTGACAATTATTAACTATTATTACAGGGAATCAAATTCAGTTTCAAATATTTGCCTTATTTATGAATCAGAAGAGCTCTATGTTCCAAGGACCTTGATGAGTACTTTCACAATCTACAGCGCCATGCATGTTACTATCTCCACTAATCAGTAACTCCAAAGAATTAGTCATGTAATTATAATCATCCCAAAAACTTGTGTTACTTGTAAAATCATAGTCCCAATCGGAACTAATTACAAGCTCCAAGTCCTCTAGTATATTCGACGAGTAACCATTATTATGGCTTAGAGAAGATGATGAGTATGAAGATGATGACGAGGACGACGATGGAAGGCAATTTGGTAAGTTAATCTCATGTGGTTCAACTAATGGTACTTCATCAATGCAAAATCCATCACTTTCCATAAAGTCTGGTGGAACCTGTAACGATTGATCTTCAGCTTGGGTTATAGGTGTCACTATATCTAAACTCTGGTCCATTTGTGATATTTCATGTAGTGGGGATTCTTGTGGTTGATCTTGTGTTTCATTGTTTTTAGTCTTTAAAGTTGGCAATAATGGCTTGTGGGTAAGAGGATCAATCCCCATCTTCTTGAGCTTTTTCTTTATATGAGTGTTCCAATGGTTTTTTATCTCGTTGTCAGTTCTTCCGGGAAGATGAGACGCTATTTTCGACCATCTGTGACATATATTAAACATATATACAAAAGTGAGTACTCAGGAAAACATCAAATGTTTGAACGGTAAAAAAACGAGACAATGCATTTTGATTAGTGGTTATAATGGACATTATGCATATATATTGTTAGCCACTGAAATGCATTCGTACTAAAGTGATCATTGTGGTTTGAAATGGAGTGCACCAAATTTTACTGCCAATATTAGAAATTCACATTTGTAACCAAATTTTGTTGTGACATACTTTAGCTTTTCGTTGGCTTAGACTCTTGGTGACAAGTTTGGGACAAAATTTATTGACTTAATTGTCTCTGAAACTCGAGGAAAAGGTGTGCCGAGTGTGGAGTTTATATGTACGTTCTTTAACTTTTAAGGGATGATTATATGCACTTATAAAATGCAGCGAAAATTTACCACCCAATGTGAAAGAATTTTTACATTTTGCAAAAAGGGTCCTTAAAGTCTGTCAATTTAGCTAAATCTTCCTTGGATTCACCACTAAAACCACTTCACATCATGCACATAAATGTTGTGTAATATTTCGGACATAAATAATTTCTTTTAGCTTTTTGTTTCCTTTTCTAAATTTATGATTTTTTGGACAATGCTAAGGTCATGATGATGGAAACTACCAGTCTATTGGATTTATTTTATCCTAAGACCAATACAAACCGGAAGTACAATTGCTAGGGTCAACTGAACTAATCTCGGCAATATATAATGAATTTGAAGCAACTCTACCATTTAATTAATAATTAGAGAATAAGTGGACTGGTACAATATAATAAAAGCATCGGGATCAGAGCCGATGAAAAATTAAAGAATATTGATGCATTTTAGTCTAGCTTATACAGCAGTCATTCCTTTGAACTAATATCAAGACTCATGTTTTGTACTCATTACTTTGAACTAATCATGACTCATGTTTCGTTGATTTTTTTTTACTAATATAGTAATTACATGTTTTGAATGGTCAATGAAGTCATACTGTTTAATACGTCTCATGAGCCAATAGATTACAAAAAATTAATGCAAATTATTTTGAAGTGAAACTATTTTACACTTCACTAAAATATGTGACTATATATACAATCCTGTAGAACACGACATTTTTGGCTGCAGTTGGTAAGCTTAATTGTCTTAGTTGTCTATAGGTTAAAAAATATGAAAAAATATTTCTATAAAGACTATTGCTTGTATTGCATCGATATGGTGAACATGACCAGACAAAAATTTAACCTGTTTCCGAGTTGAGCATGTAGATCAATGACCAACTTCTCTTCCGATTCAGTTAACAAGCCTCTCTTGAGATCAGGCCTCAGATAATTAATCCATCTTAATCTGCAACTTTTCCCACACCTTAACAATCCTGAAATTGAACATACCATAACTTTAGTATTCAACGACATGGCACTTGCATATATAGAAAAAAAAACATAATGAAAACAAATCATGATATATTTATGTTTGGAGAGGATTAAATCACACCTTATTTGGCTTAACAATATCAATAAGTAATTGACTCATATGTAGGAACCAATTATAGGATTTACATATTTAGTCTAATTCGACGTCTGTAGTAGAAATCATCTGTTGAGCTCAGCATTTTAATCCTACCTACCATCAATTGTATCGTCTTAATTAAGCTGTATATTCTGCATGATTAATGTTTTGAACATTATCTTAGATGAAGACTTTTCTTAGGCTCCACTTTAGATAGCTTTTTCTTAATATACCTTGTACAGTATTAGATTCAAACTTTATTAGACTTTTCCTTTGGTGGAGCAGCATTCATTTTCAGAAGACAATAAAGATAGAGAATGAAGCGAATATTTCAAAGTTATTTTACTTTTATCAACAGGACAGAGTTGTTCCTACTAATTAGTATGTTCACATACTCATGGCACTTTGGTAAATGCTAGTGTACAAAAAGAAATGGAAATAGTAGAGTTTCTATTTTGGACTACAAAATTTCGGCTTTTCGCTAATTAAGCTCGATCAGCGGTTCCACTTTATGTAGGAACACAATGGTGTCACCAATTCAACACGACACTCGTGATTTGGGATCATATGTTAATAGTAAGGATTTTGTTGCAAAGTTGGAAATCCCCTTTCTTTTATTTTTTGAAACAAATCCGTTTTACTTTTATCATCTTCATTCAAATTTTCTAAGTTTTGTTTATTACCACTAACCAACTTGATTAAAACTTGAGGCAAACAAACGTTGGATGACACTAACTAAGCACAAAGATAATTCCACATTTTCACTTTTGTTTGAATTTTTTATAGCAACAATGGGTGATAAAACAACTTCATATCCCTACAAAAAAAAAAACCTTTTTTTTGGCTTGAAAAAGTGATTTGTGTGTGTGTGTATGTGTGTGTGTTAGTGTGTGTGAAGTGGATGGAGGAGAAACCTGCAAGTTTAGGGACAGCCCTCCAACAGCATTGGCCATTAGTTAGTATGAAGCTTATGAGCTTTCTATCTTCATCAGCTGTCCATGGCCCCTTCTTCAACCCTACTTTGTCACAACATGGTTGCCTCCCCATGATCAATACAACACTATATATTTATGTATGCAATATTTATTTTTGCAAATATGTTGAGAGGTCTATATAGAGAGATAAGAGGGAGGTAGAGAAATTATGAGTAAGCTACCAGGAATTGGGTAAGACTACAAACACTTACCAACATATTTATAGTGAGGAATAATGCGATTTTGTTCATGAAAACATATTGGTTAGTCAGCACGTGGACAGTAGCACTATAATGGAAATTCTTTTTGAAATGTCTAATTTAATATTTTTAATTTGCTTATATGATTGTGAACCAGGAAAATATTAATCATTTGACTCACTTATTTTACATATATAATATGGTATATACTCATGATTTACCTCTAGATCATATGTGGTATATTACTTAATAATACACATAGTAGGAATGTAATTACACGGAATTTAAGGATAGATAGAAAATTTATTTAAAACCTTAGCCTCTGTTTGTTTTAAGGGGAAATTAGCAAAGGAAAATATTTTTCGGGAAAAATAGATTTTATGCATGATTGATTTATAGGAAAATAAGAAGCTAAGGAAAATATTTTCCATCTCTCAAGAAAAACAAGGGAAAATGACTAATTCTAAAATTAGACGGAAAACATTTTCCTTCGTGAGGGAAAACATAAACTTTTCACGACATTACATATTTTATCCTTTTTATCTCGATTTTTTTCTTCTTTTTAATAAAAATAAATTATGCGTGTTTGATAAATTAGCTTTTTAACTTTTCAAAAGTTAGATTTCGTGAAAAAACTCAAAATCAGAGAAGTTATGAATTCGGAAACTTATTTTAGCTTTTACACAAAAAAAAGTTAAATTTTCTAATTAAATTATTTTGTATATTTCCGTGTAACTAATAAGTTAAAAGTGAAAAATGACGTATTAACATAAATAAGTTATGAGTCATTTAAAGCTAAAAAAATTAGAAGTGACTTATTTTAAACCAACTTTTTTGTCATTGTTTCTAAAAGCTTTTTAATTTGTTTTTTGATAAAAAAAAGTTGTGGGTGTTAACTTTTCAAAAGTTACTTTTCGCATAAAAATCTCAAAATCATATAACTTAGGAATTCGGAGAGTTTTACACATCAAAATCACCAAACGTTAAAATTTTCAATTGAAATATTTGTACATTTCCAAATCACCAATAAGTTAAAATAAGTGAAAAATGACTTATTAACAAAATTAAGTTATAAGTCATTTAGAGGTAAAAAAAACTATAAGTGACTTAATTTAAACAATTTTTTTCTTATTATTTTTCAAAAGTAGCTTATTTTAATCAAGTTAGTTTCTCATTGTAAAATCTATTTTTTACTACAAAAATAAATCTCAAACATGCTCTTAGTCAAGAAATTTCAATGAAAAATCTAAGTATCGCCAAACACTTAATAAACGAATAGAGGAAAAACAATTTACAGGAAAATAATTCACCTAGCAAATATTTTCCGCCCAAGCAAACAGAGCTAAGGAATCATTTGGCTGCGGAAATCAAAGTCTTGATCGGAATAATGAGCACCACATTATTGGTATCGTAACTTCAAAAGAAGAATTTCATACATAGTCTCGGTATGATGAATACCTCATCGGAAAAATATATTCACACAGTTTTGTCATTCACTTGCACACTGCGTTACATGTATAATAATATATTTTTGTTAAAAATATATTTTTATCCCTCTAAATATATATGTATAGAGTGTGTGAGTTATATATATATATATATATATATATATATATATATATATATATATAATAATAATAGATTTAATAAAAAAATTATTTTTAATTAATATTTAAATTTACTGTAAACTCAATTAGGGTTCTACTATATTTTTATTTGAGTTTTTAGTAGTTTGAGTTTTTATTATTTTGAATATTTATATTTTGGTTTATCAAATTATAGATTGTATTTTATGTATATTTTTTATTAACTAGAAAATATGGGAGTTCCGTGTCTACCATCACCCATACTTCATCCCACCCAATAAATATAGAAAATTATTTTCACACAATATTGCCACTCACTTACACATTCCATTACATGTATTGCACACTTTATTATATGTATAATAATATATTTTTGTTAAAAATATATTTTTATCCCTTCAAATATATATGTATGGAGTGTGTGAGTTATGTATATATATATATATATTAGTAATACTATATTTAATAAAAAAAAAAATTAATTAATATTTAAATTTAGGATAGTTTCAGCTAAGATTTTACTCTATTTTTATTTGAGTTTTTAGTAGGTTGTGTTTTAATTATGTTGAATATTTATATATTGATTTATCAAATTATAGATTGTATTTTATGTATATTTGGAGGGGTAAATATGTTTTTCATTAATTAGTTAGTATGAGAGTTGTATGCAAGTTGTGTATCTATCATCACCCAATAAATATTTGCATATTCTTTGGGAAGAAAATAAATGTTTCATATTTAATAATAAAAAAAAAAGTTATGTAAAAAGGCTTATTTGTATCATAACTTCATTGTGTTGTTCGAGTCACTACAACAAACTTAAGAATTATGAACAATTTTTTTTAGAGACGATTAAATTTTATCTTCAAATGGTAATTTTTCGGGACAAAAATAATATTTCAGACATAAAAATAATTTTTTTGTCTCCAAATCTAACTTTTAGGCACATAATTTGAAAAAAAAGATATCTCCAAAACAATCACATACGGACATAAGAAGACAATTTAATTTCGTATCAAAAAATATTTGGAGATAAATTTTAATTGTGTTTTTATGTTCGTATGGGATCATCTAACTTTTAGGCACATAATTTGAAGAAAAAAATTGTCTCCAAAACAATCACATACGGACATAAGAAGACAATTTAATTTCGTATCAAAAAATATTTGGAGATAAATTTTAATTGTGTTCTTATGTTCGTATGAGATCGTCTTTGTAGATACTTTTTTTTTCAAATTATTATGTGCCTAAAAGTTAGATTTTGGGACAAAAAATTTATTTTTGTCTCGAAAAATTATCATTTATAGATAAAATTTGATTACCTTTAAAAACAAGGTCCATAATTCTTAAGTTTGTTACCGTGAATAAACCATTAATCTATAGTCTAACAATACATATATAATATATCATTCGTCCCAAAATAACTATCACTATAAAAAAATACTTAAATAGCGACGGGATTAGTGACAGTATTTTTTGTTACGACCTTATTAGCGACGATTTTTGTGACGGTTTTGTGACAGTTTAGTCAATTTGCGACAGATTTGTGACAGCTTTTTAAATTAGCGACAGACTTGTGACAGCTTTTGACTCTCACTAAATCAAACATTTTTTTTATAGTGACGGCAAGTGTACAATTTAGTTTATTCATATTTCATTGATAGTACAATTTAGTATCTCAACACTGGCATTTACAGGTTGTGAAATTTAAAAGAAATTTAGTATCTCACTAAATCAAACATTATTTTGTAGTGTATATATCCACTTTCATTATACTATACTTCACATACATTCAATAAAATGAGACACAAGACATGAGATGGAAGGGGTATGATAATTTTACTCATCTAACATTAAAGACCACATTCTAAATTATATGAAAATTTATAGGAAATGTGTAGAAAATATTGTGATAGAAAATTGATTTAGGAATCATTGGACTATAAATTGCACCGTATCATTTCAAACTTGATAACCAAAGTACCAAACTAGTAAGCATTCAAAGTTTAGATTCTTATTCATGATTTATTATTTTGTTTTAGGCTAAGTTAACTTTTACTTGTAATTTTTTGCAGTTCGAAAATTTCACTTACATAAAGTCTTGAAATAAATGTTGGACCTTTTGATTTTAATGTTAATAGTTATGTAGTAAAACTTATGATTTCGATTATGTCGATGTTCAACAATTTGTTTTGTTGTCGTAAAATTTAGTTCGCGATTCATGAATGGTCGTATTGTATTTTGAAAAAAGTCTAGGGCTGATTTTGCAATTTTTGGAAAACCAAGAACTAAAAAAAAAACATGAACTCGGATACTCAACCCATCCTGAAAACACCATGTTTATAACGGGTTAGGTTGAGTTATGTTTGATCGATGTATGAATTGCAATTTGCAGCTAATTGGCTTGATTGAATTAAATCGTATCACATATTTTATTTGTTAAGGGTTGATAGCTCAACCTGCCCCATGCCCACTCTAATTATGGTTCAAACTATAAGTTAACTAAAGCTTTTATTTACTCTATAATCACTCAGGCAAATTAAATTAAAAATTGTACTTTCTTTAGTAGATTATTTTCTCGTTTGACAACCATTTGACCGTTGGTATATTTAATTTTTTTAACTTGGCAGTGTGTTCATACATGTGTGTCACATCATTATTCCCAAACCACTACAATAAACGCGTGAGGACTGGGCTGGTTGCCCCCACACAATCCCAATACCTCATATTAATAATTAACGGTTAGCTACCGTTAGCCATATTTAAAATTAATTAGTTATAGGGCGTGAATGTTGTTATCTATATATTGTTATTTTAAGGTAAAGTAAATGTCAATTTAGTAAGTATTTTGAAACTTTGGCTTCGTCAAATGTCTTTCGATCGTGAATTAGTTAGAGCGTGGATTTGGCTTCGTTAAATGTCATCGCAAGATAAGAGGAGGTTTAAGTCGACAAACGTTTTTTTTCTTTAGATGATCTATATACATGCTACACTCAGACAAACGTTTTTTTTATGATTTTTTTATTTTCTTTGTTATTTTTTTTATTTATTTTCATTTTTTGTGATTTTTGTGATTTTTTTTATAAAAATACATTATTATTTTTTTTTTACAATTTTTTGTGGTTTTTTTTTCATTTATTTTGAGATTTTTTGCATTTTATATAATTTTATGTGTTTTTTTTCCATTTTTTATGAAATATATGTATGACGTTTTGGTAAATAAATTAAATAATTAAAAAGTGGTACCTATAGGGAATGTGAAATTATGGAGGTATCTAGAAGAAATATAATTTCAAAAGTGGTATCTATTGGGCATTAATCCTAAATTTTAACATTTGAATTATATAATCAACATTTAAAATTTTTCATTCCGACAGGTTTGATACAAGTTCTTGGCCGGTCAAAATTGCACATATTTTCGTAGTGGACAATTAAATAGAACGGGGGAGTATATCAATAGCATATATAGAATTTTCAAATCAAAAGACACGTCTCTTAATTTTAAACAATTTTGTTTTGAGGCGCATCATTTTGCAATACAGATTACTTCGTCACAGATAAAAATATGGCCATATTTTGTTTTTATTATATTTGAGTGCTTCATAGCGGCCTGGTAGCGTTGAAAATCCCATGTAATCGGTGTGTGTCATGAAACAACCCGGTGGTGGCTGAACCTATCAAACGACTCTAATTAATTGCCTTTAAATCCTAAATCGCAAACTTTGAATAATATTTGAGGTAGATCCAACATAATTCTAAATTTTAAACATTCGATAAAACTTTAGCAGTATGTTGACTTACAATAATTAATTTCTTGGACGGATTTTATTTGTATATATTTTTCACAAAAAGACAATAAGAAAAAATCCTAACATAGTTCCAGCGGAAAAATATATATGTCAATTTCAGTAGACTAATATGGAAGGATGATAATTCAATCAAATGTGAAAACGAGTAATTGATAGCGAGATTCGTATTTTTTTCAGGTCAACGCTTGCCCACGGTTAAATGGCTTGTGAGTAATAAAGTCATTGCCTATTACATTAATAGTACTATACTACTATATGTTGATTAATCACGAGAGAGGGCTTAACTCAGTTAACTTGGTATTGATGTAGTATATCATATATATTATGGAGTTTTTTTTTAAGTGCATTCGTAATTATTTTTCGATTATATTTTTTAAATAAACGTTCTATATTATTTCTTAAGTGTTTGATTTAAAAAAATATGTAAATTTTGAATTTTTTATATGTTTAATTGTTTGTTTGACAATTTATAAGATATAAATATTAGTAAATACAACAAAAAAAAAATCAAAAAAACAAAATTTACATATTTTTTTTTGAAAAAACACTTTAGAAATAATATAGAACTTTGATTTAAAACCTATAATCGAAAAATAGTTACGAATACACTTAAAAAACCAAATAAACTGATGAAAACCTAATGAATCTAACTTGTGTAAATTTGCACCCTTGTTAACTTTTTCACTTAGTCTTGACATCGGACATCCATTATTTCACAATTGTGTCAAGCTTTTGTTTTATCTTCATTTCTTATTTTCTCTACTTTTACTAATTACCAACAACTATCTCTAATACCCTATAAACAATTAGTTAAACACGATTTTAAGGCACGGTGATGAAAAATAGGTGGACGCAAAGACAAAAATAAAAGAGCGGTTATTAAAAAGAAATGGGAAGAACAGAAGATTTAAAGTTTGAAACCATGAAATATTAATTATGGTTATAAACTATGCTTCTCATAGAGATAGGCTGCTTTATTTCTTCTTTGACTATTCAAGTATATATGTGTTAAATAAAAACACGGCAGGCGACCATGAAAACAAAATAAAAGCGGGGTAGTTAATGAATAATTAACTATATATGTGTGGATTTATCATTGAAGAGCAACAGTAATTAGTAGCTTATTCTTACTTGATTACTGAATTTTTGTACCGATTTGTATCAACCGACCGATTTTCGAACCGAACCGAACCAAACAAGTTGGTACCGAAAGTTCGGTATACCGACTTTTCGGTACGGTACAACCGAACCAAACTTTAAAAGTCGGTTCGGTTTCGGTATTCATTTCGTATGTTTGGTACAATAACGAACCAAACCGAACATTAAAATTATAAAATATATATAAATTTACGCATAGTTATAACTTACAAATAAATTGTATTATACTTTATTTTAATTTTTCTCACGACTTACTTTCCTATTTACGAAGCCAAATACAATCGTTAAAGTAGACACATTTTAATTTTTACAAACCTTGTTGCTATTTTATTGTTATCAAGAATTATTTTTTAATAATAATAATGTTTCGGTATAAAACGGAAAACCGAACCGTACCGAACCGAAAAAGTCGGTTACCGAACTTTCGGTAACCGACTTTTTCGGTTCGGTTATGGTATAATTTTTTTCAAACCAAACAAGTTCGGTTCGGTATTGGTATATGGTCAAAAAAGTCGGTACCGTACCGAAGCCACCCCTAGTCATTAGTCATTCCATTCATTAACCAAAAAGGCCAATGAGTCATACTATTATATGTAATCAAGAATTGGCACATCACTTTTCCATTACATAAAAAGTAAAACCTTATTCACAAATTGTAATGGGGTTGACAAAAGGTGTTTCTGGCACCTCATTTTCTGGTTATAAGTATATCTTAGAAAAAAGTTCATTGATTAATTAAAGTAAAAGGATTTAATTACATACAGATATGTGCTACATATGAATATACACAGCTAATAATGTCAACCGATTTTATTAACATTAAAAGGAAAAAATAAGAAAAATTTACAGTCTAAAGGTTTGACAAAAAAATCAATTTAGCTACACTTATATATGCTTGCGGGATTAGTAGTCCCGGAACTATTAATCTGGTACGGATTGTGTGTGAGAATAGAAATGAAGGTGGGACTAGCAATCCGGACGGGATTTGACTAATCTAATATATCACACTGTGATATTCCAAAAGCGATGCATTTCTACTTTTTTAGTCTACTCCGTATAATTTGCAGAGCCGGTATAACTTCTAAGTACAATACCGATTTTCCAATGATGTAACTAAACAATAAGTAAAACTCGTATGCAGTGGTATAAGAGAGAAAGGAAGTGGTATAAGAGAGAAACGAACTGTATTTTAATCTCAAGTTTTTTAAAAAAAACGCCATTAAGAATAATCCACACCCGGATCCTTTTTCTGCCTTGAAAAATCCAAGACAGTTTCTCTTGAATTTTTCAGCATAATTTTTTATGTTACATTTTTATTTTAATGTTTTGCAATAAACATCGAACGATCAACACTATCGTGGATCTATTCAATTATTATTTAGGATGTGTCACATACTAAAATTTTAACACATATTAATGAAACCAAAAATATCTAACCTAAAATTAATTCAAAATTAAAACTAAAAAATACTAAAAACCTAACACATGTTAATAAACAAAAAAATATCTACCATAAAATTGATTTAAAATTAAAACTAAAAAATAGTATTGATTGACCCATCCTAAGTAATAATGTATTTTGAAATAAATATCGAAGGATTAGCAATATCATGAACGTGCCTTATTATAAATCTAACATATATCAATGAAACTGGATCAATCCTCCACTGCTCCACCCACACCTTTTTCTTCTATATTTGTCTCGTAATTAACTCTAGAAGGACCATTTTCACTCTATATTATTGAAAACCGTGCACCAATGAGAAAAGTCCGGTGAAAGATTCATTAATGTTAATTGATTCAATAATTCAACTCACATTAACTATCTATAACAACATATCTACGTTGAAACATGATTTGTTTACATAGTAGCAGAATTAGCTTTTGAATAGCCTTTAAATATGCGAGGGTTCTATAGCATATGTATTTTTATGTGTAATTATGTATGATGCTAAAATGCTATAATATTCAAAAATATTTTCGGTAAAATCTGTGTTTTCTCGATATCATGGTTGTTGACATGTTATATATAGTCCATTTTAGCCTACTCGTGTATATCTAGATCGATTTGTACAGCTCATGTACTTGCATATATTATATGATGAAAGTAGGGTATTTGACAACAATGAATCCGTTGAAGTAATTTAGAGGAGAAGTTGACGTTAAAAATCTGATGACACTGGTTTAGTATAAGGTGTGATTTTTATAAAAGTCCATAGCTTTAAGATGATTGCGCAATGCTCATGCATTTATTATAATTCAGGCCAAGTATTGTAACATTAGTAATTTTATTACAGGATCAATCCACCTTAATATTGTATGGCTTTCCGTCAAGTATGGGAAATGCAACCCAATATTCGGAGTATTCAAATTCTTTAAAGTTCATAATGCATTTGCATACTCTATAGTTTCATCTAACGGATGAAATTAAAATAATTCAATGGTTTATATTTATGCGTGAGTTTTATAATTTTATTTTGATATAATTTTAATATATAAAATATAAATTATGATTTTATAAATTAAAAACTAACTTTACAACACAATAAAAACATAAACAAAATTATATAACCCTAGTTGAAACCACCGTATTATTTAAAAATAATAAAAAAAAATCAATGATTTTAATATATCTTATTTTATATATAAAAATAAAATTACAAAACTCACGCATAAATCTAGACCATTAGATTATTTTTATTATATCTGTTAGATGTTAGATGAAACTCTAAATGATGTGAGTACAATATCAACAAGAGAATTTGAATCCAAGAACACTTATAAGTTGATACTATAGTTTAAACGTTATCCCAAAAAATGAGCTACACGTACAATATATATGATGAGTAAATAATGAGCAAATTATTAGTCAACTTCGTGATATTAATATAAGCAAACTAAAAAAAAATTGAGTCTGTCAAAGTTTGTATAATTTTTTTAAAAATACACTCAATCTATTTTAATAATTACCAATGAATATAATCTAATTAATTAATAATTTGTCTTCACTATATTTTACTAATTACAGATGCGGTTTAAATTAATTAATAATTCGTTTTAACCTGCATAACTGCAATAAATGATAAAAAAATCTGAATATTATGGTCAAAATAAAATATACTACGAAATTTATGTCATTACGTGTCTCACACAAAACGTTAGATGGATAAATTTTATTGGTATAATTAAGGGATACAGGACAATATACAAATTATACCAAAAAATCATGTACAGTAGCAGTATCTATTAGTAGTAAACTAATATTTATACTATTTTTCAACCATATACATTTCTTAACGCGGTGACAGTTCATCTGAAAATTAAAGTGGGCATGTGGACCATTATACTCAAAACAGTACGGCAAATACTAGCTAGCCGGAAAAGTAGAAGTTAGAGACACATGAAAAATTAGATATACTCGTATATTATCTGCTTATGTCCCTATATGCGTTTGGTCAATTTACATCACACATGGACACGGGAGAAACTTCCCATTTTGATAATATTTTTTCCAACTTTGAAGCTCAAATTAAATGGTTTGTTGATTTGTCTCAATGCACATGACATGCTTCAATGTTCAAACTTTGAAGACGATAGTCTATATACTTATTAATTAGAGCTGAAAATAAAACATACATATTAGATTAATGCAAAATACAGTAGTACTGTTTGCAATTTGCAACTACCAAAGCCACTTAAAAGTGTTTTATTGTTGGTTTCAAATCGTTATATGTTAGCTTATAAGCATTAGTTAAATATATTTTGTTTTGGGAAATTAGCTTTCAATAGGAGAATGTATTTGATAATTCGGCATACAAGTGAGAGGAGTTCATTTTATTGTCTGTAAAGCTAAAGTATCATTTATAATAAAGTAAGAAAAAGTATATTTTAAACATTAGCATACACGAGTCTTCAATAATATTCTAATGTGTCAGGCTGCCAGCTTATAAATCACTGTATCATGTCATCTTTTAATTAAAGTGGATAAACCCCTTAGTTTGACCTAGCTAGTTTCAATCAATAATTATAAAACTCTACTTCTGCAGATTGATCCAATTAGAGATTGATGATTTGACTAGCTTCTATTTGCAATTTTCCCCTCTGTAACTCACTAAATAATTGTAATTTTATCAGTAAGAGGCTCTTAATTAAAACCTCTCAGTCATCCCATAAGTATTAAGTATATATACTCCTAGAAGATAGATTTGTGGGTATCGTATACTAATTTGCTGATGCAAGTTCATTTCGTAAAGAATAACACATATTTAAAATATAAAACCACAATTTCAAAGTCTACGCCTTTTACGCGTAGTATGGTTTACTTATCTAAATCAACCATGCATACGTACTAGCTAGCTACTACACTTCTACTTCTTCATGCATTTTGGTTATGAGAGTACCAATTCCATGCATAAACCCAGTCTTTTATCCACTTTAAGAGTTAAGGAAATTTCATTTTGACCAAGGTGCAAATTTCTCAATAATGCTATATGCAAATCTACGTACGTATATATTTATTTAGAGCATTCGTAAAAATGATGAAATAGTTAATTACAGATTTAATTCTGTTTCCCAACCAATTACTATTTGAACATTACAAGCAAATATCCATGGACGCTATGTTGATATTTAGGCGTTATAACTTATAATGGTTGTGACTAAATTGGTAATACAAACAACAATATACATGTCTGTTGTGAATTTTATATTTCATGCCTTCATGAAAAAAGTAATTAAGTATGGAATTACATTTGAACGTTATAGATAGGTCACTACTATGCCTTCATGTTGCAAAATTATTATGCATGTCACGACAACTTGAAATATATCCTTGGGTTAGCGTATAATTTCCGTGGATTGAGGGATATCGACCATATAAGATTTCCTATAGTATGGATTTGCACATTTGGGTATGCCCCCCTTGATTGGGTAAAAGAAAATCGATAGTTTAATGTTTTTACAACCTATGACACAGATACTGAATCTCGGAAGTCGGAAATGAAACATGTTAGTTTCTTTACGTATTGTTTCTCCGAACTCAAAGTTCACATCGGAATTTGTACTCCGAAGAATCCCTAGATGAAAAGAACGACTCATGAGGAAATTGAGACCATGAACAATTTTGGATATTAATTAAAAACTATAAAGAAATTTTTTTTAAAACTATTCTGATTTGAAGGAATGACAAAAACGTAAATAACTACAAAATTAGGATTTTTCACTAAATAACTTTAAAAACCCCGGAAAATATATAAAAATAACAAAAAATCATTAAAATGCAAAAAAAAATAAAATATTTTTCCACGAAATTACCTTTTCTAAAAAAATATTATAAAATATCATTATAATAAAAAAATAATGTCTTGAGACACTTTTTGTACCTCCAGGACAATGTTTTCACCAAATAGACTGGGTTTTTTGGAACACTATTTTGTAAAGCACACTAGCTTCCCAATGCATTGTTTCTTCAGGACGCAATTTTTTCCCCCAGGATTCTGTATTTTCTGAACACGAATAGATATTTAAAAAATACACTATTTCAAAAAAAAAAAACGCAATCGGACATTTGAGTCAATTTTCATGGCCAAAAGAACGAATACACTTGTTTGGATTCAAAACAGTGTCGTGCTGTTTTTCACACATGCAGTATCGAAATCCAGTTTTGTAAATTTAGTTGCACAGGTCTATAAAAGATACACGGTTAAAAAAATAGATCATCGGCAATCGGATAGTCATTAGCTATATATGGCCTTTCACATTCCACATTTTGGACCTAATTAGCATAACTTTTAACATTCGATGGGTTCTTTTTGTATAAGTGTCTGGATTTAATATCAGATGGATAAACTTTTTAATTAGTTACTTTCAACTTCAATGATTTTTAAATTACAATTCAAGTCCTATATGTCTTCCCCGATTGTATAACCAGAGGTGGTTAGGGTTGAATTATAACTAGCTATTAGTAGTAAATTGCATCTATTGTGCCCATAGTTTCAATAAAGAATTATTGTTCCTTCAATTTTTAAGTGCAAGGATTCGGATGCATGCTTTAAAATGTCATCAGCTAGAATTGGTATTTCTTATGAATGTAATATATCACTATGGCCGGGGTAGCAGACTCGAACCAGAAGCTGCTATATATATATATATATAGTTGAGAAAATCTGCTCAATTGTTTATCTTTTTCTCAAGAGTCTATAGTTTAAGTTTCTATTAGCCAACATTCTACATTAGATATGTAGATAATTTGTTTTGCGTTGTTGTTATTGGAGGATTGGTAATGCAGGGACCGTAGAATGGTACGGGCAAAGCTTTTCGGTGTGACAACGTCGATGCACACTATAAAACGTGCGTTTTTGCTGGAATTAATATAAGCAGTATCAATGATGAAGTTATGACTGGCCAGGTAAATATAAATATATCGATAATGTCATATATATATATATATACACATTTTATTTTACATAATAATGTCTGCAGGTACACTAGATGTTTATATTTTTTTTATCTTTTCTTTTTTACTAGTCGGGCCTTCTGTTGGAATATCCCCAGGATATCAAATTTGGGTGGCGCGCTACATTTTGGAGGTTTAAATTTATTAACTGTACTAATTTTCTTTCATCGTATGATAGCCTGCCGTACTTACATGATCGTATTGACAGAGGATAGATGAGATCGATGGGTTTGTGGTTTCCTTTGATCCCAAACGGGACAAAACTTTTTCCAGGTTATAATTTTCTTCTTTCCTTTCTTTAGTTCTATTGTATCATAATTCCGTACGTGCTTCATGTTTCTATGCAAGGCCATTGGAATGGAATACTTTGCATTTCTGGTGAATTAATTAGTTTCAAAATAAAAATACATTTTAATTAAATGAAATCGTTTTTGTTTGTTTTTTTCAATAGGAAAGATCTCTTAAGAAAGTCTTTTGGAGCATTTATAATATCCTAGATAATTGTTAGGATGACTAAGTTTTATATCATTTCGTATAGGATTTAATGGGTGATAGATAGGATTTAATCGGTTCTCAAGTTCGGTCTAAGACTGTGGAATGGAAGCCGAAACGATTAGGAACGAATTTGAGATATTTCAAGTACTGATCCAAATCGTGTAGGGTAAAGACCAAACCAACCAGTGAGGAAGCTAAGTGTAGATATTTGGGAGCGACGACACCACTCGCAAGTCTGAAAATTATGATTTTTTTTAAAATTTTGGCAATTTGTTTTCACTAAAATACGTTAAAACGATAATTTGACGCCACTAACCTTTACGGTCTAAATTTTGACAGCCTCGTATATCATTACTCGTTTCGTCCATGATTAAACAACCAAAGTTTCAATTTGGATCTAGTATCAATTAACCAAGTATATTTACACTGTAGCACACCATCCAAGATAAAATATAAATCGAGTGTGCAACACGGCATAATGAGTCGGATATTGACACAGTAATTACTGATTAGCAGTGTTCTAAAAGTCATGCATAGACGCAAATTAGACGGAGTTTAGGCAGTAGGCGTACACTACAAACCTAAGATATTAGGTGCGATTAAGCGGATTATGCGTTGATCAGACAGAATTAGACGCTAGATACCCAATTTCTGCCCAAGTCCGTGTTGCGACTCTCAGAGCATTGCCATTGCCGATCGGATAAAACTAAGATTGGCGGACAAATATTAGAATACAAACGATCCACTAATTTTAAAACGTTACACATTGGCCCCAAATAACAGAAGACAACAAAGAACTACTTAAACAAGTAATTTACGGCTAGACCCCTGTGGGTTTTGATTACTGTATAATATATTTTGATTAATTATTATTATTCTGATCAGAGGGGTTTAGGGTTTTACCGTTTTGTATAATAAATCAGATGATTATCTGGAAACCATTCAAGCTTCATAAATCTCTTTATATCTCTATATAATATATATATATATATATATACATAAATATATATATACATATATATATATATATATATATAGGGCGATGTATATCAGGCAAGTAGCGATGGGTTTAGTGAGAAGGTTTCGTATTTCTCGTCAAAAACCAATTTTCTCCACTAGAAGAACAAATCAACTCATTCAATCCGGTACTTTTTTATATTTACTTTTTATCTCAAAACTACATTAAATTTATGCATATTATAGGCATATATGCGTCTGATTTGGATTAGAACTGGTTACTTAAATTCACTTTAACATTGGTAATGAAAGTGGTAATAAGAAAATAGAAATTAAGAATGGGCTTAATTTTTTACAAGTTATAAATGCATTTAATTGTTTAGTCATTTGGGTGTATAGGAAATATTTACTTTTTTTAAGTAGCTGTGTTGATTTGAAAGATTTTGTGACAACTGTGCAATTTTTGTTATGGAATACTTTTTAATAAAACTCGAGTAAGTGTGGCGAGGTACGATTTAGGTGGTGACATAAAGGGAGTTATGGCTACTCCCACATTGACAAAAGCCGGAAAAAGATTCAATCTTTACTTTGTTTCGATTTTTTTAAATATAGATTTTATATTTTTGATTGGACAAAAAAAAGGGCACTGGTTCCGCCACCGAGTGTGGCAGGCATTGGATGTTCTGGACGGGGCGGAGCCTGGATTAACATTTTGGGTTTGCAAATTACGATGTGTATTTTTATGGGGTTGCAAAACTCATTCGTTTTAAATTATGCTAAAATTTTTGAATAGAAAGAATAGCATTTTATTAAATTTGTGGGGTTGCGAGTACACCTCTTTGTTCCTTATTAACTTCGTCCCTGGTTCGGAAAAAAAATATAGTTTAAACCAGTGTACCTCATAATTAAGTCTTCTCTGCAACTTACTAAGTATTGTCACTTGGCATGATGTTTCTGGTTGAATTTATTAGTAGTTATGTTCTCATATGAATGATCTGTGCTTTCCTTGCCGGAGCTTTTTGTATTGTTTTTATTTAGTTTATCGTATGTAGTTTACCTGCTTTTGTTCTTGTGTTTTTGAATTCACTCTTATTTTGGACCTTGTACCTCTTTGATATTCTCAGTTCCGTCACAGAGCACATCGGAGCTGTCTTGCGAATATGGTTTTGGTTCCCATAAATCGAGGATGCAACTAAATGAGTTTTTCATTTGGATGGTCTTAGCTGGACAAACTGGTATATGTTTCGTCAATTCGTTTACATTTAGGGTTTATATGTCTGACTATTGCTAATTTCTTTTCCTATTCTTTTAATAATCACGGTACTCGGAAAAAAATACTTAATAATAGCTGTCAAATACTATGGATTAGCCATCTTTAGCTTAAACTAGAAACTTTCTCACCGTGCTCCCTTTTTTTTGGCAACAGTAGTTTTTGGCGCAAATTCCAGTCCTGTATTTGCAGAAGATGTTAGTGTTGAGAAAATTCCTGAAAATAATATGCAAGGGGAAAATTTATCCGACTTGCGCAAGATTGAAGATGGATCTGTGATATCTAATATTCATACATCTAAGTGGAGAATTTTCACAGATAGTGGAAGAGATTTTTTTGTACAGGTAGCAGCTTTTATATTGTGATTTTGGAATACTTGTACAAGTGAACTGTCATCCCAGAATATGACAGTTTTGCTTTTGACCATTAAATATCGGATTAAACTACCGAGTAAGGTAAAATAGACAGTTTAAATGCAGTAAAAATTGAGATGAAGGAAGAAAAAATATCAGCAGATGGATTTTTTTGAGAATTCGAATACAACCTCGTCAAGTAATTTCTCGTTTTTAACTTGTAGGTGTTTTAGTGATTTCAACAAGCAACATCTTATCGCGAAGACATAGGCACTCAATATTAAATATTTTTTGTGCGTTCTCATATTGAAAATAAAGTAAATAAAATAATTAAAGAACCTTCTTAATTCTTGAAAGAGTGAAGTCCGACTAGTTTTTTTTTTGTAAATGTACTTGCTGTTTGTGTAATTCGTATATTTTGAGAGAAGTCTAAAAAAGTTGTATTATTATTTCGGGTACTATAAACAAAGGGACGCCATTTATGCATTGTGCATTAGTAGACTGTAGTTACTGCCACGCCATGGTTATTTTTTCTAATGACAATTATTTGTTGCCTAATCTGTATGTTCTGATTTATGGCATGCCAAATAGATATTTATATCTCAAACTACATGTAAATTTGGTATTATTTATTAGGGAAAATTGGATGATGCTGAAAGACTTTTCTTAGCTGCACTACAAGAAGCTAAAGAAGGATTTGGTGAAAAGGATCCACATGTTGCTTCGGCATTCAATAATCTGGTGGGTGCAATGCAATTAAATTTTTTAAATCTAAATATTGGATTATAGGCAGCCAATCCCGTTCTGCCTCTTTATTTTCTGAATTACTTCTCATGGGAACGTCTGTTTGTTGATAAGGAAGCAAATTCTAGTATATTCAAAGAAGATTGTTAAATTTTTAATTACTTATATTCTTCTGTGGAAATTTTTGTTGTTTTGTAAACTGCAGGCAGAGTTGTATAGGGTTAAAAAAGCATTCGATAAAGCAGAACCATTTTATATGGAAGCTGTGAAAATACTTGAGGAATCATTCGGAAAAGAAGATGTACGGTGAGGAACGTTGTCTTAAATATTTGCAGTTGTTTATATGTATACCAATCCCTTTTGAGTTTGTGTTGCTGCTAGTTTGATCTGAAATGCTAAGTTTCACTTGTCTTGCAGTTTCTATACCCATTGTTTGTGTTTCTCAGAATTTAGAAACTTAGACAACTTTTTTCTTCTTCTTCTGCATATTCAACATAGAATATCGTAGAAACATCTCTTTTTCTTACATAAGCCAGAAGCCAACTTATAGAGGGGATAGAGTCGTAGAAACATCTCTTTTTCTATGGTTGTTCCCATGGAGGCATTTATAAATTCTAACAATATTAACTTTTAGAAAGTATATCGTATACATTTTATCTTTCATAATGTTTTATGTGAATCAAGTCCTGGAAGAACTCTGCTATATAGGCACCATTGCCTAGATATATCAGTTTCACCAAAGTGGATTATATAGGCACCATTGCCTAGATATATCAGTTTCACCAAAGTGGATTATATAGGCACCATTGCCTAGATATATCAGTTTCAGTTTATCTGTTCCACACTTACACATTCTCCAGTTATGTAATTATGTTATCCATCCATTTCTATAACGTATTTGTCTGACTCCGACTACGTAACTGATTGATGATGCAGAGTTGCAGCTGCTCTTCACAACCTGGGTCAATTATATCTGGTGCAGCGGAAATTAGAGGATGCTCGTCTGTGCTACGAGGTAATCAAATAGCTCTGAAGGTCACTTTCTGTTGTTTTTTGTTAAAAATAAACATTTCACTTCCTGAAATTCAGAAGTTATTTTTTCCTTTCGCTCTTTGAAGCAAAGAAAGCTGGTGATTCATTTTTTTTAGAGGTCTCGTTCACTATTTTGATCATTTTCTATCAGTCTCTCTTTTTCTCTATCCTATGACAAGAATGCTCATCTCTTCACATGTTCTTTTACTTTTGCATGATTTGATTGTCTCTGCTATTGAGTTGCTTGTTGACGGCTTGGTTTCTGTTCTACCATTAATTCCAGCGTGCTATGAAGGTTCTACTTCTAGTTATTTCCATATCTTATACAAATACTGTCTTTTTTGCTCTAATTTCAGCTTCTTAAATTACGCTTGGATTATTAATCAGATAAAGAGGCGTGTTTTGGGACATGCTCACTTGGACTATGCCGATACGATGTTTCATCTTGGAATGGTAAACATATAGAAAAATTAGGCTAACAATTTTACAGCAATTTGAGAGTTAACATTGTTGTCTATCACTATTGGGAATCAGAACGGTTTTTCAATTATACATCAACATGCATTATAAGTCTTATGGTTTATTTATATAGTTTGGGCTGAATACTAAGAAACATAACAGATATATTGAAATACTGAAACCAGTCGTTCTCTCCAACTACTCTTTCCATCTCTTTAGGCAGGGTTTTTCAGATGAGCCTAGGATGTTTTAAGACTGTGCTTAAGTATAAAATTTTCTGTATCTCTATCTTACTTATCAATATCACAGTGCTTTGTTTCCATCACTTGCTCTTTAATATGCGTGCTTATCTATTTAGACGATTTTTCATGTTTTCAGCTGTTTTTATTTTTATTTTCAAGAAACAAAGAGAATAAAATTTTGTAGTTTGTACTGGTGCCAGTATTCTGCTCGACATTTTTTTAACGGGTAATTTGATATATTCACAGGTTCTTCATCTACAGGGGAAAGAAAAGGATGCTGAGACCCTTATTCAAGATTCTGTCAGGATATTGGAGGTGTATTAGAGATTCATGCCTTGTTTGGTTGCAATTCTTATGTTCAGCCTTTTCTGTTTCTTGGTTTAAAAACTACACTGCATGTGGTTGACAGCTTAAAAGTTGTGCTTTTCTAGGATTTTTTCCTGAAAAGACCAAAAGCCTTAAGAACCCAGCTTTCTCTCAGCCTCGAAAAATCCATCTTATTGTTCTGTAAAGTTGCGAAGAAACAAGTTATTCGTCAAATTATAACAGTCAACAATCGAATTCCATAAATTTAGTTTTCTCTTGTTGCTGGTGCTCATTCTCTGTGTACCTTTCATACAATTAAAAACAAAATCTGCTAATTCCCTTATTATTTATCAGGAAGGTGGGCAGGGTGAATCCATGTTATGTATCAGGAGATTGCGGTATCTTGCCCAGGTTATACTTTATCTACTGTGTAATAAAATTTTGAGAATCAACTTTAACCTGACTGTTATACTCCCTCACTTCCACTCTATTTGCTCAATTCAGAAATGCAATTAATGCTTTGTCCGGATATTAATTTATTGATTATACCCCATTTTGGATTCTGTGAAATAAAAAAGTTTTCTTTGATGTGTACAATTTGTTGAAAAAAACGAAGGGTAAAATAGGAGAGCATTGTCCATTATTTAGGTTAACTTTTTAAATATGAACAAACATTATGGAACTTCCTGAAAAGCAAATTAATGGATAAACAAAAAGTAATGAGGTGAGTACGAAGCATCTTCATAAAGTCTGATTTTTTTATTCCATTTGAGAGCACGAATGAGGACCGATATATTTTCTTCTTATTATTGCTCCCCTCTCCCCTTTCCACTTTATGTAAGGTTATATGGTTCTGAAACGCTGATATATTATATCTAAGTAGAGGGTAATGCAGTCTCGTTGCCTCTACCTTTTAATTTACTTTGTTATTGTACTGATACCTTTTGCTATTTGCTTCAGATTTATGTAAAGAGTGATCGACTTGCTGAGGCTGAGGTTATACAGAGACGAATTCTTCATGCTATGGAACTATCAAAGGTTTATCGTACTCTCTGTTTCATGTTTCATGTTTCATGTTTCATGTTTCATGTTTCATGTTTCATGTTTCATGTTTCATGTTTCATGTTTCATGTTTCATGTTCCATGTTTCATGTTCCCAACTACATATAACGTATTATTCTGTGCTTAATTTGTTTGATTGAGCTTTTCACTGTAATTGCGGTTCCAAAATATTCTATCATCACAGTCTGCTTGTAATGTTAGCCTTACATTCTGTATATTTTGATATTTCACCCGTATTGTCAAAGTGAGCATGAAAGGGTATTTCTATGAAAGTTATGTGTAAAGTGGAATTAGGTGCAGTGCCTAAAATGAATGATTTGTAACCTTACTTATATGGCAGGCGACGGAAAAAAAATAAAAGCAAGTAGTAGTACATAATTCTTTTTATTTCACTTTACTAATTTCACAATAATTTAAAGGCAGGGATGGAAATCTTTGGACACCATAATTTCAGCTGAAGGCCTTGGCTTGACCCTTCAAGCAATAGGAGACTTGAAAGAAGCAAAAAATATTTTTGAAAGGTAAATATATTGTTATATTTTTTAGATATAAACTCATAGCTGGTTATTATCGTTTGATTAAAATCATTAAATAGGTGATATAATCATGCAGATGTCTCAAGGCTCGAAAAAGTATCTTATCTGAAGACCACATCCAGGTCCTTTCTTTTACTCCTATCTCAAATATAATTCTCAAAGCATCATAGCAGGCATCTTTACTACAAGTAAAACAATTTATATACACCACGCTAGAATTTTCAATTATATGGACAATACCCAAATCGGGTTTATATTCTTTTTAATGCCGAACCCCCTTAATTGATTAGAGTACGAAGTTACGTAGAGTTGAATTTGGGTCATTTAATTTCTCAAGACCATATATTTTTACATTTCATTCTAACAGAGGAAGTACAATGACAGGTTTCTTTGAATTTGCTTCACCTAGCTAGAGTAGAAATGCTCAACTCTAACCATGTGAAAAAGACAAATATATCAGAAGCAATTACGGAGCTTGATAGAGCAAAAGATCATTTGAGCCACTCCATAAGGTTATTTCCTTGAAATTGAAACGTCAAATTTTCTGTCCATCAACATAAGTTTGCGTAAATGAACTTTATGCAGTTGATTCTCTGGCCAGTTATACAGTTGTTCTTGCCAACTCTACCTGTTTCATTTCTGTTCCCTCTCTAAATTACACTGTTGTGAAATGGCAATATTTTTTTCATTAATATATAATATATGCTGTATTATGCTCTAGGATAGCACGGGGAAATTTACCTAAATCTGCAAAACAAGGGGACACGAAGCATAAAAACGGAGTAAAGTTAACTAGGAAGGATGAGCATGCAGCATTGCTAATACTGGTAGGCACCATCCAACTTTAACATCATGATATGACCAAGTTTGGAAAATATTAGTAATTGTTGGCTAGGCCAGACTATAAGAACTGGTCTTGGCAGACAACCGAATGTGGTTCATCCTTCATCTAATGAGATCGTGTTTTGTTCTTGTATTTTCATAGAGTATCGTGCCCCACAACATCAACTTTCTTGAGCATTTCCAATGTGACTCCAATATATAAGTTTCAAGGAGTGGTCATTTGTGTCTTGAAAATTGAAACCTACGATCTCTATTTCAATATTAAAACTAGATTCTTTGTGTTAAAAAAAATATTTGACACTAGTTTCTCTTCTCGGAAATTGAAACTGTTGTACCAAATTATCAGATTCAGAGGTTGAACAGGGATTACAAAAAAATTGACATTTGATTATCACTCGGTCATCATCTTGCTCTAGCTGGACTGCAATTTATATGAATCCTAATATTGTTGTTACCAAATCCGTAAAATATGACTAGTCTCAATCAATGTATCTGCAGTTGCAGTCACTTAAAGCTCTTGGGCAGTTGGAGATCAACAAACAGGATCTGGTAGAATCAAAGGTTTGTAGATATTTTCTGACCTAATGCTCCTATTTTTTCGTCAAAAAAACAAGAAAATTAAAAAACTGGGGCTAGAGAAGTCACCTTGATTATATCTTCTTCTCCTTTTCGATTTGAAGAAACTTGCAACTGTTCTTCTGTTACAGCATAACAAATTTGGTGCAAAGTCTGACACTGCAGGTGTTTCAAAACTTATTTGCTAGCAGCCTAGAGAAAAAAAGGGGTTCATTCTTTCACACTTTTTAATTGAAATGTATGACATTGATATCAGCATTTTAACTGTGAGCAAAATGTCTTGGAATTAATCTATTTCTAATTTGGAAAATAAGAAATTTATAGGTGTATTAATCATGACATTATGGAAACAGTTAACAACTTAAGAATCCTTTTTTAACACCTACTAATAAGAGCTGATGTTTTAAATTTTGTTCCTTATGAATCCTTTTTTAACACCTACTAATTAGTGCTGATGTTTTAAATTTTGTTCCTTAACTGACATTTCTATCATGTGAGTGAATGATTCCATACCATTAAAACTGATTCATATTATCGTTTTGACTATTTTTTGCATTCTAGGACACTGTTATATTCCTACTAATCTTCCTTTTATGGACGAAGGTAAATAATATATTGCTCTGTTAACGCTTCTTGTTTTATTGATAGGAGGATCATTCACCCACTTTAGGTGCAGAAAATGCTTTTCACCAATGCATTTCTACCTTCAAGGAGGTATACTTTTCATAATTACAAAACTGTAGTATACTTGAAGGAGAATTTCTATTTTGTGTTGGTTAAAATCTTGGAAAATTGTGAGCAAGGGTCTACTAAATCTAAGCCCCTTTAAAATTTTCTTTAGCTTTTAGATTGAACTTGCAACGGGTCACGCCCTTTGCACGTAAGGATGCAGTTCGATATCTGTTAGATTATTTGTCAACTGTGTCGGATCTTTTTATTCACTCATGGGACCATGTGACTTTCGACCAAATCAACAATTAGCAAAGCAAGCTCCATAATTTTTTATTTTTTTTCTAATCATCTTTGAAGCAATTTATCTTCTCGAACTTCATTATAACTAAATGGATTTTGAGACGGAAGCTTTTATATGAATAACTTCTAAACAGAAGGTTAGTTTAAAGGATTGATTATTGAAGAAGTTCATATACACGTAATTATAGATTAAAAACAATTGAATAGCAATTTGTGTAACTCTATATATCAAAACATTGAACAATTAAAAAAACAAAAGCTAAGCAGGAGGTTGTAACTCTTCCTTCCCTGCCAACAACTCATGATTTATAGAGAGAAAATATGCCTATAGAGGTGTTCTATTTCCCTTTCATATCCCGTAGATGTCCATGAGACACCTTCTTTTCGACAATCGCCTTCTACCATAGCTTGGGAAACATGATTATTTGGACTTGTATGGTAAAACAACTTGAGGGTTTTAAATATGTACAAATATATAAGGCTGCGCTTTTGAACGATGTCTAAGCTGGTAACTAAAATCAATTGTATCTCCATGATTGTTATAATTGAATTGGGGCTTCTTCATTGGCTGCACATGATTTCCTTCTTTACGATAAAACTAGTGTTCTTATAAATCTTTATTCATATGCAGTTTGGGGGTTCCGTGTCTAATTCTCCAGACGTGAAAGCTGAGTATCTTTCATGTTTAAAGAATCTTCACAACTTAATCAGCAACGACACAACAGAGAGTTCACACAAATTACACAGAGGCAGTCTACAAGAGCTAAATGATGAAATCAAGATCGTGGAAGGTGAACTTCTGCAAGATAAACGTAGAATATAATATGGAAAAGTCATGCGGGGTAATATGTATTTGCGATTGTACAGTCGAGGCTGTACTTTCTTATTTCGTGAAGGAACTTTGAAGGTCTGGTATTATGTTGGATTACACAAGATCATCTTATTTTTCCTTTAATAATAATAGAATAAGGTCATCTGGTATAACCTTAGAAACTAGAATCATATCATCTTTCAGTACTTGTTATTTATTCAATCATTTCAATGTCCTTTAGGTTTTCATGTGTTTTTTGTTTTTTCAAGTGACTTTTCGGTTTTCGCTAGAAGCTATATATAGGGTCACGGCCTCACGGGTTAAATGGAAAACATAGAGTGGATTTGAAGAAAAAGATAAAAGAAATGTGGTTCTCATTTTCTGTTTGGATGTAGTACTGAAAAATCCCGTGATGAATGCATGAGAGGGTTACTTCTGCTTGTTTACTCCTTGGTTACTTTTTTCGTTCTTTATTCATACTATTTGTGTGTGAATGTTGGTTCCGAAACGAATTTTTTTAAGTGTGGTGGTTGTCCTACATCTCACTGTTTGCTTTTGTAACTTCCAGCTCGAAGTTGTGTTCTCATTTTTTGGTAAGTGCAACTTCGTAGTCTGTAAGCGCTGACATGTTATGCCATCAAGTTACTGTATTTTGCAAAATTAATTCGCAGTAACTGAATGTCTTTCCATACCTCTCACTTTCTTTTAAGTTATTCTTTCTGCTTGGAAGTGTATTTGTCAGAAGGGTTTCATTAGCTCTCTATTTTCAATATGAGAAATGATAAAAAAGAAGAAGATATTTATGATGCACACCTGCTCTTCATTTCATATTCATATCACCAACTGCTGTCTGGTAATATATCTTAATGAACATGGGTTTGCACTTAGCACCACCGTTGTGACTTGTGAGCACAATAACCGCGTGGATAAAAGCTTTGGAACACAAACTAAATGCATAAAATTTCAGGAATTTGCTGATGTACGCTATAATTGAGCAATCATTTTCACTATGGTTTAAGACTTGGGAATTTAGGAGATTCAAATCTGTGTTTCTGCCACTCTGTAACTTAAGTAGAATACTATTAATTTGTAAAGAAATATATGTTTGTTAAATGCAGCTTTAAAGTTTAATTGGTAAGCATTGATCTCTTTAAGAGAAGCTCGAAAGAGAGGAGTGTTTTTAAGTTGGATGAATTATTCTTTTTTCTCGGTCTCACAAGCTCTAATTTGTTTTGTTTAAAAATCTGCGCCCACGGAATGAACTGGGTAGAGACTTGTGGGGAGGGCTGTAGCCTCTCCCATTCCGGAAAAAAATATGTTTTTTTATGTAATTTGATTAAAATTTTCAAAAATTAGCGTTTTAACAGGAAAAAAACTCGTTTGGAGTATGAAAAAAGATCATTTAGAAAATCAGTACTTCTCATCTGAAGGTATTGGTTTCAATCCCTGTCTGCACCAAACAAACTCATGTTTAAATACTAACCAGCATGATTAGCATCTTCTAACTATAACTTCCTGTTTTGTATGTGTTGGTGATTTTAGTATCATCAATGTATTTTAGTAGTAATGTGATTTATTATAGGCCGATGCAATAATGCGTTAAACTCGGAAACGAGTTAGGGAAGTGCGGAGTGCACGCTCGTCGAGCCAACGTATAATTGAATATGAATAATTGAAACGGGGTTCCAAGGGGCAGAGCCTCTGGCGGGGTCCAAGGGGCAGAGCCCCTGGCGGGGTCCAAGGGGCGAGAGCCCCTGACTGGGGTCCCGCTGAAAAGTTGCTTGCTTCATTTCCGAACAGTTGCTTCCTTTCTGAACAGTTGCTTGCTTCCTTTCCGAACAGTTGCTTCCTTTCCGAACAGTTGCTTGCTTTCTTTCCGAACAGTTGCTTGCTTCATTTCCGAACAGTTGTTTCCTTTCCGAACAGTTGCTTGCTTTCAGTTTCGGTTATTGATCTCCTATATAAGAAGTCATTTGGCCTCGATTTCAAACACATAAACATATAAGAAAATTCTCTCTACATTTCCTAATCTATTCTCCTTGCCAGAAACAGATTGTTCTTCAAGAATTATCCCCACAAAGATTTCGTGAACCCAGACAATAATAGGGTCGAAATACTTTGTTCGGAAAATGTACGAACACGATTCTTCGAAGTTATCCAGGATTATCATACCCTAAATTTCTAACAGTCTGGGAGCAACTCCTATTAAAGTCACCATCTCAGCTTGCGCTTTCTGAAAATATTAGTTTTGACATTAAATGGAGGCAATCATAGTGGAATCGAAGTGAGACGCGTTCCTAATTTCTACCTCCAACTAAACCAAAAAAATGAAAACGTGGAACTTGATAATTCCACATATATAATTCATTGATTCATACATATAACCACCTTTTCACAGTTCTTAACTGCTTGTCTATAAGGGAACCGTAAACATTTTCTTTAGGTAAGAGAATAATAAAAAATAAACAGTAAAAGCCTTGCTTGGTTATGGCAAGCGAATTATCTGTTACTAAAGCGGCTGCATGGGCCTGGCTCGAACATGGGCCCGGCCCACTCGAATATCCTGAGCATGAGTATGGGATCACGAGAGCTCAGCGGTCCCATGGCCCATCTCGTTACAAGTTAGAAGCCGACAAGCTGAAAGCCCAAATTTGTGATGGCTCTCGCCTTTTAGATAGGTATGAGATAGATACGATCTCAAAACGTATAGATGACTATGTAGAGGTTCATAAACATGAAGCAAGCAGCGAGAAGAATGGTAGTAAGAAAACCAAGAAAAAGAAGAAGAATGGCAAAGGGTTTGGGTTCGGGTTTGGAGCATTTTTGCTAAATAATGGTCTGGTGTGTGTGCCAAGAGAAGATGAAGTGGTGGATATGGCAAGAAAAAAGATTAATGTTGATAAGACAGTTGAGGATGGTGGTGTCAAAATAATCCGGTTTGGGGTCATGGAGGGGCGCGCAAGGCGGGACTAATACGATATTGCATTGTATTTGGTCATTAAGTTGATATTTTTCTAATATTTGACTAGAAAGTTGAGAGTTTTAGGTTTTAACTGTATTACGTTTGCGAATAAATGCAGCTAAAAAACTCTCACTTTAATTTGTTCTTTGTTTGACTACTGTGTCATGTATATTTATGATATACAGTGGATTTCATAGGTTATATTGGAAACATGGGAACAACTAGAGTTCAATCGTATCTTTTGTGTTCTAAGTTTCTAAAAGTTGAGTTATGGTCAGGATATTACTGGGCATATTTTGTGACATGGGTAGCGTAGTAATTTTCTTTTACATTCTACCATTTCTTGGAGATTTTTGCAGGTAAAAACAATCAAGTCTAAAGCTAGTTATTTCTTTCTGAGCTGTTTCTTTTTATCAATTAATTTAATTACTTTCATCTTCGCTTCTCAGTCACGATATTTCTTTCTTTTATTGTTGATGAAAAACTAAGAAAACATAATCATCAAGACCTTAACATTTTGCATTTTCTATTCACACAGAGGCTTGTTGAGAGGCATGTAGATCTAAGCTTGCAAAAAAGGATCGAGATAATAGGAAAAAGGAAAAATGTTTATTATATTTTGCTCATACTTGAGAATATTGATCAAACCATCACCTTGAACGACAAAATCCACAATGTTGCTGCTGCAGTGTTCATTGACAGTGCAGTTAAACTAATTAAAGACAATTCTTTCCTCATCGATCCAGATCCAGTATATATTTATCGAGAAGTGAAAAGAGGACAGAATAGCATGCACTGCCTAGTGACTAGGAGCGGAGAGCCCCTTACGCGTTGTTTTTGTAACATTGAGGGCAGAATATCAAGCTATGTACCATTGATCAGAAGCTTTCTTTGGGGACATAAATCTCATTTTGTTATATTTTGTTTGGATGGCGCAAGTAAACTTTAATTATAAATGACAATGGAATATTGTTGTGTTTACAGATGATTTGACTTGGACAAATGAATGCCCTCAAAGTTAAGAGAGTGATGACTTGCCTAAAAATTTGATGATGATACATGTTATATATAAGAAGAAAGTTGTCGAAGTAAAAATTACTTCTAAACTATGTATATGTTACTGATGATCTATGTCATGGAAGAATATGCATATTAATTATTTTCCTTTCGGTTTTCTGTGCAACAGCTAACTAAAATTGATTACTAGCTACTAAGATCTTTTGTTGTTGTTTAAACACACTTGAAAGTTATAAAATTCAATGTTTGAGGTTGAGGTTTGAAGGAAAGTGCGTGTTTACTGCATGATTTATATTCCTAGGTTTGAAAAGACCAAAAAAAATAATAGTAATCTTTTACAATGATAACGAGCGAGTTATATGGTACGGATGTTCACTATTTAGTGAACTAAGAGTCTAAATAAATAGAACTTAAAGAGCTGATTAACTTTATAAATTTATGGAAAAATTGTAGAGCACTATTAAAAATGTTGCTATATATCTTTTCATACACTGGTGTTTTAATTGTGCTGGTGGCATAGTGGCTGGTAAGTTTTTTGAGCATGACGCAGACGGCGTGTTCGAACCTCACGTTCTCTACTTTTTGCCTTTTTATTTGAAATAAAAATGAAACAATGTCGTGTTTGTTAGGTTTCGAGGGAACGTACATATATAGTATGTGTGTCGATCGACTTGTTCAGATGGATCGATGTTTTGAATGGGAGTGAAATATGTCGAAATTTCACCAGCAAGAATAGTGATGGTTATTGCCGTAAGCGAGAGGGGGGTCATTTTTTTTTGGCCTTTAGCCACCATTGTATCAAAATAAAGCAAAATGAAAGAATATTCCGACCCGAGCACATGATAGTTAGAATTTTGTATGTAACATTTGGCCAACTGATCTACACCATTTATACGGATATTTTGCACTTATTAATACTCCTACAAGAACAAAATGGCCATTCCTCTTCTTTTTTTTCTTTTTTTTATCAATTAAAGGGCGGGTTTTATATATAAAGTTGACAAGCTAAAAGTCCCAATTCGTGATAGCTCGTCTTTTAGACAGGTACACGCTAATCTCATAACTTATTAATACTCGAGTAGTCGTCCCAATAAGCATCCGTCCACCCCGAGTCGATTGAAGTACCGACCATTCCAAATCTATGATAATAATATCTGAACACACCAGTATAAGTTATGGCCAGTATATAATACAAGTTAATAAGTTATTAACAATAAAATCTCACCTATTTTTTAAAATAAAATTAAAATAAAAAAAACACCTATTTTGACTTTTAACCCAATCGACCTTGTATAAAAATAACTATTACTGTTATTCAGAGAGAGAGAGAGATGGCAATGAGAGCTTCAATGTGGGATTCTTTTTTCATTACTCAGAGCTATAATCAGAGATCCCACGTCGAGTTTTTTGTCAAAATAGGCTACTTGGGACCGAAAATTCCCAGAATGGGCTACCTTTCTTCAAAATTCCTAAAACGGTCTACTTATGAAAAACGACCGGTCGTTTTTATCATGAACTCTCTGGAACAAGTTGGACAAAAAACGATCGGTCGTTTTTACCATTTCGATCGGTCGTTTTTCAGACCAAAAACGATCGGTCGTTTTGTCCATTTCGATCGGTCGTTTTTATTGTGAAATCTCTGGAAGAAATCATACCTAAAACGATCGATCGTTTCTGAAAAACGATCGGTCGTTTCTGAAAAACGATCGGTCGTTTTTCTTGTGAACTCTCTGGAAGAAATTTGATCTGAAACGATCGGTCGTTTTTTAAACGATCGGTCGTCTGTTGAAAAACGATCAGTTGTGAGGTTGCGTATTTATAATTCTACAAATGCGATTTTGATGTTATTATAACTTGTGCGCATATATATCTAGTTGATTGGGTTATTTGTGTTGTTTTTCATTTGTGGCGATTAACCGTTTTTAGGCAAAACTATGGTCAATTTTTCGCTTGCATTTGATCGTTCGTTTTCCTTAATCGTTTAGCTTTGGTTAACTTCGTTTTAAATCGGATGTTGTGACATTTACTTGTCTTAAATCGGATGTTTAGTAAAACGTCACCTACACATCTTGTACTAAACATATTAATTTACGACATCATTTTATGTGATAATACTAGTTCTATAAATCTTTCGAAAAATCCGATCCAACACTCTCGTACTAAACATATTAATTTACGACATCATTTTTTAAGAGATCATGTTCAAAAAGGGGATCATGTTTTTATATATTTTTTGTCAAATCAGTGTCGAAAAGTGCAAAAAATTCTTGTTCTGTAAATTGTTTACAGTCGATCGATCGACAGTGAAAAACGACCGATCGTTTTTCAACAGACGACCGATCGTTCTAAAAAACGACCGATCGTTTCAGATCAAATTTCTTCCAGAGAGTTCAAGAAAAACGACCGATCGTTTTTCAGAAACGACCGATCGTTTTTCAGAAACGACCGATCGTTTTAGGTATGATTTCTTCCAGAGATTTCACAATAAAAACGACCGATCGAAATGGACAAAACGACCGATCGTTGTTGGTCTGAAAAACGACCGATCGAAATGGTAAAAACGACCGATCGTTTTTTGTCCAAATTGTTCCAGAGAGTTCATGATAAAAACGACCGGTCGTTTTTACCATTTCGATCGGTCGTTTTTCATAAGTAGACCGTTTTGGAAATTTTGAAGAAAGGTAGCCCATTCTGGGAATTTTCGGTCCCAAGTAGCCTATTTTGGCAAAAAACTCTCCCACGTCTACGTGGCTGCCAAATTTTATTTATTTTTTTTTATTTATTTATTTATGTTTTCCTATGTAAAAACTTTCCAATTTTAATCAAAAACTTATCTAATTTTATCCGAAAAAAACTCTAACCATCGACCATAAAACTATTTATTATATCAAATTAATATATTTTTTTATGAAATCAAAGTCACTCTACCATTACAATTATTTTCAATTTTATCTAAAAAAAAACACTAACCATCAACCATCAAAATCCTTCGTATATCAAATTAATATATTTTTTTATCAAATCAACATCACTTACCATTACAATTATACCCAATTTTACTAAAAAAAAATAAAAATCCCAATTTACCCTAAAAAAAAAACTTACTCAATTTTACCCCAAAAAAATTCTAACAATCAACCATCAAATTCCTTCGTATATCAAATTAATATATTTTTTTATCAAATCAACATCACTTACCATTACAATTATACCCAATTTTACTATAAAAAAAAATTATCCTAATTTACCCCCAAAAAAAAAACTAGTCCAATTTTACCAAAAAAAATACTCTAACCATCAACCATAAAACTCTTTCCTATATCAAATTAATATATTTTTTTATCAAATCAACATCACTCTATCATTACAATTATTAAATTAATATATTTTTTTTTATAGTTTTTTAGGTTATTTTTATAATTTTTTGGGGATAATTGTAATGGTAGAGTGATGTTGATTTGATAAAAAAATATATTAATTTGATATAGGAAGGAGTTTGATGGTTGATGGTTAGAGTTTTTTTTTTGGTAAAATTGGACTAGTTTTTTTTTTTTTGGGTAAATTGGGATTTTTTTTTATAGTAAAATCGGGTATAATTGTAACGGTAAGTGATGTTGATTTGATAAAAAAATATATTAATTTGATATACTAAGGAGTTTGATGGTTGATTGTTATAATTTTTTTTGGGTAAAATTAGGGAAGTTTTTTTTTTAGGGTAAATTGGGATAGTTTTTTTTTTATAGTAAAATTGGGTATAATTGTAATGGTAAGTGATGTTGATTTGATAAAAAAATATATTAATTTGATATAGAAGTATTTTGATGGTTGATGGTTATGATTTTTTTTTAGATAAAATTGAAAATAATTGTAATGGTAGAGTGATTTTGATTTCATAAAAAAATATATTAATTTGATATAATAAATAGTTTTATATTTGATGGTTAGAGTTTTTTTCGGATAAAATTAGATATTTTTTTGGTTAAAATTGAAAAGTTTTTACATACGTAAAACATAAATAAAAAAATAAAAATAAAAAAAAAATAAAATTTGGCAGCATCCCACGTCCCTTATAACTCTGAGTAATCAGAGTAATGAAAAAAGAATCCCCCAGCAATGGACCCAATTCTAAAATCTCTCTCTCTCCCAACACCAAACCCACCACTCACCACGAAGCTCATCCGCCACGTCATCACCTTAAACACCAATAAAAAAGACTCAGTCTTTACCATCTTCACAACCCTCCTCCAAACCAGACCTAATCTCTCTCCTCATTCCTCCAACTCCTCTTTCGGCTCCCTCTTAGATGCTTGTATCGAACTCGGTTTACTCTCGGAAGCTATAAACACCTTTCGTTTGACCCGGAAACACCACATTATTGTCCCGAACGGACCTTTTAACCGCCTTTTCAGGACTCTGGTTAGGGAAACCCCGCCTTGTATGTCTTGGGAGTTTTATTCGGAGGTTTCGCTATCTGGGTATCCGGTGAATTTGGTTAATTTCAATCTTTTGATGGATAAATTCTGTTTTGAAGGGAAAATAAGAGAGGCGAGATTGGTTTTTGATGAGTTCGAGAAGAGGGGGTCGAGGCCTGGAGTTATTAGTTTCAATATTTTGATTAATGGGTATTGTAAGATAAAAGATTTAGACGAGGGTTTTAGGTTGAAGAGGGTGATGGAGGAGAGAGGGGTGGCACCCGATGTGTTCACTTACGCTGCTTTGGTTAATGGTTTGTGTAAGGTTGGTAAGTTAGAGGAGGCTCGGGTTTTGTTTGATGAGATGCCCGAGAGAGGGCTTGTTCCGAATCGTGTTACTTTTACTATTTTGATTAATGGGTTTTGTAGAAATGGTAAGGTTGGTTTTGCTATGGAAGTTTATTGTTTGATGTTGAAGCAAGGTGTTAAGCCCGATTTGGTTACTTATAACACCCTTTTGAACGGTCTTTGTAAGAACGGGGGGTCGAGGGATGCGAAAGGAGTTCTTGATGAGATGGGAAGGGAGGGTGTTAGGCCGGATAAGATAAGTTTTACTACGCTTATGGATGGGTTTTGCAAAGAGGGAGAGATTGATTTGGCTTTGGAGATTAAAAACCGGATGAAAAATGAAGGTGTTCGGCTTGATAATGTGGCTTTTACAACTCTCGTATCGGGGCTATGTAGAGAGGGGCGGGTTGCAGATGCAGAGGGAATGATGAGAGATATGATGAGGGAGGGTATGAGACCGGATGATGCTATGTTTACCATGATTATTGATGGGTTTAGTAAGAAAGAAGAAGTTAAGAGGGGGCTTTTGTTGGTTAAAGAGATGCAGAGCGAGAGACGTATACCTAGTGTTGTGACGTATAACGCGCTCATGAATAGGCTGTGTAAGTTAGGACTGATGAAAAATGCTAACATGTTGTTAGATGTGATGCTTGATTGTGGCGTTGAGCCCGATGATGTTACATATAACATTTTATTGGAAGGACATAGCAAGCACGGAAACATAAAGGATATCGAAAAATTACAAAATGAGAAAGGACTTGTTAATGATTATGCTACATACTCTTCCCTAGTTGGTAAGTTGGACAGAACCCAGAAAAACCCTTACACGAAATGACTGATAACATGATTATATTTTGTATTCTCTGCGCAACAATAATTACTGATGACCATGTGAATCAGATCAAAGAAGGGAAAAAACAGAAACTTTCAAAATCAAGAGCGTTCATCTGCTGAAAGAAAGTTATCATAGACTAGTAGGCTTGTGGTTTGATTAAAATTACATATTGCATTATAGGGGAAGCCTGGTCGGGAGAATCACACTGTTTCACTACGATGGTTATGGTTTTATAAACCAACTTCAGCTGCTCTTCACTTTGTTTGTCAAATACATTCACAAGACTTAAAATAGAATCATTGGTGCTACAGAATAAGTTGATAAGTCGATGACTTGGCACAATTGGATAATTTTGACCAGTTGATTTTTACTGAGCCACCCTTTGTTGCGCAATTATCAGCATTGCATAGGCTCGAATATATTCTCATCGGTTGGATTCTTGGTTGAGGAACACATAATTCTGGGTTTTTGCACACACTGATAGGTATCCCATCCCATCTATCAAGAATCTGGAGTTCTTTTCTTTGTTACCAAAATATAGCTTTTTGGAACCAAATTGGTTTTTTTTGACATGTCACCTCCAAGGCTTCGACTAGGAAAGATATTTCGTTATTGGAGAGAATAAATCTGGAAGATTTCTAATCACAATGGACCTTATACCTTTATTTATAATCTTTTCGTGCAATTTTGTTTCTTCAGTTGTAGTAGTTTATGCTCGAAACTGACTATATACTATTTGAAATTTGAAAACATTATTAGGAAATCATGGGATATGAAATTAGACAAATTTCTTAACCTTCTATTTCTGGTGTATGAGCATTCTCAACAGTCCAGTTGAAATGCTCTATAGTCTATATGTATAAATTTGTACAGTATCTTCATGAAATGCTACCCATCAGTACATCTATAGTCTCAAAAATTCTTTAAAAGATAAAATTTTATTGGATATGGAAAAAAGAAATCATGCTTATATTTTCTTTAAGCTAGATACAAAAGAATAACTATGAATAACGATGCTTTAATGGCTGAACAAAATACTTTTTGATCTCTCTCCCTCCCTAGGACATATTGCATTCAGCAGGAAGCTCGTTCGGAAATCTGTTGGTATCCTTACAATAGTTGTATATCATGTAATTGTCTTGTACCTACTTCAACCTCCCTTGGCTAGTTGAGTCGAGATCTTCTGATAGCCATGAACCAGAAGACGAAGAGGGCGATGACCCACAAGAAGATGAACCAGAAGACCAAGTACAGGCTTCGGCTTTGAAATTTCTATAGGAAGCGGAAAAAGGTGCTTTTTAACCAGTCAGTCTTTACTCGCCCACCTTGTGTTACCCAGTCTTGGGCGTTCCATAAGCTCGAATATATCCTCATTGGTTGGTTCTTTGGGTATGCTAATCCCACAGATTCTGCGTTCTTGAAATCTCTTATAGGTGTTCCATCAACAGAAAATCTACAAATTCGTAATGTTGAGAGAAAAATAGTCAGATTTGCATATTATATATGATGACGACGACGTTCGGTTTTTCAATATTAAGTAGCTATTCTAGCTATCAGGCTCATGACCAACCTGAACAAGATATATATGCAATATCCAGTTTTAGTTTTCATTAGCTTGTACAGTTTAGGATCAGTGACCGGATCAAGATTCATTTAAGTTTCGAAGTTTACTCCCAACCTGAACAAACTATTATATGCATGTTGAATTTAATATATCATGGGAATTGTCGTGGACAATCTTGTTTTGTCACCAGAATAAATCAGGATTCTTTAACGAAAGACATAATAGAAAGTTTTCCGTTTGAATTTATAATTCCAACGGTTTAATTAATACTTGAGCAATACATGACTACTTTCATGGTCCATCTGAATTCCTTCATCGTTTTCAAGCAAGTGATGCTATATCCGTTTCAAAATATTCAAGGAGACGTTCATTTTTGATTGTCAAGCGAGGGGAGGGATAGACGATGGGAGAGAAGGAAAGATTGACGCATGCAACGGGAAAGTAATGAATGAAAGTATATACGAATGAAAGCCATAAATTATATACGAGGGGCTGACAATTTTACATAAATGAAAGTAATGATAAATGCAATATTATTCATGATGACCGTTGAATCACTACTTAGCTAAATATAGTCGATACAAATATATATATATATATATTGTGAACATTACATGTGATAGAACATAAAAATTGGATCCGAATATGTATATTCGGGTATTAATTGACCCACCCCTTTATTAGAGGGTATCCAAGGCTAGACCCCAAAAACCCATGGTCTAGAAGAGCTTTCCTAGCAGGTCATCAGCTATAAGAGTCCAGCCCAGTAGTAAGGATCCACAGTGGAGAAGCCCATGAGGTGTCTCCTAAGATGACGACATTTGTCAACATCTTATGAGGTATAATTGTCTATAAATAGCCAACTAGCCCCTTAAAAAGGATCCAAAAAATATATCTCAAAAATATAGAGAGAAGGAGAGAAAAGATAAAAACTTGTCAGAATTTATCCCGTCAGCAATTAAACCGAGCAAGGTAGAGAACCGAGCACCGAAGAGAAGAGAAAGACTAAGTTACAAGATCAAAGTGCGAATCCAAGCATTAGCATAGTAATAGAATTGTAGTCCGAACAATGGCAATTGCCGAATAATAATAAAGATCAATAAGTGTTCATTGTTTACTGTCAATTCATTATATATTATTGTTGAAAAGCTTAACGTCACCGAACAAAGTTATGGCTTTATCAACATGTATCTCATTTTATAATAATCATCACACAAAAAATATGGGTGAACATGAATTTATATTCAAGTTTACTCAACTCGTTTTTAATTTTCCTTATTTTGTTTAACAGCATGTAAACATGAGCGAATCTATAACCACCGGGACTATGCATGCATTATCACTCTTTTGAATAGTAGTGCATAGCCCCAATAGTTATCATTCAATTTCGTTCATGTGTGTATGATATTTAAATTCATGTTCATCAAAATTATTTGTTGTGATGACTATTATAAAAAGAAGCATGCGTAAAGTTTGGCGAAATAAAAGTTTTAAAAGTTTGGTCGTATAACTTGAACACTAATTTATTTGTTTAATTTTGTGAACAAACCGTTACGCCGATTTTTTTCCTAAACCTAAATGCTAAAGTTACACACAACTCCTTGATATATCATTAATTTTAAAAGGTAGTACGTTAGCTCACTTTTAATCTACCCTAATATTTCCTTCCAGATTAACATATTTTTTGGAATTCCGATTTACCCACCGTTCATTATTATCGTATATAAACTTGTGGATCAAGTTTAAATTTAAAATAAATACCGATACAATATAACATTTTATGTAAAATACTCATAATAAACAATTAGGTGCTTATAAGTGCCGCTCAATATTATATTATTTCAATGTAAACATTACTCTCTCTCTCTATACATACATATCTTTCATGCTCCCAAATCAGAAATTGAGTAAATAAACCCTAAAAACCTAATTTAACATTCCTTATTATTATTATTCTCAGCTCAAACTAATTAATGAAACTGAGCCAACCAGGTTGGTAACTCACTCTCTATGCATCACTCAATTTATTTTACTTATTTTTATAATAGTATAAGAAAGTTGTCAATTCTTAGACTATTAAGTAAAATAACTATAATATAATCTTAATAATGTGACAACTTTTTTAAAAAAACTGATCTATTAAAAGCTAGTAGAACTGATTCATTAAGAGCTATGCACATATATATACAAAAGTAGACATTTTTATAAAGAAATTAAAATATTCCAAGTGTTGGGCGTTTGTGCACCGTGAGATTTTCAATTTTTATTATTCATAAAGTTGGAAGCTTTAATGAGACTGGTAAGAAGGAACAAGAACTTTAAACTGGAGGGGTTAATATTTTATAAGATTTTTTTTATACTCTATATGAGTGCTTTTAATATTAGGGTATGAAACGCTAATTTTTGAAGATTTTAATCAAAATGCGTGGATTTTTGTTTACTTTTTTATCGTTTTTTGATCAAAATGGGAGCGCCCCTACTGTCTCCGCCTATTCTTGATAATATTGAAAGCTTAATAAGACTGGTTCAAATTTGGGAAATTTTAGTTTATTATTCTTCATAAAGTTGGAAGCTTTAATAAGGCTGGTTTAACTAAATTTTGGATTCTTAATTATTATGATACTGGGTCTGATGGGTGTTTTCCCTTAGTTGTAGATTCCACTTTTTTTCTTTTTATCCAATTCACTTATTTGTTTAGGGTTTTTATCGAATCGGTGTTGTTCTAGTAAGATTCTGAGGTTTTAATTGATTCATAAGGTCTTAACAATAGGATGCCTATTAATTACTAATAATAAATGAAAGAAGGGTCTTAAACATATGGCGTTATTTACAAGTACGACAAAACGATGTGATTTATGACCCTTTTGTATTGGTGTCTCACAATCTGTCTCATAATCGTAGGAATTCATATGCCTCTGAAGATGAGGGAATCGAAGCTATGCAAGTGGCAAGTTAAAAGAAATAAGGATCTTTGTGGTTTCATCTGCCGTGTTCTTTGTGAAAGGTAAGTCTTATCGACAAGCTACATGGTTTTAAATTTTTACGAGTCATAAATATAGCATCTGTTATATTATATCTTCTAGTTTGCATCAACAGACACACTCATCCACACAAAAAGATTCTCATCCTCTCTATTACATCTGGAACATGCGTAAATTATGAAGAATCTTGTCTTGATTAACATTCTGTTGCGTACATTAATATTCTATTTACTAGTCATTAAAAAAAATTTGTGGTTCTAGAAAGTGTTGGTACTGACAATATAAGGTGATTACGGTCACTGTGGTATGTGCAAGCATGAACACAAACTATTGGTAGCATGCTAGTTGTAGATACGATATTTGTTGATGGTAGGATGCAGTTATGTACAATTTATAAGTGGTACCATATTTGTTTGTCGTGTTTCGCATTCATTCAAGTCGTCCGGATATTTCATAAGATGGGGTAGACGCTAGATGGAGACCAGGTTTTTGACTGCCTAGACCCTGTCTATGTCCGTTTTTACTGACCCTGATTTGACCATGCCTAGGAACTTTTAGATCACTGGCACTTGTATGGGCAACTCAGTAATTACTATACACCCTCGGAAGGGGATTTTAGAGTTGTCCATTTTCATAAATAGACTCGGCTTTAAATGTCCTTGAAAACCGGACAAATTCTATTGAAGCCTATACACATCTCACTAAAAAGACCTGTAGGAAAATTTTCAACATTTAAAAAAAATAAAAAAATAGTCATAATAGTATATAATATAAAAGCAATATAAGACGGTATACTTCAAACTCTTGCAATCCCTATTGCTTCTGGTTCAACCCAAGAAAACTGAACAACTGGCTATTAAAGAGCAGAGGTAAACCCGGAAACAGTGTTTGGTTTCCTTGATCTGTTACCATGTTAAATCCCATACTCTTTCCACGAAAAAAACTTATTATGTTCTAACATGGGAGAAAAACCATTTAAACTACAGTCTAGGTCAAATATCCATACAATATAAAATTACAACAGCATTTTTTATAATACTCAATGTCATACTTGGCATTTGGTGAAGAAAAAAGTCAATGTCAAAGACATAATAAAAAAAATCAGGAAATTGTACTTGAAGCTGTAAAAAAGGCTCTCTCTTATTTTAAAATAAAGGAGCTCTCTTAGGTATCCCTTTCCTGGACCGCTTCCGCTTGGTTTGACGTGAGAGTGCTTTCACCTGTAAAGTATGATTGCAATAAAATGGGTATTTAGTAAGATTTTGATAAATTAAAACCCGAGTAAAATATGCTGGGTTAACTCCTTCGTACCTTGCAAGCCAATGAGCAATAACGGTCATTGATGGGATCCATTAGTCTTCGGGAACATGTATCACATCCACCTTCTCCATCTTTTTGTGCCTCGCGGCCAGGAATTGGGTTTAGAACAAATACAGGCTCCTTGTTACATGTATAGGCCTAGGAATAAAGAACAATTAAGCATAGTTAACCGTGTGTTTTTACTAAATTTCATAGTGATATGGCTGTTGTATAGTAATTAATTTTTGGTATTAAAAAAACAGATTACCCTTTATGTGCCTGAATAGAAAGGCGATTACATCCGTGCTTCCCAAATTCTATTTGAAGAAATACATTTGCTGAATGATTGTTAATTTTTTGCATGACTAAAAGTAAAAATCTTCACTGAGTAAATGCATCTTCACTCGGTAAAAAAATGCATCTTCACTCACTAAATGCATCTTTTGAGATCTTTACTTTTCAATCGGAGCATTTAAAGGGAAAATTTTACGAATGTAATAATACTGCATTTTGAGCGGGAACAGTTGTTGGAGAAGCAGTTTGGGGTGCTAAAGACGAATGGCTTAGTTGATAGATGTACTTTGAAATAATGTTTTAGGTTTATTTGAACTAATTAACTGAATAGCAGTTAATACTGTAATATCATTAGTAGGCTATACATATGTTGATAATAAGGAAAAGTGGGGTAGAGAACAAACCTGTGTAAACCACTTTTAGTATTCAGTTTATATCAATCTTTTGAATGTATTAAATTTCAAATACCTAATACATTACAAATTGGTACCAGAGCATCGAATTTCAAATATCTAATACATTACAAATTGGTACCAGAGCATCGATCCTATGGATGAAAAAACAATTTCATCATGGAATCTACGACTAGAAAAATTCTAAGAAATAATTCAGGAAATGCTTGAGGAGGAGAAAAAGTTTTATGGTGATATAAACAAACTTATTGAAAGACAGCAACGAGACAGGTCATTTGCAATGCAGCAGTTATTGAAAAAAAGAAGGAGAATATGTACAATACAGTCCAAATGCAGCCTTCCATTTAAACTCTAACCCTTGTTCCAAAAAACTGCATTCCGATGATGGAAAGATAAGAAATCTGTTATCTTATCTAGGAAAGTTAGAATGCAGTCTGGAAGTGAAGAGTTAAAAATGGATGTTCATCATGCCTAAGCTGAGTTAGTGTTTTCTAAAAATATTGATGGAAAAGATCTAGCCTTTACGATTCCCTATCAGAATCATGTCATGACTAAAGATGGACAGTTTGAAAAGCCGTTTGAATTTACTCGAGATAATCCAAAAATCACCAAATTTTTGGAGAATATTTGGTGTTTTGATCCTGAAATAAATTCTAGACAGTGTAACATAAACTAGTGGTTACTTGACACGATGATTTGCACGTGCCAGATTTAATATATATCCGACGAATGAGGAAGCATGAAAAAGAGAAACGTGCAACATAAACCACGAAGTTTGGGGATAATGAACACAAGTCTGCAATATATGTATTACTGGGTGTACTAGAATTGATATTGACATAACAACAAAGAAGACAGTTATTTTCGCCTAAACACGTTCATCAAATCGTTACGACCTTGAGGGCAAGGTCATTGTTAAGCGCTGGGGATTGTAATGATACTGCATTTTGAGCAGGAACAGTTATTGGAGAAGCAGTTTGGGGTGTTAAAGACGAATGGCTTAGATGATAGATCTCCTTTGAATTAATGGTATAGGTTTATTTCAACTAATTAACTGGATAGCAGGTAATACTGTAATATCATTAGTAGGCTATATATATGTTGATAATAAGGAAAAGTGGGGTAGAGAAAAAACCTGTGTCAACGAATTACACATTATAAAATTGTGTACTGTTAATGATTTTTTTACTACGATTTGTATGAAATGGACATATTTTATGCATGTTTTTAAGAGCCGGTCGTTTTACTGGATCGATTCCTGTATCTCGAGCAACCAATGGTAAAGCCAATCGGTGCATATTAGATATAGTTTGGGAGTATTAATTAAGGGTTCAAGTTGGAAAATGTTACCTGTATTTTGGAGCAATCCATGTGTTGTTCCATTTCAGTTTTGAGAACAGCATCCACATGAGAGTATTTATAAACTTTCAGTACGTTGTGCCCTGTATGAGAATTTTCGTCGATACAATTGAGGCAAGCTGGTGACTGACAGTCAATGCAATACCTCCTAAGCTCATTTTTTGGGGAAGCTTCGTGTGGAGAACAAAAACCAAAAAATGTTGTTCCTATAAATGCTTGGAGCCATAGCGGCTCCCAATTCTGTTGTTGACCATGTGCCTGTAATTAAGAATTGTTATTAGCAACCAAAAGAAAATAATACGCGAGTAGCCCAAATTAAATAGGGTAAAAACCTTTACAAATATATATCGTAGTAGATTTTGTAAAGAATACATGCCAAATAAGCTCATGAGACTTGCCAAATAAGTGTAGAAAGTGTTAAACAACTTAAGTGGTTCGCAAGCGTGTGTTGGAGAGAAAAGATTCTAGACTTGTATTTAAATAGGATGAGTGTGGGACACACCTAAAGTGAGCTCGTGAATATGAATATTAGAGGAAAACTACTTTGCATGTGTAAGGGTGAGGGTGGGAGAGAGTGGCAGTGGAGCTAAGTTTCACCTATTGATAATAGGTTCAGTGTACGAAAGTAAGCCTGTAATGGTAAGGAGGCTGATATGTCACGTGTAATAATAAGTTTGACGATACGTCATGCTGTGATTACATAGGATAACTATTAAGAAGTCCCAGTGAGAGAAGCGAAGTAGATTAATTTTTTTTTTGAAAGGAAGCGAAGTAGAATAAGGCAGGAAATTAGTTTACCAACGTAAGAGGTACTTTTTTATGCTAGCTATTACATTAACACAACATCTTAAGAATCCAAAACCAAGATTTAGAGCTACTGGATACTAATGGTTACCTATTTTGTCTTGTGAGCACTCAAAAGTCTCTAAGAAACCTATTTAAATTTACTTTTTATTCGGTGTTTTTTTGGTGCAAGTGTGCAACCCTTTAGGGTTTAACATGTGTTTCTTTTCTATGTATAGTTAAGAAAAAAGTATTGGTTTTTAAAGGGTATCTACTTCCACCTTAGATCAAGTTCGGTTTGCCCCATATACTCGTAAATAATAACTACCGAAGATTAAGCTTGTGAAGTTATATCTTCAAGGTATTACAATTATTCTTTAATTTTCTCTTGATATGACCAAAAGCATGAGTAATCCTTAATTTGAACAATGGATTACTTCTTCAGGTTAAGATGTTCATGTAGGATAACAAGAGGCATGCAATTGAAACATGAAAAGATAGTATTTTGTTGTTTAAGTCACCAATCAACAATCACCATCACAATCTATTATCTGTTGCATTTGTTCCTATCTTCCATATTTACGATAGAAACTATTTGGTATAAGCCTGCAAAATGTTTTGATATTATTCTATATCATGCCTTTGATTGTCACATTGATTCAATCATCTACTAATATCATAGTCACCTGCAAACCCTTTGTAACTTAGCTGATATTACATTACTCATGACTACTTTCATGAAAGATGCTATCATAGCTAACACCGACAATTCAATGTATAATAACAGAGCATGAGTGTGGATTCATCATTCAATATCTAATTCTTGCAGTTATATGTTGCCTTACTTGAATAACACGTAAATTCCCCAAACTAAAGGCACCTCAACAAGAGATCTCTTGTGAGGGTTGAAATCTATAAAAAGTTTTGGAATTAGATCCATAATCTTAATAGTTCTCAAGTCATATGAACATAATTTTTATACCTTACCAAAAACAGTGAATTTTTTTTACAATTTGAGAAAGTTCTTGGGCTGAAATAAAGATGGCTATAGTAGATCTGTAGTTTGTAATGATTCTTTACATGCACAAACACATCTTTGTAACCATGATGCATTTTTGGATTAAAAATGATCAATTAAAGCTAAATGCATTGTGCAATTAGCCAATTAGGCAGAGTGATAATTCAATGTCTTTATTTTCTAAAATGGACAAATAAAGAGAATTAATCTTTTTTCCTATTTATGAATTATTTAGATAGGATATAAACTTTTATGGTAATATTGGCTTACAAATTATACTTACCTCATTTGCTGCTTCCATCTTTGGTAAGAAAGTCGGGTCAATTTCTGCTTTTTTTGGGGCGGCGAACGCTGAAAATAGATGATAGGGTTTATGCAGTTGGTGTAATGTAAAAGTTTAAAATTGTATAAATAGTGTTGAGGACTTGGGTGTCATTTCCAATTTTTTTTAATTCAAAAAATTTAAATTTTAAATTATAAGAGAGAAGAAAAAAAACAAAAATATGTTATTTTGTCTTGGTTCAGTAAATTGAGGAAAAAGTGTTATCTTTACTATTGCTAGATATAATCTCGTGTTTGTCTAATTGTGCCTGCTTCAAATTTATTGTGGCAAATTATTTTCTAGCCTTAAGGTAATAATATAATTAAAGATACCAAGGATATCAAGTTTAGTTTATAAAATCAAATCCATTTCAATTCTTTTACATTTTTGTGCCGCAAAAAAGTAGTTTAGGGAATTCGGTTATACCCTGGTATCATTCTGTACTGAAGTGTGTTTCCCTATACTTGTGGTATAGTTTCTAGCACAAGCAAGAGAATGGGAGTGCCAATTTTGTGACCGTCCAGTGCTTAGACTTCGTGTATCTAAATTCTTAATTTATTTAAGCTTTTCAACTAAACCAATTTTTTTTTATATATATTTATCGATAATTGTCTCTCTTACCAATACATTCGAAACAAAGAGCCTTACATGTTTTGAGGACTCTTTCCTCTTATCTTGATAGTAAATTTTGCTCACCTTTTGAAGTTTTTTTGTTAGAAAAAATGTAAGGCAAGTGATTAAAGTCTCTAAAGTTACAAATAATTATATATAATCTGAATATATTGTGTGCGTGAGAAGTTCTGTAAGTGCAAGAAAGATTACAATTAACTTTACATTTCAACCAATTTACTTTTAATTAAGAGGAGTTTATTACATCAGAAGACTACGGTTAATATTTTTTGTAAGATTTCATTTTTAGATGATAAACTGTATCTGATAGTTTTTTTTTCTTCTGAACCTTTTATTGTTAGGTAATCAAAAGTATTGCTATATAGGATTGTAGTATAGACTCTTGAGATATAATGTTTAGAGTAGGCATTGGAGTTACTTAATTTAAGTCTTAAGATTTCAAACATATTAAAATCAGGACTGAACTAAGGTTTTAATACCAGCAGTGTACTTAAAATGGACGGATAATAGATTTGATTGTAGTGTACATTCCATAAGTCTCTGGCTTACTAATAACAATCTTTATATGAGTTTGGTTAGAGTCGATCGACACTTTATAAGAATCATGCATTCACCTTATTGATATAGTTATTTCGATTTTTAGCCACCTCTCGAACTGTGAGACTGATTTTTCCGTCTTAATCTATGTTCCATCTGCCTTGATTATTCTAGAGATGATTGGAGATGGTCTAATGAAAAAAAAAACGAGTTGCATGTTGAAGTTTGAGCCCAGCTGCATTTTATCATACTTAAAGTAGCCACAATTGATATTCGAAAGTCTGACACGAATTTTGTTTTAAAGCACCCATAATATCAATACATGTAGTTTAAATTTTATTCTCTTAATCTTATGATCATTATGAAGTATATGCAAGTTCTCTGATCCTTAATTCCTTTCCGCTGTATCTTTCGAGATGAAGTTCCCTTATGACTTAAGTCTGTAGCTATTTCTGTTTGTGTGGAACAGTATTGTAGCATGATTCTGCATGTATCTGAGCTTGTTTGGTTAATGGGATGATCTATGTGAATAAATTACTTGAGGTCTGAATTACTGTGCAGTGGATGATCATGGTTCGGTGGATATCATCAGCAAAACTCTTTGTGCAAGGTAATTGATCATTTGATTGCAGCATATTATATATGACTGTTTGATTGTGTGAACTACTCGTATCTTCTGTTTGTATTCTTCCCGACAGTATAAAAACTAGTTTAAACTGAAGCTAAGTTTTCATAACTGCTGCATATTCTATGTTATTGTCAAGTTAGACAACTGCTGGCCAGTTGTATGCAATATAGAAGTGTAAAGTGTTTGATCTGTGTGTTTGTGACCATCTATGAAAAGTGGTACATGGTTGTCATCGTTTTCATAACTGCTGCATATTCTATGTTATTGTCAAGTTAGACAACTGCTGGCCAGTTGTATGCAATATAGAAGTGTAAAGTGTTTGATCTGTGTGTTTGTGACCATCTATGAAAAGTGGTACATGGCTGTCATCTATTTTCATGTTTGAGTTATTAGTTGTATGTTTAAAACAATAGAAACTTCAAAGGAGTAGTACTTACTTATTCAGGCTATTGATAAATATTTAACAAAGCTCCACTAGTATAACCGTCTACTAGGACCAGAAGATCTTAAAAGCTTAGTATGTTTGGAGTGCTTGGAAGTATGAATGTTTATTAAAACTACATTCCGTTTGTTGTTTCTCAGTTCAGTTATATGTGGAACTGAAATTAAATACATATATTTCATGCTTTAAACTTTTGCAACACATGTCAGTATGTTGGCATATGACTTCCATGTGATTTTTAATTTGTTTAGCAGTCGGATCATCCTACTCCTGCAAGACTCATTTTAGATATTGTAATTGTATCCGGGGGTTTTGTATCGATTCATGGAAAGTTCTTGTTGTCGTTATTTTAATAACCATTGGTAGTCAGTCAGAACGACCTTAGTTCCTTGTGTGTGGAAATGGATATGATAATGCTTGGTGATTGGTGCTGACCTCTAAAATGTGTGAGAATTATGATTAATTTTTGTAAAGATATTATCAATTGAAGATGTACAAGGAAAAAGACTATCACTTGGTTAGTGTTAGCCTGATAGGGGACGGACTAATGCAAAGCCGGTTAGGTAGCAACAGTTAACCAAAACTGTTAGCTTCGTTCTAATGACCAACAGACCATCCAAATTTTAGTATCATCAATAGTCAGAAGAGATTATGGCCGTCTAATTAAAGTAAATGAGAATGCTTGTAGAGATTAGGAGATGCTGATATCACCATTGATGAGATCTGATATCATTGCTTTTTCATAAGTACCCTGGTTGATTAAAATTTACTTTATCAAACTTTAATAGATTTTTAGATCCCTCCAATCTGCCCTGATGTTATACTTTTTGCTTTAAGGGTGAAAATTTTCATGTTCAAGTAAGAAATTACGCTACTTTCACAAAGTTGAAATATCCTTGCACAAAATCACTGCTTCAGTGTTTAGAAACAAATACTGAACAAAAATTTAATGTATTTACTTGAGAGAAGAAAGGAACCCATGCGGGTTCCTTTATGTGCATGAAGCTATAAGTACCTCATTAATTTAGCATTATAAATCTAAGATAAAGCAGCAAAATCTTCTTAAAAAGTGCTTTAAACATATAATCAGTCTTAGTAATTTCTCTCTAATGCTCAAGGTAGAGCAGCTCTCCGAGGTATCCCTTTACAAGATCTCTTGGTTCTCCTCTCTTGAGCTGAACATACTTGTACCTGCAAAATTTTAGAGCAATAGACCAATTTAAACATGTTATTGAGATAAGAAACTAGACGACATCCAAATTTGTGAGTGTCCTCTTACCTTGCAAATGATTGAGCAATAACGGTTCGCCATTGGATCATATAGTTTTCTCATGCATGTGTCGCACGAACTTTCTCCACTCGTTTGCGAGCCACGGTGAGGAAGTGGAGTGAGAGTAATAACCAACTTTTTGTTGCATTTATATGCCTGATATAAAAACAACATTTAAGATGCTTATTAAATTATTTAAAGCTTTAAAATGAGGATGTGTCTATAGCTTTGGATATTGGCGGATTTTGTTCTTTTGTATTGCATACAATAGAATGCAACATGTCAGTATCTTTATTTAATAGTAGAGACTTTTTTAATCTTCAATGGAGGATTTTTTTGTTGTTGATATTTTGGCCGTCACGTGATTGTAACTCTTAGTCCCTCTTACATTCAATGATTATTTTGGCAGTTGTAATTGGTTGTTTAGTAGGTCAACTGAAATGTGAGAAAAGTTATTTTTAAGTTTTTACCGGCATGTCGTCCAAAAGGTTATACTGCTAGTAAAGGGTACTTCTTAATGCTTTACATATGTTTCCTAAAACTTCTTCTGAAACTGTAAATGTTTTTTGCACATCGATGAGCATGCACCCCTTTTGTAATTTCTTAAGAATCTCCAAAATGATACAATGTAACTTTCAATGATTCCTGGTAAATACTCAGAAGTACCCATGAATCGTCTTTTTATTTTTGTCAGAGCAACAAAACTTTTGAAACACCACTTACCAAACACTTAACTTATAATTGATTTTACGTTAGAACTTTGAATATTAAATCTCTTTTTTCATAAAAAATTAGACTTAGAAATAATCTGTGGTGGTATTATTTGGGATTCTTTTTATGTAGATGATTTGGCAAGTAAAAACTGCAAACATGTACAGGATCAAGATTAGAATAAATGATATATATCCTTTATTACCATGCTCTAGTAAGTCCATAGAAGTCAAGATCCAGAAGAAGTAAATACCGGTATAAATTGGTGAATAAGTACGCGAATTTCGTCCAACCTTTATAATACATAGGGGGAAGTTCAAAATAGTAGCAGTACAGTTGTAGTGTGTGCCGGAATAAAGGAGTAAGTATTTGATAGACCGTAAACAAACTGCAGTAACTAGAGTGCCGAATCTATTAAAAGTTTAAAACCCATCTGGAATGCGGACCCCCAGTGGGGGAAGACCCTAAAATTAAATAAGATTAAAATAAAAATTATATTGGTTTGGGACAATATTTTCTACATTGAACCAGGTTCACTCAATAATTTGCCAGAATAGAGGGCTATTTACAGTTTTGTACACTAGAACTTGTAAATGTAGCAAGCAGTAAATCACCAACCTTTTATTTATGGTGTATGGGCATTCTCAACAGTCCGGTTGAAATGCTCTATATGTATGAGTTTGTGCAATATCTTCATGAAATTATACCCATCAGTGCATCTATAGTCTCAAAAATTCTGTAAAAGATCTAATTTTATTGGATATGGAAAAAATAAATCATGCTTATATTTTCTTTACGCGAGATACAAAAGAATAACTATGAATAACAATGCTTTAATGGCTGAACAGAATACTTTTTGATCTCTCTCCCTCTCTAGGACATGTTGCATTCAGCGGGAAGGCCGTTCGGAAATCTGTTGGTATCCTTACAATAGTTGTATATCATGTAATTGTCTTGTACCCACTTCAACCTCCCTTGGCTAGTCGAGTCGAGCTCTTCTGATAGCCATGAACCAGAAGACGAAGAGGGCGATGACCCACAAGAAGATGAACCAGAAGACCAAGTACAAGCTTCGGCTTTGAAATTTCTATAGGAAGCGGAAAAAGGTGCTTTTGACCAGTCAGTCTTTACTCGCCCACCTTGTGTTGCCCAGTCTTCGGCGTTCCATAAGCTTGAATATATCCTCATTGGTTGGTTCTTTGGGTATGCTACTCCCACAGATTCTGCGTTCTTGAAATCTCTTATAGGTGTTCCATCAACAGAAAATCTGCAAATTCGTAATGTTGAGGAAAAAATAGCCAGATTTGCATGCTATATATGATGACGACGACGTTCGGTTTTTCAATATTAAGTAGCTATTCTAGCTATCAGGCTCATGACCAGACTTATACTTTGAATATGAGTAAATACAACCTAGGGACAGCTTCTCAATTTGGAATCTGCTGCTTACATTCACAATCCTAGTATAGGTATAAGGTTATATTGTGTGGGTACTAGCATTGTTTAGAAATAAGTGATTTATTTTTAATCCTAACTCGAAACAAGTTACATACCCAGACTGGGAGTGGAGGATGACTTATGGTTCAATGATTTTAATGTAGGGCCTATTGCATAAGCTCACAGTCTGAATGTGAGCTTGATTTGCTAGTCTTGATAAACAGAGTTTTTCAGAAAAAGATAGCTTACATGATGCGCTGAGGGTTCCAAAGAATGGAATATGTGTGAAAATCAGTAGTTGGATCAAACCAAAGATAGAATTGCTGCTCTCTGTTTCCCTTGCCTTGGCTAAACACATTTGTATGGACAATGTAAGGATCGCCGCTCGAGTTTCCCAAGAACTCAAAGTCGATTTCGTCATGGGTCGATCCTTGCGAAGACAACTGCATAAATTCAAAAAATATATTGTCAGAATCAGCTCAATATATATCGGTCCCGTAACATGTGCAAATAAAGGAATGGATGGAAGTGACTTACATAATAAGCAGTAACAGTGCCAGCAGAGTTTCCTGGTACTAGTTTGAGTTGCATGTCGATTTTGCCAAATAGGTATTCGTTTTTGGATTGGAATCCGGAGCCGGAGGCTTTGTCTAGAGAGAGCGTGAGAAGTTCTCCATTGTCGACTATCTTAGCACGACCATCACCCCAAGTGATATCAACATCTTTATAAAAGTTAGCCGATACGTTTAGGAACAAACTGCTAGAGACCAAGAAGATCAAGATTGTGAGTGTAAGATTTAAAGAAGAATAAGCCATCTGCTTCTAGTTTTGTTGTTATGGGCTTATGAAAGGTTTATGTTTTGTGTATTAGTGATTTTGAAAATGAGCTATATATAGGAGGATGGAAATATACAACAATAATATTAAGAAGGTGTGTGTGAAAGTGAAGTCAAAGTGGTGGGTTTAACAAAGCTGTAAAATAGCTGTGTTTGGCTTGAACACTTGTATTTTAATATTCAGTACTACAGAGTTATACAAATTTAGGTGATTAAAATTCCAATTCTATTGACTATCACATACCAAGTAAAGTGATACAAAAGACCATCTTACGCGGTTTTGTGGTATATGATGAAAATGCTTAAAATCAATTATGGTTTGTTTCGCTTTCCAACTAGACTTGCACAGTCCCAGCTGGATTTATGTGACTTTTGCACTCTTGAAATGTTTGTTAGGTTTATTTTTACCATACCACAAAAGTTCTAGATGCCCATGTCTGCATAGAAGGCTAGAAAAACAAAATTCTCTGTATCACAATATCAGTTTGTTATATGAAATTGTTTTTTTTCTTGGGTACAAAGGATATGAAATTGAAATATAGCATTGGTGTATGGGTAATAATAATATTCCAAGCAGTAATATGAATTATATGTGTTCTGGAAATTGTCTGCTCGATTCTGTATGACCACATAATTATCACCAGGCTTTTTAAATCAATCACTTTTTATATCTAATTATACCTTGATTACTGAGCTCATGAAAAAGTCTCGCATGTCAATGATTCATTCTTCTCCCAGTTTGTCTTAAGTCTCGACCATCTTATTCACCCAATTATCACCCTGTAAACCTTGGAAAAACAAAATTACATCTACAATCAGGGAAATAATTAGCCAGTCGGAAAATGTTTCGTTAGAAAAAAAATTATTTTCGGACCAATTTTTTTGCATACATGTACGTGGTTCTTCCATCAATTTCTCCACAAAGGGAAAATAAAGGACACGTAAATTCGTAATACGCTAATGCCTGGATGTAGAAAGTTAGTAGTGTATGCACGATATCCCATTAACCACTATTTTTACATTTGTAACTTACTCATAACTTGGATCATACGAGTTAATAGTTATCCCAAGCTGAAGATATTACCATTTGGCTTAATCACATTCTCTAATTCTTGGCTAACCATCTACCTCTCCACCCTTGATGACTTTTGAGCTACATCCTTTAATTAACATCACTCTCCATTTTATTTTATTTTAATTTAATTTGATAATGACTAGGCACGGTCAAACAACACTTCCCATTCCTACCCCTCCCTCGATACGTGTAATCACTTGTGGGAAAAATATATACACAGTTACAGGGTGTTTATTTCTCGGTTTTAGCTTTTTCGTGCTTGTGATAATCGGTACAACTTTGTACCTAGATGGAATAATAACACTAAAAATCCAAGCTTTGTCTCTTTCAATTTCTCGTTTAAAAATCAATCAACAACAATTTGATCGACTGTTTTCGGCAAACTGGACCCTTTGTTTCTCCGTGAAAAACCCTGGTAAACAATAAGGATATCATACGAGACAATCGAGGTGGCGTTTTGCTACTGCCACGTCTTTCTCCTCCGCGCTTCTCTATCCTTTCCATCAGGACACGAAATACCATAGGCTCATGAACGCTAGCATGGTAGCATGGATGCCTATGGGGTTCATGTTGATAGAGCCATGACTCGTGATATTGTCTTGGGTTGGAAAATGGGAGCGGTTAATTTCACAATTACTATGGACGGAGAGTTGAGGATTGATGATCGTCATGAAGGAAGGAGGCAAAATTTAACCGTTCGTTGTGAGCATGATCTGACTGTGGGGATTTTGTCGAACATCGCAAAGGAAGGATCACTATAATTGGAGGGCCAGAAAAGTGTAGTGTTAGTGTAAAATGAGATAGCTATCTTATTGTGATCTAAATCAGTACGATTTACAGATTATTTGGATCATTTGTTTTGGTTTCTCATATTGTATTTTTTCAATAGCCAAGTAAGTTGACCGATAGAAATAACTTTTTGTTTGTTAAAATTTTGCTATAACTATTTTGTTTAAATGAACTTTGATCGGTTCAAAAACAAAAATAGCTTGGTAAAGTGTTGTTCAATTTTTCATGATATATATGCAGTGTCTAGTTTTAGTTTTCATTAACTTGTACAGTTTAATAAGTGACCGGATCAAGATTAATTTAAGTTTCTAAGTTTACTCCCAACCTGAACAAACTAGTATATTCATGTTGAATTTAATATATCATAAGAATTGTCGTGGTCAATCTTGTTTTGTCACCAGAATAAATCAGGATTCTTTAACGAAAGACATAATAGAAAGTTTTCCGTTTGAATTTAGAATGGTTTAATTAATACTTGAGCAATACATGACTACTTTCATGGTCCATCTGAAATTCTTCATGGTTTTCAAGCAGGCAATGCTATATCGGTTTCAAAATATTCAAGGAGACGTTCATTATTGATTGTCAAGCGAGAGGAGGGAGAGACGATGGGAGAGAAGGAAAGGTTGATGCGTTCAACGAGAAAGCCATAAATTATATACGAGGGCCGACAATTTTACTGCTTAACTAAATTATAGTCAATACATAAAGAATATATATATATATATATATATATATATATATATATATATATATATATATATATTTGAAATCATTGCACATACCTCATTTTATAATAAGCATAACAAAAAAAATATGGGTGGACATAAATTTATATTCAAATTTTCTCAACTCGTTTTTAGTTTTTCTAATTTTGTCTAATTCCCTGCAAACATGAGCGAATCTATAGCCACCTGGACTATGCATGTACTACCTTGAATAGTAGTGCATAACCCCGATAGTTATCATTCAGTTTCGTTCACGTGTGTATGATATTTAAATTTATGTTCACCAAAATTATTTGTTGTGATGACTATTATAAAAAAAAAGCATGCGTAAAGTTAGGCGAAATAAAAGTTTTAAAAATTTGGTCATATAAGTTAAACACTAAATTGTTTATTTAATTTTATGAACAAATCGTTAGGTCCATTTTTTTCCTAAATGGCAAAGTTACAAATTCCTCCTTGATTGATATCATTAATTTTAAAACGTCATACGTTACCACACTTCTAATCTACTATAATATTTCCATATTAACATATTTTTTGGAATTCCGATTTACCCGCCGTTCATTATTATCGTATATAAACTTGTGGATCAAGTTTAAATTTAAAATAAATAGTGATACAATATAACATTTTATGTAAAATACTCATAATAAACAATTAGGTGCTTGATAAGTGCCGCTCAATATTATATTATTTCAATGTAAACATTACTCTCTCTCTCTCTATATATATATAGAGAGAGTAAAATATACATACATATCTTTCATGTTCCCAAATCAAAAATTGAATAAATAAACCCTAAAAACCTAATTTAACATTCCTTATTATTATTATTCTCAGCTCAAACTAATTAATGAAACTGAGCCAACCAGGTTGGTAACTCACTCTCTATGCATCACTCAATTTATTTTACTTATTTTTTATAATAGTATAAGAAAGTTGTCAATTCTTAGACTATTAAGTAAAATAACTATAATATAATCTTAATAATGTGACAACTTTTTTTTCAAAAAATGATCTATTAAAAGCTAGTGGAACTGATTCATTAAGATCTATGCATATAGATATACAAAAGCAGACATTTTTATCAAGAAATTAAAATATTCTAAGTGTTGGGCGTTTAATGAAACTGATTCAGTTGGGGAATTTTTATTTATTCTTATTATTCATAAAGTTGGAAGCTTTAATGAGACTGGTAAGAAGGAACCAGAACTTTAAACTGGAGGGGTTAATATTTTATAAGATTTTTTTTTATACTCTATATGAGTGCTTTTAATATTAGGGTCTGAAACGCTAATTTTTGAAGATTTTAATCAAAATGCGTGGATTTTTGTTTACTTTTTTATCGTTTTTTGATCAAAATGGGAGCGCCCCTACTGTCTCCGCCCATTCTTGATAATATTGAAAGCTTAATAAGACTGGTTCAAATTTGGAAAATTTTAGTTTATTATTCTTCATAAAGTTGGAAGCTTTAATAAAGACTGGTTTAACTAAATTTGGGATTCTTAATTCTTATGATACTGGGTCTGATGGGTGTTTTCCCTTAGTTCTAGATTCCACTTTTTTTCGTTTTATCAAATCAGTGTTGTTCTAGTATGATTCCGAGGTTTTAATTGATTCATAAGGTCTTAACAATAGGATGCCTATTAATTACTAATAATAAATGAAAGAAAGGTACATATGGCGTTATTTACAAGTACAACAAAACGATGTGATTTATGACCCTTTTGTATTGGTGTCTCACAATCTGTTTCATAATCGTAGGAATTCATATGCCTCTGAAGATGAGGGAATCGAAATTATGCAGGTGGCAAGTTAAAAAAAATAAGGATCTTTGTGGTTTCATCTGCCGAGTTCTTTGTGAAAGGTAAGTCTTATCGACAAGCTACATGGTTTTAAATTTTTACGAGTCATAAATATAGCATCTGTTATATTATATCCTCTAGTTTGCATCAAAAGACACTCATCCACACAAAAAGATTCTCATCCTCTCTATTACATCTGGAACATGCGTAGATTATGAAGAATCTTGTCTTGATTACCATTCTGTTGCGTACATTAATATTCTATTTACTAGTCATTAAAAAAAAATTGTGGTTCTAGAAAGTGTTGGTACTGACAATATAAGGTGATTACGGTCACTGTGGTATGTGCAAGCATGAATACAAACTATTGGTAGCATGCTAGTTGTAGATACGATATTTGTTGATGGTAGGATGCAGTTATGTACAATTTATAAGTGGTACCATATTTGTTTGTCGTGTTTCGCATTCATTCAAGTAGTCCGGATATTTCATAAGATGGGGTAGACGCTAGATGGAGACCAGGTTTTTGACTGCCTAGACCCTGTCTATGTCCGTTTTTACTGACCTTGATTTGACCATGCCTAGGAACTTTTAGATCACTGGCACTTGTATGGGCAACTCAGTAATTACTATACACCCTCGGAAGGGGATTTTAGAGTTGTCCATTTTCATAAATAGACTCGGCTTTAAATGTCCTTGAAAACCGGACAAATTCTATTGAAGCCTATACACATCTCACTAAAAAGACCTGTAGGAAAATTTTCAACATTTAAAAAAAATAAAAAAATAGTCATAATGGTATATAATATAAAAGCAATATAAGACAGTATACTTCAAACTCTTGCAATCCCTATTGCTTCTGGTTCAACCCAAGAAAACTGAACAACTGGCTATTAAAGAGCAGAGGTAAACCCGGAAACAGTGTTTGGTTTCCTTGATCTGTTACCATGTTAAATCCCATACTCTTTCCACGGAAAGAACTTATTATGTTCTAACATGGGAGAAAAACCAATTTAAACTACAGTCTAGGTCAAATATCCATACAATATAAAATTATAACAACATTTTTTATAATACTCAATGTCATACTTGGCATTTGGGGAAGAAAAAAGTCAATGTCAAAGACATAATAAAAAAAATCAGGAAATTGTACTTGAAGCTGTAAAAAAAGCTCTCTCTTATTTTAAAATAAAGGAGCTCTCTTAGGTATCCCTTTCCTGGACCTCTTCCGCTTGGTTTGACGTGAAAGTGCTTTCACCTGTAAAGTATGATTGCAATAAAATGTGTATTTAGTAAGATTTTGATAAATTAAAACCCGAGTAAAATATGCAGGGTTAACTCCTTCGTACCTTGCAAGCCAGTGAGCAATAACGGTTATTGATGGGATCCATTAGTCGTCTGGAACATGTATCACATCCCCCTTCTCCCTCTTTTTGTGACTCGCGGCCAGGAATTGGGTTTATAACAAAAACAGGCTCCTTGTTACATGTATAGGCCTAGGAATAAAGAGCAATTAAGCATAGTTAACCATGTGTTTTTACTAAATTTCATAGTGATATGGCTGTTGTATCGTAATTAATTTTTGGCATTAAAAAAACAGATTACCCTTTATGTGCCTGAATAGAAAGGTGATTACATCCGTGCTTCCCAAATTCTATTTGAAGAAATACATTTGCTGAATAATTGTTAATTTTTTGCATGACTAAGAGTAAAAATCTTCACCCAGTAAATGCATCTTCACTCAGTAAATGCATCTTTTGAAATCTTTACTTTTCAATCGGAGCATTTAAAGGGAAAATTTTACGAATGTAATGATATTGCATTTTGAGCGGGAACAGTTGTTGGAGAAGCAGTTTGGGGTGCTAAAGACAAATGGCTTAGTTGATAGATGTACTTTGAAATAATGTTTTAGGTTTATTTGAACTAATTAACTGAATAGCAGTTAATACTGTAATATCATTAGTAGGCTATACATATGTTGATAATAAGGAAAAGTGGGGTAGAGAACAAATCTGTGTAAACCACTTTTAGTATCCAGTTTATATCAATCTTTGAATGTATTAAATTTCAAATATCTAATACATTACAAATTGGTACCAGAGCATCGATCCTATGGATGAAAAAACAATTTCATCATGGAATCTACGACTAGAAAAATTCCAAGAAATAATTCAGGAAATGCGTGGGGGGAGAAAAAGTTTTATGGTGATACAAACTTATTGAAAGGCAGCAACGAGACTGGTCATTTGCAATGCAGCAGTTATTGAAAAAAGAAGGAGAATATGTACAATACAGTCCAAATGCAGCCTTCCATTTAAACTCTAGCCCTTGTTCCAAAAAACTGCATTCCGATGATGGAAAGATAAGAAATCTATTATCTGATCTAGGAAAGTTAGAATGCAGTCCGGAAGTGGAGTTAAAAATGGATGTTCATCATGCCAAAGCTGAGTTAGTGTTTTCTAAAAATGTTGATGGAAAAGATCTAGCCTTTACGATTCCCTATCAGAATTATGTCATGAGAAAAGGTGGACAGTTTGAAAAGCCGTTTGAAGTTACTCGAGATAATCCAAAAATCACCAAAATTTTGGAGAATATTTGGTGTTTTGATCCTGAAATAAATTCTAGACAATGTAATTTGACACAATGATTTGCACGTGCCAGATTTAATATATATCCGACGAATGAGGAAGCATGAAAAAGAGAAACGTGCAACATAAACCACAAAGTTTGGGAATAATGAACACAAGTCTGCAATATATGTATTACTGGGTGTACTAGAATTGCTATTGACATAACAACAAAGAAGACAATTATTTTCACCTAAACACTCATCAAATCGTTACGACCTTGAGGGCAAGGTCATTGTTTAGCGCTGGGGATTGTAATGATACTGGATTTTGAGCAGGAACAGTTATTGGAGAAGCAGTTTGGGGTGCTAGAGACGAATGGCTTAGATGATAGATGTAATTTGAATTAATGGTTTAGGTTTGTTTGAACTAATTAAATGGATAGCAGGTAATACTGTAATATCATTAGTAGACTATATATATGTTGCTAATAAGGAAAAGTGGGGTAGAGAAAAAACCTGTGTCAACGAATTACACATTATAAAATTGTGTACTGTTAAACGATTTTTTTACTACGATTTGTATGAAATGGACATATTTTATGCATGTTTTTAAGAGCCAATCGTTTTACTGGATCGATACCTGTATCTCGAGCAGCCAATGGTAAAGCCAATCGGTGCATATTAGATATAGTTTGGGGGTATTAATTAAGGGTTCAAGTTGGAAAAGGTTACCTGTATTTTGGAGCAATCCATGTGCTGTTCCATTTCAGTTTTGAGAACAGCATCCACACGAGAGTATCTATAAATTTTCAGTACGTTGTGCTCTGTATGAGAATTTTCGTCGATACAATTGAGGCAAGCTGGTGACTGACAGTCAATGCAATACCTCCTAAGCTCATTTTTTGGGGAAGCTTCATGTGGAGAACAAAAACCAAAAAATGTTGTTCCTATAAATGCTTGGAGCCATATCGGCTCCCAATTCTGCTGTTGGCCATGTGTCTGTAATTAAGAATTGTTGTTAGCAACCAAAAGCAAATGATACGCGAGTAGCCCAAATTAATTAGGGTAAAAACCTTTACAAATATATATCGTAGTAGATTTTGTAAAGAAAACTTGCCAAATAAGCTCATGAGAGTTGCCAAATAAGTGTAGAAAGTGTCAACAACTTTAGTGGTTCGTAGGCGTGTGTTGGAGAGAGAAAAGATTCTAAACTTGTATTTAATTAGGATGAGTGTGGGGCACACGTAAAGTGAGCTTGTGAATATGAATATTAGAAGAAAACTACTTTGCATGTGTAAGGGTGAGGGTGGGAGAGAGTGGCAGTGGAGCTAAGTTTCGCTTATTGATAATAGGTTCAGTGTACAAAAGTAAGCCTGTAATAGTAAGGAGGCTGATATGTCATGTGTAATAATAAGTTCGATGATCCGTCATGCTGTGATTACATAGGATAACTATTAAGAAGTCCCAGTGAGAAGCGAAGTAGATTATTTTTTTTTTTGAAAGGAAGCGAAGTAGAATAAGGCAGGAAATTAGTTTACCAACGTAAAAGGTACTTTTTGATGCTACCTATTACATTAACACAGCATCTTAAGAATCCAAAACCAAGATTTAGAGCTACTGTATACTAATGGTTACCTATTTTGTCTTGTGATCACTCAAAAGTCTCTAAGAAACCTATTTAAATTTACTTTTTATTCAGTGTTTTTTTGGTGCAAGTGTACAACCCTTTAGGGTTTAGCATGTGTTTCTTTTCTATTTATAGTTAAGAAAAAAAGTATTGGTTTTTAAAGGGTATCTACTTCCACCTCAGATTAGGTTCGGTTTACCCCATATACTTGTAAATAATAACTATTGAAGATTAAGCTTCTGAAGTTATATCTTCAAGGCATTACACTTATTCTTTAATTTTCTCTTGATATGACCAAAAGCATGAGTAATCCTTAATTTGAACAATGGATTACTTCTTCAGGTTAAGATGTTTATGTAGGATAACAAGAAGCATTCAATTGAAACATGAAAAGATAGTATTTTGTTGTTTAAGTCACCAATCACCATCACAATCTATTATCTGTTACATTTGTTCCTATCTTTCATATTTACGATAGAAACTATTTGGTATAAGCCTGCAAAATGTTTTGATATTATTCTATATCATGCATTTGATTGTCACATTGATTCAATCATCTACTAATATCATAGTCACCTGCAAACCCTTTGTAGCTTAGCTGATATTACATTGCTCACGACTACTTTCATGAAAGATGCTATCATAGCTAACACCGACAATTCAATGTATAATAACAGAGCATGAGTGTGGATTCATCATTCGATAACTAATTCTTGCAGTTATATGTTGCCTTACTTGAAGAACACGTAAATTCCCCAAACTAAAGACACCTCAACAAGAGATCTCTTCTAAGGGTTGAAATCTATAAAAAGCTTTGGAATTAGATCCATAATCTTAATAGTTCTCAGGCCATATGAACATAATTTTTCATACCTTCCCAAAAACAGTGATTTTTTATTACAATTTGAGAAAGTTCTTAGGCTGAAATGAAGATGGCTATAGTAGATCTGTAGTTTGTAATGATTCTTCACATGCACAAACACATCTTTGTAACCATGATCCATTTTTGGATTAAAAATGATCAATTAAAGCTAAATGCATTGTGCAATTAGCCAATTAGGCAGAGTGATAATTCAATGTCTTTATTTTCTAAAATGGACAAATAAAGAGAATTAATCTTTTTTACTATTTATGAATTATTTAGATAGGATATAAACTTTTATGGTAATATTGACTTACAAATTATACTTACCTCATTTGCTGCTTCCATATTTGGTAAGAAAGTCTGGTCAATTTCTGCTTTTTTGGGGGCGGCGAACGCTGGAAATAGAAAATAGGGTTTCTGCAGGTTGGGTAATGTAAAAGTTTAAAATTGTATAAATAGTGTTGAGGACTTGGGTGTCATTTCCACTTTTTTTTAATTCAAAAAATTTTAAATTTAAATTATAAGAGAGGAAAAAAAAAATATGTTATTTTGTCTTGGTTCAGTAAATTGAGGAAAAAGTGTTATCTTTACTATTGCTAGATATAATCTCGTGTTTGTCTAATTGTGCCTGCTTCAAATTTATTGTGGCAAATTATTTTCTAGCCTTGAGGTAATAATATATTTAAAGATACCAAGGATATCAAGTTTAGTTTATAAAATCAAATCCATTTCAATTCTTTTACATTTTTGTGCCGCAAAAAAGTAGTTTAGGGAATTCGGTTATATCCTGATATCATTCTGTTCTGAAGTGTGTTTCCCTGTACTTGTGGTATAGTTTCTAGCACAAGCAAGAGAATAGGAGTGCCAATTTTGTGACCGTCCAGTGCTTAGACTTAGTGTATCTAAATTCTTAATTTATTTAAGCTTTTCAACTAAACCAATTTTTTTATATATATTTATCGATAATTGTTTCTCTTACCAATACATTCGAAACAAAGAGCCTTACATGTTTTGAGGACTCTTTCCTCTTATCTTGATAGTAAATTTTGTTCACCTTTTGTAGTTTTTTTGTTAGAAAAAATGAAAGGTAAGTGATTAAAGTCTCTAAAGTTACAAATAATTATATATAATCTGAATATATTGTGTGCGTGAGAAGTTCTGTAAGTGCAAGAAAGATTACAATTAACTTTACATTTCAACCAATTTACTTTTAATTAAGAGGAGTTTATTACATCAGAAGACTATGGTTAATATTTTTTGTAAGATTTCATTTTTAGATGATAAACTGTATCTGATAATTTAAGTTTTCTTCTGAACCTTTTATTGTTAGGTAATTAAAAGTATTGCTATATAGGATTATCGTATAGACTCTTGAGATATAATGTTTAGAGTAGGCATTGGAGTTGCTTAATTTAAGTCTTAAGATTTCAAACATATTAAAATCAGGACTGAACTAAGGTTTTAATACCAGCAGTGTACTTAAAATGGACGGATAATAGATTTGATTGTAGTGTACATTACATAAGTCTCTGGCTTACTAATAACAATCTTTATCTGAGTTTGGTTAGAGTCGATCGACACTTTATAAGAATCATGTATTCACCTTATTGATATAGTTATTTGGGTTTTTAGCAACCTCTCAAACTGTGAGACTGTGATTTTTCCGTCTTAATCATTGGGTTATGATTGTATTATTTATTTCATAGATATAACATTAACTAATGTGGGACAATGCCTGGAAAATCATACATGTAAAATCTAATTTCCATCTGCCTTGCTTATTCTAGAGATGATTGGAGATGGTCTAATGAAAAACAAAACGAGTTGCATGTTGAAGTTTGAGCCCAGCTGCATTTTATCATACTTAAAGTAGCCACAATTGACATTCGAAAGTCTGACCCGATTTTGGTTTTAAAGCACCCATAATATCAATACATGTAGTTTAATTTTTATTCTCTTAATCTTATAATCGTTATGAAGTATATGCAAGTTCTCTGATCCTTAATTCCTTTCCGCTGTATCTTTCGAGATGAAGTTCCCTTATGACTTAAGTCTGTAGCTATTTCTGTTTGTGTGGAACAGTATTGTTGCATGATTCTGCGAGTATCTGAGCTTGTTTGATTAATGGGATGATCTATGTGAAGAAATTACTTGAGGTCTGAATTACTGTGCAGTAGATGATCATGGTTCGGTGGATATTATCAGCAAAACTCTTTGTGCAAGGTAATTGATCTTTTGATTGCAGCATATTATATATGACTGTTTGATTGTGTGAACTACTCGTATCTTCTGTTTGTATTCTTCCTGACAGTATAAAAACTAGTTTAAACTGAAGCTAAGTTTTCATAACTGCTGCATATTCTATGTTCTTGTCAAGTTAGACAACTGCTGGCCAATTGTATGCAATATAGAAGTGTAAAGTGTTTGATATGTGTGTTTGTGACCATCTATGAAAAGTGGTACTGGTTGTCATCTATTTTCATGTTTGAGTTATTAGTTGTATGTTTAAAACAATAGAAACTTCAAAGGAGTTGTACTTACTTATTCAGGCTATTAATAAATATTTAACAAAGCTCCACTAGTATAACCGTCTACTAGGACCAGAAGATCTTAAAAGCTTAGTATGTTTGAAGTGCTTGGAAGTGTGAATGTTTATTAAAACTACCTTCCGTTTGTTGTTTCTCAGTTCAGTTATATGTGGAAATGAAATTAAGTACATATATTTCATGCTTTAAACTTTTGCAACACATGTCAGTATGTTGGCATATGATGTCCATGTGATTTTTAATTTGTTTAGCAGTCGGATCATCCTACTCCTTCAAGACTCATTTTAGATATTGAAATGGTATCCGGGGGTTTTGTGTCGATTCATGGAAAGTTCTTGTTGTCGTTATTTTAATAACCATTGGTAGTCAGTCAGAACGACCTTAGTTCCCTGTGTGTGCATGCATTTCCCCTACTTTTATTGTATGAGTGGAAATGGATATGATAATGCTTGGTGATTGGTGCTGACCTCTAAAATGTGTGAGAATTATGATTAATTTTTGTAATGATATTATCAATTGAAGATGTACAAGGAAAAAGACTATCACTAGGTTAGTGGTAGCCTGATAGAGGACGAAGTAATGCAAAGCCGGTTATGTAGCAACAGTTAACCAAAACTGTTAGCTTCGTTCTAATGACCAACAGACCATCCAAATTTTAGTATCATCAATAGTCAGAAGAGATTATGGCTGCCTAATTAAAGTAAATTAGAATGCTTATAGAGATTAGGAGATGCTGATATCACCATTGATGAGATCTGATATCATTGCCTTTTCATAAGTACCCTGGTTTATTAAAACTTACTTTGTCAACCTTGAATATATTTTTAGATCCCTCCAATCTGCCCTGATGTTATATTTTTTGCTTTAAGGGTGGAAATTTTCATGTTCAAGTAAGAAATTACGCTACTTTCACAAAGTTGAAATATCCTTGCACAAAATCACTTCTTCAGTGTTTAGAAACAAATACTGAACAAAAATTTAATGTATTTACTTGAAAGAAGAAAGGAACCCATGCGGTTTCCTTTCTGTGCATGAAGGTATAAGTACCTCATTAATTTAGCATTATAAACCTAAGAAAAAGCAGCAAAATCTCCTTAAAAAGGGCTTTAAACATATAATCCGTCTTAATAATTTCTCTCTAATGCTCATGGTAGGGCAGCTCTCCGAGGTATCCCTTTCCGAGATCTCTTGGTTTTCCTCTCTTGAGCCGAACATGCTTGTACCTGCAAAATTTTAGAGCAATAGACCAATTTAAACATGTTATTGAGATAAGAAACTAGACGACATTCAAATTTGTGAGTGTCCTCTTACCTTGCAAATGATTGAGCAATAACGGTTCGCCATTGGATCATATAGTTTTCTCATGCATGTGTTGCACGAACCTTCTCCTCTCGTTTGCGAGCCACGGTGAGGAAGTGGAGTGAGAGTAATAACCAACTTTTTGTTGCATTTATATGCCTGATATAAAAACAACATTTAAGATGCTTATTAAATTATTTAAAGCTTTAAAATGAGGATGTGTCTATAGCTTTGGATATTGGCGGATTTTGTTCTTTTGTATTGCATACAATAGAATGCAACATGTCAGTATCTTTATTTAATAGTAGAGAATTTTTTAATCTTCAATGGGGGATTTTTTGGTTGTTGATATTTTGGCCGTTGCGTGATTGTAACTCTTAGTCCCTCTTACATTCAATGATTATTTTGGCAGTTGTAATTGGCTGTTTGGTTGGTCAACTGAAATGTGAGAAAAGTTATTTTTAAGTTTTTACCAGCATGTCATCCAAAAGGTTATACTGCTAGTGAAAGGGTACTCCTTAATGCTTTACATATGTTTCCTAGAACTTCTTCTGAAACTGTAAATGTTTTTTGCACATCGATGAGCATGCACCCCTTTTGTAATTTCTTGAATCTCCGAAATGATACGATGTAACTTTCAATGATTCCTGGTATACTCAGAAGTACCCATGAATCGTCATTTTATTTTTGTCAGAGCAACAAAACTTTTGAAACACCGCTTACCAAACACTTAACTTATAATTGCTTTTACGTTTGAACTTTGAATATTAAATCTGTTTTTTCATAAAAAATTAGACTTAGAAATAATCTGTGGTAGTATTATTTGGGATTCTTTTTATGTAGATGATTTGGCAAGTAAAAACTGCAGACATGTACAGGGTCAAGATTAGAATAAATGATATATATCCTTTATTACTATGCTCTAGTAAGTCCATAGAAGACAAGATCCAGAAGTAGTAAATACCGGTATAAATTGGTGAATAAGTACGCCAATTTCGTCCAACCTTTATAATACATAGGGGGAAGTTCAAAATAGTAGCAGTACAGTTGTAGTGTGTGCCGGAATAAAGGAGTAAATATTTGATAGACCGTAGACAAACTGCAGTAACTAGAGTGCCGAATCTATTAAAAGTTTAAAACCCATCTAGAATGCGGACCCCCAGTGGGGGAACCCTAAAATTAAATAAGATTAAAATAAAAATTATATTGGTTTGGGACAATATTTTCTACAGTAAACCAGGTTTACTCAATAATTTGCCAGAATAAAGGGCTATTTACAGTTTTGTACAATAGAACTTGTAAATGTAGCAAGCAGTAAATCACCAAGCTTTCAGGTCTCATGATTTATTACGCCTAGTTTACCAAATAGGAAAAGAAAATTTTAGGTTAAGTTACTAATTAAGTAAAGAACCCCAAATAAATATACGCCTCCTAACACTTTTTATTTTATGTCATCTCCCATTCTTTATTGTCTATGTAATGTAGCAAAGCGAAAAGTATTGTAATGTTTGGGTACTAATAGCTATTCCCCATAGATTAGTGTACATAACCAAAATGAGATAATACGTTAGGGTACAAAAGTTTAATTAATTCTGAACTAAATGATGATTTTAGATGTATCTGTTATTCATGAAGCAACGGAATGATGCTATTTGCTAAATATATTGCTTCAGGGACTATTATTGAGACAAAAGTACCTGGATATTAGAGCAATTGATATGTTTTTCCATATCCTGTAAGACGACAGCATCCCTGTATGCATGTCTATAGACTTTTAAAAAATCATGATCTGAATGTGAACCTTCATCTATGCAATGGTGACAAATACAGTAGAAACTCTATAAAATAATACACTTAGGACCATCAAAAATTATTAATTAAAAGAGTTATTAATTAATCGATAAATTAATAATTATTAATTTATATATTAATTAATATTTTATTAATTTATAGTAAAATACTTAGTTTACAAACACCTTTCAAGCTTCCACTTAAAGCGGCAATCACATTGAACAATTTCTTGTTGAGCTATGAGAAAACAACACCAGAAGTTCTTACCATGCTAAGGAAAATTAGAGACGAGATTCAATGGGAAATTGATTTCAATAAAAAACAAAAGACAATTGAGTCATTTTTCAAGAAAAAATCGTAAATCATTCATGTAATATGCTATATATAAGGAATTATTAATTTATATTTTATATGGGGTCTAAAGAAATTATCAAAAATGTATTATCTTATAATTTTAGCGAATTATTAATTTAGCACCCTATCCCCGAGTCGGGACCGGCCAAAAATATTATCTTAGAGAGTTTATTAAATAATCGAGTATTAATTTATCGAGTTTCTACTGTAGTTGTGTTGCAGTTGATGCAATAATTCCTCAGCTCATTCTTTGAAGATTCATGTATTGCACAATGGTTGAAAAAAGTGCTTTGCAAAAAAAATTCCAGCCACTCTGGCTGTACTATGTGTCGTTGTTCTCTCTCATTCTACACATTTAAATAATTGTTAGCAATTGGATGATTGTTGATTCATGTGATATGCTTGAATCTAGAGAGAAAATGTCGAATGGCTTCGGGTTATGTTTCAGAACTTAGTTGCAGGAGCTTCCGAACTGCCGACGCTTCGGCCTCGGAAGCTCGCGGAAACTTCCACATCCACATATAACCCAACCCCAACAATCGGCTCTATGCTAACCTGAAAGGGTACTACATTTTTCTTTTCTATTTTTCAAGTATTGGGAGAATTATTATCATTTAATAGTAGTATTTTATTACATTAACCTATAGAAATAAAAATAAAAATTCCCCTAGACGCTTCCGACCTCGCTTCCTCATTTCTACACCATTCGCTTCCTCTCTCCCGCTCCCACTTTATGCAACTATGTTTCAGAAGAACAAAAAAATCTGTCTATCTCATTGGGTCTTTAGGTTTTATCTTAAAAGTACAAAAGTATCCTTTTTTTGGTGGATGTGAAAAAGTATACTAAATAAAATGTGTTCGGTAGTAGTTTAATTATAAGGAAAAAGTACACTTTTTCTCTAAACGGATCAAGTTTCATACTGATGAAAAGTATTATTTTTTTAAAGTATACTTATCTGTGTTCAACCAAACACTATTTTTTTTTCTTACACACATTTAAGTTTAAAGAAAGGGAAAGCGTGTACCAACCAAACAAGCCCAGTAATAAGCATAGATTGGTTATTAAATTGGGAATTTTGAAAGAAACATGCTGTGAGTTGGCTGTGGAACAATATTCGGAATATTTTTCTGTAAGATGATTGAATTAGGAGACTCCAGATAAGATTCTAGACTTCTAGTGGGGGGTTTTCCCATCATTCTTAAATGAGTTTGGTAACATAGAAATAATGTTTCTGAAAACATTACTGGATTTAATTCTGATGATATTCTTAAACGATGGATGGAGAAACAAATAATTTGGAAATCATAAAGGACTCACATGAAAATTTTGATTTTATGTACTTATAACAGATGTTTAGGGAAAGAAAATAACTTTTTGTCCTAAAGATGATATTGATAATGTAACTTGGAGAAATACCAGTAGTAAGTTATACTTCAAACTTGATGCTACAATCACTGCATATATGTTTAAATGGGTGTGTTCTATTTGCCTTGTTTAGCGCATAGTTGCAGGAAGCTCCTATCTTGTTGACACTTTACCCTGCAGAAGCTCGCGGAAACTTCCACATCACATGTAAAACAGGAAAGAGATACATGGTAATCACGAAAAGTAGAAAGATAGGGAATGACAAATTGTCTCGCCTTATTAACACCCACTTTGTATTTGCTTATAGCCTTATACCAACCACATCATATTTAACCCATAAAAAAATATTATGTTTGTTTTCTATTTTTTAAGTAGAGGGGGAATTATTACCGTTTTATACTATTTTATTATATCAAAATTATTTGAAAAAAAAATCCCTTCTAGGCGCTTCGGACAACGCTTCCTCACTTCTACTACCATCCACTTCCTCGCTCCCGTTCCGGCTCCCGCTTCGTGCAACTATGGCTTTACGAATAAAGGTCTCACCTCATTAATTCATATTCGGGCAAACATTATCATCATGGGCAATTATTTGGCACTTTCTCCTATACTGTTGTAAACCTCTAGTGTCATAATCTCTTTATAATGATAAGTGGAAGATTTTTTTCATTGAATCTTATGTCTTAACCTTTTTGAAATGAAACAGGAACTTAATATACCTGAATAGCTGTACAAGGTTGCATTTGCCTTTAGTGAAAAGAGTCTTCTGTTACTTCATAGATGAGGATAGAAGTGAAGAAATGAAGGCGACAAGATCAAGTGATGTTGGTGATTTAGTTTGATAGTTTTTTTGCAAATTCCTCTTAATTCTTAAATCAGATAATGAAAAGGTAATTTGTTCTTTCATTAATGCTTTTGGCCATTTTCTATATATATACACATATATGCATGCACATTTACTCTTTCTAAACCATAAGTTTTATGGAAATTATTGCAAGTGGGCAATTGTTTCACTTTAATAGTATAAATTTAAAGGAAAATAATCAAATATTGAGTAATTGTGATTAAATTTGTAGAGGTAGTGCAATTTTGTAAATGTGTACTCCTAATATTCATCAGAAAAAAGCTGTGGTAGGTGGCCTGGTGAATGAATAGTTATTTACCTAATGTAATTTCACTAAGGCAAGTAATATTGCTTGCCACAATTGCGGAAAACTGGATTTATTACATTCCTATATGTGGAACTCTTATCTTAGTACTTGGAAAGTGTTTCAAGTTCTCATTTTAATATTTCGCCCAAAGGGCTTCAATGAGTTTTGTTGCATACTAAGGATAAATGGTCCAGTTTATGTCGTTATCCATTTTTTTTCTTGTTTTTTTTGCTTTTCTTACATTATTTTGATTAGGCTCTAATACATGAATCACTGTACATCTCTCGAGTGTTTTTCTCATGCCCTTCGACTCGTCTTTTTTAACTTTAAAATCTCAGGTTTCATACATGTAGAAAAGATTGTATTTTGGCATAGTTCTTTTAAAACCTTTGGTATGCAATTCCAAAGTAGTGGTATAAATTGAAATCCAATGATGTAAAACCCAACAAGGTGATAGTTGGTTGCATCAACCCAGTTTCTAATGTGTGAGTGGTTGTTTCATGTTTGAATGCAGATGCTGTTTACCCTCGATTTTTTCCCCAATATTTGTTGAGTTGATTGCGAGTTCATTTTTTTTTATTGTTTCAGCGGAGATTTTCTGAAGCTGTTTACCCTCTATTTACATTTTCTTAATATTTTACTACCCTAATGTTTTCATTATTAGTATCACGTTCTCCTTCCATAAATGATACACTATATTAAGCCTTGTATGTCTCTCTTCAATTGATTGTGGAAAATTAGTCATTCCTTGTGGTCTTATGTTAAGGGTGTCGCTACTTGTCAACAGTGGCGGAGCCAGAACTTCGACTCAGGGGGGTCACAATCTCTATGTTAGCAAATGTTAAACTAATCAGTTCCGAGCATAAATAGTTTGATGCACTTTCAGGGAAAAGGTCAAATGTTTCGACATTTAGTTACTGGAAATAGCAAGATAATCATCTAATATTCGTTCTTTATTAATTTATTGCCTAAACTCTTTCTCAAAAAAACAGTAGCAGAACACAAGTTTTTTTCATAATTTCTTCAATGACTAAAGCTAAATTAAATTATTGGAATCCAAACGCACTAATAAACAGCCCTAATTCGCCCTGATATCCCAAAGAATCACTTGCAAAGTAGTTAAAGATTGAAAAGAAGATCCTTCATTATACAATTAAAAGCAAAACCTATAAATCCCTAATCTAGAGTAAATACATGAATTTTTTAACCTCATAATGACTTTATTCTCGGATTGTTGCAATGTCTCCGAAGAGAAGAAAAAAATGAAAAAACACGGAGGCAAGAAAGGAGGAGAAGATTGATTTTGGTACCAAGTCTAGGTATATCGTTAGAGAGAGAAAATTAACTCTGGCTAATGAATTAAAAAATACTCTCTCCGTTCCTTTTCAAGTGTCTTCCTTCAATTTCGGTAAATATTACGATTTATTATTAATTGCATTGAAAAGTTATAAATATAGCCCTAATTTAAATTAAATAATTATTATTGTTAATTTTTTAAATGTATTCATTGCAATATTTTGGGATATTATAGTATTTTTATTATTTTTTTCATTAATAAATTAGAAAAACGGATACTTATTTTGGGATAATTAAATATGAAACAGTGAACACTTATTTAGGGACGGATGTAGTATATAAGTAGGTATTTATAGTCAAGTGATTATTTTGTAGTTTATAAATTAATTAGGGATATCATAGTAATTTCGTAAGAAAAACGGAATCACGAGACCCCTCTACCCTCTATGTGGCTCCGCCACTGGTTTGTCAAGATGTTCCTTTTTTTACTATTGCTTTTTGATAGCTTATAATGGGGTTTCTTAAGTGCTTGACAGCTTGTTGTGTCTTGTTTGTATCTCCGATTTTTTATGTTTGTAAATAAGTTTTTGATTGTTTACACTCCTTGCATATTAAGAAGGCATAACCTTGATTAGTTTTACGAGTTCTTAACTTTTAATTCTGGCTTTTCATTTCCATTTTTTGTTTTCTTCAAATGCATGTTTGCTTCATAGAAAACAAAAGGTCATGTGTTTCTATACTTGCCCATCACAAGTTATCTAACGATTTTATATTGTAAAGTCTCGACCTGCCGATTTGCAACGGGTATATTTTTCCTAAATAGTGTTAACCAAACAATACCACCGAGGATGGTGAAATCATATACTCCCTCCGTCCAAAATTATTGTGGCTATACAAGACTATGTGCAATTTTGATCAACAAATAACTCATATCTAATATGTCGAAGTCAAATTTTTCAAAAATTAATCAAATAGTTCAAATGTGAAATTATATGAACAATAAATTTTAAAATATTATATTTCAATAATTTAAGCCTAAGATAGAGTACAAATATTATGATAGGGATTATCTCTAATAATCCTTACTATATAATGCTGACCTATAACATGCTTTCTGTGACAAATTACTTAGGTGGTCCTCTATTTCATTTATTCACGTCATCTTTCATTCTTTCTCCCACTCCCACTCACATGCTTTTTAAAACCTCGTTAATTAGGCAATCTATTTCTCATCACTTATTAGTTACTATACTCCTAAACCGTAAATTTTACTAATTTTTTGCACACACACATGAAAGTTAATAACAGGAAAAAAGAAACAATGGTTAAAGGATGAAAGTTGTCAAAACAACAACTAAAGGAGGGAAAATATTGTCAAAACAAACCCCAATTAGGTGAGATATAAACATATAACCCTACTATTTTTTTAATAGAAAGTGGAAATTGGTCTAAAATTCACAAAATAGAAATGGTAATACTCAAAAGTGTAGGCTGATACTCAATACAAAATAATATTTGATTTATTGAGAGTCAAAAGCTGTCACAAGTCTGTCGCTAATTTAAAAAACTGTCACAAGTCTGTCGTTAATTTAAAAAGTTGTCACAAATCTGTCGCAAATTGATTAAACTATCATAAATCCGTCACAAAAACCGTCATTAATAAGTTCGTAACAAAAAATACCGTCACTAATCCTGTCATTATTTAGGTATTTTTTTATAGTGTTACTATTAATAACTCCGGATTTGAAATGATGAAAAAAAAAATGAGGTATTTATAATAGTTAGGGAGGGTGGTATTACAAGTTCCGAAAATATTAATTACATCCTCTTTTATTATCTTATTTTTATTCTGATACATCATAGAGAGAAACAAGGCATTGCCGCATTAATTAAGTTGTGGTAAAAAAGATATACACGTGTCAATTACGGAAAGGAAGGGAGGACCAGGACTAAATAAATTTGTCGATTTCTGTATGTATACTATACTATACACTAGTGCTAAGAAAGTATTGAGAAATAATAATTGCACTTTTTATTTTATCCTATCCAATTAAAAAAAAGTGTTCTGCATCCGTCGACACTTCCCAATGTAACAGCAAAGAAAGACATGTAGGTAGCTGACATTTACTAGTTCGTATATTATTACACAATGACTACAATGCTTTACATAACGGATGCAGCGTACCTAGATGATTCAGAGTCCACAGCCATTAGATATTGCTACATTTAAAATATGAAATATACTGTAATAATATCCAATCACTGTGAACTCTGAATTACTCTGACTTAAGATACGCTGCTTCCTTACATAACACAATAGTAGTTCGTAACAGAGATACACGTTTGAATTTCTGCTCTGCTATGCCTTTTAACCATTACATCATTTGAATAAGAAATATTAGAAATATAATACTAACTGGTGGTAATTTTTCCTAGTTTCTTTAATGCTCCTAGACATGTTCTAAGCTGAAATAAGAAGTATGAGAAATAGGCGGAAAAAAAACTAAAAAAGAAGTTTAAATCGCAGACGGAATTAGTGATAGATTTTGATTCTCAACGCCCTAATCAGGAACGGCATGACGATGGATTTCAAATTTACTAATAGATGTTGTAATTTAACGACAAATTTCTAACAAATTTGTCCGTCACTAATTGAAACCTTTTTTGTTGTAGTAAGAGAAACGGAAACCTTTCTGCAAGAATTGAAAAGCATTGTCTAAAAATCACCAAGAACGCTTCAACGGCTTCTCAAGCAAAGCTGAGAGGTACATCTCCCTCATCTCGGGTCCTCGATCAAGCTTGGGCCCCACCACCCACTTTATCCTGTTAAACCCGACGCTATTAATCAACGGCTGATAGACATCCTCAAACTGGTCACCAACACAGAAAAAATGATCGAGCCAGAACAAGCCACCTGGCCTTAACACCCTGTGAATATCGAAAAACAAAAAATGCAACAAAGTGGTCGGGATCCAGTTACTCAGCACATGCATTGAGTGAACCATATCTAGTGTATTGTCGAAAAAAGGAAGCCTCTGAGAAATGCTTATGTACAAAGGTATGACCCCTCTAGATGCTATAAAGTTGTTAAATGGGCCGTTCAAGTTCATAGAAGTGGTTATAATAGTTATATTCCTGTCTCTCATTCTCACGGCAAATGTAGCAACACCACCTCCAAGATCGAGCCCTATCCGGATCGTACCCGGCTTCCTCACTGCTAGTACCTCATCGATTGAGAAATCAAGCGAGCTGGCACCTTTTGACCCTGCCCACCGGCCTTTCTCTCTACCTGATGAATAACTTATTAATATCTGTTTTATTTCATTTAGTGTTACAGTTTTGTATGGTAATGTATAACCACATTTCGACTCGTATACGGTATACCCAACCTACAAGCAAATAATACCCCCAACTTAATATATATTTTTATTTTGTAGAGAAATTGTGATAGATTAGTGTGCACAGTTTTTTGGAAAACAAATGTGATAAAATAGTAGACATACATTAAAAAGCATGATATAATAGTATAAAATATAATTTGTTTACGTTCTATTAAGTATGCAATCTATGAATTGTTTGCTCATTTGGTACATGTAGCATTTTAGTGTAATAAATTTGTCGAGAAATGTAAAGTTGGTGTATTAATTGCTGATTTTTATGGGGTGCAATACAAAATTGAAATTTACTGATATGTTAGCTAGGGTAATAAAATTGTAGGTAACACCGAAACCATTTTCTTTTATCAAATAACTTGTCTTCAATTTAAAAGTTGCTGTCCTTTAAAAAGTTTGCATCCTTCATAAAGGTTGCGTACTCCCAAAATTATTTTTAATTAATGAGTTTCATACCTTTTCTAAATGAGGATACTTTTCAATTTTTCATCAATATTACATTACTAATAATAACAACTTTTCCCAATACGCTTTTTATACTTGTACCAAACAAATCTACGATTAGTTATGAAGTATATCAATAAGTATATTTTTCAAACGTGTATTTTTAATTAAGGAGTTCCATACCTTTTCTAAATGAGGATACTTTTCATCAAATATTACACTACTAATAACAACTTTTTAGTACTCCCACTACACTTTTTATAATTGTAATAGACAAATCTAAGATAAGTCATCTACTACTCTCTTCGTTCCAAAATATAAATCTATCGGAAATACAAATTATTAAGATAACACAATCATTACATATTTTTTACACCCTATTTTTGTTTTTACTCTCATTCTTAGGGGTGGGTTACGGTCGAAACCCGACCCGTAAACACTTAACACGTAAACACTCAACATGTATCCCGATCCGATTACTTTTGAAAAAAAAAAAAAAATCCCGACCCGATTTTTACGGGACCCGAATTTTCGGGATTCCGTAGGGTCGGGATAAATTTATCCCGAATCTCTCGACGTATTTTTTTATTTTACGACAACGTTATTTTTTATTAACAATTTTCATTTGATAAATCTAAACATGTTATTAACACGAAACATAATCATAGTTTAAAAATAACATTCCTAATAAATGAAAAAATAAATTAACATGTAGTAGAAAAAATAGTTTGAAACTACATATAATTGAGTAGATAAAAAATTTGATATGTTTTTATCATATTATTTTACTATTTACTTTTATCCACACAAACAATAATTATCATATTAAATGAGATACATTATCATTATAACTTTTATAATCGGAAAATAATGATCATTTATCTTTTTTTTGAATTAACAATATAACTTTTTAATTTAAGTATATTTTTTATTTTAATAGTTTTATATATTCAAAAGTACAAATCTATATTATACTTATGTAATTATAATTAATATATGAAACAAAAAGGATTATAGATCATATGATAGAGTGCTTACATTGTATGATAGAGGTACAAAGTTTGATTCTCATCACTTACATTTGATATAAATTAATTTATACTTTAGTGTTAAGATAAAAAAAATCATGTTATATAATATAAAATATAAATTAATTAAAAAAATTCCGACGAAATCAAAATTGTCACCGATTCCTATCTCGAAGTTTGTCGGGACAAAACTCGACATTTTCGAGTCGGGTGCGGGTCGGGATTTGGGATTTTTTCCCAACACTACTCATTCTTATTAATGCACATTCTTCTAAAAACTTAAAAGTATAGACAAATATTTAATATTACATAAGATTTTTTTCTATTTTAATAAAATAGACTTATATTATGGAACCGGCCAAATAGGAACTTAAAAAGTATATTTTTCTACGTCTTCATGAAATAAGTACATGTTCGTACTTACAAGACGCAACTAAACAAAGCCGTTTGTGTACTTCAGACTAATGTATATGGGACTTGGGTACAGGGTATTAACAAAAATAAGTTTTGGAATTAAATTTTTTTTGAGTGTGTTTGGTAATTAAGTTTATGTTAGTTAGGTAGTGAACAATAATTGATTTTTGTTTTATCTTCTAAACATAGGTTCTATTTAGAAAAATATACTCCCTATCAAATTTGAATGGCTTGGATTAATACTACATCACCTGCGAGGTCGAAACAATCTTTACAATCATCGAAAGCCTTTTGGTTCTTGCTTCGGTTAATGAGACACTCGTAGTTTTTACATGTATATGCAGTCCATACGACAGTAGAATCGTCTGGTGTGGTCCACAAGCTATCCGGAAGAGAGTAAGGTTCGACAGACTCTGCCGGAGCAGCTGAGCGGCAGCGACGGCGTGGCAGCGGCTCACAACCTTTCAGGAGGAGTCTTTGGCTTAAATATTCATCATCTGGACATGAACCATTTATTTTGTATGTCATATATTCACGGAGTTCGTTGGGGAACTCAGTGCAGGGTCGTCCCACGGGGCCGAACATTTTGTCGGTATCAAAGTTTCGGTTTACTCCAAAAGGAAGTTGATTTGGGGATGTGAAGGCTTTAAATTCTGGAGGGAGGTCGAGATCTTCATTTCCGGATGGTATCGTGGCAACATAAGTGGCGACAGGAGCGGCGGTGGTGGTTGGAGGAGAAGGGGTTGATCGGGACGAGTAGAAAGTGGTGCAAACAAATACTGTGATTAGATTGCTATTCAAGAGGAGGAAAAAGAAGCACAGATTGGTGAAGAGAGGTTTAGACTTGTTGTTTGTCTCCATGGTTTTATTTACTTTTTTGCTTGTTTTTTTTTTTTGGAAGGTTTGGGTCAGTTTTACTTCACTTGAAGTTGAAGTTATAAGTGTGGTCTTGTTTTTGTTAAATGTTTTTTAATGGGGTTTCCACTTGTAAATAATCAACTAAAGACCAAGAGCTTTTTTGTCTACTGCTTTGATTCTCACTTTTATAAAACAATAAAGTAGTAATGGAGGGAGATTGTGGATGGTCAACCCGTGAGTACAAATCTCAATGTAATCCACCTTCAACGCCTATTCGTGGATTATGTTAAGACAAAAAATTATATCTAGGCTCTCCCTCGTGTTGTGACATGAAAATTTGGTATTTCTAAGAGCAAATTCATCATATTCATCGGATCTAACCCATCAAATTCGAATTATAAAAAAAAATCACAAATTTTTAACGTAAACAGTTTAATCACTATATTAGTATCTCTATTTTATTCTCTAAATTGATTATTTAATAATGTTTTATTATTTGGCCTTAGTTATTTTGTAGGAGAGAGAGATAAATATTATATATAAAAAAAATTACCTTATAAAGAGAAGGTTTATAATCTCTTTAGTTGATAAGTTTTATTGCTTTCTTTATTTTTAAATAACTCAAAATGAGACCGATACAAATTTTTTTTTCTTTCTATTAACTCATCAAAATTATAGAGAAAGTGTATTTTAATGATGCTGATGGATCATGGATTCGTCCACAATTACTCATTTCTTTCACAAAAGTAAGCATCAATTAACATAAAACAAAAGATAACTTTGTTAAAATGAAAAACCAGTGTAAGACTTAATTTCATCATATATGCATCATTTAACATTAAACTAATTTATGATGTGTTAATATTTAATATGTAAAAAATAACAAAATCATTATGAATGTTCTAAATATTCTGATTTCTGATATTTTTAAATTCTTTAGGAGAAGATAGTATAAATTTATACACGATTTTGAATTTTTATTATACTGTAGTGCTTTATTTGTAAGTCAGAAGTTCGAGTCACGCATATAGCGGAATGACCCACATGCTTCTCTCTTTAATCAACGAATCCATTTACCATTTAACATTGGGATCCAAAATACTAAGATGCAGACCATATTCATATCAAATTAATCGCTTTGAGCGCTAAATAGGTTGTAAAAGTTTGACTACTGTGTTTTAGTATCTTATTTTATTTACTTTATTTATTTTTTACACCGACTACCGTGAACAAATTGACAATATATAGAAGTTAGAGAAATTGTCTTAGTTGACCCCTTGGGTTATACATGGAGATTATAATCGGAGTACAAGTTTTGGCCTCTCTTATTTTCCGAAAAGATTAAATACAAGCTTTTAGAAATTGAAAATTCCTCTTTTTTCTTTACGCAAACAGCGTATTAACTTTTTATTTAGCGATGAGACCAATACGTGGCGGAATTTGAGCGAAAATAACCAAGGGGCATAAATGAAGATGCAAATGATGAGGTATAAGATTTGAACTCATAACCAAACGCCTATGTTGAAATTTCGTGGAATCAGCTAACTCTGCGCTATTTCAACTTTGAACATAGCTAATCTAGGAAAAAACGTAAGTTTACAGTTAACTAGTACTCAACTGCTGATGTTATATTATATCTTAACTACGCTATGTACATTGAGACATACGAGTGGAACTGCTATTTAGCTCTGCTTGCTCTTCTTTTCGATTTCTCACTTGTGGTTGTGTAGTGGTGGGAGTGTGCTATGGCAAAGTATTGACAGGTCTAAAGGACCTTTGCAGCTCTTTTTTTGTTTACTTCTCATTCTTAATCTGTATTTTTTTGCTGTTTTAATTGTATCTACTTAGAAATTCTCTTTTTCTTTGGCTTTTCCTGAGGATGGAGATCCTTCTAGTGTAAGTTGTCAAAAGAAGGGCAGTAAATCGTTATAAAAACATACAGTAATCGATGTTTATCGTTATTCCGAAGTTGTCACGGAAACGAAAAAGAAAAACAAATAAACACATTTCTTGCCGCAGGACGGAATTACATATATATGCTAGAATCCTGGTGGTAACCTTCCAAAAGACAGTCTTGACAATCTTATACAAATTTTGCATTCCATCTATACATATACAATACCCTTGATTCAAAAGTTCCATCGTCCTGAGTTCTCAGTCAACAGAACTACTTAAACAGAATTGGGTAATTGGCTTATTGCCACAAATTTCATGTTATGTAATATATGAATGCTTTTATTCATTACTATATACATATAACAACACAACTGAACAACTCAAACAGAAATGGGGTACTGGCTTATTACCACAAAATTCATATTATGTAATATGTGTATGCTTATTCATACTATATACATAAAATAACACACCATAACAACCATGCCTGATAAGGAAGCATCGAGAGAGACCGGGGAAAGGAAACCAAGAAAGCGTCATTGTGGAAAAAATAAGACAACTTACAAACACGATACAATATAACTGGACAAAAACCAAAATCAGCATTTTTTTCTAATCGGAAGCTTTATCTGGCACAGGGCGATAACGAGCGTGCCGAGCAGAAGAGTAAGCGGAGAGAGCTGATCCAGTCGCCGCAACTGAATGCTTTGCCAGACCTACACTTTTCATTGTTGCCAACCACACAATACAAAAGAACCCAATCCAACCTGACAATTAAGATAATTTAATTTCTCAGATCAAAAGATGAAATGAAGAAAGATATAATCATATAAATGAAAGAAGTGGTTTTTTTTTGAAGGGTTGAAAGAAGTAGTTGCATGGGAATGTTTAACTAGTGAAAAGAATTAGGAGGGAAAAAAATTTGATGGAACTATTCATGAAGCACAACAACAAGTGCTAGAATAAAAGCTTAGACACGAGAAAAACAGGCAAACTACTGGAATACAATGGGGGTCGAATAAAATACACGTACACAAGTATCTTGCTCATGCATAAAAACCATGGTGTAATTACTTCTAACATTCCTTTCTTCAGAAGAATCAACATTAACCAGCGAGAAAGAACAAAAGAGAGAGAAATACGATCATTTTGAAAGAACGAGTGGTGCTTGCCCCTTGTCCCTTTTGGAGGTACCTGTCCCTTTTGGAGGTACAAGTAATTCGTCCTTCTCAATGTATAGAATTATACCATTTCATAGATTTATTAGTACTATTCTACTGATTAGCACCACCTACAAAGGTTCATCTAAACATATAAACAGTGGATCCATCAGGTATAACCGTATAAATCAACCTATTCCTGGAACTTATCCTTCAATAACAAACAAACATGATTTGGAGCTCTCCCTTACTCGGTGCAGTTTTTCATCTGGCAAAATTTAATAAAGACGAATTTGCAGAAATAGTCCGAGGAAATATGGCAAGCCCTATACTTAAATCTATGTCAACCCAGAATTGACATCTCAAAATGTTATATCGAAAATTTTGTTTTCTTTCTTTTCTGGTTATTTACCTCGGTATCAGCTTATTTCCCCTATCTACAGTACCAGGTAACAGATGAAATTTATCTAACACTATGAATGCAGCAACATGAGTTCCTTTCCTATTCAGTCAGTAAAGTTTATTCGCTTTCCTTGTTGCTGCTACAAAGTATTAGTCCCTAATATGATCTATGGAAAAGTAAGTCGCAATAACTGAGTGACCAACTTATGATAAACCCAAAGGAACCTAGATTTCAATGCAGAAGTCTGAGGCCCTACAACTGTTAGCAGTTAGACTTTGGTAAGCCAAAAGTAAGCTCGGTAGACTTAGGTAAACCAGATTCAACAGCCAAAAATAAAAAGAAACAAATAACAATGAAGAAAAATTCTTACCGGTAGCTATTAAAGCGGCTACAACTGCTGATATAGTTATAGCTGATATAACAAATACTGCTATAGATACAGCCACGATATAAACAGTCGCAACACAGGCAAAGAACATAGCCAAAAAGCCCCCTGCCGCGGCTAGAGATACGAAAAGGGATATCACAATTGCGTTCACAGTTGCTGCTAGAAAGAAAAGCATAAAGACTGCTAATCCTGATAATGTTAGAAGAGCAATTGTCCCAACCTGCAAAAAAGAACCAAATACAGATAAAAAGGGTTAGCCTGCGTCAAATATAAACAATGTATATACGACTAACTGGTCTTTTCTTTTTCTTTGAACAAATTTAGATTTCTAAAACCATACTTAAACAACTGCGCAGGAAAATTAACAGAACTTTAATCCTCACCATATTCATGCTGCCTAATAAAATATCAACTTCAATACAATCACAAGGTCGAAAACAATGGAGAAAATTCCAGAATCATATGACTTACAACAATAATAGCTACTGATCACTAACAGAAATATAACTACAGAAAAGACATGAATGGTCCTCAATTTCAAAACGGAAATGACTTAGAAAACAGGCTGTCTATCTTGCAAACCTTCTGATTCCTTAAATATGAAGGAACTACATAGACACTGTTGGACACTGTAGCTCCACCCATTGTGCTAAAAAAATTTGGAAATTTTATGTACATCTATTTTTGTTTAAAATCTCTAAAAATCAGCATTTCGGCCCCTCCACCTATTAAAAAATTCATACATAAAATTAGCCCCCTCCTATTTCAGTTTCTTGGTCCTGGCTGTCCCTATGGGAGGTGCTCAATTTCATGTGGTTTTTTATTTAAATACTATACTGCGGGGTGGTGAAAGGCTAAATGGGTAATCTTTTTGTAGAAACGCATGGTAAAATTTCGGGGTTTTCTTAACACGAGGGTGTTGTATTACTTTCAAGCCTACTACTATTTCCAATGTACTCTTATTACTTGATTTATTGGTTAAAAGTTTCTTATTTCACGAAATCATATAGTAGCTGACTTAGCTATATGATTGATTCTTGTTTATGTATTTTTTTCATCACCATGAATAACCATGTACATATAGCACTAATTATCAAAATTCGGGTAAAAATTGAAGTAAATAGTACTCCCTCCATCGTACTTCTTAAATCTTGTCTCAAAAGGATGGCCAGTTTATATCAAAATTGTACATCAAAGTGAACCATCTTTTTGTAACGATACTTACGAAATAGCACCATCTTTTTGGTAAGCACGAGTAGTAAATTCTATTTAAATGATTGAAATTGCAAATTTCAAAAGTTAATTACATAATCAAGTATATTAAATGTGCAACTTCAGGAATCTGTAATTTTGATGTTTTCAAATTCCTAAAATAACGCGTATTTCCAAAAGTACAATTAAATTGGAATACAACGAGTATATATATAACCAATTACATACTCCCTCTGTTCCATATTACTTGCCCACTTTGGAAAATACGTGCATATTTTCATGACTAAATTGCCAAAATGAGAAATTTGAAAAAACTTTCACATAGTCAAATTTATTTTGACAATGTAAAGTTTTTTCAAATTTGTAATTTCACCAATTTAGGTACGAATTATTTGCATACCAAAATCCACGAATTTTCAAAGTGGATAAGTAAACTGGAACGAACGGAGAGAGTACTAAAACTGCATGTAGACCATATACCGAAAATGGAACGAATTGAGTACCAATTTAACAACAACAAAAATGAGCAAAAGGAGATGTACATACACACACACACATACACATACATATATATATATATACAGATTATAGATATAGATAGATAGATATAAATATATATATATATATAGAGAGAGAGAGAGAGAGTATATACAGAAATGACAAGAAGGACGCGGAGAGGGCTTCCGCGACGGGCCCAAGCGATGACATGGCGTCCGGTGTTAGACCCGGATTCTCTCAACAGAGGTATGTTTTCTGATAAGGAGCCCTTGACCCGATCCATAGCCGGAGATGACCCGTATTTACCGTCCGGATCGGGAAAAAGGATATCGGAGAAGATACGACGAAAAAGTGAGTATAGAGTCGGGTCAGTTTTTATCGAACTTGAATAATCCGTGGTAACCCCGTTTGGGGTCGAAAAGACCTCTGGTTCTGACATTGTAGAGAGGGAGAGAGAGGGAGTGTGAACTGTGTGTGATGTGGTTTTGGTTGATTGTAGTTAGTTTTGTGGTGTGTTTTGATTAGTTACGTAATTAGGCTGATTTGCTGTGAGTTGCTTTTACTATTTTTTTTTATGATTAATTAACTTTTTAAAATTAACTTCAAAAGGTCATGGTATCAAAAATTGATTAGCATTTGGTGTAATTTTTGTTCATTCACTTTAAAATATTTAAGATAATGGATTTTTATTGGGCATATTCACTTAAACTTAAAGTTGATGAGGTTTGGTTTGGTTTTTTGAACTCAACAGGTTTTGTTTGATCTATTCACTTCAAAATATTAAAAGTGGGTGGAGTTTTTTATTTTTTATTTTAATATTATGATTTTTTTATTTATTTTTTTGTAAGTTTCTATATTTTATTTTGGAATTTTCAATTTTTATTTTTTTTTCATCAAAGTGAACGAGAGCGTAGTGAAGTGAATGAGACTAAAATTACACTAAGTGAGAATAATTTGTTTGGACTAACACCAAATGAGAATTAAGTGTCATTCTATGTAATAAAATGGAATTGTTCCTTTTTTATTCACTTTCAAAACAAAACAAAAAAGTATTTTTTTTTATTCTTGTGAACTTTTTTAATAATGGTTGTTTACGATGTTTTAAAGGGACAACCGGATTTCTAGCCGAAAATAGGTCGTTTAGCGTCTAATCTCGTCTAATTTTGTTTAATCATCGTCTAATTATCTAGTTTTGTCTAATGTAGTAGGCATGTAGGCTTCGGCTACCAACCAATTTCCGCCAATGCTCACCTTTAAGAATAGTGATTATTTTTTATGGAGATTGTTATATCCATCCAAAACCGTTAATAAAAACTATTACCTGTTGATGTGATAGATTTGATGAATGAATAACGCTAAATGAAAATTGGTTTTTAAAAATATAACAAAAATGATTTGTCTGCTTAATCTGCTACATCGCACTAAGTTTTTCAGGAATAGTTTAATTTTATAACTTCCAGTAATATGACTTGTAAGAACAAAATACTTAAAAGTTGCATAGAATCTATAAAAGATGAGATAGCCCTCACTCATTCAACATCGAAGGGTATTATTGATGTTAAATATGCCTTACGTGTATATATAATAAGTGGAAAAGAAATTATAGAACAATGATTCACCGTCTTGAATAACAAAAGTTTGCTATAATAAAGTGAGCATATTTTCACGAGTTTTTATAGCAAACTTTTTGGGATAATTTACTTCTTCAATTAGCTAACAAACTGAAAATAGAAAGGAACATGATTATTATAGTTATGCGCCATTTTGCTAATTTTATTTATGATTACATGAGCGTCGGCAAAGCAGGGGCCTCTTTATATACTATTCCTTTTTATTGGGTTAGTTGGTACTTGGTAGGGGCCTATTTAATTCTCCAGGGAAATTAATACTAGTATTGTTATTATTTAATTATCTGTTACCTGACTACATGTAATTTTGATCGGTCAAGAACTTATATAAAAAAATTTAAAAGTTGATCATATAGTTCAAATGTTAAATTGTATAATTAAATTTAAAAAAAAAATTATTTCAATAATTTTGATACAAATTATAAGTCGATCAAAATTACATATAAATTCGTGATGAACAATTAAATTGGGAGAGCAGTGCTGCTTGTGCATCCGTCTTCGTGTAAAAAAAAACGTATGCATGTGGATCAATGATACATTCACTTCTATCACAAAGTAATGAGAAAAAAACAACATTTACTCATTTAGTCTGATGATGTGATTGTTTTACACTTGGAAGTTGGACCAATCAGAGAACCAGCTACAGATGATTAAAAAAAAGAAATTAAATGTGTTCTGTGGCCCATTCTTTGCTTAATGATAGTCCATATTTTGGATTTTGTTATTTATCAACTGTATCAGTCTTAAATTTTGTTGGTTACCCCAATCTTGTTCAGTTGAAACATTAATTATTGTGCTTATTTGTTGGAAATAGTAATTTCTGATAGATACCCTTTCATTTAATTGTACATCATGAAACTACGTGTAATTTTGATCGGCTTATAACTTGTATCAAAATTGTCGAAATGAATTTTTTTAAAATCTAATCATAAAATTTAACATTTGAACTATATGATCAACTTTTAAAAAATTTCATTCATACAATTTTGATACAAGTTATTAACCGATCAAAATTACATATAGTTTCATAATAAACAATTAAATGGGAAGGAGTTTTATAAATCATCTGAAATTATAAAATCACTGATACTAGTTGATTAGTATTGAAAATCATTTATGTTGGTATTGCCTAAAAACAAACGTTATTATGAACTTTAGGAAATTAATAGAAGAGCAAATGCATCATCTCTTTCAGTATCTGGAGACAAATTTGTCAAAGCCGCGGTCTCAGATAGTGATGACTATCAGTGTCGAAATATATTGAAAATAGTTTTACCATTTATAAGGGTAGATTTACCATTCAAGTTAAAAAAAAAAAAAAGGTTTCCTGATTATTTATTTATTCTTAAGCAAAAGTGAATCTAAATTATTGAAGCGGAAATATATAACTTTTACTTCTAGCTTGATCGAGTAAACTAGCCGGAAGAAATGCATAAAAGTATAAACCACTATTGTTTATCGTTTAATGCGCATAACTTGATTTTGTATGGTGAAATAAAAATTACAAATCTTATATCCTTATTTTCTATCCCATTCCGTATTTCCATTCCGTATTTCCTTACTTATTTTATCCAAAAAAAATATAAAAAATTTGAAAAAAATAAACATTTACTATAATATATGTATCAATACATTTCAATAATTATTTTTTTAAAAAAAAATCACACGCAATTTATTTTGGAATAAATGTATAAATTAGTGTAAATTAAACATTAAATCTTAGAAAAATTGTCTAAAACAATATTATGTCCAAATGTTTTAAAATTTGAATACAATATAATATAAAAACTTATAAATTTGCGTAACAGGTTGTGAAAATTTAAAATTTAAATAAAAATAAGTCAGTGACACGAAAATAAACAGAGAAATGAGCGGTTTCAAAGTAAAGTAGTGCTGCAACAGGGCAACATTTCAGATAAATAGTTGCACGTAGTTAAGATTGACAAAAAGTTGTGTCAATCCAGCTTACAACTTCTAGTAATTTATTAGGCCAGGAAAACAATATTAACGCTGAGTTCAAAATTTAAATAGCTGAATAACCATATACTGATACACAACAGGTCATTATAAAAATGTTAGGCTTAAAAGCTGGAGCCAAACAAGCGTTACGTGAAAGCATAGTCATCATCACTTTCCTTTTCAACATGTAGCTGTTTCTTCTTTGCCATTCTTCTTTGCCACTGAAAAGAAGAACAAAAAAACAAAATTTAAGGTTTAGATGATAAAAGATCATAAAAATACATCACGACACGGCATCTTTTGAGAAAACAAACAAGCTTATTTGAGTCTAAGATAAAACCGGGATCTTTCAGCTTAGTAGTTGTAGTTTTTTTAACCAGAAAGCCCAAAATAGTCAGCATAAAATGCAAAGAAGGTAATATAATAAGACCGAAAGAAGAAAGCACTACCAATCTTTTTTTTGTTTGTTTCTTTTTCAACATTTAGCTTTTCATTTGCGATTGCAGCGACAGAAGAAGCAACTTCCTTTGCGTCTCCGGCATGAAGAGCAATAGTCGACAATCTCACCACATCCTTCAGCATCCCGATATAATTTGTGCTATTCTGTTCAAAACAACAATAATCTAAGTGGTCGTGTATAACTATATTTATCGGGTTTAGTATACCATCAGAATATCAAATATAGATTTTGTTAAATTGTACTTGTAGTCATCTTTAGCTATTTTTTCTTACTAGAGAGCTAGAAGTTTGAATTGGGTGAATCCAACTTTTTCCTTGATCACAAATAAATCACCTTATTTTCTTTAAACCTGTTGCGAAACAAGCTCATAAATGAAAGACAAGAAATCGGCTTAATTAGACAACCTCATAGGGATGAAGCTTATGAGAAATAAGATCGGCATACTCCAAGAAATCGCTCTCAGATTTCGGTATGAAATTGTCAAGAGTTTTCTCCTCGCTTTTCTCCCCAGATAAGTCCTGTTTGGACTGAAAATCAGCCTCTTTCACTACCCTGAAAGTCAAAACAAATCACTGAACTTCGACAGTATTTATTTTTCGTACTTTTCGATCTTAAGAGTGATCTTTTACCTTTCTTGGTGATGTTCTATAGTTATAGGATCTAGTGCACGCTCAGGCTTAGGTACCTGGCAATTTCATGAAACAAAAACATGCTTTGGTTAAAAAAATGTAAAAGTGTATGTTCATATAATCATACTTGTGATACTAATAAGCCCAAGATTGGATCTTATACAATTTAAGGAGAAGTTCCAAATGCTAAGATTGTTGAGTATAAGGAAATTGCTAAATGGTAGTGCAAGTAGACATGTAAAATATTCTCTTTAATCTGCAGAAAATAGGAAATAAAACGTCTTGTTTGAGTTGAGAAAAATTGGGTCCATCCCGTTTAACCCTTCATGTTTTTTTAAGCAAATACAAAGAGACTGATTTTAGGATGGGGTTCTAATGCAGAACAACTAATGGGCAAAGACCAGAAGTTTAGTTCAAAAGATGCAAACAAACAAAGCTCTTTATGTTGGAAAGGAAAAAGATTATATAGTAGAGAAATTTAAAGAAAGAGCAGCATTAGCACCATAGGTTCATCTTCGTCCTCCCAAGATTCTTTAACATCTTTTTCATCTTCATCTTCATCATCCCAACTACTCTTTGCTCGTTCCACTTTAATAACAGATGGAAGTGCCTCGTCTTCTGTTAAATCCACTTTTAATGTCATTATTAATTTCGTAATATTTGCCAAAATTTCATATTCACGAACGGCGCAAAGTTTTCATTGATAAGATCGATATGAGAATATTTCAAGTAGTAGATATCACAAAAAAAGTAGATTGCTCACACCATCCATCAAATGTTATCTGGGGCTTATTAATTTGTTGGCAGCTATTAAGTAAGAATGTTTTCTCTTTACGTCTTTATTTCTTACCTAAGTCTCAGCGGCTCAGCGTGAATAACATTTTTTTTTTTTACAAAATCGATTCATGTTCATGATGCCTGAACTTAAATATAAACCACAAATAAACATCATAATTTACAATACCACTTGAACTCTGGAATCAAATGTCGTGAGAAAGTAAAAAAAAAAAGGATATAAATTACCCCAATCCTCCATTTAGTGCTTGAGGGCAGAGAAACTCTTCTCTTCAAGACAAATAAGATGACAATGCTTCTACAGATATGCAAAACGCAAACATATAATGTAAGACATTGGATGTTAGTAATACAAATAAGTCCAGCTTGTCTGGTTTTACAGTTTTAATTATAAACCGCATCGGCATCGCATATGATTGGTCAACTTATCTGACTGAAAACTTGAAGTTTCAATCTGGATGAATCGAAAAAAGCTTTAAATAAGCTGCAACTAAACATGCATTTTAATTGCCAATAGGAATCCGCAAGTCCCGTATGAGATAGTTAGCTCAATGAGACTTTTGAATTTTGGCATCGAGTAAAGTTACACATTTATAATTTGAAGTACACATTAATCCACTTCGGGAAGAAAATAACAAGGTAACTCACAAAGCACTAATCTCATAAATCTTCAAGAGTTAGGAAATTTTAAACAGATAATTGGAAAACAAGGTTGTTTGATTACCTGTAGTATGCAAGAAAAAGTTGATTAATGTACTACCATATTTTATTCCCTTATATACTCTAGCAAGCTGAATATAAACTAGCACTCTTCATGTGGTGCGAACATGAAGGGGAAAAAAACTTTTATGTGAGAATATATGCTTTCAACTTTAATAGGTGAATTAGGGAATAATCAACTTTTTCAAAAAATGAGGTATAAAAATGATACGATAGCAACCATTATAATTTGTTCTCAGTCTCAAATCCCGCCTGCGGTTTAAATTTTGGTTGGTTATAGGTACGGGATGACCTACATTCATTCTAATGATGAATAATTAAAACATAATCAAAAGTCATTATATAATTAGTATCTCATATAATCATCGGCAGATGTTTAGTACATTATAACAAGGGAGTGCACCGGCACCCCCACAATTAACGAAAATATTAACGAAAATACTATTTTTTCTATACGAAAAACTTTAAAAATAGTTTAAAAACAACTCCGGCCCGTAAAATAAAATGATCTGTGCAACTCCGAAATATTAATATTGGCTCCACCCCTGATTATAATATACTTATCATTATGTTTATTAAATTTAAGTTAGAACTAATTTTTCTAATTATTTTATATATATATATTTATAGTCGTACCGGAAATAAAAAAAAATCAACGATGCGTCGATACTCATAGCGTAAGGGGTAGTACTCCATATGGGTATGCGTACTATCTACCCTGAAAAATCATTTTCAACGTACTCGTGCTACCCGTCCCGACTACTGATAAAAATTAATTTTCCAAGTTATTGTGCTACATAAAGTATATTTTGTATTTTCTCCATTTGTATTTATTTCCTTACTTAAATTATGAAAACAAACAAATGACTGAAAGACGTGTCACCAAGCTCTCTCTCTCTCTCTAGGGTTTTTGAGGACCTTTCATGCAACAAAACTAATAAAAAAAGGTACTTATTTTCTGTTTCTATAATCACTGCAAGCTATATATGTATCATTAATCTCACATATATAGTTAAAACATAATTTCATTAATGTTTCATCTTTTGGGTATTTCTGTTTCGATCATCTTCGAATTAGTAATTAAAATGTCTTTAAAATTGAGTTTATGGTTTGTTTGGGTGAAGATTATTAGCTAATTAGCTGGCTTATTTGAGACTAGGGCTGGTTATTTAAATGATGTACAACTATCAACAGTAAAAGCGACATAGAAAGTGCTTAAAAGCTGCAACCTCGAAAAGCCCTAGTCAGAATTATATAAAAAAGTTAAATTGTTAATTTTGTTTTTATTAGGGTAAGTTAATGTTTAGTTCAAAATTCCTAATTTATATCTTCTGTTTAAAAAATTGGTACATATTAATGTGGCGACCACTCAACATCAGAGTTAAACACAAAGTAAAAAGAAGTAACATTATTGACAGTGGCGGAGCTAGGGTTCGTATATAGGGTTGCTGAAATTTCAAATAAAAATATATGGGGGCTAAAACACTATTTGTGTAAATTTATATCATTCTATTATAATAAGCCAACCCAAGTCAAATGAGGCTGCCCAATTTAGTCAATTTTTTTCCAAAAATACCCCTACACATTTATATTAACTACAATAATACCATACTTACATAAAAATATAAAATGTAAAAACTAATAAAACTATTTATCACTTTTTAACAACCAAACATTCTTTTAAATCTTAAACTATGTTTCTTTTTGTATTATACACATATTTATATCATAACTATACTTATTTTCTATATTTTTATTGTATTACGCACCGCACACGCAACGTGTGGGGTACGATTACTAGTGTAAAATATACACTGTAGTGTTTTTCATAATATGTGGGTGGTTGTTGCCCTGCCATCCCCTCCTAGCTCCTCGCCTGATGATTGAGCACATTTGTTCCTATACACAAGTTTTTGATAAATAAGTCTCAAACTTTGTACTAAATGATCAATTTTCCTTTTCATTACTCCTAACTCATGTAATGAAAGCTTGTATGTAAGACACTGGAACTACTCATGTGCAAAAAAAGAGGCAGACTTGAGAATTACACTTCCTTAATGTGTATAAAAAATTGAGCATAGGGTTTCCTTATAAGTATACACCACACTTCAGCATTTACCCCTTGCATAATTTATCTCCTTTGAAAAGAAGGCATTAGATAAAGGAGTACATTTCCTCATCAAAGAAAGTGATTTCATAGAATGTTGAACTTTTCTTTAAACTATCCACAGAAAAGCATTACGAGCATGATCTTGCAAAACTATTACGAATTGAATTTACTTTATGTCTTTTGAGTTTGAATGCTTCAAAGAGATGCTAATGTGCCTCTTATTAATTTACCCATATTGTGCAGTGAACGGTTGACAAGCTGGACGACGGTGCTGTTAAGTTGTGCATTATAGTTTATAAGCTACGAAAATGACATGGTATAGGGTCACTAATAGATTGCCTCAGATTGGCAATGGACTGCGAAATCAAACTTCTTCTGGGTACAGGTATATTTAGTTTGGATATTTCCATGTTTACTTTTTTTCCTGGAACTTTGCCCAAGTTTATGGACGGGACTGAATACTTTTGATTGGAACTTCAAATACCCATTTTCTACACTATCATGTCTACGATTCACAGTAGGGAGACATGAGCTTGAGTTTTAGTGGAGATTGTCTAAGTAGTCCCTTTTGGTGTTTGTTTAAGTGTGCACAACAAGTGATTTTGATAAAGTTGGTTACTTTTTAATTTGTATTTTTAAGAGCCTACCGTAGGTAGGTTTCGACTTGAGTAGTTATTGAGCTTGCTACTTGTTTGTTAATATCCCAACACTCATTTGCACATTTGTTAGTGAAATTGAGACTGCTCCGCTTTTAAAAAAAACCGTTTGAAGTTATTGAATACGTCTGGGAATAAATAATCACAAAAGGATTTCTTTCTGGTTTACGACGTCTAGATTTGTTTATTCTAACCTAAGATGAATGCTCAGGATGCCTATCAACAAAATACTAGTTTTTATGTTTACTACAGAAAATCATTGTGTTTAAGTTGATATTCTTTTTTGACCATGCTTTTGTTTTGGGTCAAGTTGTACAGAGCCTTGTTCCTTTTCATATGGAATAATACAGGAATTCTTGAAGCAATCCAGTCCCTTAAAAGTACTTGCAAAGCTGCATTTAGATGAGCTCATTTGGCTTATAAAGTTCACTATAGCTTTCTTACTAACCTTTGGTCCAAACAATTTTAGGTGCTTGCTTGAAGCTCCAAGGATACCAAATAATTTCGTGAGAAATAATATCAAAAGACATGAACAAGGATTTGATTATGAATTTCGGGGTATAGTGACAAAATGTGGCTCAAGTACCAGATCATTTTCTAAAGGGGATCAATTAATGTCCTCCAAAGTTCCCAATATTCATATGTGTTATCTTCTGGGTCCGCCACGCCAGTACGCCACTCATGCAGCCCAAGAAAAGAGATCTAACAAGATGCTTATGTATCTAACGGGTTTAGTATTTGCAATGGTGGGATGTACTTATGCCGCGGTTCCCCTTTATAGGAGATTCTGTCAAGCTACTGGTTATGGGGGTACTGTTCAACGCCGTGAGGTGTGATTAATGATTTTTTGTTTCCCTGGATTAAGTTATAGATTAAATACAGTAGTGAGTTTATTACATGCGTATACACTAACAGTCATCTTGTATTTTGCATACAACCTACAAGCATTAGTTAGTAAGCTGAAGTTGCATTTTGGTGATTCAGTGCAGTAATTAGAAGAAGAAAAAGTTGGGTGGGGTGTTAATTAGGTAAAATAATTGATTTTTTATACTCTTAATCTATCGCTTTTCTTGAATTTTGTACATTATTCTGTCATGATTGTCCCATTTTAGTCCCCCAAGTCTGGTTTTCGCTTAGGTGACTGTACAAAAAAAAGACATAATGTTAGGTCTGGGTATTAACTGCTAACTTTCTAAGTTTGTACAAGATCTAAATCTGATTATAAAATACTTTCTTATTCTTAAAGACTGTTGAAGAAAAGATTGCTCGTCATACTCAAGATGGAACGGTCGCCACCAGGTTGGTTCCCAAATCATTAACTTGAGAGTCCTTTATTTTTCTTTTAGAAAAGCAGTGGAGTCCTATGCTGCATATTCTCTACAGTTTGATTTCTTTTTGAATTCTTATGCGGAATATGATATTGTGTTATCTGATTACAGATACATGAATGTCGCTGCGGGATTTCTTTGATTACCACATTCTTGTTTCTTTTTATTAGGATATACTAAAAGTCTAAAACAGTACTCTGTGTCATTATCAATTTTAAGGTGGTGTTAGATATGAGGAATGTACATGTGACTAGCTACATGTGTAATAAATCAATGATGTAAATGTGTTTTGCAATGAACATTTGTAGTAGGGTGCCTCATGTTTACTCATCTACATAACACACTCATTTTTGTCTATTCGATTGGAACTTGTAAGGAATGCTTCTATAGTAGATCAGTCCTCTTGTTGAACACTTTGTAGAAACGGTTCATCAGTTTACTGATAAAAATGAGTAGTTAAAATCCAAATTTGAAAGGTTTTCATTAATTTTACAAGATGTATAGATCGACCTTTTTAACTACCTATTGTTGATTTTTCTTGAAAGTGGAAGTAAGCAATCTTTAGGTTCTGTTAGCATGTTCCTTCTTTATTCATTATTTGTCTTTTAAGGATGAACGGCTATCGCACCTACCTCGATAAGGTTCGAACTTGGCACCTCCTACTTGAGGGTGCACGGTTCTAGCCTACTAGGCTATCCCTAATGGGTTGCATTCATTGGTCTTTGCTAGACAGAAATTCCATGTTTTTTTATATGTTAATAAGCACATCCATATTTATAGATAAGTGTCAAATAGATAGCACACCTATTTGCTTTTAGCGAATCATGACATGTTCTTATCTGAAAAGATATATTGTTTTTATTTATATCCATGTTCCTTAGGCTTAGCTTCTCCCTAAATAACACAGCAGAGGTAAGTTGGCCGTCGAATTCTTTTTTGCTTCCTTTGAAAAGAAAAATTCTCGCTCATTATTATGAGCATCTCTAGGACATTTAATGAAGTTACTAAGATCAGATATATACTTTTTAGTGGTTTTAAAATTCAATTCATTCTCACTTTCCGTAAAGATATTCACATTGTTCGCTAACCTGAAAATTCCACTATGTTTGTTTGTCTGGATATTTTTTCTATGATGTGATTGTCTATATTGAAAATTAAAATTTCAGTTCTTTACGGAGTGCACATTTTCTTACTAATACATGTTCTCTTTCACAGAGAAATTGTAGTGCAATTTAATGCCGATGTTGCTGATGGAATGCCATGGAAGTTCATCCCTACACAACGCGAGGTTGACTTTTTTATGTGTGTCCTATACGTAGATGAGGACTTCAATTAACAGACGAGGACTTCCTTTTCTCTTTTGTATTCATGATGTTCTTCATTGTATATATAGGTTAGGGTTAAGCCTGGAGAGAGTGCCCTTGCTTTTTACACAGCTGAAAACCGAAGTGCTACTCCCATTGTGGGTATGTCCACGTACAATGTTACGCCAATGAAGGTAACTCTTTACTTATGGACATTATTGTTATTAAACCAGTTAAAGCGGCTATATTGTTATTGGTGAATGATGACCAAATGTTCAACAGGCAAATCTTGCCTCTTCGCATGTTAAGCAATGGCCAAATAGACATACTTGTAGCCTTTCATATATCTAGATTTTCCCTTTCTTTTTGATAACCATTGAACTCCTAATCCTAGAATTAGATTTTGAAATTGTAATTTGCTTATTTTTCATTGGTTTTTTCTCTTTGACGCTGTGTTTTGCTTTAAGTTACGAAAAAGACATGTCTTGTATACGTCTTTATGGAAAAAAAAGTTATTTGTTTGTGAAGTGTTTCTGAGATCAAACCGACGAATGACCAGTAACCTTTTTAACTGAATTGTTATGTTTTCCCACAAAACCGAACAATGAAACAAACTAAACCAAGCAAACAGGATTTTAAAGGGTAAAAAAACTGTACTGGTTCAGTGCTACGAATATAAATGTACTTGTAGTTTTTACTAGTTCTCATAAACAGCTTGTGCAAATTACGAATATATTTTCCTGTTGATAAATGTTAATGGTGTTTGATAATTCCGTTTGGATGAATATGGTGGACAGTCTCGGCTTTATCTGTATAAAGAGATTCCGGTTCTATAAAAGGTCAATTTTTGATCCGCTTACTAGCCTTCTTCCCTTTAATCAATAAGGGTCCTTAGGCTTGTTTGCGTGCACCTTCAGCTCACGTTTTATTGTATATCTATCTCAAATACTAAGGTACCGAATTTTCTTTTATTTCTCATTGTTTCCTCTCTCTGTGTAAATGTGATTTGGTGGCTAGGCTGCAGTTTATTTCAACAAGATACAGTGTTTTTGCTTTGAGGAACAGCGACTTCTTCCTGGAGAGCAGATTGACATGCCTGTAAGTCTGTAACTATTTTATTCATCTACCGGTCTCCTCTATCTCATATATTTATATATGTATTACATATTTTAACTGTTTAAATTTTCCTTTGTGACCTTGTAGGTGTTTTTTTACATAGACCCTGAGTTTGAAACAGATCCAAAGATGGACGGTATCAACAACATAGTCCTGTCCTATACATTTTTTAAGATCTCCGATGAGTAGAGGGGATGCTGATATTAAACCAGTACCCAGGAAACATTCTTATTCTGCTTTATAACTTTTTATAATTCTTAGCCAGAAAATAAAATATCATTCATCAGAAAGGCATCTGACTGTTGTAACCTGTATATGCAGACAACGAGTTCTTTACATGCTCTTTTTGTTCAATAGCATGAAAAGGAGCGATTATGTAGCCATTTATTTATTCCTTTTGGATATTATTAGTAAATTGACATTTATTCCTTTTGGATAATTTATATATAACATGTCTATTCAACCATTGTTCTATTATATTACTACTTGAGCATTTAAGCTGGTCTTAGTTTATTTTTCCGTCTATGTAAAACTTTTCTGTCCACTAAAATTTTGTTATGTAGTATAGTTGAGTATTAATTTGATGTTAAAAATCAAAATTGTTGTCATGTTAGTTAAGGGATGTCAATAATGTACCCTGCGGTTATGATGGGAAAGCAACACCCTGTATTCCTTTAATACTGATTTCGATGGGATTGCACTAATTAAATTCAAGTTTAAGCATCTCTTTTTGTGTTAATCACACGACCTAACTTCAATGGAGGAATTGACGCAAGAAATTTATGCAGATAAAAAGGTGAGTAGATAAGTGTCTATACGGAGGCATCTCCCAAATATACATAAAATTATATCATAATTGTCAAAATTAAAAAGTCAAGTAATATAAATTGACATTCGAGTATATGATTACATTTCGAAAATTTTCGTTCGCTAATTTTTAATACATGTTCTTGACCGGTTAAATTGCGAAGGGAGGGAGCTTGTAATTTTTAGCCTCTCTCGATAATTATGGTTCCGATGACACTCTAGACTCTTATACAAATTTTCAGGAACAATGTGATTGTGTTTTTCTACATTTTATGAGGGGAAGCTAGGTAGGAGCTATTCCTACTTATAAATAATTACCTTTCAGTTTTAGTTACACTAGAAAAATAAAAACGTGTCTGACCGATAATGAGTTATAGGAGTATTTACGAAGGAGAGTGCTAGCTAGACGTGCTTGTGCTAACAAATATAATATACGTTTTATTTTTGTGAAGGCTCCATTTTTATTAGCATAGCAAATAAACCATGAAAATAAACAAGCCTTCATGCTGGCTATTGGGGAGGGGATTCAAATTTCAAATGCTATTAATTAACAAATTAACTGCAAGCTTTCATATCAAATTTTGGTGACCAGATTCGTCGTAAGAACTGTTATCCGTTCTGGAATCATGTCTGTGAATTTATTTTAGCAGATGGATAAATCCATATGAGACAGAATAATGTCATAAATATAATGCTATACATAGATCTAGCAATATGTAAAATGAAAACATAAAATAACCGTAATGGTTTTATCTACGATCTTGGGTATGTTTCATCACTCCTGAGGACAATCATTCTTTTACTATCAATGCTTCAATTTCATCACTCCTGATAAGTGATAGATATATCTATTTTAAAGTTTTTCCTCATTTAGCCAAATTAAGTATGTTTTTTTGCTTTACGTGTGCCTTTCCTAAAATGACTTGTTCTTATTTCTTAAGAACAAACATTATTTTCGTGACTTCGTTCAATTAAATTTCTAAGTTTGACAAGGTACTAATATTATGTTCCGCTTTGTTCTTAAAAGTTAAAACAACGAAAAGAGGTCTAGACAAACTGATAAAAATCCATGAAAGTGAGATTTGATCAGAAAGTTAGGTGGAAGAAAGCATGCAAATTCTGAACATGTTGGTGATGTGGCAACAGATAAATTTCTAGTGTTTTCATTCAAATAGTTGTGTGTGTATATATGTAGATTGCCACCAAACTTAGAACAACCAGCCAACCAAAGGTTCTCTGTGCAATTAATTTAATTTCTTCATCACTTATTTATCAATTATCATGGAGAGCCCGAGAACAAAGTCTTCTTCAAAGGTCATTATGAACTCGATTATTTCTTTCTTTTCAAATTGCTTTTAGTTCAATTATTTACTATCCAGATAGTTCCATTCAAATTTTCTGTTTGGTCTTTGTAGTTTTAGTTGACAGTAATAGTACCCAAGTTTGTAAGGGATCACTAAACCGTCCTGATTTTAGTAGGGGTAGTTAACTTTTCGCACTGGTATATAGTTATTCAAATATGAGAATTTTATGTTTTTTTAAGACAATGGATCAACTGTGTTATTTTCTTAAAATTTAATAATCTGCACAACTTTCTCAAAACTGCGGGAACAAATAAATTTCCGTACAAGCTAAGAAACATTTTTGTAATTCACTTGTTCAGTTATTCCCTTAACAATCATTCCAATAATATCATTTCTTTCGGAACAAAAAAAAACATAAGTTGCAATTTTTTTCACATTTCCTTTTCTCGGAATAAACGAACTAAAGTTACATGGAGTATGACGCGGGGTTAATTTCGGGATATAGGCCTCTGTCAAGTCTCCGGCAAGAGAAAACACCAAGCCACAAGACTTCAAGCTTCACACCCAGGAAAGAGCAATCAAACGAGCCGTTTTTAACTACACCGTTCGTCTTCTATTCTTATATTATACAAATATTATTACATTTGTATAATCAATAAATATTTATCGAAGTAGATATTTTATAATTTGTTTATGGATCTTATAATCTTAACCAGTTACCAAATTGATTGTGAACGTGAGGAGACAAAGGTGGAAGGGGCCTACCCGAGTTTAAAACTCTGTTTTAAAAGGCTCGCTTCGTAGTAAATAAACCGGATTCAAAGGTTAAAAAAGCTTAAGAAGCTCGCTTTTCCGCTTTTTAAGTCGCTAAAAGCTTACACGTTCACGTAGCTATTGCAAAAAAGCTGTAGTTAAGTTTTCGCTATTTAAAAAACACTGGTTTAAAATGGGTCATGATGGTGGCCAAAAACGTTTTCCTGATATGGAGCTCTTACCAAGTGAGGTTATTGGAGAAACTAAACTGGTATTGTTAGAAAATTTTTGTTAGTCTCCTAATACGACCATGATAATGATGTTAAATGTAGAATCTTTCTTTTCTGAAAAACTGTAGTTATCATATTTCTGAAGAAATTTGGAGACATTGTGTCAACTGTCACCATTTGTTAGTTAGTGATGTATCGTTTTAACAAAAACCAAGAAACCAAAGAAAACTAAACTGCATTTACATTTGTAGCATTTCATCTTCTAGTTTAACAAGGAATATCAATATAAAACTTGTCAAAAATATATGTTGTGGTCGACTCCCACCACACACTATTAAGTATCAAAAATACTAAGATTTACAACTACATATTTAGCAAACACTTCAGTAGACATATTTAACTGCCTCTACTACTATGCAGGTTGCCACCAAACTATACCTCATTGAGCAACAGAGAAAACAGATAGAGAGACTACAAAAGGTAAAAGTCGCCAACCGTGAATCGTGATACATTTTTTAATACAAAATGCAATAGCATGTTTTTTACTCTCCGTGTAAGATTATGAAGTTTCGCTTATACGTTATGCAACCAAACACTTTCATCCATTCACAGCTTGTCAAATCGTATAAATATCTGAAACTATACTTAGTACTGTCTAAGCATTGGCTTGGCTGCGTGATACTAAAGGTATTTACAAGCGAAAATGCAGTATATATTAGTATATATTGCTTAAATCAAATGTGTAATATGTACAACTCAGATCATGGAGGAGGAGGAAATTAGGATGTTGAGGAAAGAAATGATTCCAAGAGCTCAGTTAATGCCTTTCTTTGATAGACCTTTCTTCCCACAAAGGTAATTTACTTCACTTTATATAAGTGCAACTAATGGTATCAATAATTTAATGAACAAAAGAAGAGAAAACAAACGTCTATTTTGGAACTATGATGACCATGCCTACAAAATTTTGGTTCAGTCTCTGGGGATCTTTTATGTAATTTACTCTAAAAGTTGTCATTTGAAGCTAAATACAAATAAGTTTTAACAAGAAAATACTTTTTAAAATTTTTTGAAACAGTATGGTCAAAACTATATCATTTATGGTAGATGAAGGATTGCAAAATAGTAGTTTTAGGGATTTGATGAAATACTGAATCTAGTGTCCACGCAATAACATAAATTTATAGCTTTTGAATATTTTTAAAAGAATCAATCTTAAACAACGAATATTTATGTGATAGTACTCCCTCTCATATTACTATTTTTTTCTTATTCAGATCAAATAGGCCTTTAACAGTTCCAAAGGAGCCAAGTTTCAACATCAGCATGAGTAGCAAAAGCTCAAGTTACATTTCTTGCAGTTAAACCTTGCAATTTATTACCATTATTTTGCCACTTCATTGATTAGAACTTTTTATTTTTGGACGTGTTTTTTTTTCCAGCTGAAATTTGTATGATTTTGTGTTATTCCACTTTATTGCTTTCAGTTTTCAGGTTCTTTTGGTGTGTGTTTTCTGGGTTGGCGTCTATCGATATTTGTTATTTGAAAGTTAATATAGTGACATATTGACATACAAGATATGTTGGTTAACCAGGAATAAGATTAAAATCATCTGTAGCATATGCTTAATCTGAATTTGATATGCAAGTTCTTAGGAAGAAAGGGAGGGTGTCTCGTTACCTAAAAATAAAAACAGGTCCAAGTTCTTAAAAATACTTTTTCTCGTTCACTGCAACTCATATGAAGAAAAGCTAAACCCTGGTTCATTAGTGGATTTCAGTTCGAGAAATGGCTCTATAACCCTTTTACATCTTTAATGTTTATGGAAAATTGGAATATATCATTTGACTGCCTAGACCCGTGTATGTCCGGATCTACTGACTCAGTGATCCCGATTTGACCATGCCAAGGATTTTTTAGATCATTGGTTCCTACATGAGCAAAATAGTAATTACTAAACACTCCCCGGAAGGGGAGTTTTTGAGTTGCCCATTTTCATAAATAGACTCGGCTTTTAATGTCCTTCAAAACTGTACAAATTCTATTGAATCCTATACACACCTCACTAAAAAGACATGTTCATATGGAAATATTCAACATTTCATATTGAAAATACACATTGTATTATGTTGTAACATGGGAGAAAAACCAATATAAAGTATAAACCAGTCTAGGTAAAAAATCAGAACAATATAAAATTATAACATCATTTATAATAACCCAATGTCATACACTCATATTTGGCAATGGGGGAAGAAAAAGTCCATGTCAAAGGCATAATAAAGAAAGAACAGAAAATTGTACTTGAAGCTGAAGCTGAGAATAAACCCTGACATCTTTTTGTTGTCTAGATAACATGTCTAGAATAAATTTATTGAACATTTTAACTTTTAGAGAAAAGTAACATTTAATATGAAAATACCAGAGGGAGGTGCATTTTGCTGTTCAGCAACCCGCTTGAACTTATTTTCCACTGGCCAAATTGTAAAAGAAGCTCTCTTCTTCTTCTTCTTTTTCAAGAAAAGAAACTATCTGAGTTATCACTTTCCTGGACGCTTGGTTTTAATTGAAAGTGCTTTCACCTGTAAAGTATGACTGCAATGTATTTAGTAAGATTTTTTATAAAATAAAACTGAGTAAAATATGCAGGGTTAACTCCTTCGTACCTTACAGGTCAGTGAGTCATAACGATAATTGATGGGGGCCATTAGTGTTCTCGAACATGTATCACATCCACCTTCGCCAGCTTTCTGTGAGTCGCGGTCAGTAATTGAGTTTAGAACAAAAACATACTCCGTATTACATGTATAGGCCTAGGAGTAAAGAACATCTAAACATAGTTAACCGCGTGTTTTTACTAAATTTTATAGTGATATGGCTGTTGTATCGTAATTGATTTTTGGCATTAAAAAATAACATATTACCTAGGCCTATACAACAACCATATCACTATGAAATTTAATAAAAACACACGGTTAACTATGCTTAATTGTTCTCTATGCCTGGGCCTATACATGTAACAAGGAGCCTGTATTTGTTCTAAACCCAATTCCTGGCCGCGAGGCACAAAAAGATGGAGAAGGTGGATGTGATACATGTTCCCGAAGACTAATGGATCCCATCAATGACCGTTATTGCTCACTGGCTTGCAAGGTACGAAGGAGTTAACCCAGCATATTTTACTCGGGTTTTATTTTATCCAAAATCTTACTAAATACATATTTTATTGCAATCAAGTTTTACAGGTGAAACCGTGAAAGCACTTTCAAGTCAAGCCAAGCAAAAGCGGTCCAGGAAAGGGATACCTAAGAGAGCTCCTTTATTATTTAAAAAAGAGAGCTTCTTTTACAGCTTAGCGAGATGTTATCTGGAAAACAAGTTCAAGCAGGCTGATGAAGAGAAAATGTACTCCCCTCCCCCTTAGTACTTTAGTTTTCACTAAAACTTAAGTGTTCAACAAATTTAAATTTATTCCAGACACTATCTGGAGAAGGAAAAAATGTCAGGTGGTTTATTCTCTCAGCTTCAAGTACAATTTTCTTATTTTTTTAACTATGTCTTTGACATGGATTTTTTTCTTCCTCGATGTCAAGTATGGCATTGAGAAATATAGCCATGGAAGTACGACATCTGGAGAGAAAAGATTCTAAACTTATATTCAAGTAGGGTGAGTGTGCAATACACATAAATTGAGCTTATGAATGTGAATATTAAAGAAAAACTACTTTGCATGTGTAAAAGTGAGGGTGGAAGAGAGGAGAACGAGAACTGAGCTAAGCTTCTTTGATAATAGGTTGAGTGTACGAAAGTAGGCATGTAACGGAAAGTATGTTGATATGTCAATGTTTAAAAATAGGCAAAGCGGAATTTAGGCGGAAGTTGGTCGCATAACGTCTGATTTCGCCTAATCTTGATTAATTTGTTAGGTTTCGTCTAATTTAAACCTTGGAGCGCATTTTAGAACACTTCACGTGTAATAATAAGTTTAATGATACGTCAAGTTGCCACTATGGCTATGTTTGGTAACAAATTTTTTGTCCAAAATCAGATTTTAAAATTCCGTTTTAAAAATCTACTGGAAAGATAGATTTTAAAAATCTGCATTTTTTAGCACTTTCAGCCTAAAAATCAGAATTTTAAAAGATGTATAATCTGATTTGACAAATACCCACAAATTTTTAAAATTCAAAATACAAAACTCAACTAAAAAAATCTGTTACCAAACGGACATACATAGTATAACTATGTGAGTTTGAAAAAAGAAATGAGTTTATTACACTGCTACGAGAAGTTTACCAAAGATTGATCTCTCTCCCAGGTACTAATTTAATAATTTCTCATTGTATCGCTTCTGGAATTTACAATAATATAAATAAGCAGTCCCCAATTCGAGTCATACGTGATGTGACAGGTGAATTACAATGACATGGCATCATTTATACCAAAATTTTATTTCATATCCATTGTATCATCCAAAACACCCACAGTCCCCATTTTTCAAAAAATAACTTATTTCGTTTGTTTATAAGTTTTTCCAAAACAAGAAGATGATAGAAACAAGATATACAGTCAGTCATACAAGACTAATACGTCTGAAATCATCTATACGAGTCAAGTCTTTTTAGCCTATTTGTACTTACTATATTTCGTTGGGCTATAGTTTCAAAAACTATTTCTACTTTAAACTGCAAATGGAACTGAAGGAGAGAGGGATCAAAGGCGTAGGAGAAAGAAACAGCACATTTTTCTCATTTGGGAGGGTACCAATCGAGGAGAAAGGTAAGGGTAAAGCCTCTTGCTTTAAATTAACTGTTTTTTTCGAGATTTGATGAATCAATAAACAGGGTAAAGAAGAGCGTTATGTGTTCGTTTTAGATTAGCGACGTGCTAAGACGTTCCAAGCCTTGAGAACCTGGTTTTCGAGTACATAGTAAAAATAAAGCTCAATAGCATAACCTTGCGCCATTGCTTAAAAATGAAAAAAATTAAATGAAGCGAAAGTTTCAAACATTGAACAAAAACCAAGATACAAAATTACAAATTTGAGGTTTCTAAATCTGGTCACCGATCATGCAAAATATGAACAAAACCATACTCCAAAATGAAAAATTACAGTTGCTAACATATAATCAACACCAGAATACGGGAGAGTAGGTCGGTAGAAGAGAAGCTAATAGAAGTTGGGAATGTTCTTCTTGTTCAACCTCCTTTTTCTTCACCCACTCTTCTTCTTCACCACCTTCACCGAGTTGAGAATCTCTTTGGAAAGGTTGAGCAGTCACCATCCAAGTCAATGTTAGATGCACTTCGCCAACTATTAAAGCAGTTGTCGAACAACTTTTGTAAAATGAAAATGAGGATGTGAGAGTTGCAGTTGCTTCTTGCATCAGTGAGATAACCAGGATCACCGCCCCGGAAGCTCCTTATGAGAATAATCAGATGAAGGAAGTCTTCCAGTTGATTGTATCCTCATTTGAAAACCTATCTGACAATTCTAGAAACAGTAGCAAAGGTCAGGTCATGTGTTGTCATGTTGGATCTAGAGTGTGATGGTCTGATTATTGAGATGTTCCAACATTTTCTCAAAGCATGCAGTTGGGGATCATCATGTAGAAAATGTGTTTTCCAAATATGAAAGCTGATGAACCTGCTTCTGATTCAGACTCTGGGAAGGTGGAGTTTGGATCTGCTCAAATATGAAAGAAAAGGAGTAAAAATTTGATGAAGTGCACACTACCTATTAGTGTCCTCTGATGCTGATAGGATACTAATGACAAAGCTAAACACACAACAGATGAGGAGGTTGTAAACAATGTGGATAAGGTGGCTGTGCATAAAGACAATAAAAAAGAGGTCAGCCAGTTATCCTCCTCACCAAAAGAACCTGAAAGTGAGCCGGAGATTTTGATTTCCTCATCTCCACGAGGCAATGCCCTTGATGAGGGTCTTTCTTGTAAGGATAGGCGATCAAAGAAGAAAAATACACCAATAAAAAAAGCCGAGGATGTTACAGCTACTAAGAAGGCAAAAAAAGCTGCTTCTAGTGATTCTCCTCCTCCCGCAAGAAAAGCTTAAGTTCCAATTAAGACATCCGGGGTGGTTGAAAGGGGAGCATCTGGAAGTGATTCCAATACAAAAATAGTGAAGAAATCTGATAGACAGATGCTAGAAATGATCACACTAGGGATAAAACCTCGTTGAAGAAGAAGAACGGAAAAAAACGTGTATCTGACAAGGACGCGGTTTTCCCACTCAAACCTCCGAAAGAAGTTAAAGGTTATACTCCATTGGAGGAAACACCGAAGACGAGTTCCAAGAGAAAGCAAACACTATCTAACGAAAAAGCAACTGATGTTAAGAAGTATGGTGAAGACCTGGTTGGTGGTAATGGAATAAGGGTTACCCAAATAAAAGAGAAACAGGCCAATTCAAAATGGCTAATCTATCAAACCAGCTCTAAAAGAGAGAAGGTGTAAGGAAACAAAATGAGAGCCAAGGGGTTACCCAAAGAAAAGTTGGTCTTTTGCCACTCGAAAACTGCAAAGTTTGAACAGGAAAATGCAGTGTACTTATACTATTGACTGCAGTCGCCAAAAATGAGAGCCATGAGTTATTCTAGTTTTTATTTATTGGATTATTTAAATTCTTACAGAACTACATAAAAGATTAGATTCTAAACGAGAAGAAGTGATAACGCCCAAGATTTATGATTCTCGGCCTGAATGAGGCTTCATTTCTATTCTATAATAATTTCACTTAACTTGAATTAGCAAAGGACTGCCGTTAAGAATATTCCACAACTCAAACACGTCACTGAGTAGAGATGGCTTTATAAGATGGTGTAAAGTAAAATAAATATGAGACCTACAGCAACTAAAGATTGGTCACTTGTCACTATGAAGCTCTATTTGCCTTGGGAGGAGAGACCAACACATGACCAAACTGTAACGAAATAAAATCTAGTAGACTCATATCAGTGGAAAATAAACTAAAGTTGATGAAAATAGGGGTTAAGAACAGAAATAAAAGAGAACGAGGCCACTTCAATATGGCTAATCTGAGTGCGGATCCTCTACCCCTCTCTTCTACCTCCTTCCAGCCCCCCTTGGCTTTTTAAACCAAAATAGCTTTTCGAAAAATTGGAAAAAATACTACAGTTGCGGTTGAAAAATTTACTACAATTATGACTAGACATGTATTTCAACATTTTTTCTTACGGGAGAGTCATATCTTTTTTTAATTTGGAATAAAAATAAAATAGTGTAAAATATATATTGAATCCAAAAAAAAAGCATTTAAATCAATATTATGGAATTTGTTTAGAATATGTTGTTAAAGTTTATAAGCATACAAAACAAGTTGTAAAAGTTCAACATTTGTGCAAATATAGTTAAGGGGTCACGAAAGGGGTAGAGGATTCGGACTCGGCTAATATCTCAAACTAACTCTAAAGGGACAGGTGTAAAGAAACAAAATATTTTCTAAATTTTACAGATCTGACAATAATTTCCCAAATACTGTTTTATTTTTAAAATCTTAACCTGAGTGGAGAAACAACTATATGCAGTGCAATTTTACTACATTCCTTTATAAAATAAATGTTTATTTAAAAGTTTTTCTGTGATCGATAGAAAAAAAACAAACAATAAATAGGTCGGAATTTTATTTCATCTTACCCAGACCAGTGTGCTGCTTGGCGAACTTGTAACGAAATGCGATGAATACCGAACGACTTGTAATCCCCCTTCCTCAAAATATTCTGAAAACAACCGGAGAACATGAATTCAGAAAACAAATCAGCCTTCAAATAGATTGATCTTTGAGAAACATAGCCAGTAAAAGTTAACACATCAATTAAAGGTTCTAAAGTTTTTCAGAAAAAAACAAATATAGGTTCAGAGAGGGAAAAGACAGTCTGAACTATGACGGGATAAAGATCTTTTTCTTCTTTACTGACAAATTCAAGGAGTCGTAAAGTTCGCTGTAATTTTATTTAGTTGCATTATGTAAGCATTTAATGTGACGCCAAAAAGTGCTGACTGCTGAGTAATTATAGTTGAACGATTAATAAATTATTTTTCAGCATGGATAGCAGATAGCAGACCTCAAATTTATGGGGTTTTCATCAGAATAAAACAAAAAATATTGTAATTGTCAGCATATAACTTTTAAAATAAAAGTGATGAATACATAGTTACAGAAAAATGTCAGCCATTGATCTTAAATGTGAAAAATATATTTTTCTTCACACCTTTTCTTAAATCCTTTTCTAGATGCTTTAATCCGACATGAGTTTTTTAAAATATCCATTTCTTATTCTGATATATATATATATATATATATATGTATATATATGTGTGTATATATATGTATGTAATATTTAATGATTGTTAGATATAATCTTCTCCTCATCCCGTACTATGTCATGCGGTTTTGGAGTTTCTCCTGATATTATTTTCTATTGATTTCTTATGGTGGTTAATGAGTTTTCTGATTTTGTAATTGGACATATGTTTGAGTTTTTTAATCCATCTATATAGCGATGAGGACTTTCTTATAAGTTGACATATGTATAAATGGTTTTTCTCACACATATGCGGAATTGTAAAACAGGTTCTCATTTGTAAAACAGCTAGCGTGTAGCATGGTTACATATTGAAATTTATATAAGAAATATGTTTCTTTAAAAATAAAAAAAAAGATTGTTAGATATAAAGGTAAAACATACCTTACAAGTATCATTTTCTTACTTAAGTTCATACGTAAAATTGCAACTTGACCAAGAGAACTATATACAATTATGCAGATGCATCAACATTACATTTTCTTCTAGAAAGCAAAATTAAAGTTACTTCATTTTGTAAATCATAAAATCAGTTTTTTTCTTCCAGTACTTTAGAGTTTAAACTATCTCTATCAGGCAAACTAAGACAAACACAGAATGTTGAATTCAGGGATCAGAATAAACTATATCAAAGAAAATTATATATTGCGAGGGTGATGTAAAAAATTTTATCACCTCATCTTCAGAGCCATCCATGGGTTTTTTAATCACGACTTGCCGACACTCAGGAAGCCAATAAGTCATTTCTGGAGATGCGGAAATATACTGCATATACATATTGCATATTTATCAGAAAAGAAAATAATGAACATAGCAAGAATGACGATTTATTCCCAACAACATCGATGCAAATGCAGAAAATGTAATTACTTAGTACCATAAAGTGCAAACCTAAGATATAATGTTATCGTATGCTAAAGAAAAGATCCAAAATCAGTTCAAATCTAGTGAATGAGGGGATTATTTGCATCCATACAAAGCTAGAATAATTGTTACCCAAACAAGTTTGAAATAGAAAGAAACTTGTATTGTAATTATATTGGGTATCTGCCATCTGAACAACAATGCAATAGAAGAACCAAACAAAAGCACGTTGAGCAATTTGATAGCAACAATCATTTTAGATATGTCTCACATGTAAATGGATATATGTGTAATTAAAAATATCATAGCACTTGGTAAATGTTAATTAAGATCAGATCCAGCACAGCTTGCGAAAAGATCAAAACTGGAAAGAAATCAATAACCAAATGCCAATCTGAAAAGAAATCAATAACCATTTATAACGATGATGTTGAAATCAGAGAGAAACTAGGTGTTGGCAAAAAAGGAGCGACAAATCCACATATTTGAAAAAAAAAACGTATATTTACAGTGTATTTTTCATTAAAACCAAAAAATATAGCAGATCAAACTCATAACTAATTATTCGATTATATATATCTTTCTGCCCCTCTCAGACCTGGTTGCGCAGATTGTTGAAAATTATTATCAAGGCAGCCGAGGTTCTGATCGTGCATACACACTTAACATTTAAGGGGAGATGTAATCCTTTATTAAACTTTTCAGATTCCAATTTTCTTTATAAAGTTTTCCTTTTCCAGTAATGGTTAAAACTAACAGCATGTAGATGTAACAAACTAAAATGCCCACAAAATAATAGAGAAACCAGATTGTAACACAAAAAGACAACGAGGTTGGAGATCGCCAATAATAATTGGAAAACAAAATTAAATAAATAATCTGAAAATGGTGTCATTGCAGGACGAGACAACGAGATACATTTGATATACAAATTTAACAATCTCTAATAAATTAGTACTCACATTACGGCACCATCACCTCCAAAATTGAAAATGGAGATGAGAAGTTTGAGGCGGCGCTAGGAAAATTAGAAAGGTGAGAAACCCTAAATGAAAACACTCTTATATATATAGGCTCGAGAGAAGGCTAATTTGGAATTACGCACTTTTTTTAGGAAAAAAGGACGGTTTTGGTCAAACATCTTAATTGTGCCAGCACATGTCCACGGGGCAACCTTATCATCTCTTATCGCCAAACATTACCTTCGAAACTAAGAAAATTCATAATTTATAATCAATACTAAGCAGTTTTTGGAGTAAAAAATATCGAAACACATCATCGATTGTATCGACGCTTCAAAATTGTTTCCTATATAAGATCCCACACAAAACATTCCAAAAGAAAGCAAATGTTGAGCAATTTAGCAAGGCACATCCCGTGTTTTCAACAAAATTAACTGGTAAGCATAAAACTAAGTTAACAAAAACTTATCCACATATAAGTATGAATAGTTTGAATGATACGAACCCTTACACTTTTGACTGACATCAGAACTCAAGAGTCTATATCACTAATTCCAATAAAAATGGTGCAAACACATTTCTTAGAGCTACACTCTAGATAAATGCAGATAATGAAGTAAATCCATAATGTCCGAGTGTTACAAATACCAAAGCAGTAAAAATGAATAAGAAAAGAGCTGATGTTAACAGAATTCTCATTGTCCACAATAATCGCCGATTCAATCAATCTTATTTCCTCGATTTGAAAACAAACAAACTACCTTAGTATCTGATTTCGTCTCTCGGTTTAATGATGGACCACTCTTGATATTCAGTTACATCTTGTGTACTTGGGGGCTCTCACCCCCTCTCGTGACTATAAAGGCCACATCTTTCTATTATAAAAAAATTAACAAATTCAAGGGTAACTAAATAAATTAAAAAGCAAAAACACAATTAATGGACTCTTTACTCCCAAACAGTAAGTTTTACTGCGAACTGATCACAAAATACGCTATCGAAATAATAAAACGCATAGCTCTTAATTTTTAACCACTCCAGATTAACAAAAGCCAGCAAAACAGATGAAAGCATTGAAAATCCCACAGCAAAAAAACATATAGATACCACAACATACACTCAATAGAACTAAAAGTCTAAAACTAACACGGTGATTAAATTATGCTTGTCCAATCTAATAAATGGAAAAAAGAAAAAAGGAACAAAGCTAAGTAACTGAAGGGGAAGGCGTTACCTTGCGGAGAGACTGCCACGTGGCATGAAAGAGCACATGCTTTCGCCGGCATCACTTTGGGTTCCCCTTCTTCCACAATTCTTCCATTATGTATTTAATTATGTTTACCCCTCATTCTTAAACTTCCTTTTAGCCCAAGTTCCAATTTCTACTCCTTTTACTTTTACCTCGAAAAACACTATGAAAGTGCGCACAATTTTCGTGGGTGTGACAATCAGTAGCAATTTCGGCGTCTATTTATTTTTATGAATGAAATGACAATATGTCCGCGGAAAGATCGCATACCAAAATGATAAAAATTAAACACCAATCATAATACAACTAAAAATTGAGGGGGAGGCTAGTGCAGCTACAGTCACCCCAATATTATCAAAAACTCTACCGGTCAGTGTATATTTTGCTTATAATTTTATAACATTAGTTGATTAGCACCCCCCTATATTTTTTTGAAATTCCACCACCCTATTCCTAAATCCTAGCTCCGCCACTAAGAAGCGGTCCATCAATGTAGCAACAACAAATTCACAAATCACAAATACATCCAGTGATGGAACAGGAAGCATAACGTTTTTTCATACCCTATACGAGTTTTTTTTTTTTTTAATATTTGGGGTCCGGGGACTAACGCTAATTTTTGAAGATTTTGATCACTAAAAAAATTTACTTTTTATTATCAAAATGGGTGGAGTGGCAATAACTGTCTACACCTAGTTCCCTTTGGGTACATAAAATACATCTATAGTTTGGTTTAATTCATTAAATGGACGTTAATAAAAGCATAATTTAAATAATGGAAAAGATAACACAACAAACACTCAATAGAACTAAAACTAACAAGGTGATAAAATTATGTTTTTTCGATCTAATAAATGAAAAAAAAAAAAAAGGAATAAATCTAAGTAACTGAAGGGGAAGGTGTTACCTCACGGAGAGACTGACACGTGGCAATAAAGAGCGCATTATTTCGCCGGCGTCACACCAACTTATTTGTATTTGTAAAATTAGTTAAATTAGGAGTATTTATTTGTATTTGTATTTACCCCCAACCGGTGCCAGTATAGTCTGGAAAACTATATCTGTGTCACCGTTGGATTCTTACCGTCTGTGGACCCTTCTGTTGATCCAATGGTGTCACAGAGGAGAGTTTTTAGTATAGTGTGGTTCCCCCCTCTGCAACTTATCAACTTCTTTTTCGCGCAATTTTCGATATTTACCCCCTTTTACTTTACGAGTAAAATACAAATAACCCCCTGAAACTATGGATCATTTGCAAATAGACCCATGAATTACCACTTCTTTCAACTAACCTCCATAAACTATAAAATGTTTGCAATCAACCCCCAATTCTATCTTTTACGTAAATGGTATAATTTTATGCTTGATTATTCGTTTTGGTTGAATTTTCATTTACCATAATCCCTTATACAATATATATGCATATAAACTATTTTTTTATGGAATGACAAAAAAAAAAGTTTTTCTCACTAAAATAATATTTTTTTATATAAAGCCTATTCTAATGACATTTTACGGTAATTGGGATCTTAACTCATGTGCATTGACAAACTACATATATGAAATAAATAAATTTATAAAATGAACAAGTGAATAAAAAGTTATATCATTATAAATATGAACTTGGGGGTTAATTATAAAAGTTTGATAGTTTATGAGTTAGTTGCAAGAATTAATAGTTCATTGGGGTTATTTACAAACGTCCCATAGTTCCAGGAGGTTATTTTCATGTTACCCTGCTTTTACTCTTGTTTTTTGAAATAACGTTTACCAATAAAAGATCGAAATTCATTATTATTTCCTATAATTAATTGGTCCTGTATTAATTTACTTTCATGTTATTAATAAGGTTTTTAATATATGTATATACGAAAATTAAAAAGTAAGGAAAAAATCTAAAAAGCCAAATAAGAGAAACGCATGCCCAATGTGTCATATTTCGGTCCACCGTTAACTTTTCAATCATTTTAACCTTTAATTGTAATAGCTCGAGTTGGAATTGAATAAGATCGTAAAATCTATTTTCTAAAAAAAAACGTAAATCATTTTCTCACTGTATTTGGGAACATTTGCCCATTTCCATTTGAATTTCTATATTGGTATTCAACCCTCTTCATCTCATCATAAAAACAATCCGTGATTTATCTGGAGGGAAAATAGGAAGAATCATTGAAATAATCTCAGAGAATAATTCAAGACCAAATAGTCCACACATAATTAAAACTTAACATATGCCCGGGACACATGTTGCAAAACTTTTATAATAAAAATTAGAAAATGGGTTTTGCTCTACTAGCTACTAGCTAGTCTATTGAAGTGTGCAACTTTATTAGTTAAAAAAGAAGAGTTAATTGGTGTTTGCTAATCGGTTTAAAGAAATTACTCAGTAAATTAACGCTGTGTTAGACTAATATAACACACCAAAATTGGGATCCCCACAGAGTCGATTTCTGTTTGCATTGCATGAATTAGTCTGATTTTTCGAATTAGGATCCCGATCAGGTTGCATCTGGGGAAATCAAGAAACCGGTTTGAAATTAAGTTTAACAAACCTGGCCCAGAATCATTAAATCGCATTGCATAAATTACGAAAGGAAAAGCCTATATAAGCCTATACATTCGGCATTTCTGTAAAAACTTGGCCAAGACTTATATGGCAACCTTTCGTGACATTACTAAAAGCAAGACAATGAGCCGTATTCATGCTGTTCTGTAGCGTAAACATATACTCCACATTATTTTTTGGGGAAATCTATTATACGTACTATAGAAAGCATGTCCTTATTCCACAAACCAGGGAAGGTGTTACAAAATAATTTTTTTTATTTAAGTACGGATCTGTTTGAACAGATTAAACATTTAAAGCTCAAATTAATTTTCTGCCATTCATCTGTTAATACTTTCGGGATACAACGGTGAGTTAAAAAAAGAAAACCATACAAGCCCGCAAACAATAGCAACTGATAAATACTTTATTGAAGGTCAAGTCTGCAGTAGCATATACAAAAACAAAACAAAACAACAAACAAACTGCAAAAGGCAAATTCGTTTTGCTGAGCCGCTGAGCCGCTTCTACATCATTGGAACAGAGAATACAATTACAAAACGAAGGAAAATCAAACAACTAAAATCTCCCTATAAATAGCGTACTGTAAATTTAGATAATGAAGAAACGATTAACCACTTCAACATAACTCCCTTAGTTGTATTATTTATCAAACGAGCCTAGTTCTACATGCTTGTTTTTCGCAGTTTGGGCATAGAAAAAACATTTGAACACATTACTCGCACATGATTGAACGGTATATATGGCGAACAAAGAAGAGAGATCCGTGAAACCTACAGTCCCGAGCATGAGGAAGAAACCATAGCATAAACAAGCCATGTATCCGAAGAAAAACGAGGTTTGCATAAAACCAGACATGTCTGATCGTGCATGGTAGTAATACAAACAGTACACGTAGATGAATAAACCAGTTGATCCACCGCAAAGGAATGACCTGAAATGTAAAACAATATAAACCAAAGCCTAAAAGACCCAAAGTTGCGCAAACTTCTGCTTGACTTGTGGAGTTGTGGTCTATTTAACAAATAAGTATATTGCATCTGCAGTATCTTTTAAGAAAAAAATCAAAACATCCTCGGGGTAAGAAAAAAATCAAAACATCCTCGGGGTATAGATAAAAAATTCATACACGTCTTCAAATATGTCCTTGAACCTTTACCAAGTAAAAAATTCAAACACGTCTTAAAAAATTGTACGACTTGGTTTAGTTTCCAAACTCCAAGTAATAAGATACTCACCATATTCCTTTAGCCTCGTACTTTGATTTCTAATTAAATTCATACACGTCTTGTCCTTGAACCTTTACCAAAAAAAGCGGTAATAAGAAGACAAAAGGGTTGATAATGGAAAAACATGAGAAAATTTGTTCAACATACACATGGTAATTAAAGGAGTAAAACACAATTGAGAAAACAGGATCCATAAATCGATAACCATCAGATTCTTCAAGTATATACCTTCCATCGTATTTTTTAACGATAGTGTTCTTTGTGCTAAGATAAAGAGGCCACTTCTTCAGTTAAGCAGTGTTCTCGAAGCCTCAGCAAAAGCATAGATAGACTGCATTTCAAAACAAAATGACAAATTAAGAATCCAATTGCAATTCAAGTCTGGTCAATCCATGATCATTTGAGCAATTGGCTCATGACTTTCATACTCTAAAAGCAGTAATTTTGTAATTTTGTGGGAGATGTCTATTGGGTTAAGTCTTCAATTTTTCAAAGCTTAGTTTCTAAAGAACTTTTCCAGGGTGATAATTTTTATAAGAAAGGCAGCTGGTTTTAATATTTTATAAAAGAAAATTATTAAGCTCATTTGTATGGAATCGTACAAGATATTTTCCAGGGTCCAAAATTATTAAGTTTGAAAACTGAAACATCAACAAAATATCTGCATCAAAAACTCAAAATACTAAAAATTCGAAAACAAGAATTGTAAAGGTTCACCAATAATAAGAAGTAAAAAAACAGAAGTAAAAGTCAACTAAACCAGAAAGTAAATTCAGCGTATCACAAAGTTCGAACTCAGACCTCATCAGTGTTATACATGGACAAAGCTACTCCACCAGCACCAGTAAAGTTATGAATCTCCAACTCAGTCTTTTCGTTTTTTCCTTCTGGTACTGGAAATAAGTTACCGAAACTTCTGTATAAGTGTTAGTTGCCCAAAAAAGCCGATAGAACATTTACAGAATTTGAGGAGTGACTATGAACATTACCGAACACTTTGTTTTTCAGATCCTTTAATGACAGCATCTGTTGCTTTATATTGATCTCCAAAAGCATGTCTTCTAATGCATATAGGCTTTGTCCACCCTGACATTAACACATCTCATTATATCAAAATGAGGTAAAGCACCGTATGGAAGGGACTCTTTGGTTGCATCTATAAATAAAAAGGTGAACTTCGTTGGTTGGTAAAAATATGACAATAAGCTATAAAGAGTCAACATTTTTAGAAAGGCTAAAAATAACTCAAGGATATTAGGTTAGCGTATGAGTACACTTTTAAAAAATAAAATGCTTTTAGGTACAGCTGTTTCATATAAAGTATTTGGTCTTAAAAAACATTAGAAAGAACTAAGAAGTAGCCTTCAAAAGTTCCACCCATCTCAGATTGATACTAGTTCATACAAGTAATACAAGAACGGGTAGAAAATGCAAATGCAGAGAACATAAACATACCCCAAACTAGTATCTGAGTCTAAATTATTTCTCAATTTTAACAAAGCCATACAAAGTTCTCTGGTAAGTTTTAGTGTAGAAAACAAGTGTAAAGTCCATCTTTTATATCGGAAAAAATAGACAGTTCACACTTGTATTAAGCAAGAGGTAAGTGTCCATTTAATACGTTATAGTTTTGGGTTTCCCAAAGATGTAGACACACGATCAAAAAAATTATTTGGCACTAAAAAACAGCGGAAAAAGAATAGAAATAATCGAGATCAAGTGAACATAAGTACCTCGGATGAGCCGAGGGACATTTTTGCAAATGATCGGTTCTCTAAAGACAGTGCCTGTAACAAATGACAACCATAGTGGGGCTCAATAACAAGTACATCAAGAAACAAAAAAACTGGAAAGACGAGTTTCACACCACTAAAAGATTACGAAGCATTCAAAATGTTTCTAATTGTCCCATTAGGACTTTTCCACTTCTGCTTCAACTTAAACTCCTCCATACGAGCTTCGTCTCCAAATCAATAGATATACTGTGGAAAGGGCACACAATATAATAAATGAGTTAGTATGAGCATGAACCCTATTGGCTCGGAATTCTATCTAACGCACAATGAGTCCCTGGGCGAAAGCCCCTAAATTGGTTAGCCGTTAGCCCAAACGACAAGGCTGGTAAGCCGACGGTGTGATTCCGGAAGCCTCCCACTACGAGACGTTTAATATGAAAAATACATCGTGAGGTTAATAGAAAACATTTTCATAACAAGAATGGGGAATGATATGCTTTTATCACTGTTATAGATTGTGCTCTAGTGCTAGTTTAAGGTATACAAGTGTGGTAAGTGTAACCATCATTTTCGGGAGATATCTCGAGGATATAATTGCACGCTTATTTATGCCTTCATTTTCTAGCATGTTGATATGTCGACTACTGAGCCTACAGTGCTCACTCTTTCATTTTATACTCCAATGTACTCGAGATAGATCTATTTATTAGTACACGTTTAACTGATTACGGATTAAGCTTGGGTATCATATCTCATGATCGTGGGCGTTGTTTTTATATTTTGTAAGAACTGTACTATGTAATAATACATTCTTCGTAAATGATTCTGGCATTAGTTAGAATCTGTGTTTCATCAATTTTAATGCTTCCACTCAATAATTGCTTGCTATACATGCAAGAACTAGAAGTAATTATTGCTCGTCGAAGCTCGCAGCAGAAGCGTGTGTTATTCGTTTACTTAAACTCAGCCTCGAGGTTTAGTTTCTGGAAATTTGAGGTCTTGACAATTTGGTATCTTAACTTTTGGGTTCTGCAGAGAAATGAGGGCTCACAAAATTCATTACAAGTGCTCAAAATTTATGTTCTATCAGTTATCACATTTCTCATCTTTTACTTTAAAGTTTAAACACAACCCTAAAAAACGTAATCTATTTTCAGGAATTAATAGAAAGCTATCTACTTTAAAGGGATGCTGCTATCCTAATTTTTTTATTGAGAAATCGTGTTCTGAAGGAGAAAACGTTTTTGAAAAATGGTATATTCAGAACTTCATTTAACCAAACAGGCTTAAGCAGTCTAAGCTGCGGAATTTGTACCTGGAGTAATGGTTGCACACTTGATCGCCACATTGTACCTGTGATGGTATTACACATGTAAACTACAAGAAATAATTAACGATGCAATTAAGAAAAAAGGAGAGAAAACAAGCCGTTACTTTTCAGTAGTTTCTGCACTTTCAGTAGTAACTTTATCATCAGTAGCGTCACGATGAGGCAAACCAAGGTCAAAGTACTTTATATCCAATTCCAGAAAGGGGGAAATAAGCTGCATACTGACAAAATACATATATAATGGAAATATAAAGGTTTTACCCCCATAGAAAATATGAATACTAAGAAGAATAGAGCAAAGAAACCTTAAGAGCACATATGGATTATAAGAAGAACAAAAGTACTTAGAAAACCCTAGCTATCTCGTCACCTGTATCACATAACAAAGGGAATGATTATATGCCTATTAAGATTGTTCAATAATGAGTATTTGATAATCAAAATACTCCTGAGCTATTGAGATTTAGAAAAACATCATTTTTTATCCAATTAAGCTCAAACAGAATCCTTCATTTAATAAATTTTTAAACAGTTCTTCAACAAAAATACTCATATTGTTAAAAGAGAACCCTTTTAAGAACTGTTCAAAACAAATGATATGTTATATCCAGTTCCGGCTCTGATATAAGCCAAGTCAGCCAGGCGTCGGATAATTGTACCGACTTAGGTGTATTTTTTTGGAGTACAATTTTTTTTAAATGCATATAATGGACTATATCAACATTGTGTAATTAGTTAATAATGCAGTGATAATTCAATGTCTTTATTGCTGAAAGCCATTTCTAAAATCGACAAATAAAGAGAATGAAAATTTGTACTATTTTTGAATGATTTAGAGAGCATATGAACTTTATGGTAACCTTGGCTTACAATTACAGTTTACCTCATTTGCAGATTCCATCTTTGGTAACGGGTTCTAGGATGTACTTTTCTTCTTTTGCTTGGGGTGGCGGAGGCTGTAAAATGAAGGTAGGGTTTATGCAATTAGGGCTAATGTAAGTTTACAACTAGATAAATAGTGTTGAGGACTTGGGTGTCATTTCGGGAAACAATGACACCCAAATCCTCGACAGTATTTATATAGTTGTAAACTTTTACATTACCCCAACTGCACAAACCCTATCTTCCTTTTCCATCCACCGCTGCTCCAAGTAAAAGCAGAAATCGACTAGAACCCTTTACCAAAAAAGGAATCTGCAAATGAGGTAAGTATAACTTGCAAGCCAAGATTACCATAAAAGTTTATATCCTATCTAAATCATTCATAAATAGTAAAAAAGTTTAATTCTCTATATTTGTCGATTTTAAAAAATAAAGAAATTAATTATCGCTGCTTAATTGGCTAATTGCACAATGTGTTGATATAGTTCATTATATGCATTTAGCTTTGTTTACTCCAAAAATGCATCATGGTTACAAAGATGTGTTTATGCATGTGAAGTATCATTACAAACTACAGATCTACTTACTACATCCATCTTCACTTCAGCCTAAGAATTACCTCAAATTGTATTTTTGTTTTTGTTTTTGTTTTTGTGAAGGTGTGAAAAATATGTTCATATGACTTGAAAACTATTAAGATTATTGATCTTATTCCAAAGCACTATAAAATTTCAACCCTTAGAAGAGATCTTATGTTGAGGTACCTTTAGTTTGGGGAATTCACGTGTTTTTCAAGTAAGGCAACATATAACTGCAAGATTTAGTTATTGAATGACAAATCCACACTCATACATTGAATTGTCAGTTTTAGCTATGATAGTATCTTTCATGAAAGTAGACCTGGATAATGTAATATCAGGTCATTCACAAAAGGGTTTGCAGGTGACTCCATGCTATTAGTAGATGATTGAATCAATGTGACAATCAAAGGCATGATAAAAATAATAATATCAAAACATTTTGCAGGCTTATACCAACGAATTTCTATTGTAAATATGGAAGATAGGAACAAATGCAACACATAATAGAGGTGGATCTATCTGGAAATGTGGATCAAGTCCGGGCCTCATAGCTTTTACTATCTTAATTACACTTGTGGTTCTTTTATTTCTGGAAGTTTTCTTTTTAGTATTGGGCTTTTGTATTTATTTAATTGTAGACTCTGTTTTTGTTTTTTTGTGTGGGTTTTCCTTCACTTTTTATTTTTCAACTAATCAATAAGTAAAAGTGGGTTTTCGCCCACCAATAATTTTTTTTTAAAAGTCAAATACTTTTTTATTTGAAAAAAAAATACCGTAAAAAAATCATTTAAAAACATACGAAACAAGTTGTAAAAGTTCAAAATTTAAGCAAATATAGCTAAGAAGTAAGGGGTCACGGAGAGGGTAAAAAGGAATCAAGAGGATTCGGACTCGGCTAATCTCTCAAACTAACTCTAAAGGGAGAGGAGAGGTTTAAAGAAACAAAATATTTTCTAAATTTTGAAGATCTTTCAATAATTGCCCAAATATGCAAATACAGTTTTAGTTTGAACATCTTAACCTGAGTGGAGAAACAACTATATGCAATGCAATTTTACTACATTACTATTTTGAATAAAGGTTTATTTAAAGGTTTTCCTGTGAATGATTGAAAAAATATATATCAATAAATAGGTCAGAATTTTATTTCAACTTACCTAGACCAGTGAGCTGCTTGGCGAACTTGTAATGATGAATAACGACCGACTTGTAATCCTCCTTTCCCAAAATAACTGGAGAACATGAATTCAGATAACAAATCAGCCTTCAAAAGATTGGCCTTTGAGAAACACAACCAGTAAAAGTTAACGCATCAATTACATGTTCTAAACAAATGTTGGTTCAGAGAGGAAAAAGACAGTCTGAAACATGACGTGATAAAGATCGTTTTCTTCTCTACTAACAAATTCAAGCAGTCGTTAACTTCGCTCTAATTTTACTTATTGCATTATGAAATCACTCAATGTAAAGCCAAAAAGTGCCGAGTAATTATAGTTAAACAAAACATAAATGTTTTTTTCAGCATGGATAACAGACTTCGAATTTATGGGGGTTTCATCAGAATAAAACTTAAAATCTAGTAATTGTCAACAATTATAACTTTTGAAGAAGTGACTAATACATATATACAAAAAGATTTCAGCCACTATTCTTAAATCAAATGTGAAAAATATATTTTTATTCTCACCTTTACTTAAAATCCTTTTCTAGATGCTTTAATCCGACATTCCTTGATAAGAATTTTAGAATTTTAATAACCATATATATATGTATGTATATATGTGTGTGTATATGTATATGTATATGTATTTTTTTATATATGTAACATTTAATGATTGTTAGATAAAAAAGTACGACATATCTTGCAAGTATCATATTCTTACTTAAGTTCAAAAAAAAAATTGCAACATGACCAAGAGAGCTATATACAATTATGCATATGCCTCAACATTACATGTTTTTCTAGCAAGCAAAATTAAAAAGTTACTACAATCTGTAAATCATAAAATCAGAAATTTTCAGTATTTTAGAGTTTAAACTATCTCTATCAAGCAACTAAGACAAGCATAGAAGGTTGAATTCATGCATAGGAATATACTATATCAAAGAAAATTATAGATTGCAAGAGTGAATGTTAAATGTTATATCACCTCACATTACGAGCCATCCATGGATTTTTTAGCCACGACTTGCCGACACTCAGGAAGCCAATAAGTCATTTCTGGAGATGCGGACATATACTGTATATACATATTGCATATTTGTCAGAAAAGAAAAGAGCGAATATAGCAAGAATGACGAGTTATTTCCAACAATATCGATGCAAATGCAACAGAAGTATTTACCGAGTACAATAAAGTGCAACTTTAAGATATTATACCTAATGTTTTTGTATATATGCTAAATAAAAATTCCAAAATCGGTTCTAATCCAGTGAATGTAGAGGAAGGGGATTAATTGCATCCATACAATGCTACAATAATTGTTGCCCAAACAAGTTTGAAATAGAAAGAAACTTGTAGTGTAATCATATTGGCTGTCTGGACTACAATGCAATAAAAGAACCAAACAAAAGCATTTTGAGCAATTTGATAGCAACAATCATTTTAGATATGTCTCACAAGTAAATGCATGTGTCATTAAAATTATAATAGTACTTAGTAACTGTTAATTTAGATCAGATCCAACACTGCTTGCGAAAAGATCAGAACTGGAAAGAAATCAAAAACCAAATGCCAATCGGAAACTATCTATAATGATGATGTTGAAATCAGAGAGAAACTAGGCATTGGCGAAAAGGGAGCGACAAATCCACTTATTTGAAAAAAGAAACTTATACAGTGTATTTTTCATTGAAATCATAAAATATAGCAGATCAAACCCAAAACTAATCATTCGATTATATATGTATTTCTTCCCCTCTCAGACCTGGTTGCGCAGACTGTTGAAAATTATTATCAAGGCAGATTTGCATACACACTTCAAATTTAAGGGGAGATATAATCTTTTATCAAACTTTTCAGATCTCAATTTTCTTTATGAAATCTGTCTTTTCCAGTAATGGTTAAAACTAAAAACATGTAGATGTAACCAACTAAAATGTCTACAAAATAATAAAGAAAGCAGATTGTAACACAGAAAGACAATGAGGTCGGCGATCCGCCAATGATAATTGGAAAAAAAGAAAATTTAAATAAATAATCTGAAAAGGGTGCCATTGCAGGACGAGACAACGAGTTAACATTCGATATATGCGTTTAACAATCTCTAATAAATTAGTACTCACATTAGGGCACCAACACCTCCAAAAATAAAATTGGAGATGAGAAGTTTGAGGCGGCGCTAGGAAAATTAGAAAGGTGAGAAACCCTAAATGAAAACACTCATATATATAGGCTCGAGAGAGGGTTAGTTGCGGAATTTAAATTGATATTTTGCACTTTTTGTAGGAAAAAAGCGACGGTTTTGGTCAAACATATTAATTGTGCCAGCACATGTCCACGGGGCAACCTTATCGTCTCTTGTCGCCAAAATTAGCTTCGAAACTAAGAAAATTCATAATTGATAACCAATGGTCCAATACTAAGCAGTTTTTGGAGTTAAAAAATTTCGAAACACATCATCGATTGTATCGATGCTTCAAAATCGTTTCCTATATAAGATCCCGCACAAAACATTCCAAAAGAATGCATATGTTGAGCAATTAAGCAAGGCACATCCCGTGTTTTCAACAAAATTAACTGGTAAGCATAAAACTAAGTTAACAAAAAACTTATCCACATATAAGCATGAATAGTATGAAGAATATGCACCCTCACAGTTTTGACTAACATCAGAATTGAAGAGTGCATATCACTGATTTTAATAAAAATGGCGCGAATACATTTCTTAGAGCTAACCTCCAGATAAATGCATATATTACAAGATAATCCATAATGATCGAGTGTTACACATACCAAAGCAGTGAAAATGAATAAGAAAAAAGGCTGATGTCAACAGAATTCCCAATCCACAAAAATCACCGATTCAATCAATTTTATTAACTTGATTTGAAAAGGAAAAAAAAACTACATGCGTATCTGATTCCGTCTCTCAATTTAATGGACCACTCTTGATATTCACTTACATCTTGTATACTTGGGAGATCTCACCCCCTCTCATGGCTTTAAAGACCACATCTGTCTATTATAAAAAGATCAACAAATTCAAGTGTAACTAAATAATTACGTAAAAAGCAAAAACACGGTTAATGGACTCTTTACTCTCAATCAGTAAGTTTTACTTCGAACTGATCACAAAATACGCTACCGGAATAATGAAAAAATATAGCTCCTAATTTTAACCACTCCAGTTTAACAAAAGCCAAAAAAACAAATGAAAGCATTGAAAATCCAACAGCAGAAACACATATAGAATCATCAAAAGATGCTGCACGGACAGCACTAGCAATTTTGCACTTCAGCCGAGTAACAATTCCGGCGTCTATTTATCTTTATTAATGAAATGACAATATGTACACGGGAAGATCACATAACAAATAAACAAAACAAAAAACACCAATCGTAATACAACAAAAAATTGAACAGAAGTAGTTCCGAATCCTAACTCCAGCACTAAGAAGCGGTCCGTCAAAATAGCAACAACAAATTCAAAAATCCATAATTCTAAATGGGAGGGGCCGATATTCTATATGTGTTTTTGCATACCCTACATGAGCTTCTTTTTTGTAATATGAGGGCTAACGCTAATTTTTGAAGATTTTGATCAAAATAAATATAATTTTTTTTAATACGTTTTCATCATTTTTTTATCAGAATGGGTGGGGTGGCAATAACTGTCTACACCTAGTTTGGGTACATCTATAGTTTGGTTTATTTCATAAAATGGGTGTTTAATGAAAACATAATTTAAATAGGGAGAATATATATAACATAACAAACACTCAATAGAACTAAAACTAACAAAAAAAAAAGGATTAAAGCCAAGTATTACCTCACTGAGAGACTGACACGTGGCAATAAAGAGCGCATTATTTCGCCTTGGGTTTCGCCTTTCTTTACAACTTACTAAAAATTAAATTGTATTTACCCCTCATTCTGAACTTCCTTTTTGGCCAAGTTTTATTTTCTACTCCTTTTTTTACACGCTTACTAAAAATTAATAGTATTTCTGAAAAGAGCAAAAATCATTTTTATTTCCTATAAATAATTGTGTGGTTATGTGTACAGTGTATTCATGTACTCACTGCTTGAAAGTAGTAGTATGTACCAGGCTGGGTTCGGTCCGGTCCGGTTCGGTTTTTGGTAAAACCGAAACCGAGCATATTTTTCGGGTTCGGTCTTTTTATTTTTTGGACCGAACCGGACCGGTTTTTTCGGTCCAGTTTCGGTTTTTTTCGGTTATTTTTCGGTTTTGTTTTTTATTTTTCGGGTTTTTTCGGTCTTTTTCAGTTTCGGTCTTTTTCGGTTCGGTTTTACTGAAAACCGAAACGACCCGAAAATTTTTCGGTTTTTCGGTTTCGGTTTTTTTTGGTTTTTTTCGGTTCGGTTATCGGGGGTTTTTTACCACCCCTAGTATGTACATTGTTATTGTTTGTATTAAAAGTTTGTTCATTTTCGTCTCATGCTCATTTAAAAATAAGTGTCATACCGAAGCGTTTGGTAAGCGAAAAACATTAGTTTATTTTGCAACATAGTAGTATAACGATGGGGAGGGGAGTAATAGCATTATTGTTATTTATAAATGTAATGTCGACACTATAATACAAAAACCACCTTATTTCTATAAAAATACTTATGAGTATTTATATTTTATTATTTAAACCATTAAAGATTAATGCATTGGCGATTAATAGAACAACCAAACTCTTAGATACCCCACCCGAACAAAGGTTTTGCCTTATCATGAAAAGTAGGAAATGGGTTTTGCTTTTACTAGTTAAGTCTATTGAAGTGTACGTTATTATTTTTGTAGCGGAAAAAGAAGGGTCAGTTGGTGTTTGCTAATCAGTTTAAACTTTAAAGTAACTACTCAGTAAATTCACGTTGCATATTTGACTTAAACTAATATAACGCACCAAAATTGGATCCGCAAAGAGTCGATGTGAGGAAAAATGTTTGCAGTTTGCAACTTTGCATCCGGGGTACATTGGTTTTTTTGGGGAATCAATTGAAGTTATATAGAAAGCATGTCCTTATTCCACAAACTAGAGAAGGCGGTATTACAAAATAATTTGTTTGAACAGATGTAACATATAAAGCTCAGATTAATTTCTGCCATTTATTTGTTAGTACTTTTGGGGGTACAATGGTGAGCTTAAAAATACATACAAGCCCACAAACATATAGCAACTGATAAAGACTTTATTGAAGGTCAAGTCTGCAGTAGCATACAAAAACAAAACAACAAACAAACCACAAAAGGCACATTCGTTTTGCTGAGCCGCTTCTACATCATTGGAACAGAGAATACAATTACAAAACGAAGGAAAATCAAACAACTAAAATCTCCCTATAAATAACATACTGTAAATGTAGATAATGAAGAAACGATTAACCACTTCAACATAACTCCCTCAGTTGTATTCTATATCATACGAGCCTAGTTCTACATGCTTCTTTTTTGCAGTTTGGGCATAGAAAGAACATTTGAACACGTTACTCGCACTTGATTGAACGGTATATATGGCGGACAAAGAAGAGAGATGCGCGAAAACCTACAGTTCCGAGCATGAGGAAGAAACCATAGCATATACAAGCCATATACCCGAAGAAAAACGAGGTTTGCATAAAACCAGACATGTCTGATCGTGCATGGTAGTAATACAAGCAGTATGCGTAGATGAACAAACCAGTTGATCCACCGCAAAGGAATGACCTGAAATGTAAAACAGTAGAAATCAAAGATTCGAAAGACCCAAAGTTGAGAAAACTTCTGCTCGACACGTGATCTATTTAACACACAAGTATATTGCATTATCCTTTAAGAAAAAAATCAAAACATAATCGAGGTATATGAAGTATATTTTTCTTTGGGTTTCGCGGGAAGAACTGTATTAGAATCAAAATGCCAAAAAAACCAATAAATATGTTCTATTCGGTCAATCTTGTTACCATCTTCCAGTGGAAACAAGAATAGGATTAGAACCTAAACTAGCATGACACAGAATCTTATTTTTAAATCACGTAGAAAGAACGGCAGAGATGAATATACAAACTTTTACAAGTAAAACGACAGAACACAAAAAAAGCTTACAAGAACAGGCTACTAGCCAACTCACAAAATTTATCAAAAAACTTTTTTCCTGAAAATCACCCATGAAATATTTACCAAACAATAATTAACAGCATCATACCTCCACCACCACTCGTGATCTTCGGCAGCAAGTTGAAAGTACGTCAGAGCCACAGTGATAAAAGCAGTAACAATCAGGAGAATGATAAAGACGATGAACAAGATACTGTAAATGGTGTAGATCCTGTGACCCCAAACACTGGCAAATATGTAATATAGCTCGATATATATCGCACTAAATGGTAAAAACCCTGCCATCGCCATCTGGGGTACTGTTGAGCGATACCAAGGCAAAGGTGGAATCTCTCTAGGATATTTCGTAGTGCGAACAGGAGCTTGAAACTCAGCCTTGCTATTTTTACCCGCTATACCACCCAAAACTAACAAAGGGGATGTGACAAGTGACCAGATAAGAACAATGACCACAATTGTGCCAAATGGAAGTGCTGCTGTGGCACTGTAAAATATTGCGACGGTATTGAGGAAGCAAAATGTGAGGAACAGAGGTCCACAAAATAAGCTTCCAGTCAATAACAAATTCCTCACCTGTAAATTACGAAATCATATTCATCGAGTTAGCACTGTCTATGTAAAGTTAAATAATTGGTTGATAAAACATTTAAACTCCAACTACATGTGGAATGTATTAAGAAAAAGTCCCATACAAATACTACTAGTCATATACTTGTTCGTTACTGCTTCTATTGAGAATTTCAATTGAAATGCAAGATGATCGATACATTTGTCTCTATTTGAGATAAAAGGTGTAATTAAAGCTCAATAGAAGCATAATATTTGTAATAGTTACAAGGATACATACCCAGTTTGTTCCTTCCAGTTGGCAATAAAATGAAGAAGCCGTATAACCCGCAATACCAGATGTAAGAGCGTATATAACCACAAGTGCGGTGAATAGAGCTCCCCTGTTGTAAGGATAAAAGACACCAACCAGCGCCAGGATGAAGATGAAAATGGTACTGAAAAAAAATGAAGCACGATAAGATCAATATCTGAGTTTTGACTAATCGAGTAAGATATATAAATTACTTAGACACCGCAGTATTTAATAATTAAAACATCCTTACAGCGTGAACAGTTGGGTACCAGAACCGGTGGCCGCGGCGAACAAGGACTTATGCTTGGGGAATCTGAATACATCACCATGAATGTATTTCCACCCAGTTTCTTCTTGATCATCAGCTGTCTCCTCGTCATGAGCATATCTAATATATCAAATAAATCATGTTAGTCAAATAAATACCTTTTAAGATCTTATACTAGTAAAATGGAAATAACCACACTGTACTTTGATACTTGCAAACTAACCCATAAAATTTATACTTTCCGCAATCAACCCTCTATCCAAATTTTAAATGATACTTTATGTCCTTCCTTGGTCCGTTTTGAGTTTTATACTTTTTGATTTGTTAACATATAAGGCAGTAACTGGAAACATGTCCTTTAGAGCAGTTTTACGCCATAAAAAGTCTGTCAACATGGAAAACTGACAGAACTGAGCACGAAGTTAATGCTTTCTGAAATAGGATACGGGGATAGATTGGAAACATAAAAGTGTATATGTGAATTAATTGCAAGTATCTAAGGTACGTGAGGGTTATTTACAGACCACCCATAAGACATGAGGGTTAGGTAGAGGAGCTTTAGTCCTTACTTCACAAAGTCATTCTTCAGGACACGCATAAGAATTGTAGCAAGAAAGCCAGTCAACAACAGAACCGTAACGCAAGAATTAATTATCGAAAACCAATGGATTTCCAAATGATGTGGCAACGAAGAAGACTGGGAGTATTTCGCCATTCGATTCTCAAAAGGTATGCTAGTTTCTTTCCACTTAACAGTATACATAAATTCCATGTCAACGTCTTTATCCTCGGTAACGTCAACAAGAGCAGTGGGGTCAGTCCGTACATTAATTTCGATAACACGGTCGTTATTGTAGCTGATCTCAAAGTGAAGGTGCTTAAATAGGTAGTATTTATACTCGCTAGAGTCGATTTTACCTTCCTTGTCTACTTTCCCTAAGAAACCCCAGATGGGTAAGTCGTCATAATACATCTGGAAATAGTAATCTTTTTCAACAGCACTTCTGAAATGAGCAACTTCTTCCTTTGTCAGTGTCTTCTGGCAAACAATTTCAGAGTCTTTATCGATTAAGAAATCAAGTTTGTAAGGGGCACTGACTAAACGGTCTCCATTCAGAACTTCACCCAGAGCTTCTTTTTTCTCTTTGAAGTCATCTGCCAAAATAAGCCACCTAAACGGGTTAAGATCTTCTACCAACACTTAAAAAAAAACGCTGGGAAAAATTATTGAAGATGGTGATTCATAAACAAATGTAATACTAGCCAAAAAAGTGATTCGACTTTATTCACACATTAAAACAACAAATAAAATGATACTATTACAGTAAGAAGTGAAGAGTAGACAAATACGAACCTGGGATGCAGAAAGGCAAATCAAAGTAGCGATATGTTTCACTGGGGGAAAAACAAAAAGAGAGTGTCAATAGCCCACAATCAGAGGAGGTATACCAGTAAAAGAGGGAGTCTTAATCAGTAGCCTTGTCCACATATCAAACTCACGCAAAACTTAATATAGGGCAATCGTCATTGACATGACAGTTATGCTGGTTGTTTACTCAAACCGGTATATAATGTGCTGAGACGCTTACATGTTACTTCGCAAACAATTGATATTTGTGTTTGAAATCAAGCATGCATTTTATTAATAGAAGTCACAAGTAGGAGCAACAAACATTACTTTTCATCCTATCCTTCAGATACTATTCAAGCTTGGCTGTTAACCACATACATGAACAAAATGTGTTTATTAGTATTCATATACAATTTAGCCATTCTAAAAAACAAGTTTATACCGGTCTCATTACTACAATGGGAAGTCATACAGCGCATACAAGAACAAAAACAAAAGCAAACTTTAACCTATAGATGGAATAAATATTTTCAGTTGTGTCTAACTCATCTACATAATAAGAGTTATCTCACCTAATAAACTGGTTAAACTGATAATCAAGATCAGAATTACGAGATTCCAATATACATGGACGCATGGTGCACGAAAACTAATACAAGTTGGTAAGCCCTCGTATGTTAGATACTTGTCCACATTTAGGCTCCATTTGGTAAACATATTTTCTGGTCAAAAATCAGACTCAAAAAAACCTGTTTCAAAAATCCAACGAAAATCCAGACTTTGGATTTTTAGCCTTCTAGCCTAAAAATCAGATTCTTGAAAGCTAAATAATCCGAGTCTAAACACCCAGTGATTTTATAATAAAAATTTTAACAAATCAGACCAAAAAAGCTGTTACCAAACGAGTGCTTAGAATAAAATTTCTGCTCCTGAGTAATAAACACACGATGAGGAGGGTGCAAAAGTAGTTCCGTTTTGTTATCACTATGTGAATTGTAATATATATAATTGGTCATTTTAGGTTATTTTTGCATCTGAAGAAACTAGCAAGATATACATCCTAGACACTACGGATGTATATTCTGGGATCGTGACTCATGCGGGTTGCTAAAAATGACGTTTTGAGATGCGCATGCAACATAAGAGGATTAAGAAAATTAGTTAAAAGTGATCTAATCGGCTGAAACAAATTCATTATTAAACCATTTGAATACCTATAATAGTAATATAATTCAAGAGATTACCTGAATAGCTGTAATTAATGACTATACAAATAAAAATGCCAAATTTGTATCAATTAGTATAATTAACCGAGAATATGCAGAGATGCTATATCAGCAGCGGATTAGATAAACACATCAAAATTGAACCAATATTCTTAATTTGATCACTTATTTTATCTGAGGATGGAGTGAAAATTAGTAAAAAATCAAATACATTTCGCGAACTAATTGTTAACAAAACAAATAAATTAATGCACCAAATTGACAAAATTATCCCCAAAAACCAGCATCACTGACAATCGTCCATTAAAAATTAATTAACAAACTCAATCAAACAAAAAATCAGACCAGTGACTAAATTAATCAACTATATAGTTTGTTAGCTTTGTGTACAAAAACACAATCAAATCCTTAAAATTCATTAAAAAAAGTCAATTAAAAGTACATAACAAACTCAATTGAACAAAAAAACCAGATCAGTGACTAAATGAATCAACTATGTAGGACATTGCAAAAAATTCTATAATTACATAATTTATTCGCTTTGTGCACAAAAACACAATCAAATCCTTAAAATGCATACACCACGAGAATCTGATAAAACTAAAATCAACAACATATCATAGAAACTCATCTCAAAATCAAGCAAACACTAGATCAGATCAAAACAGCCATACACATAAATACATACATAAATATATATATATATACGGGGCCGGTTATATGAACACAAATTGATACATGATTTTAGACATACATGGAAATAAATAGTCCAGATTAAACCTATTGATCTGGACCCTTTATTTCCATGTATGTTTAAAATCATGTGCCACTGTTCATATAACCGGGCCAAATATATATACATATATACACACACACACACAGATAGAAACATATAGATATAAAAAGATAGATATAGAGAGAGAGATATATATACCTGGGATTATGAAAGGGTCCGACCTTATTAGCATATAAAGGTACAACATCGCCGTGTTTGTACTTATGATCGGATCCGTCCGATCGCACGTGCGTAGATATCATAAGCACGTGCGTCACCAACAAAAACAACGTCATCGACATTCTCAGCTCCATCGCCGCTACAGAAAGATGGAGCGAGATATAGATAGAGAGTTAGAGATAGAAAAAGCGCAGATCTCGAATGAAATATGAAAGTGGGGAAAATTAAAGTGGGATTTTTGTTTATTTATTACTCACCGTTGTTACTGCTAGTATTTACTACTACTACCTGTTACGCGCTATGGGGATGAGTTTGGATTTTTATACTACACTTTTTCTGAAAAAACGCACAAACCGTACATTTAATTTACGGTTTACAGAAAATATATACAAACCGTACATTTAATGTACGGTTTGCAAAAATACACACAAACCGTACATTTAATGTACGGTTTGTATGTATTTTTGCAAACCGTACATTAAATGTACGGTTTGCATGTATTTTTTTTTTTATTTATTTTTTTTTGTAATTTCAATTTGTAAAATAGGAAAAATATATAAAATATGCAAATTCATAATTCACTTAGCTATATATAATTGTTTGTTGTTTGTTTATATTAATTATAGAAATTATAATAATTGTTGATATTTGTCCCATTTTTTGCAACTGTTCGGAAAGGAAGCAAGCAACTGTTGGGAAAGGAAGCAAGCAACTGTTCGGAAAGGAAGCAACTGTTCGGAAAAAATTTCGAACGGGGCGCTGCCCCGCACCCCGCCCGCTGACCTGGCAGCGGGACCCCAGCCAGGGGCTCTCGCCCCTTGGACCCCGCCAGGGGCTCTGCCCCTTGGAACCCCGTTTCAATTATTCATATTCAATTATACGTTGGCTCGACGAGCGTGCACTCCGCACTTCCCTAACTCGTTTCCGAGTTTAACGCATTATTGCATCGGCCTATAATAAATCACATTACTACTAAAATACATTGATGATACTAAAATCACCAACAGTTTAGGGTTTGTAATTTAGGGTTTAGGGTTTGTAATTTAGGATTTAGGGTTTAGGGTTTAGTGTTTAGGATTTAGGGTTTAGGGTTTAGTGTTTAGGATTTAGGATTTAGGGTTTAGTGTTTAGGATTTAGGGTTTAGGGTTTGTAATTTAGGGTTTTTAATTTAGTGTTTAGGGTTTAGTGTTTAGGGTTTAGGGTTTAGTAATTTCAGCAATATTGGTCCAAATCTTTCATCTGTAATATACAAACCCTAAATCCTAAACCCTAAACCCTAAACCCTAAACCCTAAACACTAAATTAAAAACCCTAAAACCTAAATCCTAAACACTAAACCCTAAACCCTAAATGCTAAACACTAAACACTAAACCCTAAATTAATTTGCTAACTCAGCAACTAGAAAACCTGAATATTGGGAAAGGTAAAAATATAACTGTTTTATCAGAAAACTCGGATGATATCGATCATATAAATAGTTTTGAAAAACAACTTTTAGCTATGGATACTCCAGAACAACAGGCTAGTGTTAATCAAAATGTCTTTGGAAAATCCACTCCTTTTGGCAGAAAATCAGTTCCAACTGCCCCTATGAAGCATTATTATTCTCGACCGAGTCCACAAGATCTTCTTTATGAAGAAGAAGGTGGTAATATTTTTACTAGTTTTAGTGCTACAACCATTTATGAATGCAATATTGATGGTATGACAGAATACCAAATTATGGTTATGTTACATAGAATGACTATGTATTCTACAGTATGTTTAGGTGCTAATAACACCGATTACCAAATTGCTGAATTCATTGTTGCTGGCTTTGCCGGTCAATTACGCGGTTGGTGGGATAATGTTTTAACCCTTGATCACCAACGCACGATATTAACAGCCACAAAAATGGTTAGGAATCCTATTAAGACTGAACAAGGTGTAGATACTAATACAGATACTGTCGCACCTAATACAGATACTAAGGTGTATATTACAGATGAAAGATTTGGACCAATATTGCTGAAATTACAAACCCTAAACCCTAAACCCTAAACCCTAAACCCTAAACCCTAAATTACAAACCATAAACCCTAAACACTAAATCCTAAACACTAAACCCTAAATCCTAAATCCTAAACCGTAAACACTAAACCCTAAATTACAAACCCTAAACACTAAACCCTAAATTACAAACCCTAAACCCTAAACCCTAATTTACAATAATGCGTTAAACTCGGAAACGAGTTAGGGAAGTGCGGAGTGCACGCTCGTCGAGCCAACGTATAATTGAATATGAATAATTGAAACGGGGTTCCAAGGGGCAGAGCCCCTGGCGGGGTCCTAGGGGCAGAGCCCCTGGCGGGGTTCCAAGGGGCAGAGCCCCTGGCGGGGTCCTAGGGGCAGAGCCCCTGGCTGGGGTCCCGCTGCCAGGTCAGCGGGCGGGGTGCGGGGCAGCGCCCCGTTCGAAATTTTTTCCGAACAGTTGCTTCCTTTCCGAACAGTTGCTTGCTTCCTTTCCCAACAGTTGCTTGCTTCCTTTCCGAACAGTTGCAAAAAATGGGACAAATATCAACAATTATTATAATTTCTATAATTAATATAAACAAACAACAAACAATTATATATAGCTAAGTGAATTATGAATTTGCATATTTTATATATTTTTCTTATTTTACAAATTGAAATTACAAAAAAAAAAAAAAAAAAAAAAATACATGCAAACCGTACATTTAATGTACGGTTTGCAAAAATACATACAAACCGTACATTAAATGTACGGTTTGTGTGTATTTTTGCAAACCATACATTAAATGTACGGTTTGTATATATTTTCTGTAAACCGTAAATTAAATGTACGGTTTGTGCGTTTTTTCAGAAAAAGTGTAGTATAAAAATCCAACCTCATGGGGGATTACTACTCTACATTTTTTTTTATGTTTTTTTTTTATGGTAAGATTATTAAAATATACAAATTTCCAATTGTAATTGCCAAAAATATACAAATCAATGATTTTATTTTCAAAACATAAAACTCTAATAAATATGTGTAATTGTATGTTTGTATATTTTGGGAATAAACTTTTAGCTTTTGTATGTTTTGATAGTATATTTTTGTTAACAGTATGTTTTGGAGCAAATTTGTTTATTTATGTTCTTTTTTAAATAGTTTCGTTACTTTTATTTTTCTTATCATAGTACTTAGTATTGTGAATTTTCTCATATAAATAGTTTTCTTAATGAAATGGAGCAAATTTGTTAGCAGTTATAGATGTAATCTGATGGAGAGTTAATTTTTTTTTATTATTTTGGACATGTATTATGTTTGTTTAGCTATGTCTCTTTTTTAAAACAACTTAACTTATATACACACGTTAAATAGCATGAAGATAGTCATACGTAGACACACAAAAATTAGAGATGGTTGATAATGATTTTAAAAGTATGGTTTCCTTATACCACATTGAGTTCTCGCTACATATGTATTTGAGCGGGATAGGAGTAAAAGTTGCGACTTTCTAATAAGTATTGAAAAGATAATGCATTCTCAAGTCTTTAACTCAAACGGTGGTTAAATTGGTATGACTTCGTGCCAATTGAGTTACAAACACTTAGCAATAACCATAAGTAGTTCGTGTTTGACTGTATCATTAAATATAACGGCATGTTATTCACTTGCGAGATTTTGAGAATTTTAACATTGATTGTAATTTGTAGTAGCTTTATATGATATCGACAACTGTGATAATCAATTATTTGAATATTAGTTAATCAACAAGTCTTTTTTTTAACGATACAATGCCACCAAAGCCAATTTAAACGTACATTACAGAAAAATGATGCACATTAAACAAATTGTTTACCTATTGAATAGAATGTCTTAAAAGCAAGACATATACTAGTGTGACCTTAGATTACCGTAAGATTACATCTTACTTAACGAAACGTTTTATAGGCGAAATCATGCACTGATAATAAAATTTTATTCAAAATTAGTCTCCTAATAAAACCGGTTGTCAAAACTAAACGAAACTAAGTCATCAATGGAATGAGAACGTCGTCCAAACTAAATTGTGTTTAACTGAATATACAAATCAAAATAAATAAAACAAAACCACTAACCCGCTTTTACATGTTGTATCACATGCTATCACATTAATGTAATAGTGACCATAATACGAAGACGATGACAAAATAAACTTTGATCAACAAATTTATGGCCCCCCGAGTAAGCGACGCAGACATGATGGACAGAGTAATATGAAAACAAATTAAAACGCTATGGGTGAACTGTGGATAAAACTCATGGACTATGGGTATTTTACAAATAACCCCCTCATTTTGTTGATGAAAACAATCGATTTCAATGGAAAAGACCCATCGAGATAAATGAAACCCAATTTTTATGATGAGAAAACGCTTTAGAGTAAAAAGTGAACATTTCACGAATAAATGTGTTTTGAAGGTTTGTAATCGGTAACGATGTTTTTGTAATTAAAATGAACATTTATCAAGACCACATTGAGATTTGAAATTCGAGACTGAGCAAAAGTGATTGATTGAGAATTAACATATTTATTAACTTGATGACCATTTTTAGTTATATGTTATTAAAAAAGTCGAGGATATAAAACGATGGAACTGGAAATGAAATTTCCTAAAACATTAGTATATTTCGTGTAATTCACTAATATAAACATGACATCAGTACATGGTTTCTTTTGAGTTTTTCGTATCATTACATTTGCACCGTCGCATCATATTAATTCTTAAATAGACACGTACAGTCCAATCTATTTAAACGAGTGTTATGTATGAAGTTTTATTTTATTTTATTTAAACCCAACTCAAACTCATAAACATGTGACGGTTGTTCTCTTTATGTCTATTTTTTTTTTTTTTTTTTTTTTGAGACAATCAAAAGTTAATTTTATGAAATAACAAAACAGAACAAACCATACTTTCTGTCTAATAAATTAAGGACACACAAAATGGACGTGACTCGTCTCTTTTGTATGATATCGGTAGTCGAGGGACTAGAAATTACGATTTTACACCTCGTATGCTCAGGCATGAGATACGTATTTTAGCTTCATAAAAGTGGTTCAAACCTCAATTTAACAATATGTAACTTTTATCTACCAATATGAACTACACACATCACATGAATTTCATTTCGTACATTAAAATACAATCTTTCACTTTTGATAAAATTTGAAGACTGTAATTATTCTATATGATCAAATATAAATTTTAACTAAATGTGTTACTATTTCATTAATTTTAAGGAATCGAGTTCCCATCTATCAAATACAAACAACAACCAAAAACACAAGTCGAACCCATTAAAAGTCATCGGTTTGAACCAAAATAATAATTATTGAAACCGAAGCAAACCAAACCATTTTCAACCGGTTTGGTCGGTTCAAATTAAAAAAAAAAACTAAGATTAAAAGTTACACTAGACATAATTATTTATATTTCTAAAAGACTTCGACATTATAAAAGATGGTTTGTAAATTATAAAAAAATTATGTAATTCATAATTTCATACTATAGTTTATACAAGTAAATATGTACACCCATACATACCCACAAGGACCAGATATACAAGTAAAATTTGGATACTATCATTATTCTATATTAGGAGGATCATATATAAATTTTAACTAACAAACAAAACACAATAACAACAAAGAAACACAAGTCGAACCCATTAAAAGTCATCGGTTTAAACCAAAATAATAATTATTGAAACCAAAACAAACCAAACAATTTTCAACCGGTTTGGTTTACTCCGACTCAATCAGTTCGAATTTAAAAAAAACTAAAATTAAAAGTTACGCTAGACATAATTATTTATATATTTTTAAAAGACTTCATTGTATAAATTACAAAAGATGGTTTGTAAATTATAAAAAATGATGCAATTGATCATACTATATATAATTTAGACAAAGTAAATATGTACACCCATACCCACAAGGACTAGAAAGGACTAATTTAAAATCACAAGCAACCAATCATGGAATAAACCAATCTTTACGTCCTTATTATCTATACTATTATGTTAGTTTTATATATTTATATGCAACTCCACCCTGTATTTGCCCCCCCGGCCAACACGATAACCGCCGGCCCCCTCTCTCTATATACGTACACAAAACAAATCGACACACAAACACATATATATAAATATATATAATCACATATAAATATATAACCTCGTTATTTTCCGATCCGGTGAATAATAATGGGGGATTTCAACCTAGCCCTAGTGATTGTGGCAATAGTCGTATCAATCCTCGTTCTTTTATTCAACGTTTATTTATTAATTAACTTTCAACACCCTGACGACAAGAACCAGGCTTATTTCCCCAAAATCGTCGTAGTTTTGGGTTTATCCGTCGCCGCTATTTCGATTCTGATGTTGCCTGCTGATGTGGCGAACAGGCAGGCGTGTAGGCATGCGATCTACAACGGGGCGTGTTCGCTCACGCTGCCGATGAAGGATTTGTGGCTTGTGATTTATATTGTCGATGCGGTGCTTGTGTTCTTTGTTATCCCGTTCGCTATGTTTTACTACGAAGGCGACCAGGACAAGTAATTTGTTGCTTTTTGTTGCTTTTGTTATTGTGTGAATTGGAGGGGTGTTTGTGTTTGATTTAGAGAATGTAGGGTTTTTTAGTGTAGATGTTGGAACGTTTGGGTCTGTTTGAGGGTTATAATTAGAATTAGTTGGTAGTTTACTGTTATTACATGTTAATTGTGCTTTTGTAGACCAACTCGGCGTTGCTTGAAATTGGTGGGGGTGTTTTATGCATTATTTAGAGAATGTAGGACTGTTAGTGTAGTTGTTGGAATGTTCATACGAGTTTGATTGCAGATTTGTGGACCAAGTTGTCATTGCTTGAAATTGGAGGGGTGTTTGTGTTAACCATAAGAAAATGTAGGACCGTTAGTGTATTTGTTGAAAATTTATGGGTCCATTATAGGGGGGCTTGTGTTTTTTGTTATTCCGTTCGCTATGATTTACTACGAGGGAGACCAGGACAAGTAATTCTTGCTGTTTTTCTTTTCAAAATTTGGCTTTTGTTTAGTGTTGTTGTGTGGGCTTGATTGCAGTTTTGTGGACCGAGTTGCCATTGCTTGGAATTAGAGGGGTGTTTGTGTTTAATTAAGAGAATGTAGGGCTGTTATTGCAGTTATTGGTAAGTTTAGGGTTCTTGTGTTTTTTGTAATCCGGTTCGCTATGTTCTTCTACCAGGGCGACCAGGACACGTAATTTGTTGCTTTTTGTTGTGTGGGTTTTGATTGCGGTTTTGTGGACCGACTTGTCATTGCTTGAAATTGGAGGGGTGTTTGTGTTTAATTAAGAGAATGTAGGAGTTTTAGCGTAGTTGTTCAAATGTTTGGGTCTGTTTAACTGTTTGAGGGTAATAATGTGAATTAGTTGGTAGGTTACTGTTATTATATGTTAATTGTGCTTTTGGAGGGGTGTTTATGCTTTACTTAGAGAAGAAGTTTTTGGAATGTTTGGGTCCATTTTATAATATAAGGGTGTAGTTTGATTAGTTGGTAACTTTAGGGTTTCTATACGAGATTGTTCCCCATTATTAACTACGAGGGCGACCAGGACAAGTAATTATTGTTTTTCCCCTCTTTTAATTTACTGTTGTTGTGTGGATTGGAGGGGTGCGTGTGCTTAATTAAGAGAATGTAGGAGTGTTAGTGTAGTTGTTGGAATGTTTTGGTCTGTTCGAAGGTGGTAATTTGAATTAGTTTGAATGTTTGGGGTAAACACACTTATCAATGTATTGCAACTTGGTATTGCTTGAAAATTGGAGGGGTTTTTATTTTTAATTAAGATAGTGTTATAGTAGTTTATGGAATGTTTAGGTCCATTTGAGGGGGCAGTAATTGAGTGAGTTGGTAATTTAATGTTTTAATTTTAGATGTTCTTCATGATTTGTCTCGATAATACTTTAGGACAAGTCGTTATTAAGGCGTTTCTCTTATTTGATGCAGTATTATTTTCTTGCAATTGTAGGGGTGTATGTGTTTAATTTAGAGAATGCATGGGTGTTGCAGTAGTTTTTAAGCAGTAAGGTTCATTTGAACTAGTTGAGGTCTCTCTAGGATCTGTGGTTTGTGATTTACATTGAGGATGCGGTTGTTATGTTTGTCGTTTCCCTTTCGCTATGTTTTAGTTTTACTAGTAGGGCGACCAGGACACGTGAATACTTCAAGTTCATATATAAGTAATATATCCTTCTGTGTATTTAATATTTATTCATTATGCACAGGACTGTTGGTAAACGGATGAAGAGCGCGCTGATGTGGGTGACAGCATCTGTTATTATCTGCGGTCTGGTGCTTGGGATCTTGTATGGTCAGTTTCTGTTTGCTTCTGTTCTGTTTTTCTTGCTACATTTCCATATGATATACCACATATGCTACGTTGCTTCTCTGTGCTCTGCATATCTATGTTATTTATTCGAATTACTATGTTTCTTGCACGTATCTTCTCGGTGACCCTTGAACACTCATTTTTTTTATTAAGTTGTTGGAGAAATATATTTTCAGTTAGCACTATTAGTTGTCTATTTAGAGTTCGTGTTGAAAGTATAGTAAGCTATACCGGTGTGTGGAAAGAATGTGTTTTTTTCTCTTATAAAAAAAGCTTTTAAATTCTCTAGGAAGTGTTAGTGAAGAAGTTTTTATGTTTGGTTTAAGTAATGTTTTGTAAGGAAACTCATCTCTCACTCTCCTACTCACATATTTAATTAAAATAAAAGCCACTGTTACAAAGATTAACGTGACTATAAGTTCGAGAGTTATCGGACACACCAAGCAGGATGGCAGGCCCCTTACATTTAAATCTAGATTTGAACGAGTTGTTGGGTTCGTTCACTTAATCTTGTAAATTTGGTATAATTAACCAGTGCTTCTTCTTCTAGTTTGATTTATTACATTGGAATATTGCTTGTCCAAGGGCTTTCTTCTTTTGATGAAGTCCTGACCTCCTTTTCTTTTTCCATTGGACTTTCTTGCTTTTTTTTGGCAACACATTTCACACCAAAATTTATCTGTCGTTTATTTTTTTATTAGGGGTTATTGGGAAAGTTGATTTTACTGTGAGACACCTCTCTTCTGGGGTTGCTAATTTCCCCAGTTCGTGGGACTTCTCTAACAATCAACAATGTGTTGGCACTGGCAGTGCTTCACGTCAGGTTAAGATTAGTCTATACCAGCACTGTTGTTTTTTTGTTCTATGAATTATTGCTCTTCATTCTCTGCATATTTCTCAGCATAAATAAGGGCTTGATGAACAATAGCGTGCTCGTTTTTTAATTCAGTGTTCAGCATATTCTGCCAATGCTTCATCAGAGACCACATGGACCATGCGCACTACATTTCCTGAATATGTCGTTGCTCTTGCCACCATTGTTGGCTCTGTTCTATTCACTGTAAGTCAACCCTTAAGTTTTTGAAGCTGTCATCTCCTTTTTTTTTTTTCTATTTTTCTGTGTACTTAATTGTAAACAGATAGTTTTAGAGTTGATATTATTGTTTCCTCTTGCATGTAGTTCTAAATTCTTGTTTTTGTTGAGCATTCTAGACAGTGTATTTATTGAAAAAGACATGACCTGGAAATTTTATTATGTGCCTAACTAGCGACTCTCTTATCTGAATTGTTGTACAAGAAGGTTATTTTAGCCAGCTATTTGCAGTAGCAAGAAATATTTTCCAGTTGTTTTTTGTCAGGTTTTTTTGCACAACTAAGCTCGTTCTTTACTTGCCTGCACTGTAATGGAATCCTATATTACGATATAATAAAAAAATACTAATCTCATCCTCCATATCGTACTAACATGTTGTTATCTGACCAGATTTTTGGTGGTGTTGGGATTGCATGTTTGCCATTAGGGCTTATCTTTTCTTTCGTTCGGCGCCCTAAAGCTGTGATCACCCGCTCACAGTATATTAAGGTATCTTTTCACCATGTGGACACCTTAGAATCATTCGATCTACTTAGCTATATGCTTAGCCACTTAGGCCATGTTTGTTTGCATTACAAGAGGGGTTATAGTATTATTTGTAAGGTGGGACCCACCTTATATAATGTTTGGATGAATTTTGGAGAAAGGGGTACTTCCGTACTAAATAGATATGGTACTACTATTTACTTACCTAAGAGGGTATTTCATGACACATGGATGGTGTCATAACTTGTGCCTTTTAATGGTGTACAAATATGGCCTACTTACAAATCATACCCCCTTTGACTATCTTGCAAACAAACACGGCCTTAATTTCTTCAGGTTTGAACTAATAGATTACGACGTGGCCTTGTTGATTTTTGACAATTACTTATACCTGTGCAGTTAATAAAGGATTATCATTGATGTGTTATATCAATTTTATACTTAACTATTATTGCAAATTGTAGGAAGCAACTGAACTAGGTAAGAAGGCTAAAGAACTGAAAAAAGCAACCGATGCACTTCATCAGGAAGAAAGGAGTGGCTCAAAGGGAAGAAAGTGGCGGAAAAACGTTAAAGCAGTTGAAAAGGTGAAGCTACTTTCGTCTTAGATCTATATTGTCTTAAGTTAGTGTTGCCATTTCGGCATGGTATATTTGGTTCCAGCATAGAGACACAGTGGATTTGTATCTCTTTTTTGATTTTTTTTGATTTAGCTAGAAGTATTTTACAAGTTAAAAGATTCATGATTCATGATAATAAGGGGAAAATTTAACAAATGCATACTGATAAGTAAAAAAGTTGAAAACCAGTAAAGTATAATAAACATCACAAATCGAGTTGTTGGGATAGAACGCCTTGGATCTAAAAGTTTGTGCAGAATACCAATTTTTTCTTCTTGATACAACTTTGAATTGACTCAGGCAGCTGAACAGTCTTAAATCTGCTTGTTAGGACCAAGTGTACATGAATATCGATCCCTATGTCTTAATTTTTTCTTTAACCTTGACTAACTATTGCTAGAAAATCCTCGAGAATGAACTCAAATAATGTCATGACTTTTGACTGAGAAAAATAGAAGGCCTAAAGGACTACCGAAGAATCTTTAATTTATTTCCGTTTACTAGGTAATTGAGAACAACAAATCATGTGTACTTGTATATATGTTTTTTTTTTGGTTCCATTATGGAAAAACACCATCTCCTCTAATTATCCATACAAGTGTTTGTCGGCTTGTTCTTCTATCGAGTCCTCACAATATAAGTTAGAACCGGATATTACTTTAAAAGGATTTATGGAGCTTTCCTTTCCTTTCTGCCTAATCTCTAAACTTAATTTCATGATTAATAACTGTACATCACTTGGTGTAACTGAATTTTGGCTTGGAGCTTCGTTCTTGTATGTTCATCATTGTCACGAGTATCTATATAGTATCTGTGGAGCACGTATATGTTTTTCACGTGTGCTAATTTGAGTTTAATAGAGGATGGAGCCAAAGTTATTGTCTGGCAAGGTTTAATTGTGAAGTTGTGTAAAATAACTCCCTAGGTTTTAAAAAAGTAGTGGTGAAATCAAATAAGTCATTTTTGGGTTATTAAGAAGAATGGATGCTGTTACTATGTTTGTGTATGTGTATTTATTTATTTATATTCAGATTGTAGAACTACTTACAGGCAAATAAGTACTTGACTTGCTGCTCGACATTAACTTTCTTGCCTCTCTTTTCACTTGTATAAACCTTGCAGGAGCTGCTGCTTCTGGAAGAAGATGTAACGGCTTTGGAGGAGATGTACCCGCAAGGTGAAAAGGTAAGAGGCCTAAAGTATATATATTCTGAAAATCTGCATCTTGTTAAATTTGGCCTTTCCTTATTTTCCTGATTTATTTGTTCAGGCTGAAACTGCTTGGGCTATGACCGTTCTTGGTTACCTGGCCAAACTAATATTGGGTGTTGTTGGGTAAGTGGAAGTTTATGTATCGGTCTTTTGTTAACCCTGTCAATATTATTATCAGTTTCAAGAAAAAAGCAATTGCGGCTTGCAATCCTTTTTCCCTTTCTTTACTTAATTACTTAGTTAGGTAGATCATAGATGCATGAAAATGCCAACAAATTCCCTACACAGACTGAGCTTCAGAGGGATATTATGTTCTATTTGCATGTTCTCCTTAGTGTAGTATGCTTAGCCAACTGTGAAAGTAATGGATGGTTGGAGAGTAATTAGTAATTCAAAAGGCATTTATTTATTTTATTAAATTCAAGGTTCCTGATTCTTATGATTTCTTTTCTGCTCGTGAAATTGTTGTTGGTTTCATTTCTAAAGTTTAGACTATTACCCCTCTTTTCTTTTCTTGCATTATTTTTTTCTGAGTACAGTCTGTTTTGCTAATAACATGCATTTTCCGTATTATTCACACTTTCATGTTATGGTTTGACGGGATTTATTATGAGTGTGTTACATGCTTGTTTTTTGCAGGTTAATTGTTTCAATTGCTTGGGTTGCACATATTGTGATATATCTACTGATTAAACCTCCTGTTTCTTCCTTTTTGAATGAGGTGTTCATTAAGCTGGATGATGTATGGGGTATGTTGAGAAAGTTGGACAAACCTCCTGTTTTTAATACTTTCTTTATATACTTATTAATTATTTACCACTGAGTCACTAACTTCATACTATTCTTTTGCCACTGAACAGGCCTTTTGGGTACAGTTGCGTTTGCATTCTTCTGCTTCTACCTTCTACTTGCAGTGATTGCTGGGGAAATGATGCTGGGCATGCGATTAGTTTTCATTACTATCCATCCGATGAAGTAATATTATTATTTTGTCTATCTATATAATTAGTCACTTTTATAAAATTGTTTGAGGGAAATCTAACATCACCCGGACTTGGTATTGTTTATCCACATTATAGGTGGGGAGGCACTCTAATGAATTCCTTCTTATTTAACGTTGCTCTCATTCTCCTTTGCTCAATCAGGTATGGTTTTGAATCTTGATAAGCTTTCTTTATATAACATTATATTTTCCATAATATGATGGTTTGGACTTGTACATATTCAAAGTACAGAACTAGAGTATATGAGCTGCTATGTAACGAGTACAAAAGCTTCAGATATAGATGCTTTTTAAATACATAAAAGGGCATATGAAAGAGAGTATCTTAATAATTAGACTAGTATATAAAAACAAAGGCATCATGGAATTCATTTACTTAGTTATTGTTTTAGAATTAGCAGATATGAGTCATATGACTTTATACTCCCCACTTTGTGTAAAAATAAAAAGACCCCTTCTTGTTCATATCTGGGAAAATGCTGTTGAGGCATGGTATTCTGTTGTACATTTGCCCTCTTCCTGTACCTGAGCTCTGCTTAAACCTGTATCTTTACGATTATATGACTTATGTTTGCTTTGAACTGATTGTTTTTTTTTTACAACCTAATTTTGTATCACTTTGTGGCTTTGTTTCTGCTTGTGTCAAAAGCTAGCAATTTAGCATTTCTTATCGAACCTTATAATTGTGAAAGAGGATTATCTTTTATCCTACTTTACGATTATTCTACTTACCTTAATCTTAAATAATGAGGATAGAGTGCCCAAAGGAAGGTCGGGGATTTATTTGGCAACTAGAAGTGGTTAAGAAAATGATAGGGATGAATGGAGTGGAGCCTATACTTCCTCTCTTTTTAGATGCCATGAGTTTGATATGCATAATCACATTTATTGTCACCAATTTAAAAAAATTACATATTTTTTTGTTCATGCTTTCAGTGTGATTCAGTTCTGCGCCACTGCATTTGCGTACTATGCACAAGCCACTGCTGCCCAGGAAATATTTGGCCACACATTGCAATCTCTTCGGGGAATCAAATATTTATACAAGTCGGTTGCAATTCTTTCAGTTTCTTGTTCATATATATTTTTTATACATGAAGCATGCAACTTATGTTGTCTCACTAAAATCGACTGCAGGTACAACGTTTTTCAGATTGTCTTTGTTGTTCTTGCGGGACTGACATTTGCTTTCTACGCTGCATGTGTAAGTTTTACTCTTGCCGGTTTTCTTCTAAGTATTTTTTTTGGCTGCTTGAATTGAAATAAAAAAATTGTAAGCTCTTCCCCTGATATATATATGCTTTTCTGCACTTATCTAGGGATGGAGAAGAAGAAAACCTAGTGGAAGATTTCAACTCTCTTCGTAAAAACTTGGTTGGCATTGAAGATGATACATCTACCTGGACCTTTCGAGTTTGCAGTTGTACGGTGTTGTGACTATATCATATCCAACGGCTATAAGCAGATTTACTATTTGTTGTACTTTAGAGGAGAGATAACACTGGTGTGAACTTTCATTTGTAAAATGTGTTCATTTTCCTATTATTTGTATGTGTTCGTTGGTTTTTTCTACATCAAGATGTTCTAACCCCGTTTCTTTCTGCTATGTAAAATGGAAGTATTTGTTTGGACGGTTACAGAAGCTGGCATTGTTGTAACGTGTATATTTAATTAAACGAAGTTCTATTGAGCACCCATTTCAAATCATGCCCCACTTTCATAAACAGAATAATAAATTTTTATCACTGTATTTCTTTACTGATCCATCGAGACTGTAATTCTGTCCTGGTCTCGATGTAGGTACGGGTATATCCCAGTTTATGTAGTAAATGGTAATTTTGGTTGACGAGTGTAGTTTACTGCCCTGTTAATATTCCCCATTCTTGTTCGTATTAGCTCAAAATATATCTTTTGATGGCTTTATAAATTTATCAATAAACATTGGAAAATATTTTTGATAAATTTAATAATTACGAGTATAGTTTTAATTCAAACAACTACTTTTTAAACTGAAGTATTTTGTCTGGACAGCTCTTCGAAGGCTTAACTAGGATTGTACAATATGGTTGATAGGAATCCCAAAAAGAGACGACTTCAAGCAGACAAAATATAGTGAATTGTTTATCAAAAAATATTTAAATATTTACTCTTGCTAAGATTTTTAAAATTATGAAGAATGTTATAGCCCTACTGGTTCTTAGTTTGGCCGCATCAATCTCTTTATAATGTTCCTTATAGTGAAAAACACACTTTATTAACTTTGATGAACTACTTTACATTTGACAATGTATCAATGTCTTCATTCTTCTTATATTCATTATTTTATTATTTATTTTGTATCATTCATTTTTATAACATTATTCTTATTACTATAGATGAGAGTATAGAGATAAAAGAGAGTAAAAATAGTATTTTAATTTTTAAGTGAAACTTTTATCACCTCATTCATTTATAAGGTAAATTGAGAAGAGAGATGGTTCACCTTTAATTAGAGAGAAGTGATAGAGTAATTGATGCGAGTGATTTTTTGACTTAAAATCATCAAAAGTATTGTAACATTATAAATTAATCGATGTGAATGCTTTTATATGGACTATATGCAGATATTGGATATTTTGATGATACATTTATATGGTGAATGCTGTCGTCAGGTTTCCTTTTCTATTTATGTCAAGTAGAGATCATTTGACTAAAAATAGTATTTTAAATTTTGAGTGAAACTTTTATCACCTCATTCATTTATAAGTTAAATTGAGAAGAGAGATGGTTCATCTTTAATTAGAGAGAAGTGATAGAGTAATTGATGCGAGTGATTTTTTGACTTAAAATCATCAAAAGTATTGTAACATTATAAATTAATCGATGTGAATGCTTTTATATGGGCTATATGCAGATATTGTATATTTTGATGATACATTTATATGGTAAATGCTGTCGCCAGGTTTCCTTTTCTATTTATGTCAAGTACAGACCATTTGACTAAAAATAGTATTTTAATTTTTGAGTGAACTCATTCATTTATAAGATAAATTGAGAAGAGAGATGGTTCACCTTTAATTAAAGAAAAGTGATAGAGTAATTGATGCGAGTGATTTTTTGACTTAAAATCATCAAAAGTATTGTAACATTATAAATTAATCGATGTGAATGCTTTTATATGGGCTATATGCAGATATTGGATGTTTTGATGATACATTTATATAGTGAATGCTGTCGTCAGGTTTACTTTTCTATTTATGTCCAGTACAGACCATTTGACTTGTAAGTTATAGCATATTAAATTAAGTCGACCCTATAAACAATTTACGTTATAGTATGGTTTATTCTGGGTAAATGTCACAATGAGTTCTAAGTTATACCAATAACATTTTTATCAGGCAAAAGAAGAGCACATAAGAGCAAACCAAATTGAATGGCACAAATCAATAGAAAATCTCATTAAATCAATAAAAAATCTTGAACGATGCAAAATCTAGTAGCTGACATTGCATATAGTTTTCCAATAATAAAATCTCAATCACAATGATATGAATTATGATGATACATAGCCAGGAAAAAGGAGGACACACATTACAACACTCGAATCCAGAAATGATTACGACTTATTTCATCTTAGTCTCAAACTCTCAATAACTTTTCCAATAGCAAAAGGCTTCTTAGCACACACCACTAGTCTTCTTCCTGTCAAGAACAAACTTCTTCCAAGCCGTGGTAATCTCTCTCGTCCACTCTTCTTCGCTCTTCTTCACCGTAACTTTCGTCTCCTCAACCATCTCCTGCTTGGCCGTGACCCTGCCAGGCATAGAATCAAGCTCATGAAGCACCTTTTTAATGTCCGACACGAGCCTCTCAGCCAGTGTACGTGAGAAATCCTCGCGGATCACAACGCGCAGGACACAGATGTGCTGCGCGTCTGCTGGCATGGTGTATGCAGGCACGATCCATCCGAAGCGACGAAGTAGGTCTGCCACCTCGAACTCGTTGTGGATGCTGTGGTCCTTGAGGGAGAAGGCTACCAAGGGGACCCCCACGTCCTTGGAGACGATGTCGAAACAACCTGTTTTTTCTAGGCCTTCTTTTAAGCACATTGCATTTTCTTGACAATTTTCCATAACGTTCTTGTAACCCTGTTAAAAAGTAAATAAATGCCAAGGGGTGGTTAGACTGGTGTTTTAGAAAATGATAACTTTTTTTATTTTACGAGAGCCATGTTAAAAGCGGGAAAGCAAGTTTTTCTTTTGTTTCTTTTTTAAGTTTTGCATCGAACAATTTTGATTTAAAACCAGCCTTTTAACAGTGTGAAAGTAGGGATTTTCTTGAGGAATTAACAGGATAAGCAATGATAGAACATAGAGCCAGGATTTTGTTGAAGGGGGGAAGTTTTCGCATAGAAGGCTTATGTTTACTAGGAAAGCTTATGAGCTTAAATATATCATAGTGGTGAACATATCATGGATATATTTAATTAACGATATAATTTCACAACAGAATTACCTCGAATCCCAAACGGATGAGTTGGTAGTATTGAGCAATAATTTGATTAGAACCTGCATAAGTGGAAAGATGCAATTAATTTATAAGAAAAACGAAAACGGCGGCTTATGATGAGGATCGTTGATAATGAATAATTAAGCGCTTGTAAGGTTCCATCTTTTCTAAGGTCATGTTTGCTTTTTTTTACTAATGAGTTGCAGCGTGTTAGGAGTAGTATATTTGCTTGACGTACTTAAAAGACCCAAAAAAATATTCCTAACCTGATGATTCTAAAAGTTTTGAGTTGGAGGAACCCAAGACAGCTCGTTTGCTTAAAAGCCATAGCCAAATGAGCTATATATAAAACTACCGAATAATATATGTACCTTTGGAGAAATTGAGGGTGAATGTAGGTTGATCAGCACCAAGATAGTTGATGTGAAAGATAAGCTCATCAGGCAAGTCAGATTTGCTCCTCCAAATGCACCAACCAACCCCAGCGTAAACGAGTCCATATTTGTGACCGCTAACGTTAATACTCTTCACCAAAGGCAGCTGAAAATCCCAAACTAGATCAGGGTAAATGAATGGTGCGATAAATCCGCCACTTGCTGCGTCCACATGGATTGGTGTATCCCATCTGCGGAAATAAAATAAAATATTTTATACCTATTAAACTTGCAGCCTAGTTGATTGGTCGAATTCAAAGCTGTTACTCTTGCTAGAAAAAAGGCTAGAAGTCATTAAATTCATGAACTCAATTTTATTCTCAGCCTCAAATATGCCAGCTCAGTTTCTTGAACCGCACCCAAACTAGTCTTAACTTTGTGGAAAAAGAGATTTAAGGACTACTAATTACTAACCCAGTTTGTTTGTTTTTCTCGACCAAGAGGTCGTTCAATAACTTAACATCTTCAAATTCACCGTTAAGTGTCGAGCCCAAGATAGCAGCCACACAAATAGTGTTCTCATCAACCATATCCACGGCTTTAGTAGGGTCCATTACATAGTACCCTTCACTGAGCTTAACCTCTTTCAGCTCCACCTCAAAGTACCTCGCAAATTTCTCCCAACATACCTGCATTTTGAGTAACAAAAGAAGATGTTGAAGTTGCTAAAGCTTCCGAAAGTCTTTTTCTGGTTCAAGTGAAGTTGAAAAAGTCGAAACTAAATAGATATGTTAAGGCCTGTCGAAATAAGATCCAAAAGTAAAGTTGTTCCTTTCGTATTTTCTAGGGAGTTAAAGCAAATTATTCTGCTGCACAATTACAAGCACTGTTAGGCCAAAATAGCGAAAATCTCATCAAGTTGAGTAACCAAATCATCAACTAATTAGTGTTAACAGATGGGAGTATATTTTAGATATCGAATTCCAGAATAAAGTTTCTTGCTTGGTTATCTAAGGTTTTAAAGCAAAATTATTATTTATTTATTTTGTTGGGTTAGAATCTGAATTTTGTAGCATGAAACTCCGAGTTAGGCCAAATAGCGGAATATATAGCTAAAGGCTCCGTTTGGCAACACTTTTTTTGTCAAAAAACCTGTCAAGAGTTTCGGAACTGATTTTAAAATCTAGCTTTTATCAAAATTGGAATTCCTGGAAATAACTCTATTTTTGTCAAAGATGATGAGATAATAATAAAAATAGAAGCTGTTTAACTAAAAGTTTGACGGTATTCTACTCTAAACACATAATTAATTAAAACCACTAAATTGTGGCGGAAAATCAGAATAATTCATCAAATGTCCAGATTTTTTATTTCCAACTTCTCAGATTTATTTAGCCCAAAATCTGATTTTTAAAAGCTAAAAAACCTTGCTACCCAAACACTCATTGATTTTTTTTTTTAAAATCTAAAAGATCGCTCTAGAAAATATTGTTAACAAACTGAGACTAAAGCCGAGTGACCAAATGACCAGCTTATGAGACCAGTAAGACATTCACGCTGGTCGACTACATTAAACTTAATGCATGAGAAAACATATGTATTGTCAAACAAACCTGAACGTTAGCACCGGTAACAATGTTGGGTTTGTCGCATGGTTTTCCTTGAGCTCTCATTTTATTTTGCCACTTCCTTTTAAATGCTAACCCGGCCAACATTATTGCTTCCGATGATCCCACGGTACCCACTCCAACTGCCGCCTCTCCTTCGCCAAGTGGCGCATGGAATAAATCCGCTATCATATTCACACATCGGTTCTGTACATATATTCATAAAGAAAATTGTAACAAACTAAACTAAATTTTCTAGTCGTGATTGTACAAAAACAGCGATTACTCGAAGTGAAAAAAGAAATAGCAATATAAGTTCTCATAACAGGAAAATTAGTTCGATGTGTATTGCTCTTCTTGTAAGTTATTTGTTATTGTTCAAGAATTGAAACCATAGAAGCTGGTATGATTCTGGACTAAGAAAATCTAGTAATTTTAGCATTTTAAATCACTGAGCGTGGCTATCAATTTATTCTTCATAGTTCATATAGTAGCGTTCTTTTTCACAAGACATTTTGCCTTGATACCCAAAGATAGACAAGAGAAATAAAGAACAGTGCACTGACTATTGAGGCTTTGATTTTTTATCAGTAGCTCTACTCATTTTGATTTTAGCTAATGAATAAAAGCCAACTTATTTTTTAAATGAAAAGCTAGAAGTTTTAAGCTTCTAAATTTCAACTTTTTTGTCAGCCTCAAGTATGCAAGTTGCTTTTTGAAAGTTAATGTAACTTGCACACTTTTTCGTAAAAACGCTCCAAATCAAGATTTGGTTAATGCAAATCTCCACGGTTTCACGACGGGAACACAAATATGTGTCTTGTTTTTTTTTCCGAGATGTATAATGACATGTTTTCGAAATGGTAAAATTTAAAAATTCAAAACATGTAATTATACGTCTCAGGAAAAAAAAAACAAGACGCATATTTGTGTTCCCGTCGTGAAACCGTGGAGATTTGCATTAATCAAATATTGATTTAGAGCGTTTTTACGAAAAAATGTTCATTTGAGTGTTTTTTATGGTGTCCATATATCCTCCCCAAATATAATATATATATATATATATTATGTTCCTCCCAGCAAATAAAATTTTCTTCTTTAAATGAGTCATAGTAGCAAATTGTTTACTATGATTACTACCAGAACAAAAGCCGAGAGAGAAAAATAGGGGGAAATTGACTGATTATAAGTTACTATTTTGAAGTCTCGTTTTTTTTTGTACACCAAATAAGTAAATTGATGCACTAGAAGTGATACATTTGTTACACAATTGTAGCAAGTAGAAATGTTGCTACCAGTCAAGTCAATGACGCCAACTAATTAACAATCACTTTCACTCTTTGTCATTACTATTAGTTTTTTATTTTTTATAATCAAATTGAATTATTAGTTGAGAATAAATAAAACAACATTATCTGGCACGACCATGACATAGAAAAAATATCTGGAAGAGTAATTGGCCATCATATTATTTTTTTCAATTATTCTCTTGCCATTTTCTATGCCTACCAGTCTACCACTACAGCAACGGTATTAACTTTAGAGCGTTTCAAAAAAAAAGGTAAACGAATATCCTATTTCAATAAGTCACATTACATTATTAATTGAAGATGAAGACATACCGGTGCAATAAAAGTTATGTCACGTTAGTGGGCAATATGATAACACATCAGACATCATTATTAATTTATATACTTCATTTAACAAATATTCGAGTGCAATAGTCATAATATGTGGGCTATGATCATAGCTTTCCATTATCCACTTGTCGTAGCTAGTTATCAACTTATACTATTTGCAAGATTAGCTAAAACAAAATTTGTCATTACACACATTTAATATTAATTACTCATAATATTTTACAGTTCTCATATCTAATCATATCTTATTTATCACACTAAACTCATAATATAAATCACACTTAACGTTGGTATTCTCTATAGCGAAACACTGTGACAGATTATGAGAAAACTCCGTCAAATTCAACAGTCAAAAAGGACATTCTTTGATTCGCATTAGATTTTTATAATCTATTTTAAGATACAAAAGACTCTCATATAGTTTAGAAATAATGTAACAAATAAACTTATGTAGAATATTGAATAGATTATACTCCTACTACATATTAACTTAATGTTTTGATATTAGTTTTCTCCTCGTTCACGGAAAACACTTTTCCTCCCTTTTGAGGAAGTGATACATTTCGTCGAGGAAGACGAATACATACATAAAAAGAAAATTGAGTTCAAAGTTAAATCCGTTTCAAGATATTTGTATTCATTCCACGAGAAAGATTCTTTATAAGGATTTAAAAGAATGTTTTTATTGCTAAAACTGTAAAAATGTAAAGTGCATATATTCTGTTCAAAGTCCAGAAGTACCATTTTCTTTTCTTTTTGGCTAAGCTAAAATGTGTATTAAATTACATTTTCCATTTAAAAGAAGTTGATACATTTCCTTTTTTCTTTGCCAATGTCCTCAACCAAGTGTCAATAATGCTATAATGCCAGTTTCTATTTCTCTTTTTCACCCTAAAATTATAAAAATAACTCAATCCACATGTTTTTCTCTGTATATCTATCCATTCTCAGTTTCCACCATGGTAAATTTCTATCATCTTTCAACTGATAATTACTAATTTTCGGAAAATCAGAACGATAAATAAATCAATTTTTTATTTGACTGATTCAATTTAGTAAAATTCTTAAGAAAGAAACTGAGATGCAATCTTTAAAAAATTAATAATAATAACAATAAACCCATAAATACAAATATAATTAATTACTAGAAATTAACTATAATTAGAAAGGAAAAAGAAGTTTGTGAGTGTTTTTTTATTTTTCACAATCACTAGTGGGAAGCAGCGTACCTGACTCTGAGTCAGAATGACTCATAGTCCACAGCCTTTGGATATTGCTACAGTACATTTCATATTTTAACCGTAGCAATATCCAATGGTTATGGACTCTGAGTCACCCTGATTCAGAGTCAGTCACGTTGCATCCTCACTAGTGCGTTTTATGAAGACACGTTCGATGAGGAAATTAACTAGAAATAGATCCGAAATTGTTGATCATCATTTGAAAGGAATTTATTTTGGAGGTAGACATGCCAGACGAGGAGTACAATGACTTTTCAGTGATGGAAAAAGCTGATTATATGATATTAATGTTTTGTTTTGATTTGTTTTGTTTTGTTTAAAGATGTGAAAGAAAGAGAGTGAAGGAGAAAAAAGAGGAGATAAAATCATAGAATAGTAAAAACACTACATAAAGTTTTCGTTAGGAGTCAAAGAATAGCATGGAATAAATAAATTAAAAATTACAATAAATGTAATCGGGAAAGTAGTCTAAGTAAGGTAGTCTGGTAATCATTATTTACCAAGTGTCGGTAGCAAAATGACATTTTTTTAGTACAGCTGTTTTTGTCAGTGACTTACATTCTTGATAGTTTATAGGGTTATTCAATGGACTATTTTAGATATTTGCTAAAAGTAAAACGTCATATGATGTGTTTATATGTATGTTTTCTGTTGGGAGCTAGTAATTAGCTGAAGATCACTTTTTGTCTTAAACCAGTATTAGTAAGGAATCATTATTGTAGATTTATTTGAAAGGAAGAAAAATGAAAAACAGAAGAATAAAGTGAAGCCCACTACCACCATTCATGACTTTGATTAGGTTCATGGACCCTTAATCTTGAAATAATTAATTTATGCTTTATTTAAGTGCAAAACTTTATTTGACTTTTTTAAAAATAAACATGTCCTCAATTTAAGTCCCTACGCGTAGAGGGGAAATTTTAATTAATCTGCACGCGCATCATGGTCTACATGATCGAAATTTAATATAAAAACTATGGAGTATAATTTAATATCCTAATTAAACCATAATTGTCTCACTATCAAATGAGTCAGTAATTGATTACGATACATGATATTTTTACTAATTTTGTCTAGACAGAACGCGGATCCCTAAAAGTGCTAGATCTTAAATTAGATTATTAATTATGTCCACACTGACCAACGCTTAACTTGGTTAAATATTATTTTAGTACCTTTTAAGCCAAAGATTTACAAAACTTATTTCAAGCTAATTAAGGACAAATTGGATTAATCATCCTTATTTTCTTCTTTCTATTTAGAATAAGAAAGGAAGATCTGGAAGCTCGATTCACTGAAATTGAAAAAGCGACAGCCTAAAGGCAAAGAAAACCAAATAAAATGATAATTTAGTGAATTTTAATAAAATCCGACTCTGTTCAATTGTGCATAATATATGACTATGTTAATATTCCATATGGTTTATAATACTGAATAATGTTAATAGGCCGAAACGTAATTATAACAAACTCGTTAACACTTGAACATGTTTGGTGAAAATTTGTTTTGATCTCTGCCATATAGAATTGGTGACGTGGTTAGTGCGTGAATATTGTAGGTATTATTACCCTATAATACTACTTGATAAATTAGGCTTGAACTTGTTTCCAGCATTTTAATTGGCAAACTACAAATGAAACAAGTATATATGAGGACACTAAATTTCAAGGATAACATTTTAGATGTCTCTCTAGATAACATTTACCATCATATCCTAATCCAATAATAGAGCAAATAAACACTGTAAATATAAAGTACTTGTGTGTATATACATATATATATATATATATATATATATATTGACGCGTAATGCAATTAAAATATAAAAAATAAGTGTAGTTATGATACAAATACGTGGATAATACAAAAAAAAATAGTATAAGACTTAAAAGAATGTTTGGTTGTTAAAGAGGGACACATAGTGTTATTAGTTTTTATTTTATTTTTATTTTTTTATATGAGTATGGTATTATTGTAATTAATAAAACAATATAGGAGTATTTTTGGAAAAAATGGACAAAATTGAGCAGTCTCAATTCCCTTGGATTGGCTTATTATAATAGAATGATATATACACACACATCTATATATGTGACTTGCCTGGAGTTCAGTAGTGACGGGGTATTCGTCCATGTCAACGTAATTTTTATTAATAGAATCCATCATAAGCTTATCGCACTCCGGTTCCATCCATGTTGTCACAAACGACGCTAAGTTCAACCTCGGATTCCCATCCAACATTAACTCATCGTTTATTATCTGATAAGCTGCCTCTTTCGGTATCGAGTTCTCAGGCATCTTGAACCTACAAAATCACGCCAAAATTATCTTCCGTCATGTTATTTTTGCTATACAACCTTTAGCCCCCAAAACAAATATACTAAAGTCTAAAGGTACAGAAAAAACCAATAAAAAAAATTTACTCAAAGATTGCAACCAAACAAATTTGTACCTTGGGAGACTAGAACGAACGTAACGCGAAGCGAAGGTCGAGTGCACTGAGACATCGCTCTGTGAGGCGATCTTCGACAATACCATGACGGATGATCGAAAAGATATGAGTATTTATGAGAGGGTTTTAGTAGTTTAGACTAGTTAAGGAGAATGAATGTTTATGAGCTGTGTAACAAAGGTGATTGGCATGTACAGATATTTATAAGAGTATTGTAACTGTTTAAAAGTTTTTTAAAAGTCAAAAACGGGCAAATTGAGTTATTTCATATTCGGGGAACATAGTGGGTGGCTTCCTATTTAAAGTAAACGTGTATTGTTCGATGGCTGTGGTCATATAGCCTGTGTATCTCTATAAGACTCTAACCTGCTCCCTATTCTAGATTTTTACATTTAAAATAAGTATATGTGACTTGAGTCGCTAGTAAAGAAAAAAAAACACTTTTTATTCCGGGCTTTCGTATATTTTTTATTTATTTTTGTTCATAGGTATTTATATTTAGATTTGTTTCAATTGTATTTATATTTACAAGTTGCTAAACGTAGTAGTATATATTTGGATGAACAAAGTAAAATTGAATTTATCTGGCTTTATTTCTTGCTTGAAAACAGATAAATTTATGCGGGATGAAAAGAATGTCTTGGAACCTCAAGTTGACTAGCTTTATTAAATGCTTGAAAAATACATAAGAACAAATCCTAAAATAACATTGTTCACACCATTAATTAATATAATATTGTTATTCATCGTATTCCGTTGTTTCACCTTTAGTAATATATTGCACATAAGTTTTCTTTCTCATGAATACTGCATAAACGTAGCTGACATGGAAGTTTCCAATTCAACCTTGATTTTTTAGTTGCCATGGTCTAATATGAAACCAATGAAAATATTTTTGACAATTTTGATTTGTACATCCTCCTCCCCAGCTGCATATTCTATGTGCTTTTGAGTTTTTAGTCTTTTGACTATGTAACGCATTATACTTTAATTACAACTCGATCCCTTTTTTTGTTAGAATCGGAATTGTTCATCTCTAAAAAAAACTGGTGAATTGCACAAAATGACCAGTGAATCCACTAAATGCCCACCTGGTCTAAACCAAAAATTATATGATCATATTATCATTTCATTTACAAATGACAAAAAAAAAAAACGAGTCCTTACCGAGCCGAACACGATTATTTTGATCAAGTACATTTACAGCCCCTACCAAAAAGCTAAAACTTTAACTTCAACATTAGTTAGCTCAAGTGACTTTGATTGCAAGTAGATTTTCACCTAGAAGGTCATGAGAAATAAGAATGATAGAGAAATTCAGTTTTAATATTCAAAAGTTGACCGTGTGTGTTAATATATTGTGTAACGCACATTATGAATTTGTAAAAGTGTGCAGGCTCATTGAAGCGTTGGATTAATTCCTCCTCAATTCTATCAGCCAAAATTAAAATTCAACGTGGTTATCACACGAACCGCCACGAAAAGAACAAACTAAAGACCACTTGTATAGTTGTATTGACATGATTGGAACACTTGTATAGTTGTATTGACATGATTGGAATAGTGGAATACAAAAATACAAGTGGCTTTGATTAATTCAATCAGGTATATTTAAAATTACAATAATCTTTTTTTGTTGTTTCTGCTTTCCAGGACGGTGCCAATAAACTAATTGATCTTTTCCCTAAATGCCAAAAGTAAAGTCCTTTCATTGTAGCTTTTCTTTCACATCCAATAATTTGCACCAGAAAAAAAGAACCCCTTCTGCACGATTTGATATTTATTTTGTGAGAAATAAGTAACGTAGTGATACATAGCGAGAAGTCGAGAATATGGCAACTTTTTCTCTGGTTTATAACTCATTTGTTTGTATGTTATAAGTAAAACAGCTGCATTTAAAATAGTTCACTTATTTCTTGTAGAGTAACTGTACTTTTAACTAACTTGATTTTTCACTAATGCCAAAGGAAACTTATCTTAATCCTAGACAACCACATCGAATTCAACACTGCTTCCATAGATTATTTGAGAAGGTAATTTAGATTGACGACATCTAGTCTAATATGGGGATATATTTGAGATCGATAAACTTTATTCCATTTCAAAATGATAAATGAACATGTAGTAGCTTATCAAATAATCACATCTTTCATACACATGCAAGTTTGCACAATATTATATCAAAGAAGCCCCAGGTCCCCATGGTTAAGAAAACCCGTCTTTTTGCTCCTCATCGTTATTCACAGCAAATATTAACTTGTTAAATCAACTCAGACCTGCAGAAAAAGTGAAGACCGGTTTCTAGCTCAATTGACCCAGCTTTTATCAAAACAAGCACTAAGAAACGAAGGAAATAAAGGGCGAGGGACAACTAAAACAACCCTGTAAACGTTATTATAATTGGTTTTATGAAAATGAACAAGAAAGAATAGCAGTGTAGTCACTAACATCATAACCTACTAATGGTGCATCTAGCTTTCAGCTCATTCGCCACTGCATCAATAAAGTCTTCGGTATTCAGATACTGATTCCTGGAAACCCTGTATCATGCATGTAATATTTATATGGTTTATACGTTTGAATATGCATGAAAAAAAATGCAGGGGTTGTCATACTTAGGCCCATGGATTAGAATAGCGAGATCCTTTGTCATCTTCCCAGACTCTACTGTTCCAATACAAGCAGCTTCGAGCTTATCAGTGAAATCCAAGAGTCTAGCATTGTCATCCAGCTTTGCTCTGGTAAAGAATAACAAAATTAAAAACAGTTCCCTTGGTCATAACTTACATTTTAGAAGACCGTACTTTATTTGAACTGTGTGAAAAGGGGATCCGGTTGGTTAAGTCGGCGGTAATTCATTTTCTGTTCTTTTTTATGTGGTCCTTGGTTTTGAAAGGTCCATTTTCATGCTATTTTTAATTTCAATTGGCGAAATTTTGGAACCAGTAAAGTCTTAAATTTTAAAACCATGGTGTTTCTAGGATGTTTCATACACTCCGCAAATTTGTATATCTGCTTGCCTGGTTCAAGATTCTCACTAAAAAACCAAGGATTTATCATAAATCCCCGGCTAGGTTTGGTAAAACGAACCAAAAGCCACTATGAAATCATCAACAAATACGAATCGAATTTTTCTAGCAAGCAGGTGGAAGGCATGATACCCTTCCAACAAATTTTACTTGAATAATTTGATGGCTTCAACTTTATAGTAAAGGTAGTTTATCTGGTCAAGTGGCCTTATTTCTGCCGTCGTGTATAAACGCAAGCTTACCACTCTCAGCAGTGCTTCCACTCCACATATTTTTGTATCTATAGTTTACTTTTGTTAAGTGACATATACCTGTGAGCAAGTCCACGGGACCAGGCAAAGATAGAGGCAATGCTGTTAGTGCTGGTTTCACCACCTTTCTGGTGAACCCTGTAATGACGTGTCACTGTCCCATGGGCTGCTTCGGCTTCTATGGTCTTTCCATCCGGACACACCTGCACACAGTTGATAAGCGAACATATATTCTCTAACAAACACATTAATAGCCAACTTCAATTTACTCTGTTGTAAATCTGTTTACTCCGGAAACCTTCCTTGTGGGTGACTCAAGATGTTCATTTTTTTCTAGTGAAACAATCACCAAAGAGTATTCTATCATTTGTTATCGAAAAATGTGGACATTTTTTCTCCACAAATCAAAACAAATAATGAACGAGGGGGGTGAACTTTTTTTGTAGAGAAAGAGGGAGTATATCGTATAAGTTCGGTTTACCAAAATAAAATTGAGAACCAACAGCCAAAGTCATCACGTTGTAACTAAAAATACAAAAAATGTCATGGAAAGTTGGCATACCAACACAGATGTCATCAAGCCAAGGGATCCAAATCCTGCAAGGCGTGGTAAAAATTTGGATTAAGCAAACTACACGGAAAAGCAAATAGTAATGCTGCAAAAAATTGCATATAAACTGGAGGTAATCTTCCTCCCTTGCTTAACCTTTTTGCCTATTTATTTGTTTCTCAACAGAAACCCTAATTAATTATAACATAAACTACTGTACAAATAAGGTTACTTATAGATACCAGCTCTATTTGCATTACAAACCTTGGGCCAAAAAATCACTTTGGACATCGCCGTCATAGTTCTTGCAAGCCCATACATAGCCTCCTTCACTCTTGAGAGCATAAGCAACCATATCGTCAATAAGTCGATGTTCATACCTACACATTACAAAACAAAAGTTAGCTATAAGTAATCAGAAACACCAGAATATAAATATACTTGATTTTATTTCCAGACTCCAAGTAATCAGTTACTCACCATATACCTGCAGCCTCATACTTTGATTTCCAATTAGATTCATACACGTCTTGAAATATGTCCTTGAACCTTTACTAAAAATAGAAGTAATAAGAAGAGAAAAGGGTTGATAAGGGAAAAATATGAGGGAAAAATTAAACAACATATTCATGTAATTAAAGGGGCGAAATGCAATTGAGAAAACAAGGTCAATAATTCGATAAACATCAGATAATTCAAGTCTATACCTTCCATCGTATTTCTTAAGGATAGTGTTCTTTGTGCTAAGATAAAGAGGCCACTTCTTCAGGTAAGCAGTGTTCATTGAAGCCTCAGCAAAAGCATAGATAGACTGCATTTCAAAACAAAACGGCAAATTAAGAATCGAATTGCAATTCAAGTCTGGTCTATCCGTGATCATTCGAGCAATTGGCTCGTGACTTTCATACTCTAAATGGGATAATTTTGTGGGAGACGTCAATTAAGTCCTCAATTATTATAAGAACTTTTCCAAGGTGATAATTCTTATAAGAAAGGCGGCTGGTTGTAGTATTTAAAAAAGAATATCATTAAGCTCATTTGTAGGGAATCGTAGAAGATGTTTTCCAGGATCCAAATTTATCAGATTTGAAAACTGAAACATCAACCAAACAAATTGTCTGCAGCAAAGAACTCAAAATACTGAAAATTCGAAAACAAGAATTGTAAAGGTTCCCCAGTAATAAGAAGTAAACAAAAAAACAGAAGTAAATGCCAACTAAACCAGAAAGTAAATTCAGTGTATCACAAAGTTCGAACTCAGACCTCATCAGTGTTATACATGGACAAAGCTACACCACCAGCACCAGTAAAGTTATAAACCTCCAACTCAGTCTTTTCGTTTTTGCCCTCTGGTACTGGAAATAAGTTCCCGAAACTTCTGTATAAGCGTTAATAGCCCAAAAATGCCCATAGAACATTTACAGAATTTGAGGGGTGACTATGAACATTACCAAATACCATTTTCAGTTTTCCAGGTCCTTTAATGACAGCATCTGTTGCTTTATATTGATCTCCAAAAGCATGTCTTCCAATGCATATAGGCTTTGTCCACCCTGACATTAACACATCTCATTATATTAAAATGAGGTAAAACACCGTGATGAAGGGACTGTTGTGTTGCATCTATAAATAAAAAGGTGAACTTCATTGGTTGGTAAAACGATGACAATAAGCTATAAATATTCAACATTTTGAGAAAGGCTAAAAATAACTCAAGGATATTAGGTTAGCGTATGAGTACACTTTTAAAAAATAAAATGCATTTTGGTACGGCAGTTTCATATAAAGTATTTTGTCTGAAAACATTAGAAAGAACTAAGAAGTAGCCTTTAAAAGTTCCACCCATCTCAGCCCCAATACTAATTAATAAAAGCAATACAAGAATGGGTTGAAAATGCAAATTCAGTGAACATAAACATATCCCGAACTAGTATCTGAGTCTAATTATTTCTTAATTTCAACAAAGCTATCAAAAATTCTATGGTAAGTTTTAGTGTAGAAAACAAGTGTAAAGTCCATCTTTTATATGGTAAACAAAAGACAGTTCACGCTTGTATGAAGCAAGTGGTAAGGGTCCATTTAATACGTTATAATTTTGGATTTCCCAAAGATGTAGACACATGATCAAAAAGATTATTTGGCACTAGAAACAGCGGAAAAATAACAGAAATAACCGAGATCAAGTGAACATAAGTACCCGGGATGAGCCGAGGGACATTTTTGCAAATGATCGGTTCTCTAAAGACAGTGCCTGTAACAAGTGAAAGCCATAGTGGGGCTCAATAACAAGTACATCAAGAAAAAAAAAATGGAAAGATGAGATCACAACACTAAAAGATTACGAACCATTCAAAATGTTTCTAATTGTCCCATTAGGACTTCTCCACATCTGCTTCAAGTTAAACTCCTCCATACGATCTTCATCTGCACATTAACAGATCTAGAATTATGAGATGGAGCATATTCTAGTTACATGAAAAGGGCACACAATATAATAAATAGGTTAGTATGATTAAGAACCAGATTGGCTCGGAATTCCATCTAACATACAAATCTTAACTTTTGGGTTCACATAATTTATTGCAAGTGCTTGAATTTTATGATTTATCACATTTCTCATCTTTTACTTTAAACACAGCCCTATTAAATGTAATCTATTTTTCAGAAATTAATAAAAAGCTGGAAAGGGATAGAGAAATCGTGTTCTGATGAGAAAAACAGTTTTTTCAGAACTTCATTAAACCAAGCAGGGTTAATCAGTCTAAGCTGGGGAATTTGTACCTGGAGTAATGGTTGCACACTTGATCGCCACATTGTACCTGTGATGGTATAACACATGTAAACTACAAGAAATAATTAAAGATGCAATTAAGAGAAAAGGAGAGAAAACAAGCTATTACTTTTTAGTAGCTTCTGCACTTTCAATGGTGACTTTATCATCAGTAGCGTCACGATGAGGCAAACCAAGGTCAAAGTACTTGATATCCAATTCCAGAAAGGGGAAAATAAGCTGCACATTGACAAAATACATATATAGTGGAAATATAAAGGTTTTACCCCAATAGCAAATATGAATACTGAGAAGAAAATAGAAACGAAACTTTAAAAAGTACATATGAATCATAAGAAGAACAAAAGTATGTACCTTTTCTTTGATCGATTTCCAGAAAACCCTAGTCATCTCGTCACCTGCGTCACATAACAAAGGGAATGAATATAAGGCTATTACGCATGTCCAATAATGAGTATTTGATAATCAAAATACCCCCGAGCTATTGAGATTTAGAAAAACGCTCAAACAGAATCCTTCATTTAGTAATTTTTTAAACAACTCTTCAACAAAAAATGCTCATATTGTAAAAAAACAACAACGCTTCCACACACTGTTCAGAAGGAATGATATGTTATATCCAGTTTCGGCTCTGGTGTAATTTTTCTGGCTCTGTTCGGATTTTGTAATTTTTGTTGGATTTTTTTACGCATGGTATGAATTTTTTCAGAGAAAGTAAAAAAAGACGCCCAAGAAATCGTACGGCTTAGGTGTAAAAAGATAGTATCTTTGTTATATTTTCAAATGGAAAAAGTTAGACGACTTTGTGTAGCAACTATCTGAAACTAATTTGAAGTTATAAAAAATTAATGATCAAAGCATATTCAGCATATTCGTTTTTCAAACTGAAATATTTATGTATCATGAATGTCTATTAAAATTAACAAGGAGTCAGAAATTAATAATTCACGACTAATATAATGATGAGAGGAAAAAGCTGCGTTCGAGTTTAGCTGAGCTTAAAAGCTGTAACCAAACAAGTCCTAGAACTAATTGTTTCTGCAAGGATCCGTTCACAGTACACCAAACAGCGAAATTAAGCACTTAAGCTGATCAATTAAATGCTCTGCATATTTATAAGAAAAAATCAAAGAAACTTAGTTTAAGAGTGTGTGTTTTTGTTTTTGTATTCGCATAAGTGAGATTACAATTATATACTTATCTAACAAACCGATCACCAAAATGAACGCACATATGTCCTAATAATTTCGAAATGTCAATTAATACTATAATAAACCAGAAAAAAAGAAATTAAGTAATATTATGAAATTAAATTGTGTAATATCTCACCGTCCATTTCAACTATGGGGTTCGCGACCTTGATCTTCTCGAACGTCATCCTCTCCTTCTATACAATCAATATGTTTGTATATATATATATATATATATAGAGAGAGAGAGAGAGAGGTAACAATCAGCCGGCGAGCAGAGTAAGAAAAAGACTGTGGGCAGCGGGAATTCTAATCAATTTATCTACTAAATATTTGCAATTTTGACAATTAAATTTATAGGAAAATCTAAAAATATTCGGCAATTTATATAATATGAAATTTGATGATTAAAGTTATACATATATTCGTCAGTGTTACAAAAAATTTGGCAAAATTTATATAACATGAAATTTAATGATTAAATTTATACGTATATTCATAGTTGACACTTATTTAACAACCGATAAAGTGTTATTGTATCGGAAATGGCTTGGTCTTATTTAATATGAGTACAAAATATGGTAGTAATTATTTAACGCACCCGCTATTGCTGTTTATAATTGCTCTAGGGGTAGGTAACTAAATACTACTGGTAGCAGGTGTCAATTTATCTTAACGTTTAATTATGGTTAATTAATCTCTAGCATTGCTATAAGGCCCAGGGGTACCTCAGTAGTTTACAGGGGAAGCGGATGAAATTGTATCAACCCATCACACATATGTCATTATGGAAGTCTTTATTTCCCACATCCATTGGATCTGCTACGATTTAAATTTAATAACAAATTCAATGGCTGTGAAAGCAGAGTAACCCTGACTCTAAGTCAGGTACCCTGCTTCCATCATTCATACCATACCACTTTATACCGAAATTATACGGTTTTTCTTCATATATTGTTTTCGGTTACCGAAATTGTTAGGTTAATTTAATTATATGTTACGGAGTTTTACTATGTTTACCAAAATTTATTGTTATGGAAATTATATTGTATCGTTATAAAAACTTAATTATGTTTTTAGTAAAACTTTAAGTTCGATTAGTGTTTATCTATCTATACTTTTTTTTTTAGTTTAGTAAAAAAACAAACTCCTCATACGGTAGGTTTTCATCGATTGTTCGATTAGATTGTGATGATTTACCGTACAATTTCATTACCATACCGAATGTGTGGTACTAGTAAAAAAAATTGCGTAACACCCCTACCATAGACTATGAAATAAGGTAAGTACGGTCAAACAATTGGCTAAGGTGTCGACGGACTGAAAAGTAACTGATAAATTGTTTTTGTAAGGAATTTTAGGGTGATGGAATAGTTGACGAAATTTTTAGGAAGCTGGCGAGCCTGATTTTCTTCCCAAGCTCGGCTTATATATTATTCGCGTCGGCTCCGATCTTCCAAGGTCGCTGACGTAGGTCGTATCTGCTTCGTCGTCGAGGCGCTCTCTAAGCCTGCACAAGAAACGAACAGGGGCCCGGGGTTGGTACCAGGTTTTCCCTCTCCGACGATCAAGTCAGTGTCGGTATAGATTGAATGTAAGAATGTATTTAAGGGTGAGGGATTGGGCCAGTTACGAGTTGTGGCGTCAGATGTCACGGTTGATATTCTGGCGGTTCGGGTTGTTTTAGCTTTATCTCTCCTCTCTGTATTTTTTCTGTCCCCCTCTAATTGGTATTAGTGGGGGTATATATAGTCTGATCAAAGGCGTATTAGCCCTTGGATCATTGCACTGTCTGATAAAGATCCAACGGCTCCAGGTCATTTATGACTCTGACAATGGCACTGTTCATCATCCGGGGCCCACAGGGCTGGCCTGTGATTGGGCCACGTCGATGAAACACATAAAGGGTCCCCCAAGGGAGCAGCAGCATTAATTGGGGAAGAGTGCTCAGCAAGTTTCTCTGGGTCGGCCTAGGAACGGTCCGGCTCCCTAAGATCCGGGGCGATACGTCACCCATGCTTGAGAGGCCCGGATCGCCTGTTGTGGAGTTGATATCGGTCCGGACGAGGGGGTGCCGACATCCCCTCGCCAACAGCTCCCTGTCCGGAGTCGTCGTTAAGGGCGAGGTCTTCAGGGATCTATAGTCGTTACGGGGGCTCCGGTCATAGCGTTCTTGTGCTTGACGCTGTGGGCACGCCTCGACGTAGTCCGGCGCGTGTCCTCGTGTGCTAGAATTTTTGACACGTGGAGCACGCCCATCATGCATTTATGGGGCGCCGCCTCTGTCTCTTCGATTCCATCAATGCCATCAATGCTAAAACGGCTGGTGAGTGACACTTGGCAGTTGACCTCTGTTTGCTGTACACGTGTACTGCGTCGATTGAGTGGTAGCATTTATTTGTGGGAGTTCGTGTAATGAACCGCCGCTGTCTTTTCACCTTCTGGTAAATGTCTTTTCATCTTCTGGTGAGGGCCTATAAATACCCTCAGTGAAATCTCAATTTCACTTTCTCACTCTCTCACTAAAATTTTTACACAGCAGCCCGTTCTCTCTCTTCCCTCACACTTCATACTCAGCAAATTTCATCAAACAAACAACCGACATGGTAATCAAACACGGAGCTGGCAAGGGTCCGATGGTTGCCCCAAAGCCCCAACGCCTAGATGTAATGGCGAACGCCTTGCCCTTCCGGGCAATGACTCTAGACTCGAGCCTGACAGTGGCTTCAAACGATAGCAGCATAATGGTGAGGCTGCATGGGCCCGACCTTGATGAATTTCGACAGCTCTGTGGGATCAGTGACGATTTCAGGCTTCGGAAATGCCAAAACGTCGATGAGGTGAACGGGATCGTGGCTGATCCCAAAAACATGGTGACCCTCTCTCTCTCCACGCTCATGTACGGGGGCACCGACCTCCCCATCCCGGAGCTTCTGGCGGAGTTGTGCGCTTGGACGCAGACCCTCCCATGCCAGTGGCCGCTGCAGGCACACCGCATCTGTGCCGGGATGGAGGCCCTGAACGTGGTGTTGGAGCCGATCCTTCCGGAGCCGTTGGGTCTGAAGGAGCTTCTGGCATGTTATGAGTTCTTGCAGACTGAGCCAACTTCTCAGTCGAAGAGCAGGCAACCCTACCTACGATGCCGGTCCCATAACCAGTTAATCACGGGTAACTCCGATTCGAATCGGGGTTACACGCAAGACGTGATAGTGGTGGAAGGACACTGGCTCCACCGCGACGACCTAGTTCTCCCACCCAGGCCGGGAAGGGTCCTCAGTACCAAGGAGAACAAGTTCACTGTGGCGTCGAAGATTGGGGGCCTAGGCGAGCCCAATGTCGGGTCGTTGGAGGTGGCCCTCAATTGGTGGGGCCCCGATGGGACCGACGCGGGAGCGCGCGATGCTGAGCGCCTCCTGATATGCGGTTCCCCTACGACTTGTAAGGGGAACGGGTTCATCTGGCCACACAGGACCTTCTGTCCTGTGGGGTACTCCAGGGAGAGGTGGGAGAAAGAGAAGGGTCTTGAGTCGACCCTCCCTCCCAAGGTAGAGGAAGCTGATGCTGCGGCGGTGCCTGTGGCGAAGAAGGCGTCCAAGCCGAAGCTGAAATCTGGCAGCAAGGCAAAGGCCGTGACGGTGGCCTCTTCCGCTCCTGCGGCGGCCGGGGTTTACTTTGAGACCCGGTCGGACGGCTCCGTCCTCAACTATAGGGTGGGACCGGATGGTACCCGCGCCTACATAGACCAGTATGGGAAGCCTCTGACAGAGGTCCCTCCTCTAAGGTCTCGCTTGGAAGACAGCCTTACTGAGAACGAGACCACTGGACCGGGCTTGGGCACCTCGCGGACCAGGGTATGTTCCCTTTTTCTGCTCTAATGACTTCAGTTTTACACTTGGCTAAGTTTTTTCGAATTTTTCTAACTTCTTTCATATTTGGCCTTTGCAGGTGGTCCTTTCTGATGAAGAGGAGGTGGCGGAGGAGGCTGAGGAGGAGGTGGGGGTGGAAGAGATAGCTGCCGAGGATGAGGTAGCTGTGCTTGGGCGCGAAGAAGAAGGAGAAGGGGCGGTCGAAAGGGTCGCCGAGACGGGGGAGCCCGAGGGGGAAGTGGTCGAGGTCGTGGCCGAGGAGAGGGATGTGGTGGTGACGGGGGAGAGGGGAGTGGCGATCCTGCCTCAGCCGGCTGGCCCGGACGATTTGGCAGCTCAGGCCAGACTCGATAGGCTGGCCCGCAAGGCGCTTCTGGGGAAGAGGAAGGTGGAGGGGATGAAGTCCCTCCAAGGGGAGAAGAGGGCCAAGGTCGGAGGGAGTAACCCGTCCGAGGTTGTGGTCGTAGAGGAGCCTAGGGGGATGTCGGGTCCCGCTCCAGGCCCTACTCAAGGCTCAAGCTCCAGCTCTGCCTCTCCGATCCACAGGATGCCTGTGCAGACACCCGAGGAGGTGAAGGCGGCCACGGGAGTAAAGAGCATCATGGAGGCTCACCCATCTGCCGGGTTGCTAGCTTTGGCTGCGCTCCAGCAGCAAAGCATAGAAGCTGATCACCGAGGTCGCGACCTCGCCTCCTCCATGGCATCGGCCATGGCTATGATACCCCAGGTATGTGTAGAGTGTTTTGTATTTTTTCACATTCTTCCCACATATTTTTGCTAAGTGTTTGGCCTTTTCCCTTGTAGGCCTACTTAATGATGAACCAATACGTCTATCACCAAGGCCAGCTGGTGAGGTCATGGGCCGCGAAGGCAGAGGCTAATGCCAAGCTCGTGGAGGAGGCCGAAAAGAGGGTGGAGGAGGCCCAAAGGAGGTCTGAGGAGGCCCAACTCAGGGCGGAGAGAGCTGAGGGCCTCAACGCCACAGTTGAGGCTCGAAGAGTCGAAGCCGTGAAGGCCAGAGCGGAGGCTGAGGAGCGTGCCCAGGCTGCGCAGGCAGCCCTAAAAGAGGCTGAGGCTGGCATCAACGACAGGATAAAGGCGGCTGTCCAAAATGGCCAAGCCGAGCTGAGTGCCGCCTGGGCCCAAAAGACACAGAAGGACTTCAACTCCTTCTACGTCGAGGGGTGGTCTGAGGCGGCTGCCTTTATGAGGGCGGGACCGGATCACCCGGTATGGAACATAGAAAATATTATAGTTCCCGTCCCCTCAGCTCCCATTCCGGATGTGGTGCCTTTGACTCCTCGAGCTCTCTCGGATGACGAGGATGGAGCTAGCCAGAACTAGGGTAGATTTAGGCTTTTGTTTTTAGTGTAGTTTCCTTTTTTGTACTTAGCATGTAATAGCTTTCCATTGAATGAAATGAAAAACAATTTTGGACTTGTGTTTTACTTCTATACTTCCGTTGTGATTTACACATCATTCATTGTATACATGCTCCCAAATGAGGGGGCCCTTATGCTTCGGCGTTGGGGCCCTCATTTTATACACATCACAAATCGAGTTGGCACGTGTAAAAACACTTGTAAAATGGAAACGGACTGAGAAATTCAAGTAAACAGAACCGGGGTGCCGTATAGGCTCGTGTTCTGAAACACGTAGGAAATTTAAATGAACTGAAAAATTCAAGTAAATATGAGCCGGGGTGCCGTATAGGCTCGTGTTCTGAGACACTTAGGAAATTTAAATGAACTGAAAAATTCAAGTAAATATGAACCGGGGTGCCGTATAGGCTCGTGTTCTGAAACACGTAGGAAATTTAAATGAACTGAAAAATTCAAGTAAATATGAACCGGGGTGCCGTATAGGCTCGTGTTCTGAAACACGTAGGAAATTTAAATGAACTGAAAAATTCAAGCAAATATGAACCGGGGTGCCGTATAGGCTCGTGTTCTGAAACACTTAGGAAATTTATAACAACAGTTTTCATTGATAAAGCCCACAGGCAGAAATTTACATCATATTGTTATTTACATCAAAACGCAAAAGTCGAGCCCTATTGATAGTACTTCCTTAGGTTATTGACGTTCCAAGGTCGGTCTATCGGGACGTCGTTGGGGAGGCGACCCAACAGGTAGGCCCCGTTGCCTGCTGCACCGAGGATTCGATAGGGGCCTTCCCAGTTGGGGCCTAGCTTTCCGTCGGACTGTACCCTAGTGTTGTTGTTCACTTTCCGCAGCACTAGGTCTTCGTCTTGGAAACGTCTGGCGTTCACTCTTTTGTTATAGGAACGTCCCAGCTCGTTCTTGTATTCGGCGTTACGGATGGCCGCCACTTCCCTTCGTTCTTCAGCATATTCGAGTTCGAGGCCCATCATTTTTTCGTTCAGGCCGTTCTCCACCATGTCGGTTCTGAGCGAGGGGAGCCCGATTTCTAACGGGATGACAGCTTCCATCCCGTACGTTAGGCTATAGGGCGTTTGTTGGGTGCCCCGTCTCATTGTCGTGCGGTAGGCCCAAAGAACGTGTTGCAGTTCATCGGCCCATCGTCCTTTGGATTCGTCTAACCTCTTTTTGATTCCGTCGAGAACGGTCTTATTCGACACTTCAGCCTGGCCGTTGCTTTGGGGGTACGAAGGGGTGGAGTAATAGCTTCGAATGTGGTATTTCGCATACATCGCTTTTAACTTGGCTCCGGTGAACTGGCCCCCATTGTCTGCCACTATCGAGTAAGGGATTCCAAATCTCGTGATTACATCCCTCCAGAGGAACCTGATCACCTCGGCCTCTGTTATCTTTGCTAATGCCACAGCTTCGACCCATTTTGAGAAGTAGTCGGTGACCATGAGGAGGAACTTTTTGCCTCCCGGGGCCCGAGGGAATGGTCCGACGATGTCCATGCCCCATTGGGCAAAGGGCCAAGGCGAAGTCACGCTGCTCATCTTTTGGGCCGGGGCTCTAGGTATGGGGGCGTATCTCTGGCACTTCTCACATTTGAGCACAAAAGTTTTAGAATCTTTTTGCATGAGGGGCCACCAATATCCGTGAGTCAAGGCACGATTGGCAAGCGACCTGCCCCCGGTGTGGCTCCCACACGTGCCTTCGTGTATCTCCTCCATGACTTTTACCACCATATCAGGGTGGATACAGAGGAGATAAGGCCCGGAGAACGATCTCTTGTAAAGTTTATCGTTGGGGGCTAGCCAGAACCCTAAGGCCTTTCTTTTTATTTTTTCAGCCTCCTTCTTATCTTCAGGAAGGTCGCCGGAGCGATGGTATTCGATTATGGGGTCCATCCAGCATAGCTCCGGCGGAAGGTCGGTCACCATGTTAACGCTTGCCCTAGCGTCGATGCTAGGAGAAGGGACGTACTCTATGGTGATGACTCGTTCCTTTTTATCACTCATAGCCGAGGCCAAGGTCGCTAGGGCATCGGCGTGGGTGTTCTCGTTTCTGTTGACGTTGACGATCTCCTGATACTCGAAGCTCCGGAGTATTTCGGAGGCGATGGCCACGTACTTTGCCATCCTTTCGTCCTTTGTTTGGAATTCACCACTGATCTGGCCACTGACCAATTGGGAATCAGTGTGCACCAGTATCTTCTTGATGCCGAGGCTTCGGGCCATTTTCAGGCCAGCTATCACGGCTTCGTACTCCGCCTCGTTATTGGTGGCTCGGAAGCCAAGCTGGATTGACTTCTCGATTACATCACCCTGTGGGGACTGGAGCACCACCCCGAGGCCTGATCCCTTTTTATTGGCAGCTCCGTCGGCGTGCAAGGTCCATGTTCCTTGGGCACGTTCCTCGATGCCGGGGGACGTCGTCGTTCCGGTGAATTCTGCCACAAAGTCGGCCAGGGCCTGTCCCTTGACGGACGTTCGCGGCTCGTACCGGATGTCGTACGCGTTCAGGTGGCAAGCCCACTTCGTCATACGCCGAGACAGGTCTCCCTTCTGGAGTATTTCCCGAATGGGCTGATCCGTATACACCACGATACTGTGTGCCGAGAAGTAATGGGCCAGTTTTCGCGATGCCATAACGAGTGCCAGGACGAGCTTTTCTAGAGGCATATACCTAGCCTCGGCGTCGAGGAGGGTTTTGCTCACGTAATAGATTGGCCTTTGCTCCCTGCCGACCTCTTTGATGAGAACGGCGCTAACTGCTATCTCAGACACGGCTAGGTATAGGGCAAGGACGTCGCCGGTGTCCGGCTTGGCCAGAAGGGGTGCGCTTCCGAGGTAGTTCGCCAGCTCCTCGAACGCGTTCCGGCATTCGTCGTTCCATTCGAACTTCTTCTGAGCCTTCAGAGCCGTAAAGAATGGCTTGCATCGATCTCCGAACCGGGCTATAAACCGGTTGAGGGCAGCGGCCATTCCGGCTAGCTTTTGCACATCCTTCCTCTTTTCAGGGGTTCTCAAGTTCTTCAAGGCAGAGATTTGGGCCGGGTTCGCCTCTATACCGCGATGGGTCACCATGAACCCTAAGAACTTTCCGGCATCAACTCCGAATGCGCATTTAGAGGCGTTCAGCTTCAGATCATGCCTTCGTATCGTTTCGAACACCTCTCTCAGGTCGGCCAGATGGTCGTCCTCCTGGGCGCTTTTCACCACCATATCGTCGATATAGACCTCCATGCTCCGACCTATGCTCTTAGCGAATATCTTGGTGACCATTCTTTGATAGGTCGCCCCGGCATTCTTAAGCCCAAAAGGCATCACCTTGTAGCAGTAATTCCCCCTTGGGGTTATAAAGGCGGTTTTTTCTTGGTCAGCCTCCGACATGGGTATTTGGTGATAGCCGGAGCAGGCGTCCAGGAAGCTCATTCTGGCGGCTCCGGCGGTGGAGTCCACTATCTGATCGATTTTAGGCAGAGGGAAGGGATCCTTAGGACAGGCCCGGTTAAGGCTCGTGTAATCGATGCAGACACGCAGCTTGCCGTTCTTCTTAGGGACCACCACGGGGTTAGCGAGCCATCTAGGATAAAAGATTTCCCTAATGGCTCCAGCTAGCAGAAGCTTTTGCACTTCCTCGTTTATGGCATCGGCATGCTCCGGACTAACGCGGCGTCCCTTCTGCATCACAGGCTTCGCATCAGGGTTGACGTTTAACTTATGGCAGGCGAGGTCGGGACTGATACCCGGCATTTCGCATGGGGACCATGCGAAGTTATCGAGGTATTCGAGCAGCAGCTTAACGAGGCCTGAAACCTCGGACTCGCTCAGCCCCGCGCCCACCATAAAAAAGTGGTCTTCATCGTACCCCGGGATCTGGACCTTCAGCAGATCTCCTTCTACCTTTTCTTCGGCTTCCGGTCCCATCTTCTTGTTCAGTTCCCGCAGCAGCTTAGGATCCTCAGCTTCTATGTTCATAGCGCTTTGGGCCGGAACCGGTTTGTTGCCGGAGTATACGGCCATGGCACAGCTTCGTGAAACCTTCTGGTTTCCCGATACGGTCTCGACTCCATTCGCAGTGGGGTACTTAACCTTTTGATGTAGAGTGGAGGAGACGCCTTCTATCTCATGAAGCCACGCGCGACCCAGAATGATGTTGTAAACGGAGGGGACGTCCACCACCGTGAACTCCACGCTCATAACCTTGGTTCCTGTCTTAACAGGCAAGGTTATGTTCCCTCTGGGCTGTACAGCCTCAGAGTTGAATCCGTACAAAGGGGGGGCGTTGGTATCTAGCTGTCCCTCCGTCAGCCCCATCTTTTCGAAGAGGTCTCCAAAGAGGATGTTCACCGACGCCCCCTGATCGACGAGGATGCGTCCTACTGAACAATGGCCCACTTGGGCCGTGATGACAAGGGCGTCGTAGTGGGGCATGTCTACCCCCACTAGGTCGAAGTCGGTGAAGCTTAGATCCGGCTTGGTACCTTGTTTGCACCTCTTTCGGGGTTTCGAACTTTCGGCGAGACAGACGTGCTTTTTCATCGTGGCCTCACGGGCCTCGGTTCTCTCCGCCCCATTTGGCTTCGGCTTCTTTGGTCCAGAATGGATAACCTGGCAGGTCATCACCGGTGGGGGGAGGTCTGGTTGCCTTTCGTCGTCCCCTTCTCGGTCTCGATCAGGGTCCCTTCGCGTCTTGACATATTTCGCCATCAAGCCGTCCCGGACCCATCCTTCCAGCCTTGCCTTTAGACCATGACACTCATTGGTATAGTGGCCGCGGCCTCTGTGATAGTCACAAAATTTATCATTAGGCCCCCGGGCCGGTTCGTTCCTGAGCGGGGGAGGCCAGGAAAAGAATGGCTCGTTCTCGATCTCAAAGAGCAGGTCGGTCAGTGGTAGGCGGAATGTGGTGGAGTAGGCATTCCCTGGGTTCGAGGGACCAGCCCGGCGGGTATCCTCCCTTCTACGCTTAGGGGCCGGTTGCTGGCTCTCAACTGTTCGAGGTCTCCCCAACCTTTCTGCCATGGGGCGATCTCGCCGGATGCCCCTTGAAGCGGCTCCTCCCCGAGGCTGCTCGATGCTGGCGACCGAACGCGTCGCTCCAGCAGATCTCATGTCTTTCTCGATATCGACATGCTGTTTGATTAGTGACCGGAGCTGGGAAACTGAGCCAGGAGGGGTTGCTATCATTTCGTTACGGATCCTGCTTCCCACGATCATGTTCTGCCTGAAAGCAGCTATAGCTGTAGAATCGGGGCAGTCGGCACATTCAGCGTGCTTCTGCCAGAACCGATTGTCGTAACTCTCGAGGGTCTCTTTGGGTTGGGCCTTCACTTGGTACAGCTGCTCCGGTTGGGCAGCCCTTTCCTTCAAGTTGATGAAGCGGTGTGCAAAATCATAGGCCAGATCATCCCAACAGTGGATGGAGTTGGCAGGCAGAGACTGGAACCATTTACTTGCGAGCCTCCCCAGGCTGGCGGGGAAGCATTTGCACATAAGACGATCGAGGTGGGACCAGTGGTTCATCTGGTATCGATAGTGCCGGAGGTGGGCTTCCGGGTCAGAATCCGCGTTGAACACTTGAAGAACGGGGGCAGTGAAATTTCCGGGGGGCGCACTGTACTCTATCTCATCTGAGAACGGGGTACTGCGGGTGGAGGCAACGATTTTTAACGCTGCCTCGTCCGCGACTTCATCTCGGCCAGCGCGACGACCCCGCCTCCTTCTCCGGGGAGGCCTTTCAGTCCGAGCATGACTCGAAGCGGGCCGCGAATCGTGACTATCACCGGGTCGACTGATTCGCGAGTGTACGCTTCGGTCGTTTATACGGTGCGAACTTCCCTCATGGGACCGCCTCGACTCCTCTCCCCTAGCCGGCTCCTCAGGAACCTCTAGGGGGGGTCGTCTCGAGGGTCCCAGCCGCGACATCACGCTCTTGGTGGGGATGCGAACGGGCTCTGGCTGCTCTACGCCACGAGAGGCGGGTCCGGGCTCGGATGCCATCATAGAGGCTACCAACGCCTTTTGAGCCGCCAAGGCAACGAGCTCCTTCTCATGGATCTCTAGCATCATGCGAGTCAGCTCGTCGCGCGACCGGGGAGTCCCCTGGACCGCATTGAGTGGAGTAGGCTGCCCCTCAGGCGCAGTTCCCGGCGTGCCAAAAGAGAGGGTCCTCGGCATTCCAAATACTGGGGCATGCCGTGGGGGAGGACTCTCGTACTGTTCATTATCCGTCATCGTTCCTTGGAAACGGATTGTCGGAGCTAGCGCTTTGAAGTTCCCACAGACGGCGCCAATTGGCGAGCCTGATTTTCTTCCCAAGCTCGGCTTATATATTATTCGCGTCGGCTCCGATCTTCCAAGGTCGCTGACGTAGGTCGTATCTGCTTCGTCGTCGAGGCGCTCTCTAAGCCTGCACAAGAAACGAACAGGGGCCCGGGGTTGGTACCAGGTTTTCCCTCTCCGACGATCAAGTCAGTGTCGGTATAGATTGAATGTAAGAATGTATTTAAGGGTGAGGGATTGGGCCAGTTACGAGTTGTGGCGTCAGATGTCACGGTTGATATTCTGGCGGTTCGGGTTGTTTTAGCTTTATCTCTCCTCTCTGTATTTTTTCTGTCCCCCTCTAATTGGTATTAGTGGGGGTATATATAGTCTGATCAAAGGCGTATTAGCCCTTGGATCATTGCACTGTCTGATAAAGATCCAACGGCTCCAGGTCATTTATGACTCTGACAATGGCACTGTTCATCATCCGGGGCCCACAGGGCTGGCCTGTGATTGGGCCACGTCGATGAAACACATAAAGGGTCCCCCAAGGGAGCAGCAGCATTAATTGGGGAAGAGTGCTCAGCAAGTTTCTCTGGGTCGGCCTAGGAACGGTCCGGCTCCCTAAGATCCGGGGCGATACGTCACCCATGCTTGAGAGGCCCGGATCGCCTGTTGTGGAGTTGATATCGGTCCGGACGAGGGGGTGCCGACATCCCCTCGCCAGAAGCAACCTTTAATCATGGTTAATAACTTAATTTGTGCCAAGGTAAATTGACAAGTGGTCCCAGAAGTTTACAGATCAGTACTAGTCGTTGCACTTATTAAACGTTAAACATACATACTTCATGTTTACACATGCGTTGTTTTTGGTGATATAAATTGCTTATTTGTTTTTTGGAATGCGACGTTTATTAAAGACAGCACAAGATATTTCCTAATCTATGAAATTTGGTATATGATTTCTTTTTCTGAAAAGCAGTATACTTATCGGGTTGTCCTACATGGCGGAGTAGCGGACTCGTCTTATTGTATTTATAACCAATAGCAATGAAACATCCGCTTTTCATCATTTCTTTATCTTATTGAATTTATATCATTCTATTATAATAAGTCAACCCAAGTTAAACGAGTCTGTCCAATTTAGACATTTTTTTTCTAAAAATACCCCTATATTTTTTTATTAATTACAATAATATCATACTCACATAAAAAAATAAAAAAATTAATAACTAGTAACACTATTTATCTATCTTTAACAACCAAACATTCTTTTAAGCTTTATCATCTTATATTATTTTTTTATTATTATACACATATTTATATCATAACTACACTTATTTTCTATATTTTAATTGCATTGCGTGTCACACACGCAAGACACGATTACTCGTAACATGATATCAAAGCAGCAACTCAATAATATTGTCTCGCTGGAGTGACAGGAGGTATCCTGACCTCCGGCTAGACCACCAATTTCCCAAAAAATCCTCTACATGTTTCCTAAAGACGGCAAAATCGAAGAGAAAATTTCTATAACTATATTTCGACATTGCAATTTTAGTGAACCAAATCACACTTGACATTTGATAGAAACTCATTTTTATAAACGACGAACAACCTAGGAAAGTTTGGAACTGCTATTATAACCTGTCATTATAGTTGTCAGCTCAACTATAAAGAATATCAAAACTAATCTGGATTGCTGAGAGGGCGTAAACTAGAAAAGACAGGTAAATTGCTGCGTTTCCTTTTCTTTCTCAAGAAAGCAAAGAACATTTGCTGTTTCTGTTCAGAATTTGTGTTATGTATTTTTCTCAATTCCTCATGTTCTTTTTTACATCGCCATGTGCACAATTGCAACAGGTTTTCCTAGCATCCTCACTTTAAAAGACTCGAAAATGTATGTCATTCTCCACATTTCAGATTATATTTCTATAAAATTTCATTTTACAAAGACCTCATCCACGGTTATTGAAATGGATTATTGTAGCAAGCAAAATTGACCAAATATTTAAACAACCCGTAACACAAACAACATCATCAAAACTCCTCAACTCAACACTAGAGCAATTTCAGTATAACATGCTCCGCTATTCAGATATCCTCTGGACCATTGATATCCTGCACATCAATACAAGATGGAGAATAAATGAACATTATTCTTGATCTGAGGAATGCATTTCTCAAAATTATAATCATTTTTTAGTCCAAAAATGGTCTCAACAAATTAGTTGGTGATGCGTAATTACCTTGTTCTCAATTACAGCTCCATCAGGGATTTCCAACTTCCCTCCTGCTTTTGCAGCGATAACCACTTTCCCCTGCAAAAAACACAACATGAATGTGTGTGTGTGTGTGAGAGAGAGAGAGAGAGATTACATAAGCAATTATGCAGGCAGTGAACTTTTCGGAGTACCTTGAGAACAACTCCAGCACCAAACCACACATCACCAGATACCTTCAGGCTATCAAGTTCAATGATGCTGGGTATGGACTTGAACCGACTCAAGAAACTTGCAACCTAATAAACCAAATTCAATCGTGAATAGAATTATAATTAATGGTAACTTGTAACATAAACGAGCCAAGGGATTCAATTTACCTTTTTAAATTCTGGACCTAGTTCAATGGAAGGGTTTACAGGATTCGCTCTAGCTGGGTTTCGGATGACAAAACCATCATTCAAGGTGTAAAGATCGGACTGAAAGAAATGGATTATATTATTACAAATTCTAGATTTTATTTTAAACACAATTGGTGAATACAAGGCTGAGAGAGGGCTAACCTGAACAAGAAGCAAGTCTGAAGTTGCTTTTACAGGGAGGAAACGTGATCGGGGAACATTATTGCCAATAGCATGATCAAAAAACTGCAGCAAGTAGCATAAGTTAGCAACAGAGAATATAAGTCACAATCTAGAGGCGGGCATCCTAAGGCAGATATCAGTAATTATACCCTAATGGCAGCACCAGCTGCAGTTTCCAGCTGAAGAACCTTGATTCCATCCACTTCCTGAAATAAATTATTATTTCATCAAACACAATTTCCTTAAAAATTTGAAATTTCTACAATTCCATGACGTCGTTCCAAAACCATACACAGTGTCAATTTGCTTATTTTGTCCCCACAGCAGTTAATTGTAAGTGCTATCATGTAAGCAAAAGAGAATTGTAATACAGTAGGTGGAAATTGGAATGGGAATAAACGAAAAAGTATAGACTATGCAGCATTCTAGCAACAACTACTAAAAATTGTTTTATCACAAAATATTTGTATGGTTTGAATCAGCATGGCCATCATCATAATTTATACAAGTACCTTGGGATTTGGAATAATCTCCATTTTGAGTGCATCTGCTTCGACAAGTCTTTTAATTGCCTTCAAATTCACCCATCTGTAGTAATATAAAATTAATAAGCAATAGCAGGCAGCAGATCAAACCTTGAAGGTGTAAGCAAATGATATAACTTACAAGTTGTTGGTGTTGAAAATCTTGAACTTCTCAATTGACTTAAACTCGTTGACCTGAAGAAAAAATTGCTTTAACTCAAAAAGCTGGCAAGGTAACATAGACTAAAAGCAGGAATGCACGATGATGTTCTATGAGAACTAAATATCAGACAGTTTATATACCCCACTCAAATAGAGCAATCCCAACTACAGATCGATTTTGTCAATGATTAGCTAGTCCCGAATTTATTCTCGAGATTTACGTAAAAACATTTTCCTGGTGACCTTGACCGTAAAAGTCATCTGAAGTCTTAAGTCCTCTTTTTCTCAAGAAAATAAAAACCATAAGGAAGTTCTCTTAGTTTAAACTTTAAAAGTAGTAATCATATAAGGAAAAGTTTAGAAGTACTCTTATCAGTTATGTTTTTTAGTTTATTTACCCAATCAACAAGCTTACACTAACTTCTAACATCATAGAGAAAACACGAGGAGTCCCAGAGGAACAACTTGTGCAATCATTAAAAAAAACACAAAAGTCCAGTAAGTAATAATTATAAATAAGTATGACAAAGATAGAGGTTGGTCAAAACCATCTGAAAAAGAGAAGGATCTCACATGTTCATCAGGAACCTGTGCAATTTCCAAAAGCTGCATAACATAAAGAGACACATATCAGTAAAAATATTGCCGTTGTAGCATATTGACAAGTGCAAGTGATAGAAATGTATACATTGGACAACTAGCAAACAGCATTAACATAATTCAGAAAATAGTCCATAAACTTTTGATAGCTTTATAAAAAAAATAAGAAACAAACAAGATGGATGTCAAATATATACCTGAACTTTCCCTTCATAAGAAATCAAAGTACCACCCTTTACATCAGCCAATGTTTTGGGTGTTACCTCCATACAATACTCGTTTTTGTTGCTGACCAAATGATTCAGTATTTCTATGATAATAAGTTAAGAATCCAATTTCTCTAAAACGATAAAAACTAAAAAGTAAACCATTTTACATCAGTTTGCAGGTGTTAAGAGACTCAGAGCAGTTTTCAGAAGATAGCAAAAAAAGAAGAGAATCGTTCTAAGGATACTCAAATCGACAACAGCACCCAGGTTGTCCGAGTTCGCAACAAAGACATATTCCTTTCCCTATGGAAAATAAGAAAAAGATTTATCAACTAATTATTTTGTAAAACAAAAAACAGCAATGTTATGTCCCAGATTAAAGCAAAAACCTGGGACAATAAAGCATCAAGTTTGCCACTATTCTTCAATGAGGGGAAGACGTCGCCATGACCAGGAGGATACCTTGACAAGCAAAAAATAGTTTAAGCTAAGGATAAAAGTTAACAACTCATAGATTAAAAAAAACCATAACACAATGATCACAATAATTAACGTAATACCCTACCATCCATCCTTGCCAGTATTTCCTTTGGACGGAAGTGGCAAAAAATCCTCAGCAACCAAACGAGGATACTGACTCTGAACAAATCAATTAAAAGAAGAGATTCAAAACAAAAACAACTAAAATAAAAAATAAAAAAATGAGAGTTTCTCCATAAAGTACACAAACCTGATTAAAAGTATGAATTTTGATGTTTGAATTGACATATTTCTCCACAATCTATATCCACATTTTAAACCATTCAGTAATATGCAAGACCAGAAAGGATAGTCTACATGAAAGATAAAGAAACATACTTACCTTCTGAGTATCGTCGTGGGTGTTAAATGAGTTCATTAACAGAAGAGGTACATTGCATCCATACTTGGAGTTCAGGGACTGCAAAAAGTTAAAGTAATATTGCATGAAAACTTAAACAAATGCAAGAGCCAGTAACACAGATAGCACTGAGAATGTGAAATACCTCAATTTGTATGACAATTAAATCTAGGAAAGTCAATCCGTTGCGAACTTCAATGACGGACCTGTTTCCAGCATAATATTATATCATTCTTCGGAATACGATAAGCGAGAGTTTATCAACATTAATATCACTCAAATATATCTTAAACCGTTACTATGTGAATTTAAAATGGTAAATAAATCTATTTAAAAGTTAAATACTGGAACATCAAGCCACACTAACAGATCCAGTACAAAAGAAATAAACACACACGGTAGAGTTTTCTCATTGAGCTAATTATCGAATGGTAATTCCTTCCTTTCTCACTCAAATGAGTTACGAGTAATAAGTACTCTAGATTAACATGGAGAGTCAAAAAAGACAAACGACATTGTTGATTAGAAATTTCTAAGAGAAACCAAATACAAGTTGAAAGAAAATTTTATTAATTTGGTGGTCATCTTTATACTACGTAAAAGAGCAGTTTTAGCCATGATATTAGAGGTACCACTATTTGTCAGCTATTATTGTTCATGTATTATGATTAAACAAAATATGCTCGGTGAATATGGGAAGACCAGTGAGCCGATGTATTCTGTTAACATAGTGAAACATTCTTGACAAAAAGTTGAAAATTACATAAGAATATAGCACATAACCAACTTGTTAGTCCCAAGATGCATTTGAGACTGAAGCTACCAGTACTAACTAACAGATAGTCTCAATCTTACGAAGCTAAAATGCAAAACATATGTGTTCTTGAGAACCTTCAATCCATAACAAAGCAATGAGTATCGAACAATCTATACAGTTTACCCAAACAAAAATCATTTATTAAAATATCACACAAATATGATATATCAGGTATAGTCTGAAAGAGCGTACTTAGGACCAGTGCATCCCATTGTAGTCCCCAGACCTCCATTAAGTTTTAACACCACAAGTTTGTCCAAAAGATTCTTAGTTTCCGCAGAACCTGCAAATTAAGCACACACCAAACTATTTAAATACGGTCCAATTACTTACATATTGCAATCTTTATTAACATCATAGTGCAAAATAGTCAAATAAAATAAAGAGTTTAAGTAGGTTACTTTCAGGAGCTGGTGCTAAGCTGTCGTAAGGAACCACCACTTCATCAGTAGGAGTCTGGATCTTGCTCCATTCCACATGTTGTGCTTCACCGCTATAATATTACACAACCAGATTAGTGAAGATTTCATAAATACCCTTAGATTTTTCTACATCATGATCATAAAGCTATTACAAATCTCCTGGGCCCCAAATACCACGGAATTATCAGGTTTAGAACTTTTAAGTATAAGTGGTACAAGTTCAGGCACGGACCATATTAACAAACGCTAGTTTATGCCGATTTTAAACTCAGCTTTTGGCTATTTTTTCAAATGAGTTGCATTCTATTAGGCTGGCCAAATTAAAAGGTGATTTTGGTTTTCAGGCTTGAAATACTAGAAGTTTAAGGGGAAAGACATACAAACTCAAATTAAGCCGACTTATTTACTTAAAATACAACACAAACAGACCTATGGTTGTTATGCAAACCGGTTTCTTAGCCAGTGTAATTTACAAGGAATTGGTTTCGAGCTCTAATGAATTCATTTCTAACTTTGTTCTTTGTAATTATTTTTTACAGTACTATCATTTAAAGCTTTTAACCAGTGTTTTAAAAAGCGTGCAACACTGCGGTAATAGTGCATAGCGAAATAAAAATGACTACATAATTTTGTTATAAAAGTCATAACGCGCAAAAAGCGCGCTATTTTGGGATTCATAGCGTAAAAACAATTCACATATGGAAAACAATTCACATTCTATTACACCTCTAATCATAAGAGCATCCACAATAGTTTTGTTAACCTTTTAATGTTAAGTAATGACACATGATCGTTTAAAAAGTTGTTAAATGACACATAGGCATCTTAAATTTAATAACCATATTAGTTTCACGTTAACAATGTTATCAATTTTTAATTAAGCATTTGGTCACTATTCTTATGGGGAGAATTTATAGGAGATAATAACGTTGATTGTTGGCTGTGTTTGTCACGTCAGTAGTTACAAACATTAAAAACATTGTTAACTTTAACAATTTTTTAACATCTATAAAGATAACACATACTTTAACGTAACTAATGGAGATAAAAAAATGGATTGCTAGCTAACTATTTTACTTAACAATAGAGATAACAACACTATTGGAGATGCTCTAAGAGTTTTGATGCAGTTTTCTTTTACTAAAACTCCTTTTACTGAAATGTATCTTCATCTCATAACTTCATTTAAATGAACACATAACGGTTCACTCATTCAATTGAATACAATCATATAACCGCTTCTCGATTCCTCTGTATATTCAATTTTCACATATATGTTCGTCATTTTCTTACCTTATCAATATCTCTATTCTCATCACGATTCACTAATTCTGTCATATATATACTGATATCATTTATTCGATTAATTATAATCAGATAATCTCTTATCGTTTCCCAATATATTCAACGCCACGTTTCCATTCGTCGTTTTCATACCTCGTCATTTACCAATTTATTCAGTCTCAGTTTCTAACAACACTCTATTCTGATTTAGAAGCTCAAATCAACAAAGAGAACATCAAATTAACCGAAAGGAAAAAAGCTAATAAAACGAACCTGAGATAGCGAGTGACAAGGTTGACAAATCCAGATTTCTCATTATCACTGTACATTAAATAAATAAACTATCAATTAAGATTCAGATCCAACATACATGTAAATAATAAATAATAAATATATATATATACCTGATTTGGGAGAGAGCAGAAACGGCAGATTTGAGGTTAGAGATCTTTTCAGCATCAACAGAGCTGAGATTCGCCATTAGAGAGTTATAAAACGCTTACAGATCTAGAGAGAGTGGAAGAGTCTGGATGCAATCGAGAGAGAGAGAGAGAGATGGGGTGGTGGAGAGTGTTAATTGGTGCTTGGTGTCTGTTTATTTATAGTTGCGTGATATATACATATATATATATATATACATGCATATTCCGATATTCGAGTCCATATACCGGACTGAATTATCACACCCACACATTGGTTACCTGTTTATAAATTAGGAATATGCCAATATTCCGATTCAAATTATTTAGATTTATTAGTTACCAACTTTAGAGTTTTATCGACACATGAAATTAAAATAATTAAATATTTTACATTTATACGTGATTTTTATAATTTTAATATATAAAATAAGATATATTAAAATCATTGATTATTTTTACTATTTTAAATAATACTTAAGTTTACCGTAGTATCAACTATGGTTCTGTTTGAGTTTTTATTGTGTTGTAAAGTTAGTTTTTAATTTACAAAATCATAATTTGTACTTTATATATTTAAATAACATGTTTTTTTTTACAAAACTCATGCATAATATTTTTTAATTTCATCCGTTAAATGAAACTTTAGAGGATATGAGTGTATTATAAAATCTACAGAACTTGAATCCCAATATTCCACTTTATATCATTTTTATTTTGTTTTTAGTAAAAATTAGGTGCATTTCCTAATTTGGATACATTATATCCCATCATATACTATTATGAAACTTGCATCCTTTTTGTTTTGTAGGCAGGTTAACTATCCTAACAAAACTTTATTACTACTAATGATAAAAACCAAATGATATTATCGAGATGGGGGAGTAAATAAATTGTAAGGTCGTCTCACCAACAAATTATATATCTCCAACTCGTGTTTATAGAGTTAAAAATAGCTTGATACATGACCATTACGAAGAGCAGGCTATGGGTTTGGAGCAAACCGCACGAGGTGAAGTTCAAACATGTTCGTAGGTTATGACTGCGTCCATATATATTTATTATGAAATTACGTGTAACTTTTACTAACGAAATCACATATCCAAATTGTTGAAACCGAAAATTTTAAAAGATAAACACATGATTAATCTATGTGATTAACTATAAAAAAACGTTTAATACAAGTTGGGCCTGTGTTGATTAAAAATAAAAAACGTTTAGCCAATTTAGATATGTGAATTTTGTAATTCAAACTTATACATGCTTACATAACAGACACTTATTTAGTGATGAAATAATAATATACTAACAAAAATTAAAGGGAGTTTATGTAGTGTCTTTGTGTCGATTTAACTATGATGGTGCATTTTTATTTATTTTTTGTTTTTATTGTATGTAAGCGTTTCACATCCATACAACTCGAATAACAAAAAGATGATTGACACCATGTTTTGAAAAGAAAACTTTTCATATTAATATAATTTTTGGCTGTACGTAAGATGAACTTGACATATTTCTGTGAAATCTTATGCTACATACGATTATATTGTAAACATACCAGACTATTGCATACCGATTTATGTCATTCTATACGTGTGCAAGGGAAGGAGCACATTGCGAAATTTTATTGGCATCAACAATAGAACATCAAATGTGCCTATTTGCAAGTAAACAACAGGTTTAATTACAGGGGTTGTTTTGTGTTACGATAGAGTTAATCAATATACTGCTCCATCGGTCGTATCATACTATATCATACTATATATATAAGTCAATCAAAGAAAAAACGATTCTGTCAAATTTTGACAATTTTTTTTTAAAATGCCCCAACTATTTTTTACTAATTACTCATTTACATTTATTCAATTCAAAATATAAAACATACACAAAAATCATTATATTTTCAAAACAATTATAATTTTATACTAAACAAAATCGTTTTACGTGTATTTTGTATAACAAAAACATTGTATTACTCATCATTTCTAATTTAATACTATATTCATTCAATCAATATATTTTTTAAAAATTTATTTACCCGGATCATATATATATACATACACACCACGCGTCACACACGAAGGATTACTGGTATAATTATAATGAAAATACGCTAAAGTTTTAACGACCAAGTAATTACATAAACATGGTCGAAATGAAAATATTTAAAATTTAATCATACTTAATTTGTGCCTAAACAAGTGTCAAATACAAAGCTACAATTTTAAATTGCAAAATTCAAACTGCCAAAATTGAAAATTTTAAAAGCTTAACAAAATGTTTCATCAATCTAGACAACATGATTTTTGAAATTTAATAAACAATTATAATTTATTATCTGAAACGTCGATTTCAATAAAGTATCAAAGTATCAGTCAAAATGTCAGTGGTTTTGTTTTGTAAATCAAATAACTGAGACAAAGCACTATTCAGCAAAAACCCACACAGTCACACTTCCGGGAGATTCTCTTTTGCAAACGCTGTTTACTAAATAATATAACAGACGTGGGATTAGCAATCCCATGTCTGCATGGCATATTAATTTATTTATTTTTATTTGCTTCTTTTCTTGCTGGAATTTTTTTCTTTTTCTTCTCTGTTTCTTTCTTGTCTTATTAGTTCTTCTTTACTTTAATATATCCAAAAATTATTTAATTTTACCCAAAAACTTTTCCAATTTTATCCCAAAAAAATCATAACCATCAACCATCAAATTACTTACTATATCAAATTAATATATTTTTTTTATCAAATCAACATCACTCTACCACTACAATTATCCTCAATTTTACCAAAAAAAAAAAACCTTCCCAATTTACCAAAAAAAAAACTTTTCCAATTTTACCAAAAAAAAACTCTAACCATCAACCATCAAACTCATTCGTATATCAAATTAATATATTTTTTTTTATCAGATCAACATCACTCTACCACTACATTTATCCCCAATTTTACACACACAAAAAAACCTATCCCAATTTACCAAAATAAAACCTCAATATGTTATTGTATCATTTATATTTGATAGTGATATTTGTTAATATATTCAATTGTTTAGGTACCTGTGACAGAAAAAATAAAGTTAAATCCAAGTCTCATTGATGATACCGTTTTATATGAGCAGAAACATCATATTTTAAACAGTTTAATCACAATTGAATCCAGAAAAAATGATCAGAAACATCATATGACAGAAAAAATAAAGTTAAATCCATGTCCCATTGAAAAAAAAAATGATCTTTGGAAGTAGTTGGGTGGTTGATGGTTATAGTTTATTTTTTATAAAATTGGGGGAAGTTTTATTTTGGTAAATTGGTATAGGTTTTTTTGTGTGTGTAAAATTGGGGATAAATGTAGTGGTAGAGTGATGTTGATTTGAGAAAAAAAAAATATTAATTTGATATACGAAGGAGTTTGATGGTTGATGGTTAGAGTTTTTTTTGGTAAAATTGGAAAAGTTTTTTTTTGGGTAAATTGGGAGGGTTTTTTTTTTTGGGTAAAATTGAGGATAATTGTAGTGGTAGAGTGATGTTGGTTTGATAAAAAAAATATATTAATTTGATATAGTAAGTAATTTGATGGTTGATGGTTATGATTTTTTTGGGATAAAATTGGAAAAGTTTTTGGGTAAAATTAAAGAATTTTTGGATATATTAAAGTAAAGAAGAACTAATAAGACAAGAAAGAAACAGAGAAGAAAAAAGAAAAAAATTCCAGCAAGAAAAGAAGCAAATAAAAAAAAAAAAAAATTAATATGCCACGCAGACGTGGGATTGCTAATCCCACGTCTGTTATGTTATTTAGTAAACAGCGTTTGCAAAAGAGAATCTCCCCACACTTCCACACTCTCACTCTCTCTCTAAAAAATGCTTCTCCCACTAATCCTCCTCCTTCTCACAATTTCTCCACCACCACCCTCAACCGCCCACTACTCGGACGTTTTATCCGAGTGGACATCCGCCCACGCCACCTACTATGCCCCCGCAGACCCCCGCGATGCTGTCGGCGGGGCCTGCGGCTACGACGACTTAAAAAAAACCGGCTACGGCCTCGCCACTGCGGGGCTCAGCGACGCCCTCTTTGATAACGGCCGGATCTGCGGTGCATGCTTTGAGGTACATAAATTTTCGCGAAAAACGCTTAAAATCAAAGAAGTTAGGAACTGGAATTTTTTTAACTTTTACACGCAAAAATCACCAAAAGTTAAATTTTTCGAAATAAATTATTTTTTATATTGTCAAGTCACTAGTAAGTTAAAATAAGTGAAAATGACTTTTAATCAAATATAAGTTATACGTAAGTCATTTGTAGGTAGAAAAGCTTTAAGTGACTTATTTTAAGCAAGTTTGTTTATCTCATTTTTTTTAAAGCAGCTTATTTTGAGCAAATTTTTTTTCTCATTGTAAAAGCAAGTTTTTGACTACAAAAGCCGATGCCAGACGTGCCCTTACTCAATAAATTTCCATGGAAAATCCAAGTATGACCAAACACTCAATAAACGAATAGAGGGAAAACAATTTTCGGAAAAATAACTTCCGTTGAAAATATTTTCCTGAGTAAATATTTTTCGCCCAAACAAACAGAGCCTTAGGAAATAAGGCAAAAGTAAAAAAAATCAAGATAAATTTTCAAGGGAAAATATTTTCTAAAAAAATTTGCAATTAGGAAAATTATTTTGCACCCTCCATTCACCATTCATGTCTTTGCCCTTAATAGTACCAGCATCTCATCATATTGAAAACAAATTTGATTAATACAATTCAATTTTAATGCACAATTGATTACTATTTTGTGTTAGTCTAAAACTCTATAAAACTACTTATTGACCATTGAATGTTAATTTCGTCTCATTCATTTCATTAATCTCTCATTCACTTCCAACTTCCAAGTAAGTAAAGTAAGTAGTAAAAGAATAACTTAGAATTAATTCCGTCTCGTATAATTTTTGTACTCGAGGTGCGGTGTGTCGAGGACCTGAAGTGGTGTGTGCCTGGGACGTCGATTGTGGTGACGGCGACAAATTACTGTGCGCCGAATTATGGGTTTGGGGCGGAGGAAGGGGGGAGATGTAATCGGCCGAATAAGCATTTTGTGTTGCCGATTGAGGCGTTTGAGAAGATTGCGGTGTGGAAGGCTGGGTATATGCCTATTCAGTTCCGAAGGTATTTACTCTCTCATTCTCTCTCTCGCACTATATGTGTGTGTGTGTATACTGGCAGTTGGCATTTTATTATATCTAATCATTAATTTAAATTTAGTTCGAATGTCAATCCTGGTGTTAACTTTAATTAGCAAGGGGTATTTTTTGAATCAAGTGGCAAAATTGGTCGGCCTAAAAAAGTAACAGCCATAATCTCACTTTGCATACATGAATACTAGAAATGTATATGTATGTGTGTATGTATTGTTTAAGGGGATATGATTCAGTCTCATGGTCGTGTTGGTCGTTGGATGGGTCCAGATTAGGTTAAATGGACTTCAAACTTAATAAATTTGGATTATTTCATATGAGTGATACAATTGATCATTTTTGCCGATTGAGAAGATTGCTATTCGAAAGGCTGAGAACATGTCTATTCGGTACCGTAGCAATCTTCCCAAATGCCTCGATCGGTAACTAGGATTCGGGAAGGCTGGGAATAAAAGTTACCGACGTATATTGAAGAAGTCAGGGAGCAATAGGGAGGGTCTATATTTGTCGATAAGGGGATAAATTTGAGATGATTGAAAATACTGACTGTATGATGTGAGAAGTACATTTGTTTCTTCTTATCAAACGAGTGAGTGTGTCACGGCCTGGTTATTTTCGTCCAAATTATAATCTGTCCGTGTAGTTTGAATTGAAAGATTAGTAATCTATAGTATTGTAAATGAGTGAGAATATCTTTTACCATTCAGACAGTTGTCTGTGACCTATGTTGATACTGTCGCACTGTGTTCTTTCGAAACTTTAATATTGTCTCAAGATTGTGATAGAGCCAAATGAGTCAATTTTGCGAGTTTCTAGACCAAATCTGTCATTTTTTACACCATTAGAACTACACGAACTATTCGATGTCTAGTTGAAACTATTGGAGCCTTTGTGGTTTTTACTCAAAATTGCTTCAAGCAATGAATCTTTTCTTTTAGAAAAAATATGAACAGAACAAGCAATTGGCAAGGATCATCACGCTTCTCTTTTAAATTTATTGGGAAAAACATGTAAAATAATTTTTGTTAAGAATTCTCTACTGACAGATTTTTTGAAAGACCTTGCACTACAACCAAGCTTAAGGTGTACAGTGTACTACATGAAAATAATTATGGATTAAGCATTGAATGTATCAATAGTGATTACTCTGACATGGAATAATAACAAGAATGTTTGGGACGATCTTGTTTCTAGAAACTCACCTGGAAAATTCAGGAAGACTAGAATTGTGATTTTATTTTATTTGTTTTTTTTCCGAACCAAATATTCTTTCCAATGCCTATGGAAACATGACTTTTTTGGCAGTTTAGATATGACTTACATGCTGTTTCCTTGTTAATCTTGTCATGGTTCTAAAGACTTATTGCTCTAGAATCTTATAAAAATGGAAAATTTTCATTGCAGTTTTGGACGTACTCAAGTGTTTTGTTTACTACCCGTATTTTCAAACCATTAGAGTCTCTTTTTGAAAGTTTCCCGTTAAGAGTAGTTGGTTAATTCTATCTCTAAGTGTTGGTTGGTCGCGGGAGGACCAAATTGTCTCAATCTGTTAAGGTATTAAGTGATAATGAATATACTGCTTGCTTCCACTATGTGAGGTGTAATTACTTAGAAATTGGAGTTTGGCAGAACTCTAATGAAAGAGCAGCACACCAAACTTTAGCAATAAAAAGAAGCAAAAGTTGAATAAAAATCATGTTGTTGATTGATTAAAATACAAGCAAGATGAACAAAAAGCATGTTACCAATGTGAAAGCCCAACTCCACTAAATATTCTCATCTTCTACTTTACTCTTCCTCTCCATCACCTTTTTCTTTCTAGTTGGTACTTGGAAATCTGCATAAGCTTGATCATTTCATTAGAACTGTGATTTTTTGATCTTTCTTAATATTCAGTGTATTTGAGTCGATAACTAAGATCGTCTTGTTCTACTTTACTCTTCCTTTTATGCTAAAAGTAAAAGCTGCTTTGCTCTTGTGAGTCTTGCATCACACCACATTATCCAGCTAGTTGTGACCTATCTCCACTTTCTTGATTTAAAGATATTTCTTTTTTGGAAAACAATGCGCCTGTCCATTTCTTTAGTTAAAGTGGGGAATTAGAGATTGGCATGTACTTCGTCTTATTGCCATCCAAAATACTAGAACGATAATGAAAAGAAATGAAATCCTCATGGGTGACTCATGAAGTTGACTCCAGCAAGATATCTGTTTTTAATAGAAAAAAGCAGCCAATTGTCGGTTTATCAAGTACCAGAAGGCATTGTTTCTCCCCTGACCTGTTATAGTTTTCAAGTTCCAGATTGTGCTATTGACTAACAGCTTCTACAGACTGTTTCAACTCCCAATAAGGGACTCCAAAGGCAGCCTTTCTCCCCTACTTGTTACAGTTTTTTAAGTTCCAGATTTTGCTATTGACTAACAGCTTTTACAGACGGTTTCAACTCCCATAATGGACTGTTTTGTCCCGGTAGACGGTGGAACTGTTAGTTCAGATTTCAGTCTTAATGTTTGTAGAATTGTATGATGTATTCATATGAATGTTTTACAATTCATACAGTTTAGCGCAGGCAAACAGTTCGAGACTCGAAGTCCTAAAATTTACTCTTCATCCCCTGACAATCTAGTATATGTAACAAACACCCTCAAAAAACATGAAAGACATGATTAGTTCTATAAATCGATGTATACAAAGTATATAGAAACACCCCCTGTAAGTGTTGTTCGAGTCCTACTAGTTTTACTCCATGTCGTCCTGTTTTTCTCTAAGAGAACACAACACTAGTATCTCACTGTTAAGCCCATCTTCCTAGAAGTTGAACATTATTTGCTTCTGCTTTGTTTTTCAACAGGATCAAGTGCAGAAAAGAAGGTGGCATTCGATACACAATGGAAGGTTCTGGAATTTTTGTATCTGTGTTAATCAGTAATGTAGCAGGTGCAGGAGATGTGGTGGCGGTTAAGATCAAGGGTTCGAGGACAGGATGGCTCCCTATGGGTCGAAATTGGGGGCAAAATTGGCATATAAATGCTGATTTAAAAAGCCAACCACTTTCTTTCGAAGTCACAAGTAGTGATGGAGTCACGCTGACGTCCTATAGTGTTGCTCCAAAAGATTGGAATTTCGGGCAAACATTCGAAGGCAAGCAATTCGAGTCATAATTTTGAAATAGCCACTGAAATTAATTTGACGAATTTATTGGATATGTTATTCATTCTATATGGCCTTGAGAATCTCAGGATCAGCCGAACACGTGACGTCTGGTTAATTTTATTTTCTCAAGATGGGTATAAAATAGAGAAGTTTATAAGTTAGGGCTCAAAAAGAAGATGGTGATCGAAGAGATTTCAATGTTATATGCATACTTAATTTACCACCGGAGAATTGAAAAAAGTTTGATTCTTCACTGTAATGGTTTTGTTGTGTATTCTGTTTTGTTCAGTGTATAATTACATATCATACCTCGACGAGTTCAGAATTTTGCTTATTTCCTCTTCATTCCGTCTTATCAATGTTCATTTTTTTGCTTTCAGTCTGTTTCCTTATTTTGCTAAATGCATATATAATCTACCACTGTTTTGTTCAGGGTATAACTAACAAACACTGAAACAAAATTGACATGTATTTCCTTTCCCACCCAAAGTTTATGTAGCTCGGTTGATGACAACAGATCAACATAGGAAACATATATAAACCTCAAAAGTGCATTTTTGAGGCCGAATCGTTGTGAGCTTTAGTTGTCGAGAAGGTAGTTTATACTATATTATCTATTGAACGATAATCAGCTCTCGCAAGGAAAGCAGCAAACGTGGTTTCCAGTTTTGTTAAATGGTAATTCATTTGTTAGATAGAAATGGGGACTCTTCTTTTAGCTATTTGATAAAATAAGAATTTAAGCAAGAATCAAGTCTCTTACTTGTTTCTCTCTATATATATATCTTCCAATCCGCAGTTGCGACGTAGCAAATACTCATCGGTATATACTGCTGTTGGACCCAACGAGAACATATAGTGCACCTCGTGCCATCCTCGTAATCCTTAACAAAAAAGTGAACGACAAAGACATCAAAATTATTATACAAAACACATATTTTATACTCTTTTCCACGTTTGTTGTAAGAGGATCATCACTAAAGATTCACGAATGAATGTAAAATGTGTATTGATTACAACTACTCAATATTTTATTCTTTTATATATACAGAAATAAATAAACAAGCAAACACTATACCTTCATTAAAACCCAATCTACCACAAATATGAAGAAACGTTATAAAAAAAACATCATGTATTTGTTGTCCTTGCACCTTCCTCAGAACTTTTTTTAAATTAAAGGAGTCATATTATTCCTTAAAACTCCCACATATTCAGATTTTAAAATATAAAATAAAGATAAACAATAGTAATTAAAAAAAATGAAGTTGTAAAGGAAACTAATGTACATGAATTTGTTATGGTAACTTAGTCTTATTTATCTTCTGCCTATGTATTTGTTATAGTGGGGTTGTAGACTAGATTTTATAGTTAGATTAATTGTATGGATTTATTTGGTAAATTCGCTAATTCCCGTACAGATAGTGACCTTAGTGTGTGGAGTTAAAATCTAACCTTCCACTTTCCGTTTACGTTCTTATACTTGATTTTGACTTCGGGACGGTGCTTCTCCCCTGTAGGGATGGGCAAAATATTCGCAAACCCGTCCCATAATCCAACATGCATGGATTTGCATTGAGACATGTTGAGGTGAGTTAAATGTCAAAAAAAAATCAATCCGTCCCTTTTCAATCCGATATATATTTTGCGGGTTGGGTTAGAGTTGAGATTCACAAAACACGAGTTAATCTGCTCAAATTCGTTTCAATCTGTAATATATATATATATATAATTATAAATATAAATATATATATATACTTATATATACATTGTGTGTATTTTAATATATTAACCTTTCATTTTTGTTATATTTTAGTTTTATTACTCGTTCGTGAATGTTCTAAACGTATTTTGATTGCTTTTAATTTATATTTATCTTTGAAATATTTGATTTATTTTAAAATTTAGATTCATTATGCAAACTATTAAAAATAAAAAACCAAAATAAAAATTTAAGAATCAATCTAAACCTAACCCGTCTAAACCCGTAATTTATTTTACGAATTAGGTTGAGTTAATATTTAAATTTTATAATACTCACGAATTCATCCCGTCATTTATTTTACAGGATGAGTTAGCATTGAAGTCAATTCATTCTCAATCCGTTCCAAGCCGTCCCGATGCCGCAGTTGCCACTTCTGGTTGGTCCATTTAATTTTTGAATTTTGTTTTAGATGAATATATGAGAATAATTGTTGGTAGTGTTTTTAAATGGTCTATAACGTCGGCACACGTGTATCCCCAGAGATCACCGTCTCTCTCTCTCTCTCTCTCTCTCTCTTTCTCATTTCTGTTACCAAATATCCATCACACTCACCTAAAACCCTAATCTACTCCAAAAATGCCCTTATTCTCTTTTTTATTTGTATCTCTCTATATTTGATATTATTTCCCTTATAATAATGGTGGGTCCTGTTCAATTGGGTGCCTTAGCTGCGTGTATAGTCCTCTTCGTCCCTATGGCTATGGCCGGTTGGCATCTCAGCCGCAACAAAATGCTCTTTTTTAGCGGTGCGCTTTTTATTACCTTAGCTGTTTTTGTTCACCTCACTCCTTATTTCCCCCTTTTATTCTTCAATAACAATATTAATAGTAATTCTATTGATATTGATAATGGTAATGGTAATGGTAATAGTTTTGCTCATAGTAGTAGCAGCCATGATGGAACATCAAAACTATGTGTTACCCTTTTGCATAATGTTAAGTTTAGTCTAGGATTGGGTGATGAGAAGTCGTCTCGTGTGGACAAGATTGGATCTTTGGATCGGATCGGTGGTGGTAACATCGTTTCGAACGAGGGTTTTGATAGTTTAAGTGTTGAAAAGTCTAATAATGTCGCAAAGACTGGATCTTTGGATCGGGTTGATGGTGGTATTGTCGAGTCGAATGAGGATGTTGAAAAGTCAAATAATGTGGGAAAGTATGGATTTGATCATGTTGGATCAGGCGAGTATGCTAATGGTTTAAGTGATGAGAAGTCTGGTAATGTGGAAAAGATTGGATCTTGGAGTTGGGTTGATGATGCGAACGTGATCGCTTGCGGGTTTCAGAAACTGGGTCAGCGCGATTCGTCCGATTTGCTAAACGGGTCGTGGGTAGTTGTCGCTGGAGACTCACAGGCTCGGTTGTTTTCGGTTTCTTTGTTAGGGTTGGTATTGGGTGAAGAGAAGATGGAGTTGGTTAGGGGAGATATGTTTAAAAGACACTCTAATTACCACATTGAGATTAACGAGACCGGGATGAGAGTGGACTTCGTATGGGCTCCGTACCTGGAGGAAATTAACGACTTGGTCAAGGAGTTTAAGAAAAACGCGAGTTACCCGGATGTTTTCGTGATGGGAGCGGGTCTTTGGCACATGTTGCATGAGGCGGATCCGTCAGCGTACGGGTCTTCGTTACGAAAGTTGAAGAATTCGTTATATGCTTTTGGGTCGCCTCACATGTTTTGGCTAGGGATGCCGAATTTGGTTAACTCTATGTTGAATACGGAGGAGAAGAGACAGAAGATGACCGTTTCGGCGGTGGAGATTTACGACAAAGAGCTATACGAGAGTGAGCTATTGAAGAGGGAGAAAGTGACCGGTGAACCCTTATTGATGATCGATGTTGAGACGTTGAGTCGAAAGTGTGGAAGAAAATGTACGGTGGATGGTATGCATTACGATGATATTGTATACGAAGCTGGGGTTCATATATTGTTAAATGCATTGCTCATCGAGTCTCATCAGAAGCTATCATGAACCAGGTTCACTGAAGTCTAACTCGGTAGTTTTCATTTTACATTTCATTTGTTTTATGTAATAGTTCTGTAGTGAAACATGCTCATTTTTAAGTGCACTTTGAGTGCCCACTTTTAGATACTCACACAAATTGTATTTTAGTAACAAGATGATTCATGTCTCACGTCCAATTTGATGTGAACATATACGGAAAAACCTGTACCAACTACTAGTATATGAAGAATACTTGTTTTTTGTAGTTCCGAGAAGCCTTAGATATTTAATTTCTTATAGCATATTTTGATGGCGTTTAGAGGCCACATGTGGCTGATTTTTGGTGTGTTCATGAGCTTAGTGAGCCTTCTTGGTGCATTTGATTTTGTGACGAAGAGCTTGTAGATTTGTTTCTGATGATTAATCTAGCTATTCAGAGATTTATTTATTAGTTGTAAGGTTCTGTTAAGAACGTGGGAGTTCCATTTGGCTTGATCATTTACAGTTGATGGAAATCATGAGTTATTAATATTTGAACCACTTGGGCAGTAAGTATGAAGCGTAAGAGACCATGTTAGTCTCTCCTAATAGGGAGCAGTTATATTTCCTTTATAACCAAAACTTGATTTCCCTAATAAAGTACTTGGAAGAGCAAGTTTTTGTTTCTCTTTGGAGTTATCAAGTTGATTGCCGGTGGCCAGCTGTGTGTGAACTTTTTGTTTTCAGTTTAATAGGCAGCTTTCAGTTTTCAGTTTAATGATTCTGTTGGATATATGTCCTAAACCTTTCGATTCTTGGCATAAGTTAGCCACCATATGCCTTAACTTTCAGAAATAAGATTTAAGAAAATTAAAAAAAGAATTATTTGCGTATATAACTTTAACAATTTACCAGTTTTTCAAAGTGTAGATTATAAACATTTCTTTGTATTTTTGTTTCGTTTGCTTCCAGGCCTCTATGATTTGACACGGCAGTCGTTAATTTCATCGTCACTTAAAATTTATGACAACAATGATTTGCATTTCTAGCTTGGCAACTGTAACAATTTTCCATAGTGTAGGTTTTAAAATATATCTCTGTATTTTGGTTTCATTTCCTTCCGGACTTCTTTCAACTTCTTTAATCCAGGCTCGAGTGTTCAAAACCTTGTGTGTAACTGTAAAGAGTTGGTAAAAAAAGAAGAAGATCAAAGTAATTATATTCCATAATAGGATAATAATCTCACTTTTTAATTTTAGCAGTCTAAAAATCAAGGGGCCCGACAATTACCATTACCTGATTAAACTAGCTTCTGGCTCTCTAGTATAATCCTGGTAATGTTCAAAATTCGAGCACCGACATAGAAAATATGGAAGGGGAAAAGAATTAACACCATAGGTGTAGAAATTTCGCAACTCCTTTGGACAGCTTCTCTTCAAGTTTTGTTTCATAACTGTGTCAAGTTGTCTAAGTACAGGAGGAGAAGTGGGAGGGTCAGCTTGACCTTTAATTTCCTCTCTTCAATGTGTTTACCACCACCGTCCTCTAGAGACTAAAAGAAAGAACCGGGGAGAGAAAAATATGAAGGCAAGAAAGGTTGATGAGGTCAAAATTCCGACTGTGCCAGGTGAGATATCAACTTCAGTTGTGCTAAAAGGAACTACTGTTTCACAACATTGGTTGGATTCCTTCGACAATTGTAATATAACATTTTTATATTCTGATCTCATGAATTCTAAAAGAGGTGATGACACGGGTTAAATGTCGGTTCCACTAAAGAATTTGTCCAGGCTTATCTATATAGTGTAAAACCGCCTCGCACTGCTTTTACAACAGGACTATGGCAGGCGTTAGCCAACCTATTAAAAGATGGAGAAGGAAATGGAAATGGAGACAAAAACAGGAATTCATTTTATAAGCCTGCAATACAAAACTAATGGAAACCCAGAACAAGTATTGACATAAAAATCTCTTAAAAGGAACAGAATGTCCCATTACGTTTTATTTTATTTTAAATATCATGCAAACTACTGGCTTATTAATAAAGTTAAGCCCCGAAGCCATGTTGAGACTTAAGTGGTCATCTTTTAAATTCTTCTTCAAACCCTCATGCTTATAAGGAAGCTTCTTAAGCCATATTTTGCACAAAATCAAAGATGGAGTAATAACTGCATTTTTACCTTCTAATTTTTAGACCAATAAATGAACATACATCCCATGAATCCCCCTGATCAGGAATGCCAAAATTAGCGGAATAAGGATCCCATTGCCTTTCAACTCACTTGCATATTTTATCTGACCGGGATCTTGCGTCCCAGTGGTTTTTAAGTCGTCATAGTGCAAAAATCGAATGATAAGCACCAGGTGTGCGTTGTGTAACTTCATCATAGCTAACATTTTGATTAAAAGCATTTTCAAGTTGATTAGATCGGCAAATACGACTAAGGGAAGACCCACACCAATGCCAAATTTGTACCAAGCTGGTATTTTCTTGAATCAAAAAATTGACGCTCGGATACTAGCAATAAGAGCACTCTGCAGGAAACCAAATTCCAACTTTTGCATTGTACTATTTCTGTCGGTTAAATATAAAACTTGAGCAATTAAAGTTTGAACATAAAAGTATTAGAACCAAAAACAAATACATCAAAACTGATGAGACCAAATTTAATAAATATCCAAAGAGGACTAACGGGAGATACATCTGGACCGTACACGTGTCCTAATAAACAATCCAGCCGCTTATTCACCAATTAGGGTTTCAAAGCCGCCTCCTACACCACCCCCTATATAATGCCTCTCTCTCTTCATACATACATACAGATAGATATATATATATCACTCTCAGCTGTATTAGCGTTACATACGAATATTTAACTTCAATTTTCTTCATATTTTTTAAGTGTTTTTGTAGTGGAAAAGATGATAATTTCCCCAGATGATCGAATCTGAAATAACTGAGCGCTAGTTCTCTTTTAAGAGAATATTCCAAGCCAGGATAATCTGATCCTCTTCCATTTCTCTTTTTTTTCTTAATTGTTTTTATGTAATATATTTTTGTATAGTAATAATATAATTAGATGGATATGATGATAATTTCCCCAGATGATCGAAGCTGAAATAACTGAGCGCTAGTCCTCTTTAAGAGGATTTTCCAAGCCAGGATAATCTGATCCATCCAATTCATTAATTTTAAAATTTCAACTTATTTAATTGATTTTTTTGTGAAGGTTCATAATGTATTTGCTTTAATTTGTGATTTTCTGGTAATTATCTGATTATCTAACGTTTACTAGTCCGTGAAAAACATAACGACTAACGAAATTTTAATAGACACACTAGTGCTACCAATTGTTATTTAAATTTTGACACATCTCATTTTTGGTTTAATATTAGTTCTTTTTTAACCCCTTGGTTTACCTTTTGAGGTTTTTATCCCCTTCATGTCCGGTATTTTACTTTTCGTTAAAATATAAATAATACCAAAATATATAATCTGATTAGTCGGATTTTCAAATCTAATTTCTGTCCTAAACAATCCAATTGAAAGAAAATGTCATGTAAAATATGTTTGACCTCCTAAATCTTATCCCAAATTAAAATAACGTTGAAAAGTGTTTCCACAGCTTAGTTTAAAATCTTATCCCAAATTAAAAATAACGTTGAAAAGTGTGTTGGTTATAAACTATTTTTATGTATTTTTGTTTTGTTGCTTCAAGTGATTTGATAAAGTCAAGTGGTTAATTTCATCGTCACTTGAAATTTACGAGAACAATGATTTGCATTTCTAGCTTGGCAAGTGTACTAATTTCCAAAGTATAGATTATAAAACATATTATCGTTTACATATACAATCTATCTGCTTCTAACAAAATGCATACGAAATTACATGTTTTCTCAAAAATCAGACTCCTTAAAACTTACAATTAGCCATATTGTTTTCACCTAACAGGCAAAAAGCAGCAAAAAGCGGCAAATTAAAATGAAGATTACCATTTCGCCCCTCGTTTGGTGCAATAAGCCTATTTCAGATATAATTGGAGTTTTAACCTCGATCATTCATTTGAAAGTAAAAATTGGGGATTTTATCCAATAAACCTCAATTTCATATATTATTGGGTCTAATTTAGGATTAACCTTTGTAAATCCCAAATAATTCAAAATGTATCAACAAATTAGGTTCTGCCCATTTTACTTGCACAACTGAGTTCATTTCCTAAATTTTCAATCAAAACATTTACGCATTCAATTAATCAAACCATTTACGACTTCAATCAATCAAAACTAGTTTTGAATATGTTTTGTTGTTTGTACTGGAAATAAATACGACAATACAATTGATTAGGAAGAGAAAGATGTCGAGATGGAGAAGAGAGAGACAGAGCGAGACGAAGACGGATTTGACTGTTTATCATGGTTGTGTAAAATACCGTTTTACCTTTGATATATGTCACATGAGGGCATGCCCTCGCTGTTTTTTTTAGACATTACCATTGTTTTTTGCTGTTATGTGATAACCTTATGATGAATAATGAGTTTTAAAGAGTTTGATATGGTTTTTAAGAAAACATGTAATTCAATATTCATTTTGTTAGAAGTTTGTATATATAAACAATAATTTTTCCTATAAAATATTCATGTTCCCATCAAGTTGAGTGCTCAAAACTTGTGTGTAACCGCAAAGAGTTTAAAACAAAGCAATTATCTTCCACCATAGTATATTAATCCGATTGACCAAATAAACAATGTAGTGATATAATAAATGTGGAAATGTTTAAATAATCTCTCTATTTTTAGATTTGCTTATGTATACGATTTACTAAACAACTATTCCACACGTGATTATAAGCTTAACTAATGATAATTAAACCACAAGAAAACTTAGTTACACGCAATGTGATTTTTATATATAGGTAAAGTCTGATTTTGTAATTAAGGTCTGTATGTTTTTTATATATTATGATAAACCAAACTAAGTCAAATGAGATGGTCTAATTTTTTTATTTTATTTTTTTAAAATACCCCCATAAATTTTTTTATTAATTACAATAATAACATACAGTCCATATTCACATAAAAAAATATAAAAAATAATAACTAATAACACTATTTATCTATCTTTAACCACCAAACATTATTTTAAGTCTTATCATCTTATAATGTTTTTTTTTGTATTATACGCATATTTGTATCATAACTACACTTATTTTCTATATTTTAATTGCACTGCGCGCATCACACGCAACGCGTGAGGTACGATTACTAGTATTATATATATAGATGAGGTGATATGCTAACCAAATTGGCTAAAAATTCAAAAATCGGTTTTAAGCATCATCGTTAACTTAACCGGGTCATACTTTAGTCTTCTAGAAGTTCTTCGTAAATGGGCTTCGTTGGTGTCTTTGGGATTCAGTTGGTCCGCCCTAACTTCATCGTGTGCTGACTTTAGACTTTCCAAATATTTATTTCTCGATACTCCGGGTTCCAAATTCTTTTTTAGTTCGTTTTTGTGATAAATCCATGTTTTTTTTATCTACAAGATAAGTGCAAATTAAATGGAAAACACGGATTTCATTAAATAAAGGTTAAACAAGCCAAAATAGTAACAAAAGTAGTCAAATAACGCCTCAATTAACCCATATAAAATACCATTTCATGGTCCAATAAAAAACATAAGAGGGAACAACTAAAAAAATGTTTAATGTGTCTAAGAACATAAGAACAGTCTATATGGAGTATAAACATTGGAAAAAAGTTTATGATTGTTTGGAAAATAGTATATAGACATTTATTAACAGTTTACGGTCATTTGAAACATTCTATAAACATTTTGAATTTAGTTAAAGGTCATTTTGAAACACTGTATATTCGTTTGAAAACAAATAATAATCATTTGAAAATAATCTAGGTCGTTTCAAAATAATATGTGATCATTTGAGAACAGTCAGTGATCATTTATAAACAGTTTGTGGTCCTTTCATAACAGTTTATGATGGTCACTTGGTAACACCCTATGGTCAAAATGTGCGGTCAACAGTTTCTTAGATTGAAATAAGTCTATGGTCATTTTTTATGTTTATTTGAAGTCATGTACTTGAAAATGGTCATTTAAACAGTCTATATAACATGTTGATAATTTTAAATTCAAACTGTATGCTATAATAAACTTAAGGATCTATTGTATGCTATAATATCTTGATACATATTTGTACTGCTGTAAGAAAAAAGCTATTGAATGTGTATAATAGATAATAGAGAACGACCAAAACGTGAAAAACAAAATCATGAAAAAAGCAATAACAGAACCAAAACATGACCAAATGTGCACACTCTCATACGTATCCAAAATGTCAACATCCGTTACATCACCATTTCGAAGGTAACCGTTGCAGATTGGTTATTTATAGACCACAATAGTTTATGTTTATGTTTAATTATATACTGTACTTTATATTCTGTTATACTGTACTACAGTATTGTGTTATGTTTATGTTTAATGTAACAAAAAAGAGACATTAGATTTGTCGAGGGTCTAAAAGAAGTTTATTAAAAGTTAAAACCACGATGACATCACAGAATAAATACATACATATATATATATATATATATATATATAGTAGTTACAGATATACAGATATATATATATATATATATATATAATAGAGAGAGAGAGAGAGAGATGGAAGAAGGAGAAGAGAGGTTTCTGAAATGGGCGAGTGAGCTCGGCATAACAGATTCTCCTCTTGCCACGTCATCATCTTCATCGTGTCTTTCCCATTCTCTCTCCCTCTCTAACTTCCCTCACGCCGGCGGGTATCTCTCTCTCTCTCTCTCTCTCCCATACACACTGTTTTGTATACTAGTTTACATAAAATACTCACTAACATTAAAAGTGCATTTTGTTCATATATGTGTCTGTTGCATCAGCTTCCTTATATCGTACCTCAAATTTATTCAACTTAAATACAAGGAAAAAAGTTGAATAAATTATATATTACATTTAATACTACTATTAGTAATTATACTTGTGAATGTGTGGTAGACAATACAATAAAAGCTAATTATTAGAAGGTGCTAAAGTGGTTGTGAGGAAATCATTTTCTACCCTGTAAATAAGAGTATCTCTTTGGAACAGTCATCTTATTTGACCGTTTATGGAACCGTTAGATTTGACCGTTTATGGAACCGTTAGATTAAAAAATAAATGGTTAGATAATGTTTTTCAATAACTAATTTTTTTTTTCTATTTTCAACAAATTAGAATTTGATGAATTAAAAACAAATTGTACAACACACTAAAAACCCAAATAAAAATATAGAACCCTAGGAAGGCCTACCCTAAACTTAAATATTAATGAAAATTAATTTTTTTTTATGCATTTGACACCTTTTTATGCTAACGGATTGTGAAACAGTCATATAGGCTAGGCTGACTGTTCCATAGTAATTCCCGTAAATAAGGAATGGGTAAGGGGTTATTTATTTATAAGGTTGGTTGAGGGAAACTGATGTGGGCTGCTTTTTTTGTACAGAAACAGGGGATATGGTGCTTTTAAATGCACTTATGCATGTACTTAATATTGAAAATTTGAGATTTTAAACTTAAATATGAGGAGTATATCAGTTCCCTGATGCGGTTGCTCGCATGCAGGAGGGGTTTAGGAGCGGCGCGTGATTTGAAGAGAGGGGAATTGATTCTAAGAGCACCAAAACATGCCTTAATGACCACTCAGAGTGTTACTAAACATGATCAAAAGCTTTCTATTGCTCTTAATTCCCACCTTTATCTTTCTTCCACTCAGGTTACCGTTTGTTCCCCTTAATCTCTTTTCGCTAGTATTTGTTTTCACTTTTTAATAATTGGCTCCTTTTTTTTGAATAATAAACAATAATTGACCCTATGCTTTGGAGGCGTTATCGGACCCCGTGATGAGCGGGGAATACTAAAATTCTGACGAAGGATCCGAAGTAACTAGACGGAGAACCTATTTTGATACAAAAGAATATGATAAAATAAGTTTTTTTTAATGTATTTTGATCATTTCTTCAAAAGCCAGTGTTCGCTCCTCCTTCCATATTACGGAAAAAAAAAACTCATATATGGTATGGATTATATATATAATATTGGCTCATCCCGTTTAGAAATTCATGGGATGGCACGTTGAACAACCCATTTGCTCAAGAATGGTTTCTTTTTTGGGGGGTAGATTTTGGTGCTAAATTTTTTAAATTACTTGCAGTGAACTGAATTTGGTTGATCAATTTAAATCTGAGCTTGGGACTCAAGACTTTTTTTTAACCTTAAAAACATCTTATTTGCTTAAATAAGCCTTGGTTTCTATTTTCTTATAAGTTGTATTCCGTTCGGTTGCCGAAGTGAGTTTTATTTTTTGGGTCTACGGTCTGAAAAAGGTATAAGTCTTAAGCTAAGGGATGAGTGTTTGTTTACCAGTATTAAAAAAGGTCAGCTTATTTGCTCAAAAGCTGTAGTAAATCAACTCTTTTATGATCTTAGTGTTTCTTTGGTTGCAGTTTTTTAGATCGAGTTGGTTTGTTTTGCTTACGAGCTGCAATGCCTTTAGCCAATAGTGCTATTTCGGTTTTTTGGTTGAAAAGCTTCACTTTCTAAGCTCAATGGACCTAACTTTCTGAGCATCGCAGCCGATTTGGCTTAAAACTGCAGCAGAACAAATTGTTAATGTGTTGTTATTGGGTTTTGTTGGTCACAGCTTTGGAAGTGATTTTTGTTTTAGTTCTTAATTTGTGAACCTCGTGGTACATTTGCATGTCTGTGTGTTATGCGATCTTTGTAGTTATTATGTTTGATAAAAGAAGGAAGTTTAGGTAGGGTGAACACGGATATTTTTTATCAACTTCAAAAAGTCGCCTTTGAGAGTCTCTTTACTATCATCCCTTTCTTTCAGAGTAATAGTTTTATTATTGGCAGGACACGATTTAGTTTTATTACTCTACAAAACTTTTTATCTACTTTTGAGAACAGATGACTGCGGAAAACATGTTTTGTGTTGCCCAAAGCATGTTTCGTATTCTTAATTAAAGTACCACAGGTTTAGAAACTACACAATTGTTTTTCTCGTCGGCTGTGAAACATTTTCTTTTTGGGTTTTTGGATATAGGTCCGATGTTAATTTCAATTGTTTCATCACTAACTGCCTTGAGACAAATACAATAATACATATGGAAATTGCGAGAAAGAATGAAAAGACACGTTTAAGACCACTCCCCATTATTTCGAGTATTAAACTGTTAATCTAAGGCGATCCTTAGATTGTTTAATTGCGTTTTAGTAGTATATTTTCATACATTTCTGACATGGGTTTTGGTTTTGTTTCCAAACATGCAGAAATTGACTGTTTGTTTGTTATATGAAGTGGGCAAAGGAAAAAATTCTCGGTGGTACCCTTACTTGACTCAGTTGCCTCGCAGTTATGATTTACTAGCAAGTTTCAGTACGCTTGAGATACAGTCTTTGCAGGTATTGTTTCCAATTTCAGATTATCTTTTGACATCACTATCTTACTTTTGTAAACATTAAATATTACTTGTAATTCTGCACATCAAACCGTCAACTTTTAACAATTTTAGTCCTATCAAAATTCCTAATTTTGTCACTGGTCTAAGTGTTTCTTTCCAGTTGAGGTACTTTTGTCAATTTAGTGGATGCCTTTTAGTCATATACGTTTGTAAGGGCTAACCTGGTCTCTTTGTACATCAGCCTATTTGGTTTTTAACAATTTGTATACCTTCATTACAATTGAGTGGAGACACTTCAGTTAATTCGTGTTTTTCATCTCACTTATATCATCAACTTAGAAGGAAGCAACTTAGTTTTAAAAATATACGTATATCAGTGAGTTTGGTGTGTGTGTGAAAAGTGCAATTAACCGAAGAAAGATTTACATTGTTTCTAGTTCTAACCACTTTTAATAGCGAATTCGAATATTTCATCCTGAAATAACTAGATGTTATTATAAGGTGAACGACGCTATATGGGCTGCAGAAAGGGCTACAGAGAAAGCTGAATCCGACTGGAAACAAGCCATTGGTGTTATGGAACAACTTCATTTGAAATGTCATCTGCGGACCTTTAAGGCTTGGGTTTGGGCTTTTGCCACTGTGAGTACTTTGTAACTCAATGTCTGTTTAAGGGAACAATTACATGAGCTGAAAAATGTTTAGTGTTGAAATGTTACCAATATTTTAAAACGTGAATTTATACCTCAAGCTAAGGTAAACGTAAATCGAGTTTTCAAGAACTTTGCTATAGCGTGAGCTTTGGTGTCGAAAGCACGAGTTTTGCTTAAAATCAAATTTATATCCATAAAATTAACTACATACCCAAATCAACTAAGTTGTAACTCTATTGTATTATATATTATATAGCTTTACATCATCATGTTCTCATCATTTGTAACAAAAAATGGTAGTTTCAACCTTAAAAAATAAAATAGCCAGGCCTAAGTTCTTTTAATGTGTTGAAGCTAAGAAGCGAGTTAAGCGTTAGCTTTGAGATTTTTTAGCTTTCCATGAAGACTTTTTTCGTCTACAAATAAAAGAGAGCTTTAAGGCGCTTCGCTGTGTGCAAAAACTTTCACAAGCAGCTCTGCTGTGTGCAACCAATTTTTTTTAAAACAGCTTTGTCGGTATCAAATTGTTTCTTGATCAGCTCTGCTTCAATCTAATTTTTGTCTTTCTTATCAGTTCTTTCATTACTACACGGAAATAAGACCAAGATATCTCCAGTGGTTTAATTAATTTCTCTGTCTGTTTGCAGATATCTTCTCGTACATTGCACATACCGTGGGATGATGCCGGGTGCTTATGCCCCGTTGGTGATTTATTCAATTATGATCCACCCGGGGAAGAAAGTAATTGTGAAATTTCAAATAATAGGGAAATTTTCTCTTCCTCGGATTCAAATAATGAGAACTTACTGAGGTTAACTGATGGTGGTTATGTAGAGGATGCCTCTGCATATTGTTTATATGCTAGAAGAAACTATTGTAAAGGCGAGCAGGTATAAAAATGACCTTTTATCTAATATTCTTTCATCGTTTTCTAGAGCACGTGGTATTAAGTTCCAATTTCTATGATAGATTTCTATTGCCTAGCATTATCCCCATTTAGCACATGTTCACATTTGTCACAATACCACTGGTAATTTTGGATATTTTGGCACATCTAGTGCTACTGCCATCTTTTAGTTGACATCTTTTTAGATTAAGTTTGGTCTGAATTTTGTAAGAACTTGCTAATCTACAGTGCATGTAATTTTTTTCCTGAGTTGATCTCAGATTTGCAGTTAGACAGGCATGTGCAGGACATATGACTTTTTTCCATCTAAAGTTGAGTGAAGAATTTATAAAAAAATGTATATGGGTACAAAATTAAAAAATTGAGAATAGAAGGTACACAGGAAAAAACGCAATAATATTAGATACAAAAACACAAAGAACCTTTGTCTTAGCTGTTTTTGACTGTTTTTCAGGTCCTTCTTAGCTATGGGACATACACAAATCTGGAGCTTCTTGAGCACTATGGATTTCTGCTAGATACAAATCCTAACGAAAAAGCTTTTATTCCCCTAGAATCGGAAATATACACATCATGTTCATGGCCAAAGGACTCGCTATTCATTCACCAAAATGGGATCCCATCATTTGCCCTACTATCTACTCTAAGATTATGGCTAACCCCACCAAGCCAGAGACGGTCTATTGGACACCTCATTTATTCAGGGTTGCAATTATCACCGGAAAGCGAAATAACCGTGATGAAATGGATTATTAAGAATTGCGAACTAGTTTTGGAGAATCTCCCGACATCGATTGAGGAAGATAAGTTACTTGTCTGTACCATCGACAAAATGCAAAGTTTATGTTCTTTCAATTATTTTGAGAGTATGGTGTCATCATTTGATAACGCAGCTTGTGCTGTATTGGAAAGTAAGGGTTTAATTAATAGAGAAAAAAAGGTTTTGCTCGAATGTAAGCCAATCGGAAGATGCTTAGACAAATGGAGATTGGCAGTGCAATGGAGACTTCTATATAAGAGAACACTAGCTGATTGTATTACATATTGTGCTCAAGTTATGACCAAGCTCGGTTTTGAAAATAATCTTTAATAAAAACCAATCAGCCTAAAAGTGAATTTTCTTTGTTGAAGTAGTACTCAGTTTGGTGACCGTTCTCTTCGGGTTTATCATTTAATACTCAGTAATGCTATATTAATAGGAATATTGTTAAACTAAAACACAAATACGCCTTTTTATAATCAAGTACTTGTTAACTTTTCCCGGAAAAAATCGGACCATTTATTACTCAAACAACTCGTTTATACATTTATGGGCTCACCTTATTTGTTGTTAGTTTTACGTGTTCACAAGTTTGCCTTTTACTTTCTTCTTATCATCATTTTGGACAAAACTCAAGTCTTTAACATATACTGTATAACAGATGTTACCCAATAAATTTGAGTGTTTACTTGGAAGAGTCACCTTATTTGTTAACTCATTTACTAACATGGCCTTGGTTTGGTTTGTAAAAGAAGAATAGTACATCTTGCATGGATATATTAGTTATTAAATGTAACTTATAAAAAAAATAAAAAATAGTACATCTTGCATGGGCGTATGGAGAGATTATCTAGTCCTCCAGGAGAACATCCTCTTTTTTTATTTTTTTGAAAGTATGCATGTATTAGAATTAGGAGGAAGACAAATCCGAGTTGATCAAAGACCACAAACTCGTCAGGCGGTTTAATAACATACAAAGCAGGGGAACATTTTCTAAAACCCTTTTAACCACGTATTTTCTGGAATTCGGCTGTAAATAAAATAAATTAAAGTTCAATATATATGTGGTGTGGAGTGTGCCGGAGGAGTCCTCGAGAGGACAAAATACTTTGTCGGGCATGTGACCACGTCCTGGTCAGTGTAGGAAGCTGGAAGTCCGACACCTTTGTATTCTTTTTCTTCAGAGCAGATTAAGCATATTTCAAATTAATCACCATATAAGAGTATATTTCTTTTGAAATACACAGCAAGTCTATTTATAAAACGTTTTGGTCAAACTGTCATGCCAGAGGCCCACAGTATTAAGATAGTGAACCTGATTAAGTCGTTTTTAATTATTATGAAATTAAAGTGTCAGGATTCTAAATTTTGAACTACTTTGCGTTCTGTGTTTTGACAATTGAGTTTATTAAAAAAAGAATAATTTAAAATTTCCATGTAAAACTTATACACAACCAAACGCAAGTAAGAAACTAGAGGCCAAGTGGATATATATCTTATTTTCAAAAAAAAAGAAAGACATACATGGGTCATGCATCGACCTACCATAGTCCATCATGTTTTAGTTATACTCTTGGAAGATTTTCGTTGTTGAAAGTTGAACGCGAATTGCGAATAATAGACGACGCAGTGACCATTTTTGCCACTTTAAAACATTTTTCTTTATAAAAAAACGTTAGCTGAATAGTTACCTTGTTGTAACTTTCACAAACGCACGACTCAAATATAATTTTGGTGGCTTTAAATTTGCAACCACTTATATAAAGTACCATATTCGTTCTTTTTCTACTCACCGTTTGCATGTGCTAACTACCAAGTTTAGCTTCCATCCAGTATAATGAAATCCAAATGTTGAAGAGTATTGAAAGCCATATTGCCAAAACCCATGTGCATTTGAGGAAAATCAAGATACTATTGAGGAAAAAAAAAACGTGTGCATTTGCATGAGCATCTCTGTGCAATTTTATCAAATTTGTCATTACTAGTTTACTGCTTTTTATTGCCAAAACCCATGGTTTTTATTTGCCAAAACCATGGGCTGATACATTTGATGGTATTTTTTTATCTATCAAGATACTGTTGAATCAATCAAGATACTGTTGAATGAGATTATTTTGTCCCCAAAAAACTTTGATTTGACCCATAATAAATAGGTAGGGAATATTATGTTAGAGAAAAACTCACACAACTATAACCATAAATTACACATAATTGCAATGTACAAAGGCAACACAAGTCCTGAGTGAAAAAAAAAACATTATGTTTATATATAATTAAGGTCATTTTTGTTTAAAAGAGTAATTATCACAGGAGTATTTATACCAGTTTGGTGATTACAATTTTAATACCATAGTTTCATGTTATTACACATAGTAACACCGTAAATCAAGAAACATTACCGTAAAGAAAAAATTATATACAAAACAGCAAAATAATCTCAACAGGCCGCCTCAAGTTGGAGTGTGCGAATCCAAAACATCCAATTTGAACTTAAAAAACGTAATTTGTTGAGCTCCCAAACCTTTTGTCAATATATCAGCTACTTAATTTTGAGTATAAACATGCATTGTATGAATCACTCCAGCCTGCAATTTTTCACGTATAAAATGTCAATTAAGCTCAATATGCTTGGTATGTTCATGATGTACCGGATCAGCAGCCAATGTAAGAGCATATTTACTGTCACTATAAATATAAGCAAGTGCTTCATGGTCACTGTAAATATAAGCAAGTGCTTCATGACGAATAGACAAATCATAGAGTAAGCATTTCAACCAAACAACTTCACAACTTCACAAGTAGCTGTAGCAAGGGCTCTATATTCAGCATCTGTTGAACTCATTGAAACTACATGTTGCTTTTTAGATTTCCAAGAAATTAAAGAATCTCCTAGAAAGAAACAGAACCCAAACCCAGTAACACTCCTTCTAGTATCCACACAGGCAGCATAACCACTATCAGAATATCCTTTTAATTGAACATTATTTGTAGAAAAATAAAAAATTATGGAAGTCATAGCTCTACAATTAAGAGAGAAGGCATGACGTTCATCCGTGTCGAGTTCTTCTACGAGTTTATCTAAACTATTTCTCCTATGCATTTTATAGCATTTGCTAATGCTAAAACATTGGTCTATTTCGTAACCGCATATAAATTTTTTCATAAGATCTCTCCAATAAGGATAGTTCGTACCGTCAAAGAACGGGGGGCTAATTATGGATTTTGAGTCTGCGTACGTAGACATATCGGATCTTTAAACAAAAAAAAATCGTTAGATTTTATAAACAAAAGAGCTAGACTCTGATACCAATTATTAGCCCGTAAGTGGCTAAACCTTATAGGGGGTTTACTAAGATTTACGTACGATTTTCCTGGAATAAAATATTTGAGCAAATATAAACCCTAATTAGTGGTTCTAAACTTAATCAAAAGTAATGTCTAAAATTTTGCTAATTTAAGCTATGAAAGTTATCAATTAAACAATAATATAAATACGGAAATTAAAGATTAAGGGAAGGAGTGACACCACGATATATAGAGGTTCGGCAAACCCGCATAGTCCTCTCCTCGGTATTCACGCTACCGAGTATTTCACTAAAATTTTCTTCCCAAGATTACAACCTAACGAGCTAATACGTGGATTAAGCTCCCCCTCACTCTAAGAGTATCCCGAATGAAAAGACCTAGAGATTTTAAGTAACACTCGCTTACAAAGCATCTATCCGATCATTCGCTCACAAATGAGTTTATAATTCACTCTACAATTTGAATCGATAGTGTATCACTCACTAACAAATAGTATATTGGTGTTTATATGATTACAATATGATTACACACAAGAATATTTATGAAGATAAGTGAGAAATATGAAATATAAGCTTGATTCTTGATCTTGAATTAATTGTTTTTTGTGTGTGAAAATTGGGGTAATATCTTCAAAGATTTTGAGGGTATTTGAAGGCTAAAAATTTCCCAATTGGTCTTGTTACCGTTGGTTGATGGTGTATCTTTCTAACCATTGGTTTTTACCAATTTCCCAATTAACCAAAATAAAACAAAAAGGCTATTTTTGAATTCTGCAGAAAACGATCGGTCTTTTTCTGCATTTTGACCGGTCGTTCTTATACGACCCCTCTGGTTGAATTTGGACCAAAACGATCGGTCGTTTTGTCCAAGACGATCGGTCGTTTTCTGGCAATTTTACGGTTTTCTCGCTATACTTCTAATACTCGTAACTTCTTTGTTTTTACTCCGATTATTGTTCCGCTTGAACCCTTGACTTCGTATTTAAGTACTCTATCATTTTGAACCTTAACAAGCTAGATAAAATGATTAGTAAGCAAAACGAGCTTTTATCATATTTTACATATTTTGTTATCGCTAAAACAATTGATTAGAAGAAAATCGTTCAACAACCTGGTTTGTAATCAAAGAACAATGATAATCTTTGAGATAACTAGGCTTGACACCATGCCTAGTAGACCTTCTAGGTGAAGAAAACAAATGTGTAGTAGTAGAACAAAATTGTTATGAGCTAGAGTGATCAGAACAAGGAGAAGAAGGACTAGTATTAGAAACATGTTCAACATCAGGATGATCAGAACAAGAAAAAAAAGGAGGTAGTGGAGAGCTACTACCAGCTGAATCCTTTTGTGAGAAAGGATAATCAGTATTTGTAAGAGGTAAGCAATGTAGAGATGTATAAATATGAGTAGAAAAAGGATAATTTTTTTCATAGAATTGTACATCTCTAGAGAAAAAAACTAATGTGAGTGGCTAGGTCATAAATCTTGTAACCTTTCATAGCATAAGTATATCCAATGAAGACACATTTTTTAGCTCTAGAATCTATATTTGTTCTTGACCTAAGAAGAGATGAGACATAACATAGACACCCAAAACACGTTAATTGAGTATAAGAAGGTACTTTCCCATGGAGACAAAAGAGGTGTGGGAAGTCTATTAATGATATAGGCAGCCGTGAGGACACAATTAGCCTAAAAGTTCAAAGGAATAAAAACGTAATACCCTTCAATATTCAAGAGATGTTGGTGTTTACTCTCAACTACAACATTTTTCTGAGCTATTTCTACACAACTAGCTTGGTGAATAATACATCTCTTTTGATAGAATTTAGGCATATAAAACTCACCACCATTGCCACTTCTAATAATAGTAACTCTAGTATTAAACTGAGTAGAAACAAAATTGCAAAAAAAGACCAGTGAAGAAGAAGATTCACTCTTAGCTTTAATAAGAAGACCCATGTACATCTTGTGTAGTCATCAACTATGGTCAAGAAATATGAAAAACCACCCAAAGCCATGACATTATATGCTCCCCATATATCAACCTGAATAAGTTCAAAAAGTCTAGCAGTTTGAATGCTACTATGTTGAAAAGACAATTTGTGCTGTCTAGCAAAATGAAATGCATCACATGGCTCTTTATCATCAATTTTAATATCAGGAATACTATATTTTAAATTTCTCAAGCAAGTACTAGAGGGGTGTCCTAGTCTGATATGTCAAACATCATTAGTAGAATATGTTTGTACAACAGAACAAAAAGAAGTAGTAGAATTAACATGTTCATCATCTTCTAGGTAATATAATCTTTGCTTTTGTTCAGATTTTCCAATCCTCTTCATAGTGACTAGATCCTGGATATAACAAATCTCTTTCATAAACAAAAGAGAGCAATTATGTTCCTGAGCAAACTTACTTGTAGAGACCAAATTGAACCCAAAAGTGGGTATACATAGCACATTAGTGAGTGAAAGACCATAAGAGACTTTCACCTTTCCACTATTTGTTACCATAACTTTGCTACCATTTGGTAGATATACTTAATAATTGACTCTTTCTGAAATTCCATAATATAGAGAAGAAGATGCAAACATATGTTATGTAGCATCTGTGTCTAATATCCAAGTTTTCAAACATTTCATGTCATATAAGTTTTGCTTGTTTATAGAACAAGTTAGAGCCATACTTGCCATATTAGTAAACGTCAAATTAGAGAATGGAGTATCTAGTCTTTACACTGATTGTTCTGAGCCCACAGATGAAGAAAATTTCTCTTTCATATAAGCAAAAAGTTGATGCATTTGTTGAGTAGAGAGAGGATCAGTATCTTTTGAAGTACTACCATTTGAATCACTTCCCATATTAACAGAGACTTAACGAGCAAAATTCATATTAGAACCATAATTTCCATGACCCACCCCATTGCTAGTAATCTGATAAGGAGGCTTCTTCTTCAAAACAGGAAAAAACCTATGTAATTTATAACATTTCTCGCTAAGATGTTCAACTCCATTACAATAGAATTATAGAAGTAATGTGGTGGTGGTGGTTTAGGTTTAAAATTACCTCTAGGTTGAGAATGAGAGGTCATGATAGCCATATTATCAAGAGTAGTAGCCACATTTGGCTTAATATTTTTTTGCCTCTCCTCTTGAGTCACCAGATTAAAAGTCTCATTTATAGAAAGTGTATGTTTCATTGTTAAAATATTGCTTCTAACCCCATAAAATTCATCATTTAACCCCATTAGAAAATGCATTTTATATGCTCTTTGCTCTCTTTCCCAAATAAAAGAAAAAACATCACAACTATTATAATGAGCAATACCACCACATGTATCTTGAAAGTGGATTTAACATAGTCAATTCACCCCATTTAGTCTATAATTCGGTAAAATAGGCGGTGACAGATTGACCATGTTATTGTCATTTACTTTATGCATGCTCAGATTCGTAAATATTTTGCCAAAGATCTAGAGAAAGGTCATTTTCTAAAACAAACAGTACTATACCTTGCGTTCAACTCACATAGTCACATGCCAATTTTGCTAACCTCCATTCGTTTCATATTGTTACATTACCCCACCAAGTAAATTGTACTGTATATATACAGATACACAGAGAACTCCAACATAACCAACAAATATCGATCATTACTATTTTCTAATGTAAATTGTAAGAAAATGGTTGTTAAAGTGTATGGTCCAGCAAAGGCAGCTTGCCCACAGAGGGTGATAGTTTGCCTTCTGGAACTTGAAATTGATTTTGAGATTATTCATGTTGATCTTGAATCTGGAGAGCAGAAAAACCCTAATTTTCTTCTTCGCCAGGTATAACTACTCAAGTTTTTTGGCTTTAACTTTCAAGAAGACATATCAGCTATACGTAAAAAAAAACTTGGGAATATGTAAATTTTCCAGACCAAATTAAAAACATGCAGCTTTGAATAAGCCGCCAGCTGCTGGACAAACAAATGCAAAACGATCTATATATATACGAAATGAAAATTAGATTAGCTTAAAAGCTGCGCCCAAGCAACCCCTTGGGAAGAGATTTTTATATAGCAAACTCGCTACTAGAAACTATCTTGTTTATTCTGAAAGACAAACTATATTCCATATTAAATCCATACGCCTATGCACTTATGCATTTATCTGTCAAATTAAGTATTGTTGCAAAAATAAAGCATATTTGTATTTGCCCCCCTTAAAAACATATGTAGCTATAGTAATCACTGAGGATCCGGGAGTTGTTTAGCGGCAGCATTTAAACAAATGTTGTGACTTATTTGATATTGAAAAGATATCCGAGTTCATTGAATTCGGCTGAAGCTAAAAGAAAAACGAAACAAGCTTGTTTACATATTGCAGCTTAAAGTCACTAAATTTATTTGATGGCTGTGAATCTGTGGCATGTATGCAATGGAATCGCGTTTTGTTAGTAACTGATTATAAAAGAGCTTTTTAATAAGTAAAAAAACGTATCGATGGAGAAGAACTTTGAAGTTTTCTTTTGCTTTCTGTTATATCACCACCCATTAACCGAGTTAAAAAAAACTCGAGCCTACTAACAAAAAATCTACTTTCTATTTTCTGTGGGTAGCCCTTTGGACAAGTCCCAGCCATAGAGGATGGAGATTTCAGGTTATTTGGTAAGACCAAATACATATTTATATTAGCTATATTTCCATACAATTCAACAATCAATTCAGATAACAATTCAATTAAGTTTATGTTACGCTGTGGGGTTGACTTTTATGTATGGATATGATCTTCTTTCAGCACCATTTTCTTATAAGATCTTATGAATTTGATATAAAGCCAATTCTTTTTGTAAATTTTGTTGGATGCATGCAAAATTGATTAAACTGGGAAAGAAACTTAATTAAAGCATCCGGACTTATATATGAAGCAAGCCCGAGTCCGACCGTAAATAAAGTGAAAACAAACAGTCGTTTTAGGCACCCTTCCAAAACTGTTCAAAAAGTAACCCATTTTTTTAAATAGACAGGAGACACAAAAAATGACTATTTTTCACAAGAACAACAAAAGAAAGATTTGGGGTTCCTAGCTAGGGCGGCCATTATTGTTTTTATAACAAGTACAAGTACCCGTACAAATATATGACCAAAAGTATCAAGACCAAAATCTGTACGTGGTTCACTAGCCTCACATTTTATGCTAAAAATGTATATCAAACCAAGTTCCAATTTTTTTTACACATTCCATAATAATTTGTTCAAAATTCTTCCTCAATTCTGCCAGAATCACGAGCAATCATCAGGTACTACGCAGCGAAACATGGTGAGAAAGGTCCCAACCTACTAGGTTCTACTCTCGAGGAAAAAGCGTTGGTTGACCAATGGCTCGAGATAGAAGCACACAACTACAATGTCCTGGTTTACACCATAGTACTAAACCTCATGGTTTTCCCTCGAATGGGAAAACCTAGTGACATGGAAATGGTAAAAGAATGTGAGAACAAGCTCGAGAAAGTATTTGATATCTATGAGGAGAGGTTGGCGAGCAGTAAGTACCTCGCTGGAAAATCCTTCACCCTTGCTGACCTGAGTCACCTCCCATCGATTAGGTAGAGTGGCATAACCATTATTGGGATTTTATTGTTGTTTTAATTATCAATGTTTTAAATAGCGTTATCGTCAGCGTAACGTTTTTCCGAAGCTACGCTAAAAGCGCAAATAGCATAACAACATAGCACTTTGCGGTGCAATTTTTTGGTTACCTATAAATATAACAATATAGCATTAAATAGTCATAGAATTTATGTTAATTATATTAACACACTTCAAAAGTTAAAAACAATACAATAGCGCGTTCTACTGATCATTTTTGTTTCATAAACGAAAAAATAATTCTATTGATCATTTTTGTTACATAAACGCAACAATAATTCATTATCATTTTTTTTCATTTATTACGTTCTCAAAACTCCAAAATATGCATAAAGATCTTTATAAATATTTCGGTTTAAAGTAAAAATAGTTAGTGAATAATGAAATAATATAAGAAATTATTAATTGATTCATCATTACATATATTAATGAAACAAACAAATTGAGATTATATTTTATCGACACATTACTAGTAAATTTGATATAAAAAAACAAAAATTTAGAATACATAACAACAAAAGATAGAATGTAATAATGTATAGTTATTTTGGTGAGAAAATGTTGTTGCCGGTGAGTCTCGAACATGGGTATCATGGGAGAGAATGCAGTGTTACAACCATCCGAACTAAACATTCTATTGTGAATAACTGAAAATTACACAACATATATTAATTATTATTTGGATCCCCTGCTTTTTTTTTCCTTTTAAATAACTTGTTATTTACGCTTTTTGTCCAAAATTTCATGTTTTTTGCGTTTTTGGTCCCAATAGCACGAATTTAACGTTTTTACATCCAAATAACGTTTTTACGTAAGCAATTTTTTTTTGAAAACCACTATATCGCGAAATGTTGCGCAAGATAGCGTGTTTTTTAAAACAATGGTAATTATGTGATTTGCTAAAATGGTAAGATTGATCGGAACTTTCAACTTATTTCATGACAATTTGTTTTTGGTGTTATTTGCTAATACGAAGGGGCACGACCTCTTTATGTCGTCATCTAATTCCTTTTCTACTTAGGTTCTTAATGGACGAAGCTGGGTTGGGACATTTAGTGAAAAACAGAAAGAACGTGAACTCATGGTGGAACGATATCTCGAGCAGGCCTTCCTGGAAGAAAATGGTGAAGCTGATGGACTAGGCGTCGAGACGAAGATATCTATATGTAGAAATGATACGTTGGCAATTGTGTCTTAATTACGTTGGCAAGAAAATAACTGAAGCACCTTTCAGGTTAATAAAATTGTCATTCCCATCTTATTATAAATTTTAGTAAACAAGATTCTATATGGATATCATTTTTTGTAATTTTTTATTGCACTGGTTTGTGGTGGAGGCTATACCTAAGCTAGCTTTTCAGCAAAGCATTTTATTTTCTAAGTGCATCGACAATCACTACCACGATAGAAGATCTCATTTTTCATCATCATCCTTTTCTATTTAATGTAACAGTTGAAGCTAGCTATATTTCGATTGTGTGTTGAGGCGAATGATAAATTAAACTGAATAAACAAGTATTTTAGTTTCCATAAGATGACCATATATATATTATACTACTACAGTACTACTTGTTAATGAATTCCTATAAAAACCCATGTTGTACAAGTGGAAAAGATTTTGAAATAAACCGTACGTAATTGGTTTCTACACCCAATCCATCATGCGATTTTTTCCGGATCGGAATTTCTAAATCCAATTCAAAATCGTAACTCATAGTACAATTTGTAATTACAGTTACGAAGTTAAAAATAAACCTTGTAATTTTTGGAAGAGATCATTTATGTTTAATATATTCAACTATCAACACATTTTGATTTAATATGCTGAACTATCATTTTTTTCAATTAGTATATTGAACTAAAGTTTTTGTTATATTTAATATATTTATGTCCATTTCAATTATTAAAGTACCAAAATATCTCATCAAACCTGTGTTAGTTTCAGTTTAGTATTACTATACTTTCATTTTTTTTCTTCACTTTTGTATACAATGATTCTTTATGCTTATTAATTATTTTAGAAAACGACTCAATAATTTAAATTAAAATTCAAATATGAGTAGTGGTTAGTTTATAACTTAGAGTATACTAGAAAATTCGGTATACTACGAAATCCTGTTTATAATAATAAAATCATATCATTTACATATGCATGCATGTCATGAGAAATCTAAGTGATGAAATGAAATCTAGTACTTAAGTACTAAAATAGGAGTTACCCTTAAGTATGTACTTGCCAAATATCTTCATCTCTCTTGGCTTCTTTAATTTGTTACTTCTTTTCTGTTCTATATGAACTTGATAAGAACTTGACTGACTTGACAATTGGAAAATAACCAAGTTTTTATGTTCTGTTGTTTTGATTATTGAGTGGTCCCTTCTTAAATTGGAAAATGACTTAAATATGGTAGAGCTGAGCTAGTGACCAGCTTGGCAAACGTTTGGGATCATCAAAACTGCTAGGTTGAAACAAATCTTACATGGATTGGACACAGTTCTTCTTTTTCAAATTTGAATAGCGACTGGTCTCACACGGCACGTAAGGGAGGAACTAGTACGTCAAAAAGGACTCCAGTACCCCTCGTAATGAGAAAAAAAAATGATTTTTTTACGGTGGATGTTTTTCTTGTTCATTTTCCATTTTTTTCTCTTATTCACAGAGGACTCATTGTCGACAAGCTAGATGAAATATGTCCATAAAACATTATAATCAGGGAAAGTAATGACATCAATACGACAAAAAAAGGTGAAAACAAATTACTACTGTGAAAGGGGAAAAAAATGGAGTTGTTATAACATGCTACTTTTGAGACTTTTGAGTTGAACACAACAGAAAGCTGTTACAGAAGAAAACAAGTTCTGAAGTGAATCTATCAACGTTGTTGAAGATAAAAAACTGATAAAATACTACTATCTCACATATCACGTTAATCATAACATGTCATGTTTTTTATTACTTTCAATAAATGTAAATAAATCAGAGCCGAGAACTAATCGGACCACGAGACTTCTCCTCGTCCATCGCAGCTAGTGTTTTAGCCAAAGCCCTCAGTTCCACTTTCTGAATCTTGCCCGTCACGGACTTACTCAACTCTTTCATAAAATGTACCTTTTTTGGTATCATATACCCTGCTAAGTTTTTCCGACAATGCGCAAAAATTTCACTTTCTGTCACTTTTCCAAATTCTTCCTTTAGTACAACAAACGCACATGGGCTTCCCCCCACCGTTGATGTGGCATTGCCACAACGGCAACCTCCTTCACTGCAGGGTGTTTGTATAGTACCCCCTCGAGTTCCAAACTACTTATTTTTTTCTCCTCCTGATATAATTACGTCTTTCGACCTGTCTTTAATTTCTCTGTACCCATCAGGATGGACCACCCCGCTATCGCCTGTGACAAACCATCCTTTATGGAAGGTCTTATTGTCCACCTTCTCGTTCTTCAGGTACCTTTAACGACCATGAGTGTTAAAATTGATTTCCATTTTAATACGAGGATTTATTCAGTTACATTACCCGCTACAAGAAATTACACTTAAAGCAACTAATTTAAAATGGAATTACTGTTAAAACATTTTTAGTAATATTACCCGCTACAAAAAAATTCACTTGACGCAATTAATTTAAAACAGGAGTCACTTTCACAACAACAATTCTATAAAAAGCATTTTTCAGCATGTTGTTTCCAAACGCACCCTAAAACTTTTCTGATGCGTATAATGTTTAATTGTTGAATAGGTAAATTCTAGTGACTTGACAATTGTGGCTGTAACTAGTTTCTTTGGCAACAAACGGAATTCTTGCTAGAACATGAATTTTCACAATAAACTAAGTCTTTGTTTGCTAGCAACTTTTTGAGATTCAAGGAAAGGTTAGGTTCAATACAGCTTAAGGCCTGTTGTAATTATAAATCCAAGTCTATAAGATAGTTAGCCAAAATTTGTCCAACTTTCGCGTCAAAAATACAATAAGCTCGAAATCTATAACCAAAAATATAGATGTCAACCGAGAGGCAATATTTTCAATACAATATATTAGAAATAGTAACGATACATGATGCTATTCCCTCGCATAACAAATGATAATTACGGATTACGGATCATAATTACGGATTTTGTTGTTGAACAAATGATAATGAAGTAAGACCAAACCAGCAAAACAGGTGTTCCTCTGAGAGGAAAAAAAAAACGTGCGCATTTGCATGAGCATCTCTCTGCAATTTTATCAAATTTGTCATTATTACTTTACTGTTCTTTATTGCCAAAAACCATGGTTTACATTTGCCAAAACCATCGGCTACCCTTTATGTTATTTTTTCTCTATCAAGATACTATTGAATGAGATTCTTTTGTCTCAAAATATCTTTTCTTTGGGCAATTACAGGCGATGACAAATAGGCAGGCACATTATGTTGGAGAAAAACTCACACAATTATGGCTATAAATAGCAAAAGAGGGCCCTTTAACTGTTCTTTTTAACAGTTAATTAGTATGATTGTGTTTACTCAAACCATTAGATCCATTTAAAACTTGATCCAAGGACTATGATCAATTCGAGCTCAAAATACAAACATTAAAAGCCAAACACATGATAATTTCCATTTCTCTCTCCTTCTTATTGTTTTTTTTTTTTAATAAAAAAACTTACTGATTTACTATGGGTGTTCATCTGGTTGCGAATTCTTTTAAATGAACATTGAGTTTAGTTGATTGAATTAAAACTAGGGTTATCAAACTGGGTTTATTGATTCAAAACTGGGTTTAGCTTATATCAAACTGGGTTTATGATATATCAAACTGTGTGTCATCCGGGACAGGGTTTCCAGACCTCTTGATGACGGAAAAACCACTATTCAGAGAAATTTAGACTAACTCTTGGCTGATAATATTTTTGCCCCACCGAGAAAGGTGACTTAGGGCTCTGATTGCAGTTGCCACGGTTAGCAAGTAACTTTCGTGGAAGTGAGATGTGGGGAATGCTTTTCTGAGTTGAAAGCAAGATTAGAAGGTTTCTTTTGTCGAATCCGAGTTCTTCATGCCATGAAGACCAGCCAAGCGGAACTAAAGTGTTGGAAAAACATGTGAAAACATGGGTGTTTCCGATGGTCACTGGACCAACTTTGAGTCATTATTTCGTGTAACAGCGCTGAGTTGTTTATACCGTACTTAACGTGGTTGAGTAGCCCGTGTGACGAGCTTCGTAACGGTATATCACATGACCTATTCGGAGAATGGGTGTGAATACAAAGTGGCTTCAAAGTTGGTGTCTCGAAAGCTCAAATCTGGAAAACCGAAATGGTAAAGGAAAAACCATTTAGTATAATCCCATATTGGAAGATTAAGAGTTAATTTTACAATATATATAGCATACCAACCCATCTATTTATTAAACTAACATGTCCACATACACCTAAGAGTATTAGTGTGTACCACACACGCGCGCTCGCTCGTGTCTCGGGTCTCGGGCTTTGGGATTTGGGATTTGGGGAATGTCTTGGGTCCTGGGTCCAAAACCGAATAGGAAGTTTTGTATAAAATACAAAACAGTCCCTAGAGTTTCCAGCAACAGAAACGCTCCAGCAATGAATGAGATCAAATGCTGCGGTTTCAGAATTAATTGAGCCGATTCTGGGGATGTAACTCCCAGAATTGATGACCAACATTTATGACTGCGGTTTCATTAGAGCCTATAAAAGGCAGCCTTCACCCTCTTATTTCAACACACCAGAATACACACAACCTCACAGCATTAGCATATACTTAGAGAGAGAGAACCGTACCACCAACAGCTCGACCTGTGGTTCGGTGCCGGTTTCCATACGAGCCACTCTGAGATATAAGTTGTACCTTGGGAACAAAGTCCCGAAACCAGAAACCTTTAAAGGTGGTTCGGGAAATATTGTTTAAGGGAAACTGCTCAGCAGTTGCCTCTTATTTTTTTTATTTTTTTTTCAGTCCTTTACATTCTGTATATTTCATTTCAGTACCATTTCTTTTCTGTAACTTACTTTTCTGTATTTACTTTTCAGTACTGTTTACTTTCAGTCTTTCAATTCTGTAATTTCCAGCATTTACAAAAAACAGTCCGGCAGTTTTTTTTTTATTTGTTAAAACCAGTCCGGCAGTTTGTTAAAACCAGTCCGGCAGTTTGTTAAAACCAGTCCGGCAGTTTCTTTTATTACAAAACAGTCCGGCAGTTTGTTAAAACCAGTCCGGCAGTTTCTTTTATTTAAAACCAGTCCGGCAGTTTATATAAAACCAGTCCGGCAGTTTATGTGTTAAACCAGTCCGGCAGGTTCTTTATAACAGTCCAGCAGTTTTATTTACTTGTTGAGTCAGGAATTGTAATTTATATTCCAATTGTGAGAAATAAAATTGTTATTTCCATTGCGTTCCTGTCTTATTTATTTTATTGTCCTTTCATTTATCGTATTCGAAATAGTACCAAAACCAACAATCTTAAACAATACTATTTTTTGGGTTTTCTATTTTCGAAATAAGAAAGGGCTTTTCTTTTTTATTTTATTTTGACGTCTCGGTTTTTATTCTCGCAAAATCATTGCTAGTTTACTAGAAATTGAAATTTGCACATAGAATAAATCTGAATTGGTTTTAATCTTTTTATTCTAGAATACTATAAAGAATTCTTAGTGAAATCAAAAGTGATTTGATTTTCACGCTAGAATATCTTTTTATTGTTTTATTCTTTTGAAATAATCTAACTAAGTTATAATTAGTATTTGCGATTAAGAATTTTAGTTTTCTTGTGAGAAACTAAACAGTTTCAATTTGTCATTTCAGATGACTAATGAGGATCAAACACCCACCATTCCTTCGGGAGACGTGCAGGGCGCACTTGTGATTGGCAGTAGCCATAACAATGCGAGCGCTGCGAGTGGGGGGCTCAAGCTCAGGCTGAGGCCGAAGCTGCTGCGGCAAAGGCTGCGGCCGACGCCGCTGCGGCAGAGGCCGATGCTATGGCTGCGGCTGCGGCCGCAGCACAGGGTGTTGCGAAGGCTGCGGCCAAGGCAGTAGTTGTGGCTGCGGCCAGGGCAAAGGACAAGGCTCCGGCAACGCCGGCGATGCCAATGTTGCCAACCTCTCAACTGGAGAGACCGGAAAAGTTTAGGGGCAACAACTTCAAACGTTGGCAGCAAAAGATGCTGTTTTATTTAACTGCCCTTAATCTGACCCGGTTTTTTAAAGAGTCTACACCCGTCCTAAGCGAGGACGATGAGGACGTGCAGACGGTTTCGGCAGTGGAAGCGTGGAAACACGGCGACTACCTATGCCGGAACTACATCCTGTGTGCTCTGGATGACACTCTCTTCAGTGTATTCGAGCCCAAGGCTTCTGCAAAGGAGCTTTGGGAGTTTCTCGAACGAAAGTACAAAGTGAATAACGCTGGCGCAAAGAAATATGTCATCACGGACTTTCATGAGTACATGATGACTGATGGGAAGAGTGTCATCGAGCAGGTTGAGGAACTCCAACTCATATACCATAGGCTTGAGGTTGAAGGGCTAGTTATCAACGAACCTTTCCAAGTGGCATTAATGATTGAGAAACTGCCACCTTCTTGGAAAGAGTTTCAAAACTACCTGAAACACAAGCGAAAGGCTATGACCTTGGAGGGACTCATTGAGAGGCTCAATGTTGAGCAAAGCAACCGTCGATCCGGAAGGAAAGGTGGTGGCGGAGCAGGCAATGCGGTTGCCAAGGCCCATGTGGTTGAGAACGCTATGTCTAAGCGGAAACGCTTTGACGGCGTAGTCGGTGCTTCTCTCCAGAAGAAATTCATGGGAGATTGCTTTGTGTGCAACAAATCGGGCCATCGTGCCGCGGATTGTAAGATGCGCATCGACAAGCCCAAACCCCCCCTCCCCCCCCCCTCCCCAAAGAGGAAGTTCCAAGGGAAAGGGAGGAAGAGGGCACCTGCTCAGGCAAATGTGGCTGAGGGAGGAGATTATGCTGGACAGGACTATATGCACCTGAGTGCTGTGGTCTCTGAAGTGAACCTGGTGGGGAGCAACCCAAAGGAATGGTGGCTAGACGCAGGCGCCACCAGTTACATATGTGCCAGCAAATGGATGTTCAAGACCTATACGGCCGTGGACAATGAGAGCTGCTTCATGGGGAACTCGGCTACTTTCAGGGTGGAAGGAAAAGGAACCATGCTGCTGAAGATGACATCGGAAAAGGAGCTCACACTTAATGGCGTGCTCCATGTGCCGGAAATTCGCAAGAATCTGGTTTCCGGGTCTGTTATGGTGAACAAAGGATTTAAACTTGTATTTGAATCTGCTAAAATTGTAATCACCTTAAATGGAATGTATGTAGGCCGTGGCTATATGACCAACGGCATGTTTAAATTAAATGTTGGTACTCCGGCTCCTAAAGTCGAGTCTGCTATTGTAGGTACTAAGGCTGAGGCCAGTACCAAGAATAATGTAACCGTTAATGTTGCCCAAGTGGCTAATAAAACTTCGTTTGCTTATTCTTGGGATTCATTTAATTTATGGCATGGTAGATTAGGTCATGTGAATTATAATTCTATGAAGAAATTAATATCACTGAATCTACTGCCTAATTTTGCATTTGATAAACAACATAAATGTGAGGCTTGTGTTGAGGAAAAATTAACCAAGTCTTCGTATCAACATATTGAACGAAGTACTGAACCTCTCGGTCTAATACACACGGATGTATGCGACTTAAAGTTTATACAAACGCGAGGAGGGAAAAAGTATTTTATCACGTTTATAGATGAGTGTACTAGATACTGCTATGTCTACTTAATGAGAAGTGAAGATGAAGCGGTAGATAAATTCGCTCTTTATAAGACTGAAGTATAAAATCAACTCAATAAAAAGATTAAAATGTTGAGGAGTGATAGAGGCAGTGAATACGAGGCACCGTTTGCGCAGATATGCGCAGAAAGTGGCATTGTACATCAAACCACAGCCCCCTACTCTCCGGAGCAGAATGGGGTTGCCGAGCGTAAGAATAGAACGCTCAAGGAAATGATGAATGCTATGCTAATAAGCTCTGGGTTACCCCAGAACATGTGGGGGGAAGCACTGCTTTCCGCCAACTATGTGTTGAACAAGCTACCGCATAAGAAGCGTGATAAACCACCTTATGAACTATGGAAAGGCCATCGGCCTAGCTATAAATTCTTAAGGGTTTGGGGTTGTCTTGTGAAGGTTCTTGTCTCGCTTCCTAAAAGAACGAGAATAGGGCTAAAGACGGTAGACTGTGTGTTCATAGGATATGCACAAAACAGTAGTGCTTATCGCTTTCTCGTGCACAAGTCGGATAATCCTGATGTGCATGTAGATACTATCATCGAAGCTCGAGAAGCTTCTTTCTTCGAGGAGATCTTTCCCCGCAAGTCTTCCATAACTGTAGAGACTGAGGAGTCAAACAGTGAGAAAAATGTGGGGGCAAGTGAACCGTTGGAGGAAGAAGAAGAAGAGCCTCGACGTAGTAAAAGGGCTAGAAAAGAAACGACTTTCGGTCTAGATTTTGTAACCTTCATGATAGAAGGCGAACCGGCGACATTCAAAGAAGCAATGTCATCCCCGGAAGCCCAATATTGGGAGGAAGCGATCAACAATGAGGTTGAATCAATATTACAAAATCACACTTGGGAACTAGTGGATCTACCTCCCGGGTGTAAGCCACTAGGACACAAGTGGATCTTCAAGAGGAAGAGAAAACTCGATGGAATGATCGGGAAATACAAGGCAAGGCTTGTAGTGAAAGGTTTTAGACAAACCGAAGGTGTCGACTATTTGGACACCTATGCTCCTGTCTCCAGGAAGACATCAATCCGGATAGTCATTGCTCTCGAAGCATTGTTTGATCTGGAAATACATCAAATGGATGTTAAAACAGGGTTCTTGAATGGTGAGCTGGAAGAGGAAATTTACATGGAACAACCGGAAGGGTTTGTGGTTCCAGGTAAAGCTCACAAGGTGTGTAAACTTGTGAAGTCCTTGTATGGACTTAAACAAGCGCCTAAACAATGGCACGAAAAATTTGATAGAGTGATGCTATCAAACGGTTTTCGAATAAACGAATGTGACAAATGCGTCTACGTGAATAGTAATGAAAAGGACTACGTGGTAGTCTGCCTCTACGTAGATGACATGATTATAATAGGGAGTATTGATAACATCAACTCCACTAAGAAAATGTTGTCACAAAAATTCGAGATGAAAGACTTGGGTGTCGCTGATGTTATACTTGGTATGAAAATTACCAAGACATCAGATAGATATGTGCTATCTCAAACTCACTATGTCAGGCAGATGCTTGACAAATTTGATAAAGATAGTAGAGCTACATCCAGAACTCCGATAGAGATCTCAACCACCCTGAAAAAGAATTTTGGGGAGAGTGTGAGACAATTGGAATATTCTCGAATAATAGGCAGTCTGATGTACGTCATGAACTGTACTAGACCAGACATAGCCAACTCAGTGAGTAGACTGAGTAGGTACACCAGTAATCCAAATGAGGAACACTGGAAGGCCATCATGAGACTTCTCAGATACATGAGATACACAGCAGACCGAGGGTTGCATTATACCAGATATCCAGCTGTACTGGAAGGGTATTCTGATGCAAACTGGATCTCGGATTCCAATAGTACACGATCCACTAGCGGATATGTGTTCGTGATGGGAGGAGCAGCTGTCTCATGGAGATCATCTAAGTAGACGTGCATAGCTAGATCAACTATGGAATCCGAGTTCATAGCGTTGGATCTAGCAACAGAAGAGGCTGATTGGCTGAGAAGCTTTCTGGAAGGAATTCCAATGTGGCCGAAACCTCTCCCAGCAATAAGCATGCACTGCGATAGTCAGTCGGCTATTGGACGGGCACAGGATCATATGTATAATGGAAAGACCCGACATATTCGTCGGAGACATAAATCCGTAAGAGAATTGTTAGCTAACGGTATGGTGTCATTAGATTTTGTGAGATCTAAAGACAATATAGCGGATCCATTTACAAAAGGCTTAACTCGGGTAGGAGTTGAAGTTTCATCGAGGGGAATGGGGTTGAAGCCCATCAAACTGGAAACCTCCTCAGAGGCAACCCAACCTGAACTGGATTCTCCAGCCTCGGGTTCAACGAGAAAACTGAATTGTGGGGGTGACCGAACAAAGCACTCGGGAACTTAAGTTCCCAGCCCATTTCTAGGATGAAAGAGTGATAGACCTAGACCATCTTAAGGGTGAGCATGAGGCTCTTAATGAAAACAAGTATCTCGAAGATCAAGAGGGGTGAGTCAGGACACCCTTGACTTGACATCACCTATGACGAGTGTGTATGGCCGATACTATGTGATGAGCCATGGGCTAAATCACTAGAGCAGTCGGTTGAATTTTGCCAAGGCAGTCCACGGCCAAATATGGACAACAACCAAAGGGCTTAGTAAGTGGTGTAGAGAGGACACTGTGTGCGCATTACCCTGGTATGCACAAACGCTAAAGGGTTCAAGGCTTAAAGGCTACCCAAGAGTAGCATATCAGATTTTACGTCACTACGGCAGGTTCAAGGCGCGCACTACCTGTCCTTATGCAGTGAACTCTTGCGGTTCTCTCGTATGCATTTAGGAGCATTTTTATTTTCATCCAATTGCATTCATGTGGGGGATTGTTGGAAAAACATGTGAAAACATGGGTGTTTCCGAATGGTCACTGGACCAACTTCGAGTCATTATTTCGTGTAACAGCGCTGAGTTGTTTATACCGTACTCAATGTGGTTGAGTAGCCCGTGTGACGAGCTTCGTAACGGTATATCACATGACCTATTCGGAGAATGGGTGTGAATACAAAATGGCTTCAAAGTTGGTGCCTCGAAAGCTCAAATCTGGAAAACCGAAATGGTAAAGGAAAAACGATTTAGTATAATCCCATATTGGAAGATTAAGAGTTAATTTTACAATATATATACCATACCAACCCATGTATTTATTAAACTAACATGTCCACATATACCTAAGAGTATTAGTGTGTACCACACACGCACGCTCGCTCGTGTCTCGGGTCTCGGGTCTCGGGCTCGGGCGCGGACGTGGGCGCGGGCTTGGGCTTGGGATTTGGGGAATGTCTCGGGTCTTGGGTCTTGGGTCTTGGATCCAAAACCGAATAGGGAGTTTTGTATAAAATACAAAACAGTCCCTAGAGTTTCCAGCAACAGAAACGCTCCAGCAATGAATGAGATTAAATGCTGCGGTTTCAGAATTAATTGAGCCGATTCTGGGGGTGTAACTCCCAGAATTGATGACCAACATTTATGGCTGCGGTTTCATTAGAGCCTATAAAAGGCAGTCATCCCCCTCTCAGTTCAACACACCAGAATACACACAACCTCACAGCATAGGCATACACTTAGAGAGAGAGAACCGCACCACCAACAGTTCGACCTGTGGTTCGGTGCCGGTTTCCATACGAGCCACTCTGAGATATAAGTTGTACTTTGGGAACAAAGTCCCGAAACCAGAAACCTTTAAAGGTGGTTCGGGAAATATTGTTTAAGGAAAACTGCTCAACAGTTGCCTCTTATTTTTTTTTATTTTTTTTTCAGTCCTTTACATTCTGTATATTTCATTTCAGTACCATTTCTTTTCTGTAACTTACTTTTCTGTACTGTTTCTTTTCTGTATTTACTTTTCAGTACTGTTTACTTTCAGTCTTTCAATTCTGTAATTTACTTTTCAGTTCTGTAATTTCCAGCATTTACAAAAAACAGTCCGGCAGTTTTTTATTTGTTAAAAACCAGTCCGGCAGTTTTTTTTTTTATTTGTTAAAACCAGTCCGGCAGTTTCTTTTAGTTAAAAACAGTCCGACAGTTTCTTTTATTACAAAACAGTCCGGCAGTTTATGTGTTAAACCAGTCCGGCAGTTTCTTTATAACAGTACAACAGTTTTATTTACTTGTTGAGTCAGGAATTGTAATTTATATTCCAATTGTGAGAAATAAAATTGTTATTTCCATTGCGTTCCTGTCTTATTTATTTTATTGTCCTTTCATTTATCGTATTCGAAATAGTACCAAAACCAATATAAAGCTCCACAACCCGTTCTTCCCGTTCAACCCTTCTCGTCCTTACTTTGCTTTCAATGAAGCCCATCTGCATCGACCTACCATAATCCATCATGTTTTAGTTATACTCTTGGAAACTTTTTGTTGTTGAAAGTTGAACGCTAATTGCGAATAATAGACAACGCACCATTTTTGTTATAACTTTCACAAACGCACGACTCAGTCTAATTTTGGTGACTTTAAATTTGCAACCACTTATATAAAGTACCATATTCGTTCTTTTTCTACTCACCGTTTACATGTGCTAACCACCAAATTTAGCTTCCATGCAGTATAATGAAATCCAAATGTTGAATCGCATTGAAAACCATATTGGAACAAAGTCCCTGATTTGTACTTTCTAATCTGCAGATATGAATGTTGCAAATATGATATTGATTATTTGTATATATACATCGTACTAGTCAAAAGCACTATTCCAACTTCAATAAAAGAAATTCTGCACTTTAGAAATTCTGCCACAACGGCAACCTCCTTCATTGCAGGGTGTTTGTATAGTACCTCCTCGAGTTCCAAACTACTTATATTTTCTCCTCCTGATATAATTACGTCTTTCGACCTGTCTTTAATTTCTATGTACCCATCAGGATGGACCACCCCGCTATCGCCTGTGACAAACCATCCTTTATGGAAGGTCTCATTATTTGCCTTCTCGTTCCTCAAGTACCTTGAATGATCATGAGTGTTATATATTTCCTTAATGGTTAAAACTGATTTCCATTTTAATTACTAGGATTTATTCAGTTACATAACCTATAGGTCCTCTACAAGAAAGTACACTTGAATCAACTAATTTAAAATAGAATTACTGTCAAAACATTTTTACTACCCTATAATAAGAGCAACCACACATGAGGATTTGAATCATACTATATTTATAAAAAAAAATTCACTTTGTTAATTTTACCTATTCAATTTACATGTTATCAAAATATTAGCCTTTCTACGATGCTATCTATTTCAATTAAAAAATATATGTTTTAGTGGAATATACATATAGGAGAGAAAGATACATATAATAATAATTCATATGTTTAGCTAGCTAATCTTGCTAGTTATTTTTAACTAGATGCTAATGTTTAGGGGCGGAACCAGAAACGTGTGGTTGCAAAAATTAATAAAAACGCATAATAATTTTCAAAGTATAAATACGGAAAATCCAGAATTTTTAAATATTTTTTACCATATTTTCTTCATTTTTTAACTTGGTTTCTTGATTAAAATGTATTTGATTTTTATTTTTTTCCTTTTCGCTCAATTTTGACTTTCTTTTCAGATTCCCAAAAAAACCCACAACAGTAATGTCACGTGCAGTTATGTGTCGTGTCGAAAGTTTCAGCTTTTCAAATTTGACTAAAAAATAAATAAAATAGAAACCCAAATTATACAAAAGTTAAATTTAAGAAATAAAGGTATAACAAGTAAAAAAATTAAGACATAAAAGTAAAAAAAAACCATAAAAAAACCCTAAAAAAACCAAACGTATATTAAATAATAGATATATATGAACAATTAACTATCTATTACATAATTTCAGTATGATCACTTCAATTAAAATACAAAACATCAAATTTTGTTTGCACTCACCCCACTACTCTAATTATTATTTTTGTTTAATTTTTTTTAAAATGTGTGTTACGTGTTAATATGATAAGTTGGTGTAAAATGTTATTTATAATCACTTGTCTATGTTAATTTTTTAAGTATTACTTATATATTATCAGAATATACAAAATCATGTTATGTTATTGCACTAATAATATATAATTTTGAGAGTGACTGTTAAAAAAATATTTAACTGTTTGGCAGAATACCGTATATATAAATTATTATGAAAAATCCTTATAAAAAAATTTATTTTTCGAAATTGTGGGATTGTCGTGGTAAACACTGGTTATATGGATGCCCGCCCTACTGACGCTTACTATTTTTAATTAGCATGTTAAACCTAATTAGCTAGCCTCATATGAAGTTATTTTTATGTTTAGATTTTCAAATTTTACATAACATGGACAAATGAAGTGGCAAATGTGAGTGCTCGAATATTACCCGCTACAAGAAACTTTACTTCAATCAACTAAATTAAAATAGAAGCAACTTTCACAAAAAAAAAAACACTTCTATAGAATGCACCTTTTCGGAAGGACTTTGTTTTCAAACGCACTGTAAAACTTTCCCGATGCGTATAATGTTTAATTTTTGAATAGGTAACTTCTAGTGACTTGGCAATTGTGGCTATAACTAGAATTAATTTGGCAACAAACAGAATTGTTGACAAAACATGAATTTTGGCAATAAGCTAAGGTTTGCTTGCTAGCAGCTTTTTGAGATTAATTCAAGGAAAAGTTAGGTTCGATCCAGCTTAAAGATATCAATTTTCAGGTAATAAAAGCAAGTCCTTATGGTCCAACTTTAGCATAAAAAATTAATAAGCTCGAAATCTGTAACCAAAAAGGGCCTCAGTATAGATGTCGAGAGGCAATCTTTTCATTGCATTATTAGAGATAGTTTCAATACCCTTTTATGATGCTATTCCCTCGCATAACAATCTCCCCAGTAGTCTTCCCATCTCGAGCCACGCTCACCATGGTTTTCAAGTCCTTCACATCCGCCTCGGCCAGACTAAAACCGTGAACCCCTTGCCTCAACTTATGTTTCATTTGTTCGTCCGGGGTTAAACTGTCCCATTCGGGCTGCCACTCGCACGTGAGTGCGAGCCCTGTGGCTTCTGTGAGGCCATAGCCGTGTGTGACACGAAAACCGAGGCGGGCAATGCGTTCAAGGGTTGGAGCTGGCGGTGGGGCACCGCCAACAATCATGTCGACGGTGCGTGTGAGTTGACGATACTCCTTGGGTTTGGCGTCAAGGAGGATGTCGAGGACCGCCGGGGCACCACACATATGAGTGACCTATTATTTCGGAATCATGCATGGAGCAAATAATACACATGAAAAAAGAAAAGAATATAACATTATTAACATCTCATAGAACCATGAAGGTTAAAGCTTTCGGGCAGATATTTTATATAGAAAAATTACAATTACTGAGAGGGTGAAACACTAATTTTCAAGATTTAATCAAAAATAATAATAAAAAAAATTGTTCTATTATCAAAAACAGATTACATCGTGATTGTCTCCACCCAGTTTATTTCCTGGATACCAGAGGTTATCATTTTTCCCTTTTCACTTTGAAATTTAAAAAACTAAGGAGTAAAGATTAAAGCGCAACTTTCTTCACCGAATTGCTATTTTTTTAATTTGTTTGCCCAATGGCGTTAGATATCTTATCGCAATTACCGTGGACACTAAAAATGACTCGTTTAACTCTTATAAGGAAAAAGGCGACCCTTCTGGTTTCTATTTTCAATCTCGTAATTGTGGATATATCTTTATTGCAAGAAATTCATAAGTATATTATTAAATTTAGAAAAAGGAGAAGATATTAGATATTGGACTGATATTAGTGATAGTAATTTCAACTGTAAAAATGCTTTTCATCATTTCAGACAGTCATATCCTATTAATAATCTTTATAAATATATATATGTGGAATAGTATATTATCTATTAAAATCTGTACTTTTAATTGGAAACTGTGAAATAGGGCTATTAAATTAGACGGAGATGTACGCAATTTTGGTATTGGTCCAGCAAGGAAATGCATTTGTTGTACTAACTAGGGCAGTGAAAAATTTCCGAAACCCCGACCCGATCCGAAAAGAGTCCCGATTCGAAAATATCGGGTTTTGTCCCGACTCGACAAATTTCGAAATCAGGTGACAATTTTGATTTTGTCGGGTGGCCCGACCCGACCCGAATTTTTAATTAATTTATATTTTATATATTATATAACATGATTTTTTTTATTTCAATGCTAAAATATGAATTAATTAATATCAAATATAAGTGATAAAAATCAAAACTTATAGCTCTAGCATACTATGCAAGCATTCTACCATATGAGCTACAATCATTTTTGTTTCATATATTAGTTATAATTAGATAAATATAATATAAATTTATAGTTTTGAATATATGAAACTATTAAAATAGAAAATATAATTAATTTAAAAAGTTATATTGTTACTTCAAAAAAGATAAATGATCATTATTTTCCGATTATAAAAATTATAATGATAATGTATCTCATTTAGTATGATTATTGTTGCTTGTATGAATAAAACTAAATAATAAAAGAATCTGATAAAAAACGTATCAATTTTTTTATCTACTCTATTATTTGTAGTTTCACTCTATTTTTTCTACTACATGTTAATTTCTTTTTTCATTTATTAGGACTGTTATTTTTAAAGTAGGATTATGTTTCGTTTTAATAACATGTTTAGACTTATCAAATGAAAATTGTTAATAAAAAATGACGTTGTCGTAAAATAAAAAAATATGTCGGGAGCTAGTGATAAATCTATCCCGACCCTACGTGATCCCGACTCGGGTCCCAACTTTTGTCGGGTCGGGGTCGGGATTTTTTTTCACTTCCAAAAGTAATCGGATCGGAATACGGGTTAAATATTTACGGATCGGATCACGATTCTAACCCAGCCCTGCAACTAACCATTCTCTTCATAATGCAGATCACGTATCCACTAAAAAAAATGAGTTAAGAAATTTTGGCTTTATTTAGTAATATTTTTGGATTTCACCTTTATGTCTCTTTTGGTGTTCATTCTATTATTGCTTTATGCTGCAATCATTTTAAGAGCAATTTTCAGATAGATAAAATAGCTAGATTAATTCCCTTTCTTATTAACTGCGAAATTTAGATTAACGGAAATAATTTTGTTTATAATAATGCTCCCTTCAATGAATCAGTGATCATTAAAAAATTCATATATGGCTTAAGGATCTAAATTTCTTACTGACTAATTGTACTCCGACTAATGATTTTAGCCTTCTTCCTCTTATTAATGCTTGTGAAATTCCTATTAGTAAAGTTATTTTAAAAAAACCTATTGTTATGGCTTGGTTACTCCTCCCGTTGGTAAAATGAAATTGAATATAGATGGATCGTCTTTTGGTAATTTTACGCTACCTGCAGATAGTGGAGGGGTTTTGCGTGACTCTAAAGTTAGTATTATTTTTGTTTTTTATTCTCATTTGGTTATTAGAAGTAACACTTATGCCTAGCTAAATACTCTCTTCATTGGATTACAAATTTGTTATTCTCTTGAATTATATAATATAGATATTGAAACAGACTCTTTATTGGTGAATAATTGGTGGAACTTAAAAACAAAACTTCGTTTAGCTTATACTAATATTTTAACCCTGTAAGGACATTTTTTTTATAGCAAAACTAACACAAACCTTGTACTGTTCTATATTGTAATACATATCCTTAGCAGTCACACCGCGCAAGCAGACGTTAGTCCCACCTGCGGAAGCTATCGCCCACGTGAACATCCAACCATTACTATGGAACATGGGGACCGTCCACATATATACTGGCTCAGTGCTAACATTCCACGCTGATAATGTGCTGAGGACACTAAGATAGGCCCCTCTGTGGCTATAGACAACCCCCTTGGGCGCAGCTGTCGTGCCTGATGTGTAATTCAACACAAAAGGGTCCTACTCGTCCTCCACTTCATCAGCAACAAAAGATGGGTCGCCATGATCAACTAATTCCTCATACTCGGCTAGGACACCCATAAGTGGTGTTTTAGTTGTGAAATATTTGTCGTTGATGAGGATCACAACCGGTGGTGAGGTGGTGGCTTTTGTGAGTATTTGGAGAGCGTCGTTTGCTAAAGTAACGTATTGGTCGTCGACGAATAAGAGCTTTGCTTCAGAGTGTGTGAGGATGGAGGCAATGGCGTTAGCGTCAAGCTTAGTGTTGATGGTATTGATAACCGCTCCAGTCATGGGAACCGCAAAGTGCATCTCGTACATCGATGGTGTATTTGGAGCCAGCACCGACACCTTTTTCATATTATCTTATATTAGTAAACGCATCGTTTTGTAATGTAAGAATCTTTCTTAGAAAATAGGATGTTAACTTATGATGCATGAATTGCATGTTAATAATACCAATTGTAAATCAGTTTATAAATTGATATGTTATAAAAAACAATAATGAGACTAAACGTAACCTATTAACTTACGACGTCGTTCTTGGAAATGGTGAGGGAGCGGAGGGTTGAGGCGAGCCGACAGCATTGTTCGTGTGTTTGGCACCAAGTATAACGAATATCACCATATATTATCGAGGTGCGATTTGCGTAGACTATAGAAGCTCTCTTCAAGAAAGTGAGGGGGGTTAAAGGTGTATAATTTGCACCACATTTGGGTAGTGCATCCATACTGGAAGGTTTATTTTAAACTGTTTAGTTGCAAAATATAAATTGTTGAGACGGATATATATATATGGTCGAAGATTTTGGTAATCTGCATACAATGCCATATGGTTTGAGTACTTTATACCACGTGTATTTTGTTGGTTGATGAAATTAGGTTTGCTTTTCCGTTACGTGATTTACAACATATTCAAATATTACAAATAATGAATGCCTCTTTATTTTTAAACTCCCTTAATTATGTAGTGTCCTAAGTCCTCTGTTGACTATAAGAAAATATCCAGGTATCATCAGATTTCAGTAACAGATGTTGTTACTAAATTAAAACATATGGGAACAGAATACCATTAATATAGCAACATATTACTTCAATACACAATGAGCAACGGATTGATAACAAATTAGTCACATTTTATGAGCAACATTTTATTTTATGTTATTAAACAAGTTAATGAATGTAATATTATTATTTTTTCAAATTTACCAACATTCATCCATTAGAATAGGAACAGAAAAATAGCAACAGTTCTCTCATATTACCCATATGTTTGTAACATGTTTAATTTTATTTTTATGTTTACAAGACAACAATATAGTGGATAGTGACGCTGGAATTGCAGAAAAGATTAGCACATATTTTATAGAATGGTTCGAATACTTTGTAAGTAGTTCTTTTGAATTAGTTACTACACCTTTTAGATTATTTTGTTTTCTAGCTACTAATCATAAATCTTTTTGCAACTTTGACAGGCACAAGATTCATGTCCGGTTTATTTTGTCAATGGATATAAATTTCACATCGTAAAGTACGAATCTGCTAAAATAACTTCAAATAGTGGTGTTTACATTAAGGGGTTCACCGACTTATCGGACCAATCAACATCGAACGACTATTATGGTATCTTAACTTATATATTTGAATTGGAGCATCCGAGACTACCTATAAAAATAACAGTCCTGTGTAAGTGTCAATGATTTGACCCGAGTTTGAAAGGGACGTATGTTCATAAACGGTACAATCTTGTTGATATTAACATAACGTCTCGATATGCAAAGTATGATGATTATTTTTGTCTAGCTATGCAAGCGGTACAAGTATGTTATGTTCCATATCCGAGAATAAATACGGTCCAAAACCCTAGTACCCGAGGAAGAATCATGAACAATAGGAGGAAAGATAAGAATTGGTGGGCGGTATTCAAAATTAAAGCTAAGCAAGCTGTCGTTCAACTTGCGGACAATGAACTAGAAAAAAGTCGTATTTCAAGATGATGAACCAATTGGGCACCGAATTACTAGCATGTACGTTAAATCCGGGACATTAAACGATACTCAACCTGAGCCAGATTTGAATATTCATGTGGCTGAAGAAGAAGCTGAGCGAGAGATCTACCATTATTTATCTGATTTCACGGATGTTGAATTAGACGAGAGTTATAAAGATGGGGATCAAAACGGGGATGAAATAACTTATCCCTCATAAAGACTCGGGTTTGGGTCATATACGGGGGAGTAGTGAAAATCCGAGATCTGTTTTTTGTTTCCCACCAAAACTTCCCCCTAAATTAAAAAAAAAAAAAAAGTCCCCCCTTTATGTTTTTCATATTTATGTCAAAAATGAAAAATTAGGCTCATTTTCCGCCCAAATGTTTTGGCTCCAAGTGTTTTCACTCCATTTTTTGTTTCACAAAGCTATTTATTTAATCACATTGCAAACCCCTAATTAAAGTGTTTCTTACATATACCCTGTTCCCTCTCTCTCTTCCTCTCCTTTCATCGACCGGAGATTTTTTTTAAATATGTTGTTTAATTTTTCCTATAACAGACGTGGGATTGACAATCCCACGTCTGCGTGGCACTGCCACGTTGCTTTGCCATTTTTTTTTTATTTTTTTTTTCTGTGATTTGTTTTAAAATATCAAAAACTTTCCCAATAATTTCCCCAATTTTATCCAAAAAAAATCTAACCTTCATATTTCAGATTAATATATTTTTTTATCAAATCAACGTCACTCTACCACTACAATTATCCCAATTTTACAAAAAAAAAAAAAAACTCTCTCAATTTACCAAAAAAAAAACATCCCAATTTTACCCAAAAAAACTCTAACCACCAACAATCAAACTCATTCGTATATCAAATTAATATATTTTTTTATCAAATCAATATCACTTTACCACTACATTTATCCCCAATTTTACCAAAAAAAAATATATTCCAATTTACCAAAATAAAACCTCCACCAATTTTACTAAAAATAAACTTTAACCATCAATTTTAGAGTTTATTTTTTGTAAAATTGGGGGAGGTTTTATTTTGATAAATTGGGATATGTTTTTTTTTTGGTAAAATTGAGGATAAATGTAGTGGTAGAGTGATATTAATTTGATAAAAAAATATATTAATTTGATAAAAAAATATATTAATTTGATATACGAATGATTTTGATTGTTGATGGTTAGGGTTTTTTTTTTGGTAAAATTGGGTATGTTTTGTTTTTGGGTAAATTGGGAGAGGTTTTTTTTTTGGTAAAATTGAGGATAATTGTAGTGGTAGAGTGACGTTAATTTGATAAAAAAAATAGGTTATATTTTTTTTTGGATAAAATTGAAAATTTTTTTGAAAAAATTTGATATTTTAAAACAAATCACAGAAAAAAAATTAAGAAAGGAAAAAAAAATAAAAATGGCAGAGCAACACGGGCGTGTCACGAAGACGTAACAGGAAAAAGTAACAGCATATTTAAAAAAGAATCTGCCGCCCCACACACACTTAACATTTCTCACTCCTCTCCAACAATCACCTTCTCTCTCATGTTATTTCCTCCCCTCTTTTATGTCTCTATTCATAACTAGTTTGCCATAATACTTTGTTTTATTGATTTTGTTAGTTTTTGTTTATATATTTGATGTTAATAACTGAGAATTATTATACACATGATACACATCTATCTGATGTAAAGGGATTTTACTAGAAATTGAAACTATAAAATGAATCTTCATCCGCTTTTTGTTTTGTACTCTAGGCACAAATAGTACTACTAATTTCCGATTTTGTTTTCATATTTTATTTTTGTATTCATAACTGGGTTGCGATAATACTGTGTTTTATTGATTATGTTAGGTTTTGTTTATATATTGCATGTTTATTACTGAGGATTATTATTCAGATTACTCTTTGTTTGAACTCTTAGGCTCTAAATCTTGGGTTTTATACTCTAAATTAGGAAAAATAACTTTTTATTCCAGAATTTTGGTCCCCAGGTATTTTTTTTATTATAATACTAACCCCTAAAGTTAATATACCTATTTTTATGAATGTAAAAAGGTTTAATTGGTACATGGTGGTCTTGGACCTGCTGGTCGTGGACCCGCAGGCCGTGGACCTGCTGGTCGTGGAGCTGAAGAACATAGAACCGGTCGATAAGGAAATCATGAGTTTGGATCTTTTAGTCGTTCGATAGAGTACAGACTACAAGATATACCTCATAGTCCCGACGACAGTGTAGGGACTTCAATCCCGACTGATGCCACATTACCATTGAGGTCTGGGTCATCGTCTAGCATGGGTAATAGTCCTCCGATCACAACACTTGCAGTTGACGCCATCATTGCTCAGAACGCAGCTGCAATTGCAGCTGCTGCTGCCACTGCCGCTGCTGAGCTTACCGAGACAACTGCTGCCGCTGCAATTGCTACCACTACTGCTCATGCCAACCAGGACTACAACATCAAGTAAGACCTTTTGATACCATTGAGGGTAGTGTTGGAAAAACATGTGAAAAACATGGGTGTTTCCGAATGGTCGCTGGACCAACTTCGGGTCATTTTTACATGCGACAGCGCTAAGTTGTTTATACCATACTCAACGTGGTTGAGTAGCCCGTGTGACGGGCTTCGCAACGGTATATCTCATGACCTATTTGGAGAATGGGTGTGAATACAAAGTGGCTTCAAAGTTGGTACCTCGTAAGCTCAAATCTGGAAAATCTGGAAAACCGAAATGGTAATGGAAAACCATTTACTATAATCCCATATTGGAAGATTGAGAGTCAATTTTACAATATATATACCATACCAACCCATGTAGTTATTAAACTAACATGTCCACATACACCTAAGAGTATTAGTGTGTACCACACGCGCTCGCTCGTGTCTCGTGTCTCGAGGCTCGTGTCTCGTGTCTCGTGTCTCGGGGCTCGGGGCTCGGGGCTCGGGGCTCGGGCTCGGGGCTCAGGCTTTGCGGAATGTCTCGGGTCTTGGGTCTTGGGTCCAAACCCGAATAGCGAGTTTTGTATAAAATACAAAAGGAGTCCCTAGAGTTTCCAGCAAAGAGAAACGTCAGCAATGAATGAAATTAAATGCTGCGGTTTCAGGAATTAAGTGAGCGGATTCTGGAGGTGTAACTCCCAGAATTGATGACCAACATTTATGGCTGCGGTTTCAGTAGAGCCTATAAAAGGCAGCCATCCCCCTCTCATTTCAACACACCAGAATACACACAACCTTACAGCATAAGCATACACTTAGTGAGAGAGAACCGCACCACCAACAGCTCGACCTGTGGTTGGGTGCCGGTTTCTATACGAGCCACTCTGAGATATAAGTTGTACCTTGGGAACAAAGTCCCGAAACCAGAAACCTTTAAAGGTGGTTCGGGAAATATTGTTTAAGATTGTTGGTTTTGGCACTAGTTCAAATCCAACAATCTTAAACAATATCTTTTTTGGTTTTACTATTTTCGAAAAGGAAAGGACTTTTCTTTTTTATTTTATTGTTGTTGTCGTCTCGGTTTTATTCTTGCAAAATCATTGCTAGTTTACTAGAAATTGAAATTTGCAAATAGAATAAAATCCGAATTGGTTTTAATCTTTTATTCTAGAATACTATAAAGAATTCTTAGTGAAATCAAAAGTGATTTGATTTTCACGCTAGAATATCTTTTATTGTTTTATTCTTTTGAAGCAATCTAATTAAGTTATAATTAGTATTTGCGATTAAGAATTTTAGTTTTCTTGCGAGAAACTAAACGGTTTTATTTTGTCATTTCAGATGACTAATGAGGATCAAAAACCCATCGATCCTTCGGGATTCGTGCAGGGCGCAGTTGTGATTGGCAGTAGCCATAACATTGCGAACGCTGCGAGTGGGGGGCCCCAGGCTCAGGCTGAGGCCGAAGCTGCTGCGGCAAAGGCTGCGGCCGACGCCGCTGTGGCAGAGGCCGATGCTATGGCTGCGGCTGCGGCCGCAGCACAGGCTGCTGCTAAGGCTGCGGCCAGGGCAAAGGGCAAAGCTCCGGCAACGCCGTCTATGCCAATGTTGCCAACCTCTCAACTGGAGAGACCGGAAAAGTTTAGGGTCAACAACTTCAAACGTTGGCAGCAAAAGATGCTGTTTTATTTAACTGCCCTGAATCTGACTCGGTTTCTTAAGGAGTCTGCACCCGTCCTAAGTGAGGACGATGAGGACGTACAGACGGTTTCGGCGGTGGAAGCGTGGAAACACGACGACTACCTATGCCGGAACTACATCCTGTGTGCTCTGGATGACACTCTCTTCAGTGTTTTCGAGCCCAAGGCTTCTGCAAAGGAGCTTTGGGAGTCTCTCGAAAGAAAGTACAAAGTGAATAACGCTGGCGCAAAGAAATTTGTCGTCACGGACTTTCACGAGTACATGATGACTGATGGGAAGAGTGTTATCGAGCAGGTTGAGGAACTCCAACTCATATACCATAGGCTTGAGGTTGAGGGGCTAGTTATCAACGAACCTTTCCAAGTGGCATTAATGATTGAGAAACTGCCACCTTCTTGGAAAGAGTTTCAAAACTACCTGAAACACAAGCAAAAGGCTATGACCTTGGAGGGACTCATTGAGAGGCTCAATGTTGAGCAAAGCAACCGTCGATCCGGAAGGAAAGGCGGTGGCGGAGCAGGCAACGCAGTTGCCAAGGCCCATGTGGTTGAGAACGCTATGTCTAAGCGGAAACGCTTTGATGGCGTAGTCGGTGCTTCTCTCCAGAAGAAATTCATGGGAGATTGCTTTGTGTGCAACAAACCGGGCCATCGTGCCGCGGATTGTAAGATGCGCATCGACAAGCCCAAACCCCCCCCCCCCCCCCCAAAGAAGAAGTTCCAAGGGAAAGGGAGTAAGAGGGCACCTGCTCAGGCTAATGTGGCTGAGGGAGGAGATGATGCTGGACAAGACTACATGCACCTGAGTGCTGTGGTCTCGGAGGTGAACCTGGTGGGGAGCAACCCAAAGGAATGGTGGCTGGACACATGCGCCACTAGTCACATCTGTGCCAGCAAGTGGATGTTCAAGACCTATACGGCCGTGGACAATGAGAGCTGCTTCATGGGGAACTCGGCTACTTCCAGGGTGGAAGGAAAAGAAACCGTGCTGCTGAAGATGACATCGGGAAAGGAGCTCACACTGAATGGCATGCTCCATGTGCCGGAAATTCGCAAGAATCTGGTTTCCGGGTCCGTGATGGTGAACAAAGGATTTAAATTTGTATTTGAATCTGCAAAAATTATAATCACTTTGAACGGAATGTATGTAGGCCGTGGCTATATGACCAACGACATGTTTAAATTAAATGTTGGTATTCCGGCACCTAAGGCCGAGTCTGCTATTGTGGGTACTAATGCTGAGGCAAGTACCAAGAATAATGTAACCGTTAATGTTGCCCAAGTGGCTAATAAAACGTCTTTTGCTTATTCTTGCGATTCATTTAATTTATGCCATGGTAGATTAGGTCATGTGAATGCTAATTGTATGAAGAAATTGATATCACTAAATCTACTACCTAATTTTGTATTTGATAAACAACATAAATGTGAGGTTTGTGTTGAAGCAAAATTAACCAAGTCTTCGTATGAACATGTTGAACGAAGTACTGAACCTCTCGGTCTAATACACACGGATGTATGCGACTTAAAGTTTATACAAACGCGAGGAGGGAAAAAGTATTTCATCACGTTTATAGATGACTGTACTAGATACTGCTATGTCTACTTAATGAGAAGTAAAGACGAAGCGGTAGAGAAATTCGCTCTTTATAAGACCGAAGTAGAAAATCAACTCAATAAAAAGATTAAAATGTTGAGGAGTGATAGAGGCGGTGAATACGAGGCACCGTTTGCGCAGATATGCGCAGAAAGTGGCATTGTACATCAAACCACAGCCCCCTACTCTCCGGAGCAGAATGGGGTTGCCGAGCGTAAGAATAGAACGCTCAAGGAAATGATGAATGCTATGCTAATAAATTCTGGGTTACCCCAGAACATGTGGGGGGAAGCGCTGCTTTCCGCCAACTATGTATTGAACAAGCTACCGCATAAGAAGCGTGATAAACCACCTTATGAACTATGGAAAGGCCATAGGCCGAGCTATAAATTCTTAAGGGTTTGGGGTTGTCTCGCGAAGGTCCTTGTCTCGCTTCCTAAAAGAACGAGAATAGGGCCAAAAACGGTATACTGTGTGTTCATAGGATATGCACAAAACAGTAGTGCTTATCGTTTTCTCGTGCACAAGTCTGATAATCCCGATGTGCATGTAGATACTCTCATCGAAGCTCGAGAAGCTTCTTTCTTCGAGGAGATCTTTCCCCGCAAGTCTTCCATAACTGTAGAGACTGAGGAGTCAAACAGTGAGGAAAATGTGGGGGCAAGTGAACCGTTGGAGGAAGAAGAAGAAGAGCCTCGACGTAGTAAAAGGGCTAGAAAGGAAACGACTTTCGGTCCATATTTTGTAACCTTCATGATAGAAGGCGAACCGGCGACATTCAAAGAAGCAATGTCATCCCCGGAAGCCCAATATTGGGAGGAAGCGATCAACAATGAGGTTGAATCGATATTACAAAATCACACTTGGGAACTAGTGGATCTACCACCCGGGTGTAAGCCACTAGGACACAAGTGGATCTTCAAGAGGAAGAGAAAGCTCGATGGAACAATCGAGAAATACAAGGCGAGTCTTGTAGTAAAAGGTTTTAGACAAACCGAAAGTGTCGACTATTTCGACACCTATGCTCCTGTCTCCAGGAAAACGTCAATCTGGATAGTCATTGCTCTCGCAGCACGGTTCGACCTGGAAATACATCAAATGGATGTTAAAACGGCGTTCTTGAATGGTGAACTGGAAGAGGAAATTTACATGGAACAACCGGAAGGGTTTGTAGTTCCAGGTAAATCGCACAAGGTGTGTAAACTTGTGAAGTCCTTGTATGGACTTAAACAAGCGCCTAAACAATGGCACGAAAAATTTGATAGAGTGATGCTGTCAAACGGTTTTCGAATAAACGAGTGTGACAAATGCGTCTACGTAAAAGGAAATGAACAGGACTACGTGGTAGTCTGCCTCTACGTAGATGACATGATTATCATAGGGAGTATTGATAACATCAACTCCACTAAGAGAATGTTGTCACAAAAATTCGAGATGAAAGACTTGGGTGTCGCTGATGTAATACTTGGTATGAAAATTACCAAGACATCAGACGGATATGCGCTATCTCAAACTCACTATGTCAAGCAGATGCTTGACAAATTTGATAAAGATAGTAGGGCTACATCCAGAACTCCGATAGAGATCTCAACGACCCTGAAAAAGAATTTTGGGGAGAGTGAGACAATTGGAATATTCTCGAATAATAGGCAGTCTGATGTACGTCATGAACTGTACTAGACCAGACATAGCCAACTCAGTGAGTAGACTGAGTAGGTACACCAGTAATCCAAATGAGGAACACTGGAAGGCCATCATGAGACTTCTCAGATACATGAGATACACAGCAGACCGAGGGTTGCATTATACCAGATATCCAGCTGTACTGGAAGGGTATTCTGATGCAAACTGGATCTCGGATTCCAAAAGTACACGATCCACTAGCGGATATGTGTTCGTGATGGGAGGAGCAGCTGTCTCATGGAGATCATCTAAGTAGACGTGCATAGCTAGATCAACTATGGAATCCGAGTTCATAGCGTTGGATCTAGCAACAGAAGAGGCTGATTGGCTGAGAAGCTTTCTGGAAGGAATTCCAATGTGGCCGAAACCTGTCCCAGCAATAAGCATGCACTGCGATAGTCAGTCGGCTATTGGACGGGCGCAGGATCATATGTATAATGGAAAGTCCCGACATATTCGTCGGAGACATAAATCCGTAAGAGAATTGTTAGCTAACGGTGTGGTGTCATTAGATTTTGTGAGATCTAAAGACAATATAGCGGATCCATTTACAAAAGGCTTGACTCAGGTAGGAGTTGAAGTTTCATCGAGGGGAATGGGGTTGAAGCCCATCAAACTGGAAACCTCCTCAGAGGCAACCCAACCCGAACTGGATTCTCCAGCGTCGGGTTCAACGGGAAAACGGAACTGTGGGGGTGACCGAACAAAGCACTCGGGAACTTAAGTTCCCAGCCCATTTCTAGGATGAAAGAGTGATAGACCTAGACCATCTTAAGGGTGAGCATGAGGCTCTTAATGAAAACAAGTATCTCGAAGGTCGAGAGGGGTGAGTCAGGACACCCTTGACTTGACATCACCTATGACGAGTGTGTATGGCCGATACTATGTGATGAGCCATGGGCTAAATCACTAGAGCACTCGGTTGAATTTTGCCAAGGCAGTCCACGGCCAAATATGGACAACAACCAAAGGGCTTAGTAAGTGGTGTAGAGAGGACACTGTGTGCGCATTACCCTGGTATGCACAAACGCTAAAGGGTTCAAGGCTTAAAGGCTACCCAATAGTAGCATATCAGATTTTACGTCACTACGGCAGGTTCAAAGCGCACGCTACCTGTTCTTATGCAGTGAACTCTTGCGGTTCTCTCGTATGCATTTAGGAGCATTTTTATTTTCAGCCAATTGCATTCATGTGGGGGATTGTTGGAAAAACATGTGAAAAACATGGGTGTTTCCGAATGGTCGCTGGACCAACTTCGGGTCATTTTTACATGCGACAGCGCTAAGTTGTTTATACCATACTCAACGTGGTTGAGTAGCCCGTGTGACGGGCTTCGCAACGGTATATCGCATGACCTATTTGGAGAATGGGTGTGAATACAAAGTGGCTTCAAAGTTGGTACCTCGCAAGCTCAAATCTGGAAAATCTGGAAAACCGAAATGGTAATGGAAAACCATTTAGTATAATCCCATATTGGAAGATTGAGAGTCAATTTTACAATATATATACCATACCAACCCATGTAGTTATTAAACTAACATGTCCACATACACCTAAGAGTATTAGTGTGTACCACACACGCTCGCTCGCTCGTGTCTCGTGTCTCGGGGCTCGGGGCTCGGGCTCGGGCTCGGGCTTGGGATTTGGGGAATGTCTCGGGTCTTGGGTCCAAACCCGAATAGCGAGTTTTGTATAAAATACAAAAGGAGTCCCTAGAGTTTCCAGCAAAGAGAAACGTCAGCAATGAATGAAATTAAATGCTACGGTTTCAGGAATTAAGTGAGCGGATTCTGGGGGTGTAACTCTCAGAATTGATGACCAACATTTATGGCTGCGGTTTTAGTAGAGCCTATAAAAGGCAGCCATCCCTCTCTCATTTCAACACACCAGAATACACACAACCTCACAGCATAAGCATACACTTAGTGAGAGAGAACCGCACCACCAACAACTCGACCTGTGGTTCGGTGCCGGTTTCCATACGAGCCACTCTGAGATATAAGTTGTACCTTGGGAACAAAGTCCCGAAAACAGAAACCTTTAAAGGTGGTTCGGGAAATATTGTTTAAAATTGTTGGTTTTGGCACTAGTTCAAATCCAACAGGTAGTGCCAGGGAGAACAAAACGGTAATTGTTTTTATTTTTTGTAAGCTTTTTTTTTCTATCTCTATATCATTTGCTTTATTATTTTTCCACTTTTTTCAACAGGTTTGAACCATCTGTTGCATCAAAGTTAGGACAAATCATTCATGAAAACGTATGCAAGGAGGGATCAAATTGGACCAAAGTCACTTGAGCCATGAAGGACTTTTATTGGGATGAGTTCAAGGTTAACTCTTTTCCTTCAATTTTATCAATTTTTAATTAATGTTTTTGCTTCTTGCCAATTTCTTTTACTTTGAGTCCTTTTATTTGATGGCTAGATCAGTGCTTAGTTTTGCTTTGATAAGTGAATGCATTTTTTTGTCTAATCTTTTTTAACTTTTTTTAAAGGTAAAATGTATGTCCTGATATCTGAGATTGCAATGATATTATGTCAACGTTATCCTACCATATCAAATAATCCAAATGAAATTACACCAAGTTAAAAACACTGGAGTAATCACAACAGTTAGTAAGTTTATATACCATAAATTTAATAATATGAATTATACTATGGTTCTTTTGTTTGTCTATCTTTTCATGTGTTTATATATTTTTTTGTTTAGAAATACTTCAAATGGCCTAGAGGTATGGATAAGACAGTGAAACGTTGTTGGAACACAGTAGCCGGGAAGCAGTACCGTGACTTTATCAATGACCGGAAGAAAGATTCAGAAAAGAAAGACTATATTCCGGAGGATGTCTGGAGTAGGTGAACTGCTGATTGGAACACACCCGAGTCTTTGGATTTGTCAAGACTCAAACGGGAGGCTCGTATGGGTGGAGACACTAGACAATGCTCAAAGCATAGTGGCGGTTCAATAACTTTTGCAGAGCATGCTCGAAGGTTAGAGAAGAAGCTGAAGAGGAAACCATCCCATAACGAACTGTTCGACCTGACCCATCGAAGAAAATCTGACAGTTTTTGTTGATGAGAAGTCGGCCAGAATTGATGTAAGCAAACTTTTTCCCTTCCTCTTTTTATATTCAATATGTTGACAAGTGGAAGAACACTTTTACCTCTCATTTACATACTGATTAGCAGCTAGATAATTGTTATATAACTAAGTTCATTCTTCTTATATGAAATTAGTATGTTTAATACAGGTTGGTGGTTTTTGCTGAGTTTCACTTGAAAATTAAGGCTCGGGTTTAATATGTGGCATGATTTTAACCAATTGTTAACATCGATTATGTGTTGATCCAAAATTTTCATAAACTGAGTTAGTTCACTTATTATGTGTTGATCCAAATGGGACTAAAGCAAGCTCATTACACAAAATTTCTAATATAAAATCCAAAGTTAAATGCTCTGTTTTTCAAACCTGCTTTTCAATGTTGTTCTCTTGGTCTGTATTTGAACCGTCTTGAGTGTTCTCACAGGGTTCTTGCTTTGTAGGTGTAGGTTAATCTTTACTTTCTATTTTTTTTCCATAATTATTGGACTATTATTACTTATGTGCAAGTGAAATGTTGAACAACTCGACCCTTATAAGAACATATTTTTGTTGTCTTTGTTGATCTGAATGAAATTCATGTTTGTTTCTTGAAAAGAGATAATGAAGGCAAGGGTTTACGTCTTTGTTTGAGCCTTTGGGACATTGATTATTATCTCTAGAAATTCCTTATGATGTGTGCAGTTCATTGATCTAATTAGCTTTGTGTTGGTTATTAGTCGTGTTTAATTTTACCCTTATTATGGCTTTGAGCTATGCTTTTTGTGGTTTAATGCAGGCTGCATTTAATGAAAGAAAGATGGAGCTCTTACAACGAGCCGATTGTTCTACTATGCCTACGGATGATGATATATACTTGGAGGTTGTTGGCGGAAAAAACAAGTCTGGTGATGTTTATGGTTGAGGTTCATAGAGCTCATCCGTCGACCAAAGTTCATCAAGTTCTGAGCAACCACCAGTTCTTGTAAATGTTATTCAAGAGATCATCCAACAGGCCTTAGTTGATTTTGGTCGACAAAATGAGGAGCGCTCTGAACAACGCATTGGTAAAGAGGTCGAGTCAAGGTTTTCTCCTTTTCAGAGGACGCTTTTTCAAATACAAGAGCTAATTGGACGCTTACCACAGATTCCGAAAACTACAAGTCCAACTCAAGTTTTGCGTGACCCTGCTGATGGTGCAAGTGATGAAGAAATTGCTGATGATGAATCATAGAGCGGTGAAGGTGTTCTGTTTGTAACATTAAATTGTAGAAGTATGATATTTTTCTAGTAGCTTATTTTGTGGACAAGCGATCCAATGGTGCGAGACATTGGTGTAGGTTGATCATGGGTGGATATTATCACATTTTGTGGACAAGTAACATGTTTTGTAAACAACTAATTAGTATTCTATCATTTTGGGGTTGATGTATTGGGCGAATCCAATTTTGTAAATAAAAATAAAAATGGGTAAGTACCTGGTAATATTAGTTGATTCGTAGGCTTCTTAAATATAGTCGAAATTAATCGAATGCGTGTTTCTTAGTTTGGTTTGTTTCAAATTAGAGTCTGTTTATTGTGTGATGAGCTAATATATATATATATATATATATATATATATATATATATATATATATATATATATATATATATATATATTTATATAATTGTAATTTTGGCATCAAGTTTGCAACATTACAGCAATATGATTTTAATGAATTGGCAACTTGCATAGCAACAGAAAAAATGAGGGAAAGAAATAAATTGTCAATTATATGTTTTAATAGTAACATATAGCAGCAACACAATTAAGTAAAAGTCATAAAAATAAAACTTAAATAAATGTTAATGTAGCAACATATCGCCAACAATTATTTTATGTTACCATAGTGTTGCTTATTTGTCTCCAGCAACAACGAAACTAGCAACGCTTTATTCATGTCGCTGGTATGTTGCATTATTTCCCATTCCATTACAATTTCTGTTACAAGATATAGCGACATCCACATTGCTGTCAGTTTGTATTATGTTACAAAAGTGTTGCTGAATATGAAATAGCAACAAAATTCGTTAAATCGCAACAGTTTTTTCTGATGGTAACCGGAGTTTTTCTTGTAGTGATTTTCCTACAATTTTGTTATTTTCTCCTATTAATAAAATTCTGTAAAATGTTTTTACTAGGCTCAGCTTATCCTGAACCCATATAATTACATAAGCCAGAATTCATACCATATTTTATATATATTTGAGGAAAAATCTATTTACTTTTGTAAGTTCACCACCAACTTATACATGCATTCGTATGTTTAGAAACTTAGTCATTTTCTTATGAAAGAATATGAAAATTCATTGATGGAATCATGGAACTGCTCAATTTGTCGTTCCGCTGGGTTTGATTAATACCCCTGTATATTCAAGACAATATTGCCACCCTAATGTAGCATTCACATTGAATGGCAACTTGATAAATCAGGAATTTTTGGCCTACCAAGTAAAATTAGCGTTTTTGTGTTCACGCCTTAACGGAATATGAAAGCTAAAGCTTCCTAATCCTGAGCGAAAGCCTCCTAACGGAATATAAAATTTCCATTCAATTGTTCTTGAGCTGTCAATCTTTCATCCATACATTAATACAATCGTTCAAGAGAAATGTTACACAAACTAAGTGGATAAGTCTTGTTTTGTGGGTAAACTCTATACGGGTTTGAAGGATAAAATTACCAACCGCCTATAGTTTGAATTATTTGCTAGTACTATATATAGATTCAGTTTGTAAAAGTTAAGAACATTGAATAATAATATAAACTGTGTTCTGTTTTCATTTCCGTTCAAAATCCAACAAAAATACTGTCTGAATATACTACATTTCCATAGTCAATCCCTCATTTAAATTGTGTACAAATTCAGTATAAAAGGAGAATAGAAGTTGTAAGCTGGTCAATCTATGGGACCGTAACTTGTGCCATTGTTTCCGGATCCAATTTTCTAAATCCGGTTCAAAATCATTAATTAATATTCGTTACAGTTTACAACTTGCTGTTACGAAGTTAAAAAAATTAACTTTGTAATTTTTGAAATGAAGATCCTAACTTGTGCAACTAAGTTAAATAATTTATAAAGAGGACAAGTATTTTGGTTTTTGTTTCTTAAAAAGCCTTGGCAAGAAAAGTTAAAAGTTCGTAACTGAGAGACGATACGAACTATTACTATCATTTATATAAGTTACGGCGGATGAATTCATAAAATGCAGCCTGAAAAAATATCATCATATAATAAACAGCAAAAAAGAAGGAAACTTACGTAACCAAAATCTTTATTCAAGAATATCATATGCATATTATAACATTTAATGTTTTTTTAATGTAAAAGGATTTGCTCACTATATATTCTGTCTAATTAAATAAAAAGAATTGTGAAAGACGTGGCGGATTATGAACCAAGGTATCAAGGTGATCGACGAGTGGACCTGATATATTCCTCTAGAGCTTCAACTTGTTCTTTAGAAGGTGGAGTTTGGTTGTTTTTTATTGATCTGTGAACATCATATGTTGTTGAACCCAAGAAGAGAATCCTGTTAACCAATAAAATTATAAAATCATACTATCATTAATATGTGTGTATATATTATATTCAGGCATAGATTAAAATATGTTATGAGAAATTTAAGTGAAGAAATGAAACCAAATTTTAAGTAGTACTAGTAAAATAGGAGTTACCCTGAAGAGAAAAGAATGATCTGGCGTGGGAATATGTACTTGCCGAATAACTTCATCTCTCTTGGCTTCTTTTTTCTCACTTCTTTTCTGTTTTTCTTTCTCTTCTGTTTTATTTGAACTTGATAAGAACTTGACAATTGGAAAATAACCAAGTTTTTATATTCTGTTGTTTTGATTATTGAGTGGTCCCTAATTCTTAAATTGTAAAATGACTTAAAATATGGTAGAGCTGAGCTAGTGACCAGCTTGGCAAACGTTTGGGATCATCAAATTAAAACCGCTAGGTTGAAACAAATCTTACATGGATTGGACACGGTTCTAGTTTATCAAATTTGAATAGCGACTGGTCTCACACGGTGCGTAAGGGAGGAACTAGTACGTCAAATTAAAAGGACTCGAGCATCCCTCGTAATGAGAAAAAAAATGATTTTTTTACGATGGATGTTTTTCTTGTTCATTTATCATATTTTTTTTCTCTTATTCACAGTGGACTCATTGTCGACAAGCTATACGGAAGATGTCCATAAAACATTATAATCAGGGTAATTAAATAATGACATCAATAGTACAAAAAAAGGAGAAAACAAATTACCACTTTAAAAGGAAAAAAATGGAGTTGTTATAACAGTAATCACCTTTGAGTTGAACACAACAGAAAGCTGTAATAGAAGAAAACAAGTTCTGAAGTGAACCTATCAACGTTGTTGAAGATAAAAAAAATAACAAAATACTACTATCTCACATATCACGTTAATTATGACGTCATATTTTTATTACTTTCAATAAATGTAAATAAATCAGAGCCGAGAACTAATCGGACCACGAGACTTCTCCTCGTCCACCGCAGCTAGTTTTTTAGCCAAAGCCCTCAGTTTCACTTTCTGAATTTTGCCCGTCGCCGACTTATTCAACTCTTTCATAAAATGCACCTTTTTCGGCATCATATACCCTGCCAAGTTTTTCCGACAATGCGCAAAAATTTCACCTTCCGTCACATTTCCAAATTCTTCCTTTAGTACAACAAATGCACACGGGCTTTCCCCCCACCGTTGATGTGGCATTGCAACAACCGCAACCTCCTTCACTGCGGGATGTTTGTATAGTACTCCCTCGAGTTCCAGACTACTTATATTTTCTCCTCCTGATATAATCACGTCTTTCGACCTGTCTTTAATTTCTATGTACCCATCAGGATGGACCACCCCGATATCGCCTGTGACAAACCATCCTTTCTGGAAGGTCTCATTGTTCGCCTTCTCATTCTTCAGGTACCTTTAACGACCATGAGTGTTAACCATGAGTGTTATATAAGTACGTATTTCCTTAATGATTAAAAATGATTTGCATTTTAATACTTACATAACCCGCTACAAGAAAGTACACTAGAAAGAACTAATTTAAAATAAAATTACTACTAAAGCTTGTTATAGTGTTCAGTTATATTATCCGCTACAAGAAAATTTACTTGCAGCAACTAATTTGAAATAGAATTACTAATATTAGACTTTCCTGATGCGTATTAATGTTTAATTGTTAAGAAGGTAACTTCTAGTGACTTGACAATTGTGGCTATAGCTAGTTAATTTGGCAACAAATAGAATTGTTGGTAGAACATGAATTTTGGCAATAAACTATTAAGGTGTGTTTGCTAGCAGCTTTTTGAGATTCAAGGAAAAAGTTTGGTTCGACCCAGCTCAAAGATAGTTTTCAGGTAATAAAATCAAGTGTTTAAGATGGTTAGCGAAATATTGTCCAACTTTCGCGTAATAAAAACAATAAGCTCGAATTTCATAAACAAAAATGGCCTAAATATAGATGTCGAGAGGCAGCAATATTTTTAATACAATATTTGAAATAGTTACAATACCCTTTCATGATGCTATTTCCTCGCATAAGAATCTCCCCGGTAGTCTTCCCATCTCGAGGGACACTCACCATGGTCTCCAAGTCCTTCACATCAGCCTCGGCCAGACTAACACCGTGAACCCCTTGCCTCAACTTATGTTTCATTTGTTCGTCCGGGGTTAAACTGTGCCATTCGGGCTGCCACTCACATGTGAGTGCAAGCCCTGTGGCCTCTGTGAGGCCATAACCGTGTGTGATACGAAATCCGAGGCGGGCAATGCGTTCAAGGGTCGGAGCTGGCGGTGGGGCACCGCCAACCATCATGTCGATGGTGCGTGTGAGTTGACGATACTCGTTGGGCTTGGCGTCAAGGAGGATGTCGAGGACCGCTGGGGCACCACACATATGAGTGACCTATTATTTGGAATCATGCATGGAGCGAATATTAATTAATACATGATAAAGGAAAAGAGTACAACATTTTTATTAGAACCAGGAAAGTTAAAGCGGAGGGGATAATATTTTATATACTAGAAAATTTATTGTAACTGAGTGGCTGAAACATTAAATTCTGAAGAAAAAATCAAAAAGAAAAAAAATATTGTTCTTTTATCAAAAATAAGATTACAGATTGTCTCCACCCAGTTTGTTTTCTGGATACTAGAGTTTATCATTTTTCCCTTTTCACTTTTCAATCTAGAAAACTAAGAAGTAAAGAATGAAACGTAACTTTCTTCACCGAATTGCTATTTTTAAAAATTTGTTCGCCGAGTCGCGTTAGCTATCTTATCGCAATTACTGTGGACCCTAAAAATGGCGCGTTAGAATGAAAATCCCCAATTTTTTATCCTTAACACTAAAAATCTGCCACGATCAAGCATATAACGGAATCATTTAAATATTTTCTCTCTAAAATAAACACGAAGATGTTTTCTTTCTTGATTTCGAATGCGATTGAACCGACCTGTAATTTAACTAGAAAACGTGCTAAGAAAATAAGAATACATTCAATTTCAATCATTTAAATTGGTTATCGGTTTGCTTCTATAGGATGATAATTGTCATATTGTTTTCGTTGTAGTTGATTAGTAGATTTTATTGAACTTCATCAATGTTTAACGTATGAGTTAAATGGAGGAAAAAGCTTGTGATGGTTTTATTTGTTTGGAGAAAAGGAAATCCGGAGAGAGAGATAAAAGGAGGGAAAAAGTAATTTGATGTTTATTTTATGTTTTAATGACATTTTTAGATATGCCTTTCAAAATCCTGGCTCACAAAAAAAAACTGTTAAAAAAAAACAGTCAGAAGCCCCTCTTCCAATTATTTCTTCAAAATGTGTCGTCAAAACAAGCACCAATATCCAAACTTTTAACGACATACTTTTTTTATAGTAAAACTAACACTAACCTTGTGTTGTTCTATATTGTAATACATATCCTTAGCGGTGACACCGCGCAAGCAGATGTTAGTCCCACCTGCGGCAGCTATCGCCCATGTGAACACCCAACCATTACAATGGAACATGGGGACCGTCCACAGATATACTGGCTCAGTACCCACATTCCATGCCAATAATGTGCTGAGGACACTAACATATGCCCCTCTATGGCTATAGACAACCCCCTTGGGCGCAGCTGTCGTGCCTGATGTGTAATTCAGCGCAAGCGGGTCCCACTCGTCCTCCACTTCATCGACAACAAAAGATGGGTCACCATGATCAACTAATTCTTCATACTCGGCTAGGACACCCATAAGTGGTGTTTTAATAGTGAAATATTTGTCGTTGATGAGGATCACAACCGGTGGTGAGGTGGCACCTTTTGTGAGTATTTGGAGAGCGTCGTTTGCTAAAGTAACGTATTGGTCCTCGACGAATAAGAGCTTTGCTTCAGAGTGTTTGAGGATGTTAGCAATGGCGTTAGCGTCGAGCCTAGTGTTGATGGTATTGATAACTGCGCCGGTCATGGGAACAGCAAAGTGCATCTCGTACATCGGTGGTGTATTTGGAGCCAGCACCGACACCTTTTTCATGTTATCTTATATTAGTAAACGCATCGTTTTGTAATGTAAGAATTTTCTTCGAAAATAGGATGTTATATTGATGCATGCATGTTAATACCAATTGTAAATCAGTTTATAAATTGATATGTAAGAAAAATTGAGACCAAAAATAACCTATTAACTTACGACGTCGTTCTTGGAAATGGCGAGAGAGCGGAGGGTTGAGGCGAGCCGACGGCATCGCTCGTGTGTTTGACGCCAAGTATAACGGATATCACCATATATTATCGAGGTGCGATTTGTGTAGACTATAGAAGCTCTCTTCAAGAAAGTGAGGGGGGTTAAAGGTGTATAATTTGCACCACATTTGGGTAGTGCATCCATATTGGAAGGTGTATTTTCAACTGTTTAGTTGCAAAAAATAAATTGCTGAGACAGATATATATAGTCGAAGAAATCGGTAATCTAGCTACATACAATGCCATATGGTTTGACTTTAAACGTGTATTTTGTTGGTTGATGAGATTAGGTTTGCTTTGCAACTAGTAATTTTTCCGTTACGTGATTTACAACTATATATTCAAATATTACAAATAATGAATGCCTCTTTATTTTTAAACTTCCTTAATTATGTGGTGTCCTAACTCCTAAAGTCCTTTATTTTCCTACAATTTTGTTATTTTCTCCTATTAATAAAATAAAAATGTGGGAATTTTCTCCAATTTTATATAAAAATAATGATCTAACTCTGGATATATCCTACAAAAATGTCGGGTTATATAAATAAAAAATATATATATACATAAATTGATGGGCAAAAAAAATTACCCTCGGGAGAAATACTCAGGTTCTTCTCTTAAGTACTTCATAGTTCATACTCCTATAGATATACACCTGCGTTAAAAAATATATATATGAAAGTAACGTAATTGCAGCACAAAAAAATGAAAATAACTAACCACTTGTGAAAAAATAACGTATACAGTTAAACCTCGATAAATGAATGTTCTTGGGACCAGCAAAAAATATTCGTTTAGTGAGTTTATTTACTTATCGATAAATGAATATATTATTTATTTATCGATAAATGAATTTTTATTCATTTAGATAGTATTTTTACATTTTTATTTTTTCGTATGATTATTTATTTTACATCTAATGTACAAATACGTATATAGACTATGTACATGCATCATGTACTTATAAGATTCTATGTATGGAATACTTAGAGTCTAAATACATGCAACATGTACTAATAATAATATTCTATGTATGGAATACTTAGAGACTAAGACAATATACCTAACCTACCTACAAACTAATATATATATTTTTCTAGAGTCTTGGTTTGATAAATAATTCATTCTAATCTTTCTTAATATTCAGTCTGATGGCTTCCGATCACCAGTCAAAACCAACAACAAAATCAACTTTGACCGACCAGATAAGGAGGGCCATATGTGAGCATAAGAAGGAACAACCAAGTCTTACGCAAAATGATGAGAATGATCCTAACGAGAATAATGCAGTTATGGAATTGCCTACAGACGAAGAAATTATCGACTCCGTACTAAATGATGAGAATGATCCAGAACCAGATGATAGTGGCGTCACACCAAATGTGTCATCAAAAGAAGTCTTTCAAGCAGTAATCACCCTACGAAACTATTTGCTACAGCATGAGCAGAATATTCCAGAAGTTGTGTTTGCACTAGAAAAAGTCACAGATGTGATGCATTTTGGTGGAAGGAAAAAACAAACAACTTTAGACGCTTTTTTTGTGAAGAAATGACTTCTTATATGAACATTGTTGATTGGAAGAAATGTTTTTGTTTTTAGGATATATATATATATATATATATCTTATGAATTTTAATGATTATTCATTTATATTTACATGGGGTATTTAAGGATTCAAAAAAAATTATTCGTTAATGCATTTAGCGAGGTTATTCATTTAGCCCATTTGCCCAAGTCGGGACCGGAGAAAATTATTCATTTGGCGAGGTTATTCGTTTATCGGACATTCATTTATCGAGATTTAACTGTAGTTTCCTAAAGAAATATAAATGACCATAAACAATTGGTATGGAGGAATGATCAAATTAATATGGTTTTTTCGTTAACTAATTTAAGGACTCGATAAATCATAGAATTGTTTTCCTAAGACTGATAAAAAATACTAGTTAATGTCATGTGGTCTAACCAAAATCATAAAATTGATGTTATAAGAACTGGAGAAGAGTACGTGGACCGACTAAGGGAAACCCAACTAATATGCAAGCTCTTGTTGATTAACCCTATTAGTATAAAATTTAATTCTCTTTACTTGCTTTTATAGGACGTTTATTTTCTATAAGTATATATATTACATTCTCCAAAATTAAAGAGACTAACTAGATCGCTATCACTTTGCCTCTTCTAAATGTCTCGAGAAAACATAATAATTTATGTTGGCCTATGCATATGGTATTTCCTTTACGTTTCCCTCGTATTATATATGGCATCAAATTAATGTTATCCAATAAATCTTGTATCTTTTAATTATACTAATAATATGGAAATAATTTGATATAGCATTGATTATATTAAATCTTGTAAAAATAAGGCAGTGCATTGAATATAATCATTTCTATAATTTGCATTTATTATTTTTGCTACAATATTAGATGTTGGTAATCTAAATTCATTACATATATTTATTTTCCAATTATAAAGTAAAATATTTTGTTTACATTTAATGTTTATTATTCTATTGTGATTTCGGAAGGAAAGTAATTTTCAATTTTTACTTAGGCGGCGTTTTTGTTTTGTCAATGATTATTTTAAAATGTTCCGCCACATAAAATATATTAATATCATTAAAAAATTTATTATTTTAATTAATATTTAAGTTTAGTGTAGTAATAACTACGTTATATAATAATATTTGAGTTTTTATTGTGTTGTAAAGTTATATTTATTGTTTTGTACGTAATTTTTTTCGTTACTAAGGGCTAGCGGCGCAGCTTATTGCTCGCTTGCCTTCTATATTTGTGTAATTTTATTTTTTTAAAATCAAGTAATTTTATTAACCAAAATATTCAATTCCAAATATATACACGATAAAATAATTATAGTGATAGTTATTACACATTGTTACATTAAATTTTATTATCATGTCAATGGTTATTTCCTAATTAAATTTATCTTGATTCGAGAGCACATGTTAACATAACCGTTATATATTTAAAGTATGTACGTTTTAAACAACAATTCTAAGAAATGTATTTTATTACCCTTTGTTCATGCAATACTTTTTAAAAGTGAGAATGTTTAAAACTAACAAGCCAGTGGTCTCGGAAATCAGGTTTGTTCTAAACTTAATTTCTCCTAGTCCTTCTCTCGTTGATTTTGTTTTAGGGTAGAATATTTATAAAATATTGTAACCCATACTCTCATCAATTGATTTGATTTAGGTTACCAGTAATTCCAAACCCTACTTTCAAGGCAATTATGAATAAGCCGAAGCTGTTGACTAAATCAACCTATCTATATAGCTTGGCACATTCTTTCGAATATTAATTAACTTACCTCTTTCAGTTTGATTATAACTTGTTAGTGAGTGCCATATTTGCCTAAAGGTTGGAGAAAATATTGAAGATTTAAGCAAACTCCGAGAATATTTTTGTTTTTTAATTATAGTTACTTGTCTTAATCAGAAAAAATAAAAATGCTATATATATTTTTTTCTTCATATTAATGGATACTGCAAGGCTTGTATTTATATATATATACTCCATGATAAGTACACTACGAATTTAGAACGAGTGGTGATGTAGGTTAGAAATATACTCCCTCCATTCTAAAACAAGTATTAATTTCATTATAAATACCTTACCTATATTCAATATAAAAGAAACAGTATATATATATATATATGTTTGAGCGACGTCCTCTTCGAGGGCATGAATGTATGTCCTTTATTATATACTGCAAAAATAATTAAAACAAGTGTTAATTTCATTATAAACATGAATGTATGTCATTTATTAAATTTTAGCAATAAACTGTTATTAAAATTTAACGACAATCAATTAACCAACCGTTTAAAAAACCAAATTGTTGGTATTAACTTTTTATTGTAGAGGACCCCTTAGTATGTACACTGACCCCAAAATTAGAAGGGCACCAAATTGTTAGATAAAAAGAGTTTTCCATTTGTTGGAAGAATTCTTGTTCTTGACCCGAAGGTTCAAAGTTCTAAATCCTTGATCTCCTACGTCCTTCAAGTTGAGCATTTAACTTCTCTAAACCAACTTAAACAATTGATTAGCCAGAAAGTTTTAAATGGGAGATACCGATATTCTAGATTATTATTTTTACATACTTTATACGGTTTTTTAGCCCCAAATATTGACGACGCTAATTTATAAAAAAATTGATCAAAATATAAATTTAAAAAATACTTTCTTCTAAAATTTTATCATAATAGTTTGTTTGGAGGGCTGTCACCAACTAGTTAATTCTTGCAGATATACGATCTTTAGTTACCCAGACACCCATACATACATACATACATATATATATATAGCCATGTAGGGTTTGGCCAAACATTTTTCCTCCTATATTAAATGTTTTTTTTCTAGAACAAGTTATTAATTCCTTTGACTGAAAACTGGAATATTTTTTTCATTAACCAGACTCTCAACACACCAGTACTTAATGTAAATTTAGAATTTTATTTTCATCCCGAAATTTATGAGTATGCTATTCAGCCATATATTTAATAGTTTTAATTAATATTTAAGTTTAGGGTAGTCTCAAATAAGGTTCTATAATATTATATTTAGGTTTTTATTTTGTTGAATCGTCAAATAAAATATATTAAAATATATTAAAATCATAAATATTTTTAATTAATATTTAAGTTTATGGTTGTCTCAACTAGGGTTCCATAAATATTATATTTGGGGTTTTATTTTGTTGAATAGTCAAATAAAATATATCAAAATCATTAAAATTTTAAATATTTTTAATTAATATTTAAATTTAGGGTAGTCTCAACTAGGGTTTCATAAATATTATATTTGGGGTTTTATTTTTGTTTTGATTGGGTGTCAAAAAAATTCTAAAAATTACATAAATGACTGTCTGGTATTCAGTCTGGTTGAACCAGTCTGGCTCTATAGCATTACTGTACAAAAAATAGAAGTTTAATTAAGGGGCTTGCCTAACGGATGGTATGCACTATGTACTAGGCTCACAGCTTATCCTGATCCGATATATACAAGCCAGAATTCATACCATGTTTTATATTTGAGGAAAAAGCTATATATATTTTGCAAGTTCACCACTAACTTATTCTATAATTATGTATTCGTATGTATAGAAACTTACTCATTTCTTATGAAAGAATATGAAAATTCATTGATGGAACTGCTCAATTTGTGGAAATGACCAATCAACATGTTTTCGCATGGATTTATTTAGTTAGCTAAAGGTAGTTCCGCTGGGTTTGATTATACCCCCATTCAAGACAATATTGCCACCCTAATGTAGCATTCAACATTGAATGACAACTTGATAAATCGGGAATTTTCTGCCCACCAAGTAAATTAGCGATTTCGTGTTCATCCCTTATGTATGAAAGCTAAAGCCTCCCAACGGAATATAAATTTCCATTCAATTGTTCTTGAGCTGGCTTATCATCTATATTAACGTTTTAAATAACATTATCGTTACCGTAACGTTTTTTTAAAGAAACGCTAAAACCGTAAATAGCGTTGCTACATAACGCTTTGCGATATACTTTTTTTTTGGCCTAAAAATGCACTAAATTTTAGAATACATAACAAAAAGAGATAAAATGTATAGTTATATTGGGTATAATTGAATAAAAAATGCAAATAATTTAAAAAAAAATATATATATGTTGTTGGTGAGTCTCAAACTTGGATCTATTGGAATAGAAGACATTATCACAACCATCTGAACTACACTCTTCTGTGAAAATTATACAACATATATTAATTATATAGATCCGCTGTTTTTTTTCCTAACTCACTACTTACGCTTTTTGGTCCAAAATTTTACGTTTTTTACGCTTCTGGTCTCAATAGCGCAAATTTAACGCTTTCCCACCCAAATAGCGTTTTAGGGTAGGCAATTTTTTTACGGAAAACGCTATATGGCAAAATGTTGAGCGTGCTTTTTAAAAACAATGATCCATACATTAATACACTCCTTGTAGAGAAATGTGTATGGAACTGTTCACGGTGAGTGGATGATGCTATATAAAATGAACTTCATTATGTTCGTTATTTAACAAATGATATTATGTGAACTACTCAAATAAAATACTCGTAGTGAATTAAAAGAGCTAATGTGGCACAGAAATAGAAACGAACAATTTCACATTTAAAGTATTGATCTAGTCAATTCTGCTTCACAAATAAATAAAATATACAGAGCTTTTGAATAACGACTCTAAGTTTTAGGAAATATACACCACGTTATTGTTGTTGCAGAATAGTTTCCTGAAAAAAACAGTCAAATAAATATTGCAACCAAGTGCCAATAACTCGAAACAAAAAGCTTCAGAACTTGAGTGATTTACAAATCACCCCAATTTTTTTTCTTTCTATTTTTTGTCCTTAACCCCCGTGTAATATTCAATTTAACAAGTCCAAAATTTGATAGTATAACTTTGCATTCGGTGATCTGTTTGGGATGGTTCTTTTTCTATTGCAGCAAAGAATTCAATGGAGAAGTGCTCACTAGAGAGCAAGAATTAGTCAAATGATGACCTATATTGAAATAAACATAACTAATCTCGCTTCAACTTCAACATATATTAACGGGAAAATTTGTAAAAAGGCCAGGTATCCAGCTTAAGAGCAAAATTATTGCTGAACATTTATAAAAGTCTACTGACAAACAAACAAAATTACACATACGACTTTTGCACTATGATGTCGTATGGACCTCATGACCTCAACCTCATTTGGTGGGCAGATGAAGTACAAATTAAGTGTGTCCATGCAAGAAATAATTGCCATAATGCTTTTTCAAATGGACATTATAATATAATGGTGAAAGGAAACTTACCACGTACGTAAAACTAGTCTTAGGCACAACAAGATGAAGTGCGAGATCCATCAGCTGGTCTGTCTACTAGAACCATTCCCGCAGGATTTTGAGCAGGCTGAGCTCTAGGCAGTCTCTTAGCTGTTTAAAATTAAGAGTAAAAAACGAAATGAGAGAGAAGGGGGGAAATAAAAGACATAGAAGGGGGATGAGAGAGAGGTAACAGAATATAGACTATATATGTACCTATTTCATAGAAAATGTCATTCACGTTAGCAGCAGTTTTGGCAGATGTTTCTATGAAGAAGAGACTATTTTCATCGGCATAGGCACGTGCCTCCTGCAGAGTTATTTATTACGAAAAGGAATAACACCAAAGGAAATAATAATTTTTCAGAAAATCTCCTCGCAACACATAACCATGCTCTCACAGATGGAAGAAAACTACTCGTTGAATTCCTTCCAAAACATCCTACAGTCTTAGGTTTTATATCTTGTGTAGCATTTATAAAGAAATTGCGACTCCTAAGCATTCCAGAATAATTACAACAAAATCTACAGCAACAATTGTATTTCATCGTGTCCATCCAACTCAAGAAGCTGACTTAGTATAAAATTAAACCCTGTTTCAAAAGATGAAATAAATGATTTCCTTCAGCTTCTTTACCTTTCAACTTAGGTAGGAGCATGGTGTTCTTTGGAACTATGTATCCAGACTCCAGAAAAAGCTGTTTTAACAACTTGAGTACTTGACACAACATCCAAATTTATTTCGTAGAATTTTCTTAAATATGCAATACTACAACACAAGAACACAACCTAATTTAATTTATAAAGCTAGAACTCACGGAGACTCAACAAAAGTACGACGTTATAGCATATCATACCACAATTGGAAAGAAACCTCCAGTATATTGACCTCTGTGTGTGTGTGTGTGTGTGTGAGAGAGAGAGAGAGAGAGAGAGAGGGAGAGAGTAAAGGGATGTGAAACTTACTTCTGCAGTAACTTTCCTGTTGTCAGCTAAGTCAGCTTTATTACCAGCAAGAGCTACCACCATGTTTGGATTGCCTGTAAGATCACCAAGTATGAAATAACAAAAAGGTTAAAGGAGTTTAGAAACAAATGTCCCATGCCTGGTATAAATCTCGTTGCCTACACGAATAAGGAAATAAAAGGATGCATATCCATCACGGAAGTAACATAGACAGATAACACGAGACATGAGTTATCTTCTTCTGCAGAAACAATCTGCTTGTCTTTTTCATTCTGTTTAGCATTTTATTTCCTATTTTTACTCATTGCATGAGCACTATGTTGGACCCTTAGGGAGAACAATTTTATTACATTTCTTAGGTACATCAATAGTAAATAAATTTTGGAGATTGATGCATAATCACGGTCATCTTTGGGCTAGAGTGTTAAAAGCTCTTTATATTCCTAACTCTAGTTGTCTTGATGCTGTAAGGGGTCGGCGATCATCGTGGGTGTGGTCTAGCCTCATGATGGGTAAGAATATCCTCATTAAAGGGCTTAGATGGAATGTAATGAATGGTGAAAAGGTTCGGTTCTGGGAAGATAATTGGATTCCCAGGACGACAACTTTCAAAGTTGGTGATCAAAGACCTCCGAGTTGCGATCTTGCTTTGGTCTCAGAGTTCATCAATAATGATACAAATAGCTGGAACATGGGTTTGTTGGCAGAGACCGTATGTGTTGGTACTATAGAGGATATTTGCTCGGTTCCGATTAACAAGACGGGAAAAGAGGACCACTTAGTATGGCACTATACCAGGGATGGAGTATATTCGGTTAAGTCTGGATACCGTCTAACGATTTCCGATGACGACTCAAACTCTGAGCCTAGCACATCGTTTTTGATTGATCGGGATATCTGGAAAAACATATGGAAGGCGAAAACGGCTCCCCGTGTGCAACATTTTTTCTGGAGAGCTATCTCGAATACTTTGGCCACAAAGGAGAACCTTTTTAGAAGAAAGTGCGGTCATGATCGAACTTGCCCGCTGTGTAATATGCACCAGGAAACTGTTGAACACCTACTGCTGCAATGTCCTTGGACGAGAAACGTATGGTTTGGGTGTCCTTTGAGCATTCGTATTAACCCGGATTCAGTCACTACATTGGCTACTTGGTTTGTCCAGATTTGTGATACTTATCGAGATTCTAACTGTGTCGAACTGATTCTAAATATTTGTTGGCAAATATGGAAAGCAAGGAATGATTTTGTTTTTAATAGTGCAAAAGTGACTCCGGAAAAGGTTATCAGGCTAGCGATGGGGAGTTATAATGACTTTTTGAACGCTAACTATGACACAGCTGAAACTTATACACTTACTATCAAGGGATGTTTGGAAAAATGGTCCAAACCACCCAATGGTTATCTTAAAATTAATACTGACGCAGCCATAAAGCTGCCACGGAAGAGGGCAGGTGGTGGGCTGATAATACGTGATGAAAGTGGGACCTTAATTGATATGTGGTGTGGTAGTTTGATAGCCTCATCTTCGCTAATGGTTGAAGCATTAATACTCCGCATTGCTTGTGAGCACGCGGTTTCTATGAACTGGAGAAATGTTGTTTTCCAGTCCGATAACCAAGATCTGATTAGAATGTGCACTCGAAACTCGAGGTCGAGCCCGTGGGAAATTTATGCAATAATTGAAGATATCAGAACTTTAAAGGATGGCAAGAACTGAAGTTTTACTTGGGGACCGAGATGCACTAACGGTGCAGCCAATTGCTTAGCTATTTTTGCGAGAGATAATGTTGCGATTTCGCTTTCGTATGTATTGCCTGACCTCCTATGGGCATGTATTGAGAAAGACTTATCTTAATGTTATGAGGTTTTCATTTATCAAAAAAAAAAAAATAGTAATAAATTAATAATAGATTTAATTCCCAAGAAATTCCCAAATCAGCACATATCTAAATTAAAGAAGTTCCAAGTACCTTGCTTCTGAAGTTCTTGCACCCACTTCTTGGCTCGCACGAATGAATCCTAGTTAAGGAATCCAAAAATCAGAAATAGGAGAACTGATAGTTGACTACACAGCACAATACTTGAGTAAAATTAGAAAATGCAGTTTCTACACTGGAATTTTGCAGAATGTAGTCTACTGATAATGTACATCATGGTTTGACTCTCTTACAGTCGAACTGGCACTCTCAAAAAAGACGTCAAGCTTTCAAACTCCCACAATAGAGATATTTACAAATAATTGTGTCTGCCTGATTATACATAACACAATTAAACAATGAACTTAAGAACCATCTCCAGAAAAGAAATAGCATTTTGTATCACTTCAACAGTAAAAACTTGCTGTGGCAGCGGGTTTGAGGCTACACCTAAACCCTTTCCACCTTGATTTTCATAAATTTGAAAGGGTGTATTTTGCAGGGAGAAGAGAATTTGTAGTAATTGGTCCCCAGATAAACTTAATAATCACATTCGTGTTTTAACTTTAAGAAACTATCCTAATCAACATATAACCTGCTTGTACATTTCATTGAAGTGTTAAGAATATCTAAATGGAATCTGGGAAAACTAGCAAAAGGTACAAATTAGAAAACTTATTTAGCAAACTGTCAAGATGGTGATCTCTACTTCACTTAGTCCTATAGTTGGCAGTGTATGGTTTAACTGACAGTATAAGAAACGGGGGGCACAGCGGCAGAGCCCCCAGCCTTACTTTGCAGTATAATCAGTTTCACAGTATATTAATTATGTAGTATATGTGAAAAAATAGAAAAAAAATATTAAGTTCTCGAGATTTTACTAAATAAGTCTGACCTAAGTGAACTAGTGAATACATAGAAGTTAGGATGTGCACATGTATGAACACAAATTCCACCAAGTATATAGATCAACTGAAAAGTGGATGAAAGACGATGGTTACCACGTTGGTGATGTCGTATACAATGATAGCAGCGGCAGAACCTCTGTAGTACATAGGGGCTAGACTATGATACCTGTTGGAAGATAGTATAACAGAACTCAAATACTTTAATCAACTACAAATTCAAGCTTTCAGTAAAAAAAAAACAGTAATTTAACGATACCTCTCTTGCCCTGCGGTATCCCAGATCTCAAACTTCACCGTCACGTCATTCACAGCCAGTGTTTGGGAGAAGAACGCAGCTCCAATCGTTGATTCCTTATAATTTTAATAATCCGACAATTCAATAACATCAAATAAATGCAATATCAAAACACAGCTCATTAGATAATATATAGAATCATAAAAAAACTGCCTATCATCCATCCCTTAAACAACATCACCCGTTCACATAACAGGTAGCACTTTTCATAAAACTTCAAAAGAAGTGAGTTCTAGATACTTTTGGATTTATATTAATAGTCACAAAAATAGAGCATGTATTATGAGTAGTAAGCCCCCATGATTCAACATCACACACAAAAAAATGCAAGCATCAACAAAATCTACCATAGTAGACCAGTAGTTGAGTATAAAAAATTACAAATGCAGTCATCATCAATTATAAATGAATACAGCACTAATTAACTATTTCAAACCATCACCACCAGACCATTACTTCATAAACTCCAAAAACCCCAGAAGCTTAAAGCAGTTGAATTTAAAAAATACTCAATTTATCGCAAATTAGATTGTGTACCATGGAATCCTTAAACCACATTCTCCTTAATTCAACATTAAAAATCAACTTGTTCCATAAATCCCGAGAAACATACAACAAAGCGGATTTCTAAAGTGCTGACAAATTTAGAGTCCACATCACCAAACAGAGAGCGTATCATGGATTCCATAAGAACCACACTCCCAAATTCAATATTAAAATCCAAACTTCCATAAAACCCTAGAAACATAATAGGAACAAAAAATTCTACAATGCATACAGATTCAAAGCAAATGTTCACAAATTTGAGAGCGTATCATGGATTCCACAAGTACCACGCTCCCAAATTCAATATTAAAATCCAAACTTCCATAAAACCCTAGAAACATAAAAGGAACAAGAAATTCTACAAATCAAAAGCAAATGATCACAAATTTTAGTACGTAACACGGATTCCATAAACAACATATACACACAATTCAGCTTGAGAAATTCATCTGGTTATAAGTACAATATGTAAAATTTCATCTTTTCAAGGTCGAAAACGCAAAAAAAAAATGAGCTTAAAGCCGAACAAAAACTTAAAAGGCTAAAAAACAATATAATCCGAGCTCATAAACTCTATTAAAGCAATTCGAGAAATAATGTAAAACTATACAAACTGAGCCCGTATGATCGATTCGATAAACTCCACAAACTTATATTCAACAATTAAATCCCTAACTATCACAAAATGTCAAAAACAACCTAAATTCCTCTAACAACTATAATGTAATTCTATCTATATCCCATTTATAATAAAACCCGATAATCATAATTCTACTTCACAAAGCCCATTTAACATTATATTCCAAAATTAAAAAAACCTAATATCTGTAAAAAAAAACAAAAAAACTAATAACGATGATGATTAAAGAATAAAGAAATAATGAGTACCTGGAATTCAAGGAATTGGCCCTTAACGAAGCGCAAAACGAGGCTCGATTTTCCAGCTCCCATATCTCCCAGCAACACCTTAATCATCCAATTTTAATTAAAAATATATTACTTAAACATTAAAAAAACTGGGTCGTAAGTCGTAAAATAAATCAAATCATAAATAATTGCGAAAATTGGGCAAATAGTTAATATAAATAAAGTTAATTGAAAACTTACGAGTTTGGCATTTAGATTGTTGTGACCAATTGTCGCCATGAGAGAGAGAGAGAGAGAGAGATCGGAGGGAATTATGGTTAAGTAGTATTATAAAAGTAGCAGTCAAATTAAATTTTCATTTTTCAGTGAGGAAATTAATACACAGGTTAAATAATTTCGAGACTTAGAACTCCAATTGGGTCCTTTAGTTCTAATTTATGTAGTCTATGGTACACTTGTTTTGAAACAATTGTCATTGATGGAGATAGTGCAGACTCGTTTTGATAAAATTTAACGAAATTTAAAAAAAAAAAAATCTGTCTGTGTTTAATTATTATTTTTTTAAATAACTATTTCCACTTGTGAGCGCTCATATTTGAATTTAGTAGTTTCGTCATTGGATACATTAATTATCTAGACAGGGTGACGGATTTTCATCATTTAATAGGATAGAGTATGACTTTGTCTAGCTGATTACACTATTTTACCATATGATGAAAATATGTTTATATGATATTTTCTCATATTAGTCAGGTTGCTTCTGTAAGTTAATATTTTTCTTTTTTATGACCTTCGTATTTCAATCAATAAATATTCTTTTGTGGCAAATAGAACCGTTTCGAGTATATGGAGCAGTTGCTCAATACGATTTCATCATTAATTATTTTAGCTCTAAAAATCACGAATGAATCATGTCACTATTAGTAGATTTGGAGTGGTCTCATATTGCTATATTTGAAATTAATATTCAGTCCCATTTTGATAGAACATTTAATGAACTCTAAGTACTTGATAAGGTATTGGATTTGCCGTGTTTTTAGAATGGTTTGGCTTAAGGGGTGTGCAAACAGTAACAGTAACGCTACAGAGCCAGACTGAATACCAGACAGTCCTTTATGTAATTTTTAGAATTTTTTTGACACCCAACTAAAACAAAAATAAAACCCCAAATATAATATTTATGAAACCCTAGTTGAGACTACCCTAAATTTAAATATTAATTAAAAATATTTAAAATTTTAATGATTTTAATATATTTTATTTGACTATTCAACAAAATAAAACCCAAAATATAATATTTATGGAAGTCTAGTTGAGACAACCATAAACTTAAATATTAATTAAAAATATTTAAAATTTTAATATATTTTATTTGACGATTCAACAAAATAAAAACTTAAATATAATATTATAGAACCCTATTTGATATTACCCTAAACTTAAATATTAATTAAATATATTAAATATATAGCCGAATAACATACTTTTAAATTTCGGGATGAAAATAAAATTCTAAATTTACATTAAGGACTGGTGTGTTGAGAGTTTGGTTGAATCTATCTGACTCATTACCATTATTGGTGTGCAAAACATACAATTTTATTCTGAATCCGTACACAAGTTTAGTGGAGGAACTATTAACAGTCTAAAAAAGACTATTAACACATGTTGAGAAAAAAAACTTAGTTATTTTATCATATATCTTGATTTCTTTTATCGATTTTAGTTTTTCTACGCCATCATAATTATAAAAAAAAACTTTTCTAGTTCCGCTAGGGTACAAGTTGCATTTTTATTACTCCTCACAACATTTCCAAAAACAATGAAATCGAATTATCTACCACGAAAACATAGATTCAATGTGATTATATATTGGTAATTACGTCAATGAATAGTATTATTTGACATTTTAAATTTTATACTCTCTCCCCGTTATTATTTAATTGTACATTATGAAACTACGTGCAATTTTGACCGGCCAAGTACTTGTATCAAAATTGTCGGAATGAAAATTTTCAAAAGTTGATCATATATAGTTCAAATGTTAAATTTTATGATTAGATTTTAAAAAAATTCATTTCGATAATTTTGATACAAGTTATAAGACGGCCAAAATTGCATATAGTTTCGTAATAGATAATTAAACAAGAACGGATGGAGTAAGTTGCAGAAAATGTTGTATTTACACTTGGGAATTGTCGTTGTCTCAACTGATAATATTGTTCTACCACATAATTTTTTTTATCGTACAATGTGGTACATTTATCAAGTATGCCAAGTTATTTACAAGTTATTTATAAGTTATCACTGTCCATATAAGTTATAATCATGCATATGTATAATAAATAAGCATTAATGCATCTCAAATTTTACCGTATCACTCAATTGTCTCCTCCGCCAGATACCTCCTCCCAGTTAACCACAGATTTAGAAAATTAATCTACATCTATTTAGTGATTGAATCAAGAATTGTAAATTGGAGAGCCGTTATTCTATATAATTTTTATTCATATATATATGAGATTTTTTCCCCGTAAAAATGGAGGGGGAACACTATTTTTTTTAGAATTTTTTGATCAAAACACATGGTTTACATCAAAAAAATTTAAAATAGAGGAGGGGGTGTTCGACTGTATCCACCTAGTTACTTCCATTACAGTTTTTGTTGCAAGGCACAATCATTGATGTCCAGTTATTATTGTGACGAGTTGTTTAATTAGCGACGTCTTTTATTACAGGCTTGTAACAATTTGATTGATTTGTAACGGATTTATGACAAGTTTTAAAATTATGACAGTTTTGTGATAGTTTTTATTATGACTAAATAATAAACTTTATTTTGTAGTATGAGAATGCAGGTGAGTTATATTACGCTTGAAAGAGATTACCTTTAAAACAGTTTAGGTATGTAATCGTTATTCATGTATGTATGATGTCAGATGTGGTTATCCTACGACCGAAAAAAGCGAAAAAGTTAAAGATAACGAATGCTTACTATTTAAGTCAATAAGTTGAGGCGGCAAGAATATAGAAGAAAAATAAAATTATGATAATTAGCAGATGAAATCGTTAACCTTTTTAAGAATTAAGTAATATACTAATATAGAAAAGGACTAATGATTTGGGATAAAATACCACCTTTTTTTTAACAAGTTTCGAAAAACAACTTTTATAATGGAAAGCTAATGTTTTGTACATATTTATGGACTTCATTAGAAAAAAATACTCGTACTTGTGTTTTCTTATTTTAAAGTAAGCACTTGTCAAATATAGAATCATTGAGCATACTAATGACGAAAAACAAACTACACCATAAAAAAATAAAAGACAGTTTGACATATAAACTCTAAAGTAATTAAATACGACTCATGCGGAAATTCGTTAGTTTGTCGGTAAAAACTCAAGAAAACAATCGATAAGTTTTGTCGGAGATCGCCCTCGAAAAAACCGACCGGAATCCATCAATTGCCAAAATCAAGCGATTCATTGCAGACGTTGGGTTTCCAGTTTCCCTCATTGATTATCGTTGAGAATTTGTGAATAAAACCGTCGGTGATCACCGGATTTAATTAGGACATTCCGGTCGGTAGTTTGTTGGACGCGACCCGTTGATAATAGCAGATGGAGTCATGGTTCAGCTGGGGAATGAACTATTTTTATATATAGGCGCTCCTCTACTATACTGCCAAACCTAATTTGATTTTTGAATACGTACGAAAAGAATTAATTAATTACTTTATTCGCAGCCATAGTCGTCCCGCGCACTATAAGAGTGACTCACTCGCCGAGACACATGACTGCCCTGCATATCTTGCACGAGAAACACTAAACACCGGACTGCTGGACTGCCGGAGTGGAGTAACTAAGGGTTGTGTGTAGTAATCGGATAGAGCTCGGGGATACGAATTGGTTAATATGCACGTCATTAATTCAATGTGGAACCTTCAAAGACAAATATCTCTTAAAAAATAGAAAGTATAACCTTCAAAAAGTGTAAAATCATTGACGTAAAACATGTCAACATCTAGTATATATGGAGCCAACCAACAACATGATATATGACAATGATATCACGATGTGTTGTCACATAGGTCGATACTACCAATTTTAATATAATATTTTGTAGAATTATTAGTTTCAATTATATATAAGTAGAAATAATTATGTATGTATTTATTGGCAGAATTATTTCTATATTAAGAGATTAATGAAAAGTGGCTGATGATATCAGGATAAATGTTTTTTAACGAGTTTTATATCTCTTTTTTTTTCGTTTTGTATATTGGTTTCTTATTTTTTTCTTCTTTTTTGTACCCTAGTTTCTATTTTTATTTCTTTTACCATTGTTTTTCAAATTTTCTTTTTTTTTTACCATGATTTATATTAATTTTTTTCTTTTTTTTTTCAATTTTTAACAACTAAAACTTAGGTAAAAAAAGAAAAAGAAAGTAAAAACAGAAAAATTAAGAAACAAATGTATAAAATCGGAAAAATAAAATAAAGAAATGAATGGAGGAAAAGTGAATAAACCCATTTTTAACAAACCATGAAATTAATTCCTTAAACAGAAAACATACTGCAAATTGAATGTGCCACTAATTAAATAATAGTCTATATATGGTTTAATAGTTTTAAGTGAAAAATGTAAAATCCAATATTGAGATAAACTACACAACGACCACCGCAAGGTTTATTTGGCATTAGGACAATTCATGCTCATGTATGCGCTTACGCCACCTAAAAGAGTTTGGAACCATAAGAATTGAAACAACTTAAAATCAAAAGTACACAATACGCCACCTAAAAGAGTTTGGAACCATAAGAATTGAAACAACTTAAAATCAAAAGTACACAATTATTGTGCCTATCCTCTTCTCTAATATACATTACAAAATAATGTTTGATTTAATGAAATTCAAAAGTTGTCACAACCCTGTCACAAATTGACTAAACTATCACACAGCCGTCACAAATTGACTAAATTGTCACAAAACCGTCACAAAAACCGTCGCTAATAAGCTCGTAACAAAAAATACCGTCACTAATACCAAAACAATTCATGTTATATGATACCTTGTGGATATTGAATACATAGCTAGGTCAGGGATCGATGAATTCTCTTTTTCCTGCCCTCGATGCTTTCAATTAATCGACATTTTTTTTTTAATAGAGAATACTGTTAGACATCTTTGGTATTATGTTCAGGTTTTATTCAAAATGGAATTAATTTTTGTAGAGAATATATACTATCGGCTTGTGGGGTGTGAGAATTACTAGAATGTTAGAAGGCATGTAGCAGTTTTCTAGACGGAAATAACTAGCGTAACGTTTAATCCAACATAATTACATTTAATCATCACTTAATCGTTTAATTTATAGCTAGATTAATCCACTAGACGTCTAGATTGTGTACCGCATAAGTTTACAATGAAAGAGTGTTCTCGAATCACAACACCTAATTAAGCATTTAACAGTTACAATATTTTCTAAATTCTATGACTTGTGAGTATAGAATTGCATATACTTATAAAGGAAAAACGTGGACAAAAGTACTTTGACTTTGACCCACACTTGATATGTAGTCCTAAAAGAGTAATGTAAAATAATTATTCTATTACGAGATTGGAATTTGTGTACACAAAAGATTGGTCGTTATTGTTTTAAGCTTTTTCCATGTGAGTGGTTCTCAGAAGTCGCATGCACTGACATTTCCTCGCCATATAAAACTAGGGAATTTTACTTGAAGAAAATCATAATAAAATCAAAAGGGAGACACTTCTTTGGACTTTCGGGCACAACTTTATTTTCAAACCTTACTCGTTTATTACATATTTTTATCGATCAGTTTTGTAAAATATCTCCCATTTTTCATTATATACATTATTATTGTAAAGAGTAGGACGCATTAGTAGAAAAAACCCGGAAATGCTTATCATAAAAAAACGGAAACAGTAAGTCCATATATATATATATATATATGTATATATCGAGAAACAAATTTTGTTATGAAAATTGAACTTTGCCTATGGACAAATAACATTACTTTACTTACCGGGAAAAAAATTTACTTATACAAAATAAAAAATTAATATAAGTAACTAAAATGTATGTATAGCATGTATTCCCCCATTTTTCATCCCAAAAAATTTAAAACGTGAAAATGCGACTAAGCAATACATGCACTTTTCCCAGAACATCATCAATGTTTAATTAAACTACGAGCTAGTGCATAAAGCGTAAAAAAAGATATCAAATCAAACCTGCAATTTGTATGGGAAATATATAAATTAAATTAAAATATAGCTTAAATAATTGTACAAAAACGGAAACATCATATCTAATTAGTTAAAAATCAATAGCAATCGATCAAATACTCAGTATAGCACTCTATGAAACTTAAAATGAAATCTAAAATGCAAAGAATTTGACAAAGGGCAAATTGCAAAAGTATGATCAATTAATGTTTTTTTGGCTCCCTTCAATCGATATCCATCTTCTATGCTATTTTGTCAACAACAAAAATATTATTTACTCCATGGAAATGAGCTAAAAAGAGGCTGATAGTGGTTACAGCCACCACTATATTAGTATAAATTCTACCGGTCAATGTAAATTTACATCTAAATTTATAAAAATAGTGAGTAATTAGTATCCCATATATTTTGTTGGAATTGCAGCAACCACATTAATTAACCGGTCCTGGCTTCGCCAAAGCCAGTTCTCCTTCTTGGCATTTCACGTTTTTCATCAAACTGGGCAAATTTTCAAATGACACGATGATAAACACACATCAAACCCAGAAGCGTCCTTTTAAATCATTAGTATCACTTCAAACTGTATATTTATGTATGTAGAAATCGGGAAGGACTTGAATAAAATACATTTTTCTTCTCATGTGAGTTGCTGAAAAGCCAAAATAACTTGTTTTTTTTTTGTTAAAATACATGTAAATTATATTTCTCCAAATATGTGAGGTGCTACAACCATCCAACTTTGTTTATATAAATTGGTAGGTAAATCCAGTATTTTATTAATAATGAATGGTCGTAGACTCGCAAGTACTATATCACTAATCAGAATATAAATTTAACTTTAAACAATAAAAAACATCAAATAAATAAACTGCTCAAAACTTTTCACCTATCAAGTATATATATATATATACCCTCGTTCCAAGCTAATCAGCCCAACTCGAAATGGCCACAAAAAAAGAGCCTTTGATCCACTTTGTCATTTTCCCCCTAATGTCCCCTGGCCATTTCATCCCCATGCTAGATATGGCCAAGCTACTAGCCAAGCAAAATGTACAAGTCACTGTCATCACCGTTCCACTCATCGCCTCAAAGTTCGAGCCTTACGTTACCCGAGCGCAAAAATCCTCACTCCCTCTCTCTCTACTTACCCTCCCGTTCCAGGCCTCCAAGGTTGGGTTACCCGAGGGTTGTGAAACCTTAGACTTAGTCCCTTCTAAAGAACTATTACTACCTTTTTTCGAAGCCATTTATTTATTACAAAAACCTTTTGAGCAACTCTTTGAATCACTTGAGCCTAAACCAAGTTGTATCATATCCGACATGTATATTGCTTGGGTAGCCGAAAGTGCAAAAAAATTGGACGTCCCAAGGATTATTTTTGATGGAATGAGTTGTCTCACAACTTTGTGTCAACATAATTTGTATGTTACTAAAGCATACGAGAGTGTAGATGATTCAGGCATATTCGTTCTCCCGGGTTTGCCGGATAAGATTGAGATTTGTAGGGCCCATCTCCCTTCACAATTCACATGTTCGGGCACGAAGGAAGTACAAATGTTTACCGCAAAAGTAAGGGAAGCGTCGTTGCAAGCGTACGGTGTTGTTATCAATAGTTTTGATGACATGGAGTGGAAATATGCAGACGAGCTGAAAAAGGTGACGTACAAAGAGATAACGCTCATAATGAGATAAAGCAAATTGAGCACACTGTATTCATGTTCATTTAGTAAAAATCTTCGTTTACTTTCGTTTACGGTTTAGTTACGAACAAACCATATTGAACTGAATGCTTAATGATCTTAACACGAGCTTGTCAACAAATGGTTCACTTCACTTCAAATCTTAAATGATAGACTTATATAATGTCATGGTAATTAGTTTGGTTAATCTTTTTTTCTCATTTATGTAACACCGATATTTATTTATTTATATATATATAATTTATGATTTTGCTACTGAAGGTTAGGAATGGTAAAGTGTGGTGTGTTGGGCCGCTTTCGTTATGCAATAAGGAGAATACGGATAAGATAGAGAGGGGGAACAAGACGGCGATAGGAGAGAGAGATTGTTTGGAGTGGCTTGGCGAGAAGGAGCCAGGATCAGTGGTGTATGTGTGTCTCGGGAGCTTGTGTCGGGTCACGTTGGAGCAGCTCAAAGAGATTGGATTTGGCTTGGAAGCATCAAAAAAGTCATTTGTTTGGGTTGTAAGGGGAGGGGATAAAGGTAAGGAGATCGATGAGTGGATCAATGAGGATGGATTTGAGGAAAGAACAAAGGGAAGAGGCCTTATCATTCGAGGTACATCTTCATTTCTTTCTTTTAAAACTTGTGTAAGTTGGAGCTAGTTTTTACGTTTAATACGTATGGATCGTTTGCTTACAGCTTTCGAAACGAGTTTAGTTATCTTGGTTATAAGTTGCAGTGTATTTCCTTAATTAGGCATCTTAGATATTGAGCCTTTTTAGTTCAATTGGATGAAACGACTTTCTTCTTGAGAGGTACATTCATCTAAATCTGGTAGTATTAGTCTTATTATCATTGCTCGTTAGACCAACAAACAATAAGAAAATGCGAAACATCACTGCTTGTCCAATTTATAGTAAAGTACATCAATCTAGTTTGCATATTAATAGGAATACTGGAATGCTACTTTTGTTTGATTGATTGTGTTATTTTTAAGTATAGGTTGGGCTCCACAAGTGCTAATCTTGTCACACCCAGCCGTCGGAGCATTCTTAACGCATTGCGGATGGAACTCGACTCTCGAAGGGATTTGCGCAGGTATTCAAATGATTACATGGCCCATGTTCACGGACCAATTCTTGAACGAGAAATTGGTAGTCGAGGTACTAAAGAGTGGAGTTAGTATTGGGAACCAACAACTTGTGAACATGCATGAGGAAGACAGGTATGGAGTGTTGGTGAAGAGAGAGAACATTGTTGAAGCCGTGGAAAAGGCGATGGACGAAGGGGTAGAGGGACAGGAGAGGAGAGGGAGAGCAAAGATGCTCGCGGAGAAGGCCGAGAGGGCGATGGAAGAAGGAGGTTCTTCACATTTGAATTTGAGTTTGTTGATCGAAGATATATTACAATTTATTGGTGATAAGTAATTAGTGTCGTCTCCAGCATTTTAGAGACGCAAATTAAATTTAAAAAACATGCCTTAAATTAGAGTTTTTTTTTCAATAATGATCATTAATATGATTTTTTTATTAAACCGTGTTTAAAGTAAATTGTTTTAATTATAACGTATTAAATACAATAGACTATCATAATTAGACCGTGTATTTTAATTGTTTGATGCAGTCTAGTTGTCTAGTGATAAACCTACGCTAGTCATAATTAGTAAATATAAATGATATTAAGCAATGAATAATAATTTTTCAATGCATATAATTGAAAAAATAGGCCACTTATGGGTTACAGACCACAATTTAATGCATAAAGAATTGATCTCTAAAGTCGTATCCGTAAGTAATTCTAACAGCATCTTGACAAATGAAATAGATGGATTCTTACATTGCGACAATAGTTGTTTAGACGTCTTTTGGGTTACTTGTTTAGCTTTTCTTTATAAGCTAGAAAACGTCCGGCAAGGTACATGTAATTAAAAACGACTTTTCTTGGTCTTCTGCCTAAACAAGTTAAAAGTTTTAAATGGGATGAATGCTGCTTTTGCTTCCAAAACTTGCTTCCTTACAAGTTTAGACATCAAACAATTAATTGTTTAGCAATTAATGATTATAAAAAAAATATAATTGTTTAACTTCAAAGTTCAAACAGTCTGCATTATTATGTTGCTGAAACGCAAGCACTGTGAAAATTACTACTACAACTGCGAAACAAATACACCAGAGTATTTGGATATATATATATATATATATATATATATATATATATATGGAAATGTTATATGAACATCGTGAAAAACACCCAACTAGACACTTTTTCGTAAAAACTCTTCAAATCAATATTTGGTTAATGCAAATCTCAATGGTTTCACGACGGGAACACAAATATGCGTCTTGTTTTTTTTTTCCGAAATGTATAATGACATGTTTTCGAAATTATGGTAAAATTTAAAAATTCAAAACATGTCATTATACATTTCAGAAAAAAAAAAACAAGACGCATATTTGTGTTCCCGTCGTGAAACCATTGAGATTTGCATTAACCAAATCTTGATTTGGAGCGTTTTTACGAAAAAGTGTCTAGTTGGGTGTTTTTCATGATGTTCATATATATATATATTGACATCAACTTAAATATTAACTTTAACATTTTTTTGCAAAAACGCTTCAAATCAAGATTTGATTAATGCAAATCTCCACGGTTTCACGACGGAAACACAAATATGCGTCTTGTTTTTTTTTTCCAAGATGTATAATGACATGTTTTGAAAATTATGCTAAAAATTTAAAATTAAAAGCATGTCATTATACATCTTGGAAAAAAAAACAAGACGCATATTTATATTCCCGTCATGAAACTATAGAGATTTGCATTAATCAAATCTTGATTTGGAGCGTTTTTGCAAATCAAGATTTTATACTATACAAAAACGCTTTTAAGATACACTTTTTTAACACTTTTATACTATACAAAAACGCTCCAAATTAAGATTTTATTAATGCAAATCTCCACGGTTTCACGCGAGAAGACAAATATGCGTCTTGTTTTTTTTCTCGAGATGTATAATTGCATGTTTTGAAAATTAAGTTAAAATTTATAAATTCAATACATGCAATTATAAATCTCGAAAAAAAAAACAAAACGCATATTTGTCTTCTCGTCGTAAAACCGTTAAAATTTGCATTAATCAAATATTGATTTGGAACGGTTTTTGTATAATATAAAAGTGTACAAAATTGTCCCTTGAACGAACGCTCCCATGCATGTGTGTATATATATATATATATATATATATATATATATATATATTATATAAATTATATAAATATAATTTTATTTTCTAATTTATGTACTACTACTTCTGGAAAAGCGATTTTCTTCATCAATAATAGAGACCATGTACTCAACAACCTTTTTATGGCAAGTTATGAGAAAAGTACTCGACAAAACCTTGTCACTTACGTATTTCACATTTCTGTTTTACAGTGTAGTAATATTCATGTTTCTAAGAACTAAAACATCTTCTAAATCTGTCATTTCTTGTTCTTGAAACATGAAACTTGCCCAAGTTGTAACGAAAACATCATAAATAAATCAAACACTTAAATTAAAAATTTGAAATTGATTGACAAAGCAAACGATCCCGGCAAACTACACAACACAGCTATACAAACAAAAATTACATGATATACAACAGTTACTATTGTTGGCAACTGTACAGACATACAACAACATTGTCATGGATGTCGGTGACAAGACAAATAATAGCACGGCTTGCTTAAATACAATACACCGAAAACTAAATACTATATATACCACACACAAAAACTCGCTCAAGTACTATATTTTGAGTCGTTGCTCTTTCTACCTGACTCGAGTCGGTCAAGACGGGCGGATCTCCAAGAAAGTGAATTCGAGGATTTAAGCAACAACCCTAAAGCCGATGAACACGCTGCTTTAACAATTCCATCTTGAGAACGACTCATTTTTCCAACCAACATTGCAAACACCTGCAATAGAGATACATAAGATGTTATGATGAATATAACTAGGACAGTGATAGGGATTGTTTGGCTATAGCTTTTAAGCAAATACGATCGGCTCATTTGAGCATGAGAAATAAGGTGAATTCTCCAATCTTGAAACTTCTAGCTTTTTGATTCCCCACTAGCTAAATAAATACTACAGGCTTGCTTGGTAAGGGTTTAAAGGTACAACCATATAAAATGGTGAGTGTACTTCTTCCTACATCTTCCTACATTTACACTAATATTGACTAGTTTGTAATACTCCCAAAATAAAAGTACACTTATTTCACATTTTACCAAACACGTTGATTTTAATTTAGAGGGCACTTCTTTACCCTTACAATCATAATAGTATACTTCTTTATTTTGAAAATAAAAAAAGTAACGTACTTTTGTATTTCGAAGATACAGCTAAACAAACCCAATACGACTTTGTAAGCAAAAAGTAAAAGGTTGGACTTCAAAGCAATTTGATTTGGAAGTTACATTGACAGTAATGGTATTGGAAACGGACCTGCGAATGATACAGAGATAAGACTCTTTGGTCATCTGAGAGGGAGACTATGCAGCTGGAGAAATAGATACCGTTTGCTTGAATAACCGGCCAAGGAGCATCATATGCCTGCAACGTCATGAGAGAGCATGTCAACACTTTTATTTATTTTCTTTCATTTTCTTTATCATTTTCAAGCTGTGGTATAGCCTCCATGGCAGTTCAAATTACAGTAAAATATTTCCATATGTGGAACCATGCACAAAGTGATCCAATAGTTGTTTTCTTTGAAGAAATTGGCATATTTAAATTTAAACCAAACCAGATGATAACAAGGACCACAACTAGTAAGGTATTGCCAAAAAGTTAAAATTAGCAAACACTATTCCATAGGTTATGCGCAAACTAGAACCCATTCCTTTTAAATTAGCAAGTACTGATTAAAACAGTTGGAAAGAATCTGCAAACTATACATTTTCCCAGCAAAAAGGAATGAACACCTTTCTTTTTCTCTCTATTATTTAGATCATTTTCATATCCAGAGAAAAAGAGTAGGCCAAATGAGAACTTGAAAAAGAACCCAGTGATGGTGTTGATTAATGATGTCAATCAGTGAATTAATGAAGCTACCAGTTAAGTGATAATTAACATATTCACTAATCATATACTTTGCAATTTTCCAGACGGTACTTATCATTACGGCGAATCTAGTGGTTTTACGCCAATCTAATGGAAATTGACCCCAACAACCTCCTATTTGATAGTGGGAGTTCAGATGTTATTTTGTCTTATCTACGAACTTTTAATAAATCGAAGCTCACTTGCACAAGAAATATTACTAGAGTCAGAAGAAATAATGTATTGAATGGAAGTTTTAGCGGATATATGGATGCCTTGAATAATAAAATCAGTCATGGGTTTTAAGATGGCTATTGTGGTTGAACAAAAGATTTTAAAAAAATGATTTAACATACAGTTTCTTACCCTTCACCCAAGAATCCGGGTATAAATAGTCTCATACCATGAACTAAATTAATCTTGAAGTGACTCGTAATCAAAGACTGATAAAGTTCACCTGTGTTCTTTCTTCTATATCAGTTGTTATCTTGTTCTGTTGAACGTTTTAGATATGATATAGTTACACCCTTAGACAGCTTAAGTTTTAGACAAGATACCGGTTAAGCACACTATGAATATACATATGGTATTGAGGCAAGAAAGTCCTGAACTGGCTTGTAGGTCGATCAGTTATTGTTTTTAAAAAATTTGACTCATCATCGATACACAAGGGATTGAGCAGAGCGTGAACCTGTATTACAGATGCCATGTAAGAATCAACCCTGGCAGCCTGATGGAGAATCAATTGTCTTGTGCAATCTCTAACAAAATCTTCATAATCACTTCTAAAAATGCCAAAAAGAATACTCCTCTCAGATTTCTTATTAAAAAGTAAGGAGAAGAAAAAACAGCAGACCTGAGCAGAAAAATAGCATACCGGTGGTCAGAGTTGAAATAATGTGCGGTGAAAAGGCTAAACATCCCTTCCAATTCCATTATCGGGGCAATTCTTTTCAGGGTATTCTACCAGATAAATAGAACAATTAGCCCTATGCCTTTCTTCAATACTACGAATGGAATAAAAAATAGGAAAAAATAATGGACAGTTAGTTGTTATACCCGACAAGCCTGTCGAACAGTAACATCTTCATCATGAAGATGTAAGACTAACCGTGGCAAGGCACCATGAACCTTACATCAATAACAAATACAGAAAAAATTATCAGTATATCCAGTTACAATAAGGGATAAAAATGAAGGATCTGAATTTTTTAAGTGCTCAATACTACAAATATTTATTGGTATTAGAACACTTAAATGCAGTATCAAGAATTATAGTATGAATCGCAGAGTAAGATTTTGACCAATTCTACTATAACTAAAAACGTATCAAAATGATCGTACATTCACAGACCTGCTCAAGGAAAGCCTCTTGTTGTGACCCAACTCCATACTTGCTCAGAGCACCAAATGCTGCAAAAGCTTTGGCTCGTATCTTCGAATTTATACATACCTGGTTACATCCGATACAAGAACAATTTAGCAAATAATGTTGAATCACTAAAGAACAGAAACAGGTAGCAGGATACCAGATTCAATTTTCCCATTTATGGCTCTTCCTAAGACTTCTTTACTATAAACGAGGTATCCCAATTTATTTTTCATCAGAATATAACTATAATTCCAGCAGTAAAATTTGAAATACTCTCAGATGTTGTAAAAGTTGTCCCAGATTAAATTTCCATCAGACTATGACTAATTTGAGATACTTTCACAACTACTTTTTGCCCTCATATATAAAGTACCATAATTTAATTCAACAAAATGGAGCATTAAGAGATCAGAATAATGTGCAGTGGATTACAAAATTCTGAAAAAAACTCTATAGAGCATAAAATGACTAAAAGAAGAAAACCTGGAGACTTCGAAGTCGAACTAACAAGTTAAGGAAAATGGGTTCAACAGCATCATTGTCCGATGATTCAAGAACCTGTGCAATTTGCACATATAAAGAGGGAAAAAATATAGCTACTGATATAAGCATTTGCATAAGCTTGATTAAACATTGTTAAAGAAGGTACATTTAAAGGTGACTAGCTCACCATCAGGAAACATGACAATGCTGTTAATTGAACTGATTCATCCACATCATCAAGTAAAACTAATACAACGCCAAAAATTTCACTAGCATACTGCACAATATGGACAGGTGGTATCTGTTGTTCCAAAAGAAGAGATCAGGTAAGCTGGTAATTCTTGGAACAATCATAAAATCACGTGCCTAATTTTTATGCAACTCCAATTTGAAATTCAGTTCATAAGTGAACCAGCAAAACACTGTGATATATAATAAATTTTTGAACAGTAGAAAACTTTGGGTAAAATGCAAATTACCCCCACGTCATGTTTCGCAAATAACCTTTGTGTGATTTGATACGTGCAATTAACACCCCATGTCCTATCTAAGTCTTATCTAAGGTTTGCAATCAAACTCCCTATTAGATTTTAAAGGCATAACCTTGTGTACCAGATTTTCATTAATTTTTATGCATAAAAAAAGTAGTTAGCAGAAAAAGCATTTTGATTAAGAAAAAAGTACTGATGCATTTTTATTTTTTTTACAAAACTATGGTGTCAGCTTACACAGCATAGAAGTCGGCTGTACGTATAGAACATGTTTTCTAAAATGAAACACCAGTGCAAAGTTATTCCATTTTAAAATTGGACACGGATTAATCGCAAGTATTTGAAGTACACGAGGGTAATTTGCGAACCATCCATAGTATATAGGGGTTGTTTTCAGTTTATCTAAAGGTTAATACATATGTTCGTGTTAAAGTCACAGAGAGTATGACAAACATAAAGAACTTGATACAATAACAGCCAGGAAGATGAGAAGTGTGCATTAATACTCACGCCAGTGACATAGGATAAAAAAATAAGATAACACAAAGAAACTTCAGGACCTGGACAAGTCCCCTTAGACAAAGGCGTCTAACAGTAGGAGAATCGTCAGACACATGGCGACACAAGGCTTCAACCAATGGCTCTAGTAAGGAAAGGAAACCATCGCTGTGATATGAAATTACATATGTAAAGGAGAAATTGAAGGTTCAAAGGGTATTTAAACAACTCAAGGAAAAACGCGACATATATCTGACAAAGGTGAAAGGACCACAATTAAGTTTGATTGCAGAAAGACAGACATAAAACTCAAGTTGACAAAATGGAGAAATATCTATCATACAGAAACAAAACTATTAATTAAGTCTCTAAATCATTTTCTCCATCAAATTTTCACGTTTACAGGTAACTATATATACGGAGTAGATTTTAAGACGATGAAATCACAGGTTTCTACTCTTAAAAGGATTATTATTTCTCAATTATCTACACTTGACCTAGTTATAACTATACGACCTTTGCTGATTTTATAAGTCTTTTCAGATTTGAGACGAAATATAAGCATCAATAAACTAATCACACTCTTTAAGTTTTTACTCTAAATTTTATAGACTAGACAGGAGGCAAAGATACTTTCAAGTGCCATTATAATATGTGCAACAGGAAATTAAATACTATGCAGTGAGTAGAAAACTTTCACACATGAACTTAATACGATCAGCTATATTATGCTTTAGTTTCCAATTGAGAAATATTATTTTCGTAATTGATTAAGCATAATCTTTTATCTGCTCTGTTTGTACTCAATATCGGGCCAATGTTTCATACAAAAGAAAAGCAGAGGAACAGCGAGATAAAGGCGCTAACCAAAGTACGCACCTGCATTTATCAACACAATGAAAGTAGAAAAAAAAGAGTAGGCATCTGTATATATTACCCATAACGGACAAATTCTGATACTGCTGCTGCCGCTGCTTCCCGTTGAAATTTGTGGGGTCGGTTTAATGATTTACTCAGAAATAAACAGATGGCTGGAACCTTAAATTTGGAAAAAGGAAAGTCAAAAAAAAAAAACTCACGACGTAAGATAGCCTCCTAATTAAATATAGTAATATTAAATTAGAATGACTACCATTCACATGCATACTCAGATAGAAAAGATAGAAATGCCGAAAACAGTTAGTCTTAGGGAAACTTCAATGTACACGCTCTGTTGGAGAATCCACAAACTTCAACAAGGATAACTTATATTCATTAAAAACTGCAAAAGTTTTAAACAAGTTCCAGATCATTTCGGTTGTTTAAAAACTCCACCCTTCACGTTTGAGTGTTGAAAATTTAATTTCTCTTTTGTTTAGAACGTAAAGGGCTACACCAACTTAGTAGATAGTAAAGTTCAAATTTGAATCAGAACTTGGGTATTGTACTATCGTTAGAGGATAAATCTCGCACCTTTTCAGTGCTCAATTACATTACGTAATAACACACACACAATTTTTATACTGTGATGTTTATATTCCTCCTGTAGGTCTTCTATATAATCATACAGCCGACTTCAATTTTAGTACATTAAGATTTATTTTGCGAAAAGCACCCCAAGTGATATTGTTACCTCTTTCGGCCTTTTCATAGATATACAACCAGCTAAATCTCCAAGAAGGTCGATCCACTTCTCATTTTCATTTCGTTCGCCATCTTTAGCCAAAATCTGTAAAAAGAAAAAAAAACTTTTATTCAACACATTTTCTACGAAGTAACAAAAAACTCAAGGACACAAGATAAGATGCTTGGTACCTTTCCCATTTCTATATCACCAACACATTCACAGAAAGCTTGAAATGCAATAAGAAGTGCCCTGTGAAGAAGATTGGGAAATATCAGCTAAATCTTTGAAATAATCCATCTACGTAAAAAATAAGAACGTTTATTTAAAGTAAGGAAAAATCATTTTTGTACACCAAACTATCATTTTTAACAATTAGTCAGGATACTATTTAAGTTCACTAATTTAAAAAGTATTAAAGAATTACTACACTAACCTATCGAATTTCCAATTTAACCACCAACCTACACAAATATTGACCATGTAAAATTTTGATTCTACAAGTTCAGCTTTATTAAAACTGGTGTACTAATTGGTAGTTTCTTACCGAGGAATATAAATTGAAACAGTTCAGCTTATTTTTTACTGGTGGTTAAAAGTCGATAGTTTTGTTAACAGAAGTGAATATTTGCCCCATAAATAAAGTCATGGACTGCTAAAAGTTAAACAAAAAATAAAGTCTCATTGTCTGCTTGCAGACCGTAATGGTTCTTGCTGGCCAGAACTGGCAAGACCATGGCAGCTTCCCAGTTGGAGCAAAAGTGCTGCTAAAACAGAAGAATAACTTTGTTCAACAGCCTTTCTTCCTATTTTACCACCACCTCTGCAATGAAAACCAATACAAAAAATAATCAATAACTATTTGTAGATTTAAAGTCGATGACTGATATTGCTGGATAGGAAAATGAGATTAACATGACATTCGACATTATTGAGGCTGATTATTTACTATTTATGCAAAACAAAATTATATGCCAAATTATGAAGAATCAAATTCTACAAAAATTTCAAAGATGAGAAGTAAAAAATGAATAGAATCATTGATTTAAAGGAAAAATGTTAATAGTGAAAAGAGGGTTTGGCGCTAAATTCCTATAAGGCCCACTATGAGGCTGATTGACGGAATTATTGCAATAATGGTGTAATTATTTACTTCCTTTTAAATTATTTTTTGTAATATAACTGAAGGTGAATAGGCCATAATAAGGTTCATTCAGAAATAAGGTAATTTCCTTCATTATTCCAATACCATAACTTTAGCAAAATGAAACTGGAGACTGAGATATGCTATCAAATACAGACCTGAAGAAAGAAATGAGAGCAAAAATTGCAGCTTGAAGGATGACATCATCTATGTGTCCCGTAGAGGGTCGAGAACTTTCTCCTTTCTCTAACTCACCTTTAAGGACAGGTGTCTGATTGAGCACAGAAATTACATGATCTAGGAACAAAACCGACAATGATGTGTGCTGAGAAAATGCCTGTAATAGTACGTAAATGAGTCGTAAGTAATGGAAGGAATGTTGTTGAATGGGACATGGATGACAATTTGGTGTATCCATCAGCACTCCGAACAATCAAGTGTGTATTTCTTTTGCTTTTTCAAAACTAAAGCATATTCAACATCAAAAAACAAATTATTGAGCAGAAGGCTAAACCATAAGAATACGCCCTCTTGGATAACCACTAAAAAATATCAAACTCAATTCAAGATCTAAAAAAGAGGAATACATTATACATAAAGATATTACGGAGACTCCACATATTCAATGTTGAATATTGTCTCAAATGGATGAGTTATTGCCCTATCTGTGCTTAATGGGTTCTTAGTCTGTGCTGAATATAGAGCCCTCCTTCCTATAATAAGGTGTCTTAGTAGAAGTGGATGGGATCCAAGATTCAAGAAATTTCAGAAGGGAAGATATTTGAACTCTTAAATCCCAACATATACAAATACAGCTCTAAAGCAATTTCAAAAAGAAAAAATCACAATCACATTATCATTTAGCAGTCAGTACTTACATAAAAAGTATCTTGCATAGGCCAGCCACCCGGAAGCCTAGATATATCTTTTGAAACTATATCTCTTCCTGCAGAAGCCAATACTTCATTGAAGACGACATTTGAACTTGTGCTCTCCGCCAAGGAAGATATCTTTTCGAAGTTAAAAGGAAAAAAAAAAATAGTGAACTTTTAGTTAAGATTGCTACAGAGATTATACATCCACAAAGGAGAGAGAGAGAGAGATTATATATGAAAGGATACAGCTCCATGTGTTTCCTGACGTATATATTTATCTGTTACATGGACTACAGCAGAAAGCAATGACTGGGTTGTCCTGCATTTTGTATTGGCTATGTTAAAATACTGTTCAATATTTAAATCAAGGAAATAGAAATTTAACTAAGATGTACTATTCGGATGATACAAGAAAGTGGATATTAAAAACGTTCCATAAGTGATACTAAACCTTCCTCAACTATGAAGCTGTATCAAAATCATGCAAAAGTAATAAAAGCAACTTTGAATGGTTATTATTAATCCTACAAATTTTCTTGATGGTTACATTTCCAAATTTTTGAACTATTTAATCTCAGGGCCAGCTCCAGGGGAAATTAACCCAGCTGCTTCTAGGGGACAATTTGTTGGTGGGGCCGCAATTATGTGGAAAGACTTGATTCTTTTTGTTACTACACTATTTAATAGTTTGTTGTGCTATATTTACTTTTAGATTTATTTTTCGTGAATGAAATACTACTCTGAATTTTTTTAATCTCAGGGACACCTAAGATGTACTAGTGGTGTTTAAGGATAATTATATTAAAAGTAAGTTTTGTTCTTCTATCTTTGGCTATTCTAAATTTAACCCAATTGGGCAAATTTAAAAGAAAAAAGAGGGAGGAGGAGACAAACTCGCACATCGTAGCATCTATGTAAAGATATGTAGAAGTTGTATGTAAGGGTAAAATTGATGTCCCCATAGCTTAAAGTTTAAAAGAAACAAGATAAACTCCCACAATTTTGTAACAAGCTTAATGCATAAAAGTCAATTTTAGAAAGTTTTGATTTTGATGACAAAAAATTAGAAATTAAGACCTCAACTTTCTATTCTTAGGGCCCTCAAAGTTCTGGAGACGGCTTGCTCATCTCCATTTGACGCTATAACTTGTAATGAAAAACTAGAACTAAGTCACCATGATAAAAACTAGCAGTCACAAAGCCAAATGGTATTTGTGCAAACTAAAGACTTCTGTCAGGTCCAACTATTTATAGTCCACCAAACACTAATTGCTACATAATGAGATACTCAAAAAATTCCATTAATTTTGCAAAACTTTAACAATTCTTATAAGTTATATGTGATATAAAACAGGAAAAGAAGAGAGTGATAGACCCCCACTAAGTTCAGAGAATCAGAAGATTAAGTACAAAAGATCATGCTACGTAAGATCAGAATTAAATAACTAGACCAAAGAACACTTAAACCTTCAAATATGCCACCCCATAATAACAAAATAAAAATAAAGGAATCAACTAGAAGGAGAACAAAACGAAATAGAACCTTGCTATATCAGTGTCTTTCAGCTCATTGCCACGCTTTATAACAAACTCAACAACTGCTTGTATTGAACCTTCGGCTGATTGTTTGATCTTATCACATATAGCAACTGAGCAGCTATCTAGAGTACTTACAAGCTGCAAGTTGGTATTCATGAACATTTTTAGTAAATCAATTAAATCAGATATAATCCAACCCATAATTTATATATATGAAAAAAACATATTCTGGATTTACCTCATCTTTGGTCATCAAAATACAGACAGAGGAAACAACCCGATTGAAAACCTCGGAGGGATCAATTGAAGCATCCTAGAGACAGATTTAATAAGAATATAAAAGGAATATCAATAAATCAGCAAGGGCCGGAGATATATGCTTGGAAAGTAAAATTAAAACAAACCTGTCTCAGTATAGCAATAACATCTTCAAGAGAAGATAAAGCACGATATGACATTTCCACATCACTGGAAGTACTAGATGAAACAAGCCTTGGTAATGAAAGTGAAATGCTAAAGAAAAGATCAAGAATCTGCAGAAAGAAATTTTAACATTAAAACTTCAATAAGTATTCAAATTTCAATAACATTCAACAGAATCCAACAAAATGGGGAGCATACCTGGGCAGAAGTTTTTCTGACTTCGGAATTTGGGTCAGCGCATCTTGGAAGATAATTAATGACCCTATCCCCCAAACACAAGGCATCACGACTTGGCAACACAAACGCAGCTGGAAAAAAACACCTTAATGTTGGTACTCTAAAACAAAACAGGATCAATCTTTTTCGGGAAAATATCATTTTTCTACATCAGACTGTCAATTTTTAACAAAATTTGTACACCACCCTATCAAAATTCACAGTTTGTTCACCAATCTACACAAAACTGTACACTCAGTACACCGAGTTAAACACCATACCATCATGATTCACAATTTAGACATCACGCTGCAGAAAACATCACACAAGCCTATTATAACTTGCTGAATAATAGAACAATGTAGAAGCTTGAGAAGATTCTAGGTTTTGTTAAAAGTTGCTAAATGCTTCTAGCAACAAGTAATAAATAAGTTTGGTGTTAGTTGGCAGTAGCATTCAGTGCAGAATTCTGTAGAAGCTTAGCCAGCTTATATAAGGCTGCATATGTACTCAATTCTGAAATCAACAAATATAAAAATCATTCTCTCTATCTCTAAAATCTAACATGGTATCAGAGCTCTAGGCTCTATTCTGGGTAATATGCAGCCTTAATTGCTGCATTTTAGCCTTGGTTAGCAGCCTTAATTGCTGCTGTTTTTTCTCCTTAGTTTAGCAGGCCTTAATTGCTGCATTTTTTGCTTTGTTAGCAGCCTTCATTGCTGCTTTTATCTCTTTCATTACAGCCTTCATTGCTGTTGTTTATTTCCCTGCTCGAGCAGCCTTCATTGCTGCTGTTTTTCTTATAGTTGGGCCTTCATTGCCACTTTTTTCTTCCCGATACAGCCTTCATTGCTGTTGTTCTCCCCTGTTATTCTTTGCTTTATCATCTATTCAAAGATGTCACCGTCCAAAGAAGTGATCTCCCACTTCCCTACTGGCGATTTGCAAACTATTCAAACGGCTTATAAATTAAATGGAAAAAAATTATCTAAAATGGTCCCAATTTATCAAGACCTGTTTGAAGGGAAAAGGGAAGCTCAATCATCTAGTAGGCACAGGTACGAAGCCGGGTGATCCGCAATTTGACGCGTGGTACGAAGAAGATTCCATGATCATGTCGTAGTTATGGAACTCCATGAATCCTGAAATCAGCGATACTTGCATGTTCTTATCAACAGCGAAAGAAATCTGGGATGCTGTTCGGCAAACATATTCAAAGGCACAAGATGCAGCTCAAGTGTACGAGATAAAGGTGAAAACTGCTTCTATGAAACAAGGTAACAAAACTGTTACTGAATATGCAAATCCGCTAAAAAACTTATGGCAAGAACTTGACCATTATCGGTGTATAAAGACCAAGTGCTCGGAAGATGCAGCAATCTTGAAGGATTTTATAGAAAAAGACCGTGTCTACGACTTTCTTGCCGGCCTCAATGCTGAATTGGATCAGGTCAGGGTACAAATTCTTGGTAAAGAAGAGGTGCCGTCTCTAAATGAGGCCATCTCTCTGGTCCGGACAGAGGAAAGTCGCAGGGGAGTTATGCTTGAAGCGGAAAATCTAGAAAGTTCAGCTTTAGCCACAAAATCAGAATCAGACCCCGAAAAAAATATTTCTAAGGCAGATTTCTCTCAGGAAACGAAAGAACGTAACAACCGCAATAGCCTTTGGTGTAGCCACTGCAAAAAATCAAGGCATACAAAAGAGAGTTGCTGGAAATTAAATGGTAAACCCCCAAGCAGGGAATGGGCCAATCAAGGAGGACAAAGGAGTTCAGGCCGTGCTAATTGCATCACAACCCTACCGAATCAAGAAATAGCCAAACCCGAGATTGAATTCAGTAAAGAAGAGATTGAAAAACTAAGAGGACTTCTGGATTCATTGGTAAAACCAATTGGTGCGTGCTCTCTTGCAACCTCAGGATCGGGATTCGAAGGAGAAGATTGGATTTAGCTCTGAAGGGTTTCAAATATCAACGTCCAAGCTGGAATTTCAGCTTGAGGGGGGGTGTTGAATAATAGAACAATGTAGAAGCTTGAGAAGATTCTAGGTTTTGCTAAAAGTTGCTAAATGCTTCTAGCAACAAGTAATAAATAAGTTTGGTGTTAGTTGGCAGTAGCATTTAGTGCAGAATTCTGTAGAAGCTTAACCAGCTTATATAAGGCTGCATATGTACTCAATTCTGAAATCAACAAATATAAAAATCATTCTCCATATCTCTAAAATCTAACATAACTCATAAGTGCATAAAAGTTCAAATTTTAGCCGTGTACTAAATATTTGATTATATGTCTATTGGTGATAAGTAAACCAGCTTGATCGAATAATGAGTACATGATCATTGCCTTTGAGATGAAAATTTATATATCTCCTAATTGCTCAATTTGGTCCATTTTGTGTATTAATTATAATACTTGATAGGGAAAATTATTGTTTTGTACATCAACCTATTGGTGGTTAAGGATTGGCATACCCACCTATCACATTTAATGATTTTGATACCAAATTATTGGTAAGTGATTAATCACCATACCGCCATTAACTTTTTACTAACGGAAGTTACACATGTGCAAGACATGCGTTGTTTTTAGGGACATTAAGGTCATTGACTCATTTTTTTATTTATGAAATAGTTATATATATTTGCTTATACATATGTATCTTTCTATATATATACACATACAACAAATATATACTTCCGGTCAATATAAACATACGTATCCAATACGGATTCAGCCTCTATCGGCTCCGACAGACTGAGAAGGAGAGAGTGATGGCGAGGTGGGTGTGGGCTTGTGCCCTAATTTGGAGAAGAAAGAGACCATCACTGTAGTTTTCGTTCTAGTGGTGGTCACCAGAGAGACAAGCCACATACGGAGGCCAATAGTATGTAGAGGCGGTGGCGGTTTTGGGTTATGAAACCCTAGCTATTGGTTTATACAGCCAGGGACTATAGTTTGTAAATTTAAAGGAGTTATAGACTGATCTTAATATTCTATTAAGTTTGTTGTTATTCCAGATTGGTCTATGTAGTTGTTAACTTGCTGTATTTGACGGCTTTTAATAAAAACATGTTTGATCCGAGTACTTTCTGTAATTACATTTTTGACCCATACAGTTGGATTTTGACAGAATTACTATCCCGGTTTATACTTAATCTGAAAATCTGAATGTAAATAAATTAATAACTATTTAGATTAATTTTTGTTATTGATTACTAATAGTTAACTTCAAATTAATTAGAAACTATTTAGATGTAATTGGTAAATTTAGTTTAATTTTAAGCTATATAGTGTTGTTTTTAAATAATTTTTTAAATTTATAGTGAAAAAATACTTAATTGAACTTTCTTCAATATATAGGTATCCAATTAAGTTTCATACTAAACTATGAAGATTAATGTTGTATTTAACTAGAATGAAAAGGAGAGTGGTGACGTGGCGTTGTAAATAACAAGAAAAGAATTCAAAGAACTATAATAAAGTAACAATTTTATAAAAATAAAGTGAACTGACTTGTATTTGACCATATTACTCGTTTTTTTTAATCCAATCAAGATATTTTGTTCTTCAACGAAATTCAAAAAACTCTAATAAAGTAACGATTTTTTAAAAATAAAGTGAACTCACTTGTATTTGTCCATATTTCTCGTTCTTTTTAATTCTATCAAGATATTTTGTTGTTGCATGAAATTGAAAGGACTTTAATCAATTAACTTTATTACATTTTGAGTTTCATCATTCATCCATTTCCCTTATCTTTTTTAACGGCAGTATGTTGATTGGATGATGTGTGCAAGGTGGGTATGCAAATTGTTAATCGTGAAAGGTGGGTATGCACTTTCTTAACCACCAATAGGTCGGTGTAGTAAACAATAATTTTCCCTACTTGATATCATGGCAAACTTGTTAAAAACTGATAAACCTTACAAGAGTGATATTTATCAATTTGTTCTAAATTTTAGAAAAACTTACATGTTAAGTTAGAAAAATTTCGAAATGATGCGTCAAGGTGCTTGGTATGCGAGCAATTTCCATGGCAGCCAAGTGTACAATGTCCACTGGCGCAAAATGTTTTAAACTTTAGAAGCATTGCATGAACTGCCCGACATCCTCTTAATCTTTGGCACTCCACTGGTGAAGATACGTATTTATCAACCTGCCTCAGAATATGCAGAAGTTGCTCCGCTCGGCTTCTTCCATCCTCCCCACTTATTATACAAGATTAACACAAATATTAAAATTTTATCGAAAGAACATATTTCACAACTTTAAGTGTAAACAAAACAAAAAGGGTGATTATTGGTGCCTTATAGCGGCCAACTGACATGAACTCTTGTACACAGAAAATCTCATGTTAAAATGCAGATTCTTTTTTCTTCATAAAAGTAAACAGCTGCTAGTACGAGCAAAGATACAAAAGGGTACAACTGTGCCAATAACCAAAGGTTATTAATTGCCATGTACCAGGAAATCCACTATCCTTTTTCATATCCTAAAAAAATACACTCTCATCTTTTAGGACACATTACAGCCATTAATTTCTTCGGGGCACATCATGTCCATTACCTTATTTTTTAGAAGAATACCATATATCAACAGCGAGCAATAATCTGATGACACTTTTTCCCAAATATAATAAATTATTGGCCAAAAAGATAGAAAATATGAAAAATAATGCAGCAGGATTATAGATTGAATGCAAGTTGCAGCATGATTGTCAGAAAACTATACAATATTGATGCTACGAGTAGAAAAGGCAGATGTGTGGATTGCAAACAATTCTGAAGCAAAAAGGAAATCTAATCGAATTTGAAATGTCATTTAACCATACAAGTTTAAATAAATAAAAAGGGTACTTATATTATGAGCACTTGGTTTACATAAAGTACCTGGTAAAAAGAATTGTAGATAGTAGTATAATCAGATTGTCTATTAGTGGGTCGACAACTTCAGTAGAGTCTTCAGGTAAAGCAAAAAAACCTAAGGTCGCCTGCCAACTTAAAGGGAAACACTTATTAGAGTGGAAAACACAGAATACGACAGAACGTAAATACTAAATCACCATGATAATTGCACCTTCAGAACAAGATTCCTTGTTTCAATACCCAGTTTGGGCTCTACAGAAACTAAAGTTGTACATGCACTAACTGCGAGGGCCTGCAAAACATCCGCGTCCAATTAAATTATGGTGAGGGTTCATTTAGCATGGTCTCTAGGTTTCATAGATCAAGAAAAGAGAAACAATTTCCTTGGTCTTTTTTACCTACATTTTCTATTTCTATTTTCTTTTTTATGTTAACAAATTATACAAACTGGAAAATAAAACATGGTAATGGATTTGTTACAAAAAGATCTCAAACTGAAACACAAGCACACAACAATCTAGAAACGACTTGTTTCAGGAAACTCAACGTAAAAAAAATTGATTAATTTCAGAACCACTTTGGTAGTTTCAGTGTTTCAAAACTCATCGATTCTGTGCCACACTCTCCTCTTCAATTTTCTCTTACAACTTTCCCTTCCGTACTTTGCATAGAAACCCCAGTACAAATACTACAGATACCAGATTTTCTGGTCCTGGTTTTTAAACTGATTTAGGGCATCAGACTTTTCTGGCAAAAAATCAGCTTTAGAAAAGTTGGTTAAAAAATCCAACGGAAATCCCAAGTTCTGAATTATAGATTCTTTGTACTTTTTTGTCCTAATAATATGCTTTATAAAAGCTAAATAATCTAACTGTCCAAACTCCAAACGCCCGTTAAATTTTAAAATAAAAAATCTAAAAGTCAGCCCATAAAATCTGTTGCCAAACAGAGCCTTACTAGATCAAACATCAAAAAGTTCCGCCAAAACAGAAAATTTGCCCAAATGTCTTGGAAAACAATATCTGGATACTCATGTTTATACCTAATCAATTTTAGACCAACAGAAACTGAAACTGCAAAAGCAAAAGCAAAATATTGATTTATCTATAATATTGAAACCTGAGTGCGCAAAAATTCAATGTTCGAATCGTTAAAGCCCTCTTCATCATCACGGCCCATCAGAGTCAGTATATAGTCAAGCAACTGATCTCTTCTCTTCAAGGGAAATGATATGCCACTTTCTGCAGCATTAATGACAGCTCGGCCTGGATCATTGACATTTAAACACATTGTCAAGTTGATAAAACATCATCTAAAATCAAGGTTCTATTTAATTTGGTACAATTTTTTTTTGGTAGAAGGCACTCAACATGTGATTCGGGTACTAAGAAGATGAAAACTGCTTGAGTTGTTCAACGAACGTCGTTTCTGTTCATGTTCATTCGTTAACTCAAAATGTTTGTTCATTTTCGGTTCATGTTCTTTTATAGTTTATAAACGAACAAAACTGAGCAATTAACAAACGAACCACGATTGTTCACGAACAGTTCGTTAACAACGATTAACTTTTGTTTGTTATACTTTTAAAAATATTATAAATAAATTTGAGGTCACAAATTAGTTTCATTTTACCTTTTCCCCTTCTTAATGAACTTACTCTTCAAAAACTATATTCAGTGTTGACAATTATTAGAGAAGAAAGTTTTATTAAACCACAGGCTTGATCACTACATTGTGGGATAATTCATAACTCTAACAAAAGTGTCCATTGTTTATATGAACTTACTCTTCAAAAACAAAAGTGTGATCAATTAAGCAAGTAATGTTCTTAAACTTTCATGACAAAAAATAAATATACGCAAGAGATTTTAAGAGTAAATTAGTTTTTAGTGACCTGGGTTTTGGCCTATTTTAGGATAGGTGACCTAAGTTTTTTTAATTTCGGTTTTGTGACCTAAGTTTAACTTTGTTAGCATTTAGTGACCTGCCATCCTATTTTTCAAAAAAAAAAACATATTTCTTGCTAAAAGGACGAAAATACCCTCATTAAACTGAAATTTTCCTCCAAAATCTGAGGGTATTTTAGTCCTTTTAGCAAGAAATATGTTTTTTTTTTGAAAAATAGGATGACAGGTCACTAAATGCTAACAAAGTTAAACTTAGGTCACAAAACCGAAATTAAAAAAACTTAGGTCACTTATCCTAAAATAGTCCAAAACCCAGGTCACTAAAAACTAATTTACCCAGATTTTAATGTGAAAATCTTCCTCCAGTACCGACGCTTGTTTGCTGATTGAACGCTATCAGCAGAAAAGAGAAGAACATGGGATAACAAGTCACAACTTTTGAATGCAAAAGATACGAAAAGATGGGAATGTTCCATGACAGAAATTTCCCTAAAATTGCACCATGCGCAGTCATGGTTAATTCCAATTCATGTTTCAAATTAGTGGTCTATCTATTAGGATTAAATGAATTGTTTATAAAATCAAAGCTATAAGCTAAGCTGTCCAGAAAGGGAGGGATAAACAAGCAAAACTGATATAAACAGACCTAGCAAATCAATGGCAGTGATAACAGCCTGCTTTGCTATAGGATGTCTAACATACAGAAGCCTTGATAGCACGTTGGTCCCCTGCAAGGAAAAAAATGGATCCTTTTTGTACTTATAACCCGAACTTGCATAACCATACCATCAAACATTTACAAGCTTTGATGCATGCAAAGTTAAGAATTAAATGACATGGTATAAGACAACACACAATACCTCGTACATCTGGAAGATTCTATTATTGTAATTAAAAATACGTATCACACACATAAGATGGTTGCCATTCTCGTTTGAAAATTTAACTCCACACTTTGAGGGTACAAAACTTTTCCCTTGTATTTAAAATCTCTAATATTTAACTTTTAACTCTTTTCGTTTAGTAAAAAATAAAAACACAATAGAACATCAAAGACATTCTTTTCTCGGAATAATTGACAGCTTTTTTGTTACAAACTGAAAACTGTTTCTTTCAGTTAAAAAAACAAAAATTGACCTTGATGAACTCAACTTGGCAGTTATATTCTTCAGGCAGCGGAACCCTCCTTTAAAAAGAACAGAGGATTGAAGATAAATTAAGGGCATCCATATCGAAAACAACACAAATAATTTTTACTAATAACCAGGAGCGGAACCAGGAAGATTTTCTTCGGGGGGCCGTGATGTAAAAAATATGTCGAATAGAAAAAAATAGGATCTAATACAAAAATAGTTTTTTTTCTATGTTCAACCTAACATAAAATAAATATGAAGTCAAGACAAATGACAATAAAATAATTTTTTATGTAATCTTGTTTGGGAAAATACAATGGGTATTTAGAAAATTTGGTAATTTTAAAGTAAAAAACAGATAATTTTAGAAAAAAGAAGCCAACATGATTTGAACTTCTAACCTTCCATTACCTTATGGTCCAATTTTACCATTACACCAACAACTCTTTTGTTTAACTAGGGAAGGCCATCAATGTATATATCTCAGAATTTTTTAATTACATGTATAAAAAAATAAAAAATAAAATCGTAGCCGGGGTGGTCACGGCCACCACCACCACCACCCCCCCCCGCTAATAACAAAAAGACCTCTCTAGTTTTCTAAAGAAGCGTACCCCAAAAGAAAACAGACTAACTAAAGTTTACCTAAAATATAACTTACTGTAAGTGTAACTATCATAAAAAAGAGAGGAAGGGACAAAAACAGTCCAACTGTCTAAGATCAAGTAATTAGAGACGAGGGACAAAAATCATCCAGAGATAATGACTTGGCATACCACAAGAGCATCAATTCTGGCTTCAATAACAGTTGAAGGGGCATATCTTGCAGCATACCCATACATGAGTGCCAAAGCAGCATGAATATCATCTGAATCATTCATCTTCCCTCTATCAGAGAAAAACGATAGGAATCTGCAACCAGTGGGTACCAACGTGATTACCCAACAACATTAATACCTTAATGAGTCCAAGATTTTAATAAATAAAAATGTTTTCTATTGAGAGTTATAGGAAGCTATTTCTGTGTATTTACAGACTTACAGTAGTTATAGGTAATTTCTCCGTATTTAAAGGTTGTGACAGATATATTGGGCAGTTTTAAACATGAAATAACATAGAAATTTCCAGCCCTTTGTCAGATCTCTTCAGATCAATTCTGTAGATTTTATGCAGATTCTTCTTTTTTTCTTTCTCTTGAGGTTGTCTACTGAGGTCATTATGGATTTAGGGTGTCTTCCCTTTCTTTCTTCTATTATCTACTTTAGTAATATTAGGATTTTTTCTATAAAAGGTAACTTTCATTGATCACAAATATAACGACTATTTTAACTTATGTTATTTTCTATTTTGTTGATTTTCAGGTTCCTGGGCTACACCACTTACGTATTTTAAGAGCAAATCAATTCCTTATTACCTCTTTTTTTGTGGTGAGTTAATGTTGTTTCTAGGGTAAAAGTTAATACAACTAACTGTCTAGAAAACGGATCTAATAAAGACGAGATGGAAACGTATTTACTAGGGCCCATTTTTACAAATACGAACATTTAGACTCCAAGAATAAAATTCAAACTTTTAGGCACTCGTAAATTCTGATAGGTCGGTATATTAATTGTTCAGGGTTATTTTATAGATCAATATCTAAACAGTGAATTTTGATCGGTTGGTGGACTAATTGATTGGTTTTCAATAGATTGGTATTTAAAGTGATTTTGATAGATTGGTGTACTAATTATTAACAACTGAAAACTTATTTTTTGGTGTTTAAAAGAGATTCCTTTGATATGAATCGAATATATATATTCAACGTGGATCAGCAAACAAGCCAAATATAAGGCATAAATTGATCTGTGAAAGACTTATTTTACTGGATTTGGCATGTACCTCTGGAGAAAACTTTGCCCCACACTATCAAGAATATCTTTCAGCTTATCCAAAACAGTGTCCAAATGAGATGCTGCCACCTAGAAACCATATACAGAGGGCATCTTAAAATATATTTAAAAATAATATTGAACACAACAACCACCCCAAACTTACCAAACCCATGCCTTTGGCCAAACCGATTCTGTTAGCAGGGTGTGCAATATTTGCTTGACTGTACATCCAATCAATCTTATCACGGACATATCCCCTGTCATCAACTTTCTGGAGAAGCATGCCAAGAGATCTAGAAGAGATTTCAAACCCAAATAAATACTTCAATCATAAACTCAGCCTACTATGTAACAGCCAGATTGGATTAAAATGTGACTATAAAAAAAGGATATAAAACAAAGAAATGAAAAACAAGAAAACTTATGATATGAAGCTCGTATGAGCTTAATTGTCCAAATTCTAAATCATACCAGTAATGAAAATTAGATCATACATTTTAAGGCAATGCACAAGCCTCTGATATTGCAATATCTGTGCCATATCAGATGTTTGCATGTTATACTGCGTTAGTGTATCAAGTTTGGTGAGAGGTGGTCTAGCACAAGCCTCTGATATTGCAGTATCGTGAGAAGTGAAAATTAGATCATACATTTAAGGCAATGCACAAGCCTCTGATATTGCAGTATCTGTGCTATTTCAGATGTTTGCATGTTTTACTCCATCAGTGTATCAAGTTTCATAAGAGGTGATTTAGCTAGTTATCTCCTCTTTTCAAGAAGTCCCTTGCACTGCTACACAAAGCTCTCTCTTTCTATCCAACATTATCTTTAAAAGAAGCACCCTAATCAACTCAACTCATAATTACCTATGCAGGAGAGCAGAATGTTCATCGTCAGGTTTATACAGTTCATATTGGTCAGCAAAAGCATTTCCTAGCGAAATCACCCACTCGGTATCTTCAATCACTTCCAATGATTCTGCTAAAAACTGCTAACAAAAAACCTAGTCAAATAACCATTTTTCATTCCACTACCTGATAAAATATACTAAGGTGAACTGCAGCAATGATTCATAAACTTTGATTAAAGATTCAATTTGGTCTGTACAGTTTCAACTTCGACAATTTTGGTCCATGTAGTTTGAAAAGCACACCAATGATCTCTAGCATGGATGTCTATCGGTCTATTTTGACGGTGGTTGAATTTGTGGGTCACATGTTATTAATAAAAGGGATTTTCGTCACTTTACTTGAAATCTTAGGGTTTATAAGAATGCCAATAATTAAATTATCGAGTTCCAATTTAATTAAATAAAAAGGTCACTGATGTTTCTGAAGTAACAAACTCAATAAATATTGTGAGCGAGCTAGGGACCAGTAGTGGGTGCATTTCTAACTAAGGGACCAAACGTGTTGGAATTGAAACAGCAGTGAGCAAATTGAATATTTGCTCGAAGTATGGGGACCATTGCTGTAGTTATATTTTTAGATATCACAGATCACACGTTTCTAATACTTTCAGCATCTCTCAGGCACATAAAAAAATTCCAACGTATCTAAGAAGTTCGAATGGGTCTCGACTTATTTTGAAATAATCTCAAGTTAAAAACCCTCCCACAAGCAAACTAAAGCTAGAGAGAAACTTAATCTTGGGTGAAAAAAGAAGTCATTTCCCACACAGAGAGATGATTAACTTACATTGATTATCATGTCATTCCAAGTTTCCAGATATGATGGGTCCTGCTTCAAGTCCTCCGTGTCACTGACATAGGCTTTCAACTTTGGAATCTAGAGCTTACGAAACCCATATAGTAAGTTAGATCTCTAACTTGAAATATAAACAAGAACCGTATAGTTTGCCTTCTCTAAACAAAAAGTAGGTACATTTGCGTCTATTTTGGACTTTAAACAAGAACAAATGTGAAGACTGTTGATTGATCTCACATAGACAGGGAAAGACAGGTTACTGAAGGAGTCTAACAAATGACAACTTCCCAGATCCTCCTACTAAATCAGTTTAAATAATGTTTTTTTTATTTTATACTTGTGAAGCACGTAGAAGCCACTTAAAGATGAAAAATTACATACTCATGGTTTTTGAAGGTCCGAATGATATACTCTAAACTGAAATACAATCTGTAATGCATCATACCAAACTACATATACAAATTGTATACCTCGTCTTGCCAGAACAAGTTGATATTTTTGGGGAAAAGAGGCGCCAAATAGCAAAGTACCTGAGAGCAATTAATGGAAGTTCAGATCATCTCTAAGGGATCATGAAAATAATGCTAGTTCCAAGAAAGACCATTATTATCAACTTAATATTCTTACTTCTAAGAACCTAAAACCTTTTTCCCTAAATCACGATGCGAAAAATAGAGTATAAGGAAAAAAATCTCATACTGAAATGTGAAGGATATCTCTTTATATAAGTTTGACTTCTCAGAAGTTACTTCTCTCCTTTATGCTTTTCTCATGCCTCTCTTGCCAGTCATAGAAATGTAAAGTAACAATTCCGACCTACTTTACCACCTTCCCTTTTTGCATAACAATAAAATAGGAATTAAAAGCCCGGTGTTAAATTTGAGTTTCAGAGATAATATTATTATGGTTCCCTGCCTCTCAAGTCTTAACAGCTTAATTGCTGGAGAGAATAATAGATCAGAGAATGCAGAGGTTCTTTTCCTATAGTAATAGGTCTAGTCGTGCAACCAGCAGCACAAAAGGGCAAAATGACATTAACCTCTTCACAAACATAATGAGATCGCAACAATCAGCAATAAAATCAAACCCTAGAGACCAACATATAAAGTAGAAAAAAATGATCTTGTTTGCATAGTATATTCCAGTAATGAAGACCACTACAAACTTGGATGCATTCAATTTGAAAAGATGTGTGTTAAGCAAATTGATGAAAAAGTAGCAATAGAGAGGAACGAATGGCGAAAGAAATTTTTATAGTTGTGTGCTGACATGATTATTTATATAATTCCATATGGCCAACCCCAAATTAATGGGATAAAGGCGTAGCACGGTGACGATGGTGATTTCCAGTAATGTAAAAATAAAACCTATAAAGGCTCATATATTATGAGACTTTGCCAAAACTCACCTCGACTTACAACAGTCAACAGGTATGTCATTTACCCAAGAAAAAGTTACTAAAGGTATGGGGAAGTACAAAATTTAATCTAACAATACATATCCATGGGAAATAAGTAAATCGGCCTTATTTGTTTCATAATTTCTAAATTAGAAAAGATTCTGCTTAACTTATTCAAGCTTTCAGGGTCAGTATTCTCTATTCTAGTTATATAAGGTAACTAAGATCTACGTATGAAATAACCAAATAATACCCTATATAAATACACTGAAGGGAAAGACACTTACAGTTAAAATTTGGGTAGCTTGTTGCTCCCTCGCAAGTGGATCATGCAACAACACCAGCAACCGAGCAAAAAGTTCCTGAATGTGCCAACAAGAAAAATTGTAATATCTCTGCCTCAATATGCAACAGCACATACATATAAAGCATTAACTAATTAAAGTACGAAAACCAGGTTTATTGGTTCAACATTAAAGACGGATCCATGCTAGAGCAAAAAATGTGAAACATCTGTTCATTGATTCTTTGACATCATTTCCATGGTTAAATTAGTTCTAAATTGGGTTAACTACACACAAGTACACCAACCTTTCGTTGGTTAGAGTATTGCATACCTTCCTATAAGCATTTCCAATTACCAACCTTTCGTTGGTTAGAGTATTGCATACCTTCCTATAAGCATTTCCAATTACCAACCTTCCGTTGGAATTGATAACGGGAATGAAATGGAAAACGCTAAATGACGAAAATATCCTTACTTTTCTGTAATTTACAAAGCCACGCCATCATTTTTCTTTCCCTACTAATTGGTTACAACAATGACCATCATATTTCAGAACAAGTTTAATTTGGTACCTAATGTTTGAAGTAATGTTATTTTCGAATACATACACTTAAAAAAAACAATTTAATATAGTATTTTTACTGTAAAGTTTAGTTGATGTAATCCTTAATTTAATAAAATATATAAATTTATAATGTGCATAGGCATGAGTAATTTTTCTATTATACAAAAAACTAATATTATCAATTATTAATTACTTAATTCTGTATATACACTTTACAGAAATATATAAAACATATCACATTATAAAGCTAACTGTTTAAATAGAATTTTTCTTATATATTTTTCTTACTTATAAAATTAAAAGCTATCTATCCACACATTATATTTCAAAAGACTTAAGAAGCAAATTTTTTTAGGGAAACAACCAACTTAAAAGAAGACTCCATATTCATATCTCTAAAGTCTAAATAATATAAAAACTCATGTACAATGTGTATCGGCTGATGCTGTTAAAAAAAACTATAAGTTTAACTGTTGAAGTATGAAACTATTTTAAAGTGCAAGAATAAAAAAAAAGTAACTATTAATACGTACAGGGACCAGCTAAGTTACATTTTGAAATTTTGGGTCAGCTGTTGAATATTTAAAATTCATACACATTTAGTTAGAACTATGAGGTTCACATGTGTATTTTATTCTTCAAACAAGAAATGATGCCTACACCTCTGTCCTCCTCCTTCCCTGTTACTCTTTCTATTCTGAAACCTTAAATTTACAAAGAGAGTGTTGATGTGTTGTTATGTATCTCTCCTCACAAAAATTCTAGCTGTCATCCAACACCACTAGTTTTTCTCTCTCGACCTCCATTTCTTTTCTCAGTCGGAGATATTTACTCTTTCATCCAACTCTCCTCTCAATCCTAACCTCCCCACAGCAGGCCACCATCTACCGGCTCATGGCCGCCACCACCACAACCAGAATTCTTTCTACTCCCCACTCCATATCACCCCCTATTATCTAAATTGTAATATACAAATATTTGTATGTATGTATTCAAGTATATAAGTGAATTAGCTTATGTATTTTATATGACACTATCGCATAATTACTGTTTGTTTTCTTGCTCGTTTTCTAGCCTTTGGATCAAATAGGATAGTGTAATAAAAAACTTCAAATGGCCCAATTACCCCTTCAAATCATACGCATATGACTAACTTTCGTCGAAAATCTTGAGGCCGGTAATACCAACGTATGCAATGCGCCAAAAGGGTTGGTGTACTAAAGTGTAATTAACCCTTATAAAATTCTATGGTAGTATAGAGCAGCAGGAAAATCAGACAAAATTGCACAGGTCCGCATTCCGAAAGACGGAAGTTACCAGTTATTCCTTTTACTGAAGATATGGAACATCTAAAATGAGTAGACCTCAACTTAAACAATAGATAAGCAGAAATCTGAATTCCCATCTGAACGTGAAGTAAAATAGGAAATTGAAGACTAGTTTATGTGGTTCAGCCCCGAGTCCTGATCAGCGGGGATGAAAATTATTATTTCTGCTGAATAAGATCATGACTGCAACTAATTGAGAAAGAAAGTAAATTCTCATTTAATGTGGAGAATAAACAATTCTAGACAAATTTTCCTAATTTAGTAGTGATTGTAAAAGTCTTTGTCTAGAACAGATATTAAAGCAGAAATTTACCTCAGGAAAGGGAATATCCTCTCTAGCTTTACATTCGAAAATCATTGAATTGCTATAAGAAGATCTATGTCTGCATAATTCTGAGATGCATCTGCAAATCTGTCAAAGCAGCAAAGCGATAGGATATTATTGTCATAACGAAGATCTTTGTATTAAACATTTTACAATTAAAGGGAAAATCCCAACCTCTGTCAACATTCATACTACCTAAGATTGCTCATCTTCCAGATGTTAACTCTAATTGGACGGGAATATTTCCATACAAAATACAGAAGATGCTTTTGTGCTATATATGTTTATAATAATAAAAAACATATTAATCTCTCACTCATGTCTTACATTTGGAGATCATAAGGTGGTTACAAATTAGTGATTACATTTTGGCATCTTTTTTAAGCAGGCAGAGATTCAGAATTCAAGTTTCAGTGTCTTCCAAAAAACCTTATATTGTACTTGTTCGGCAAAAAAGGTTGGCTGCAAGGGAGAGGATGCGTTTTAATAATATAAGATCATAAATATTGTGCTACCCAATTTTTGGCAGCTGATGTCTTAGGTGAGGTGGTGATATACTAATATTCGACAAAGCCAACATATATCCACATAAATATAAACCAGTAAAGGGTTTCTTGACGTCAGATCCATTATCCATTAACCGTTCAGAAAGAAGAAAAAACTGAAGTAGGCCAAAAAAGCAAGAAGGCACGTTGAAGATGATTAAATTAATATCATCTCTCTTTATAATATCTTAAACCTTTAATAAAAAGAGATACTGCATACTGGTGTCCACCTAAATAGTGTGAACATATGTACTTGCACTTATAGGTAAAACAAAAACCGGTAATAAAGAAAATTAGGGTAGTGGGTTATGTGAAAACTTACTGTTGCAACTGCACCGGTATAAGATCGAGGAACAATCATCTTCAACAAAAAAGGCCAAAGAATATGCTGAAAACCAAATGGAGAGTGTTAAAGTTATTCATCGTTAAAAACACTACGTTTAAAAGAAAAGAAAGAGGGACAAAAAATACGGAGTCATATCGTCAATATTAAAATGTATCAGATAAAAAAATAATATCACGAAGGTAATTGAAACCGGACCTCCATTTCTGGAATAGTAATAGTCAACAAAAGAAGGCCCTTTTCACAGATTGCTCGCAGTTCTGTTGGACAAACCACCCCAATCTTCGCCTGAAAATACAGTTCTTAACAGCTAGAATACATTAAAAAATTCAAACTTGGAAATCTATATGATCCAAAAAAAATATTACTCAAGACCTAAATACCTAAGCGGTTATTGGATGGGACGCATATGAGAAGTAGACTAGTAGTCAATCTAAACAACAATAGGTGATGCTTCTTTTACTAATCATACTCTAAATGTCCAGGATAATGTCTTAACTTATATTGTGGAATTTTACACATTAAATTTAAAAGAAATTTTAGGCTATAGAGTGGATATCAGTAGTTGATGTTAAGAGATTAGGCATGGATTTGCACTCACGTGCTTCTCTTCATGACGTATGCAGAGATAGAAAGATATGGAGTTTATAAGTACAAAAATATACTTTTCTGCTTTAAGTGAAGAAGTATATTTTCAGATATTAAGAGCGTGTTTGGTAGAATATGATAACATAATCTAGCATTAGGAGTTAAAGTTATACTTTTTCATGAATAAATATCAAAATGGTTACTTTTATAGAAAAGTTCTTCATTTTACTTCTATTTTAAAAAAGGTATACAGATTTTCAACCTCAGTCGAATAAGCAATATTGCTATAAAACTAGGAAAAAGCCTTAACTTTTGTAGGCTTACCCAACAAGCCATCATTTCGACAGGAATACTTTACAATGGAATTTCGAATCTCCTAAACTAAAAAAGTGTAATACGTGGCAATTGATGGAAAGTTTTACCTCATTTTTCCCTGTATCATAAAAAGTACAATGACGAACTAGATATTCAACAAAAAGTTCGCCAGATGGACCAACCAAGTAACAGTGTGAAGCCATCACCACAATTAACTAGAGGAAAAGCAAAAAGAAAACCTGTTATGTTTGGAAAAGAAAAACACAAATACTAGTTCAAAGAAAAATGACTACAAGTGAAAATCATACCTCTGAAAGAGCTTTACAAACCCCTAAACTCTGCTCATCTAGCAATGATTTTACAGCTTCTACAAGGAGCGGTCTTTTACTATTCCAAGCTTCAGACAACCTCCAAAGAGAAAGAATATCAGTCTATATGTGCCACAAAAATATATATTTTATAAAAGGACGTAAAAAAGATAATACAGATGTTAGTAGAGAACAACCTTGGCAGCAGGTGCTTTAATACACAAAGTGCACCAAAAGTCAGAGGATCTTCCTTCAACCTGCATTTCTGTTGGTTACAACATTTTCAGCTTTGTAAAATTTATAATCAAATTGAATGAACAAAAAATGCAATGGTTATTCTTTGAATATTTACTTCGCTTTCTTTTTTAAAAATAAAAAGAAGAACCAAATGGCAGTAACCAGCAAAATAAATGCAAAACAATTAACGATGAAAACATCAATTTGATTAGATATAGTACCCACATTCAGAAGGAATGCAAATAAATCCTCGGGGTATACCAAGCCAACTGTCAGAAAGCAATGTTGCACTTCGTTATAGGTCTGTCACAAAAAAGAACAAAAATAACCAAACAACATTATTTCAGAATATACAATAAAAACAGTCAAATAAAACATACAGGGCAAAAGGAAATTTTACTAAGTTAGAAACAGAGTTCTGCTCTGTCTCCAGAATTGAGATTTTATTTATATATTTTATAAGAATCTAAAATTGTATATACAAATGTATAAATATTTGTATGCGTCCGCATGTGTCAACAATGGGAATGAATAACAGAAAGAAAGAGAAGATAGAAATAAATCCACGAAGGCACATTTTGGTGAGACAGGACTTAAGGTAGCGTATTAGCATATTACCAAAACTGTAGAAGCCCATCCATTCCCCACTAAAAGGCCTTTTAGTGGGGAATGGATGGGCTTCTACATGATATCAAAGCCAAAGGCTAGCCGGTTTGTATGATGGGCCACCTCCACCCGATTTCTTGATTGCACTCGTTGGACTTATTGGAAATTGACCAACCCACGAGTGAGGGGGAGTGTTGGAATTGTCCCACATCGTTTAGGCATTGATAAAGTCAAGGATTAATATATGCCTCTCTCCTTCCCTACTAATAGGCCTTTTAGTGGGGAATGGACGGGTTTCTACAAAAACCGTATAGAACGTAACAATAAACATTAATTAAAAATAATATTTGGAGGCCAAACTGAGATCATATTTATAATGAAATTTTAAGGCCTAATTAATAATTTATGTGATATGCTTTAAAAAAAATTGAATAATTGAATCCAATGTAAACCGTTAAGGCCTGGAAGTTGCCATATCAATTAAAAAAATTGGTATGCAACCAATATCAGAGCAGATTCCAGTAGCTAAATGGCTATAAATATGAGCACCTTCAACCCTGCTAAGAAATCGAGGCGTTCTTTCCTATCGTCATTAATACAAACCACAGGAAGCAATGTTGATAAAACAACTGTGAGTTCCTGTAAAGAAAAAACATACAATAGCTATCACAATTGGTGTCTGGTGACTAACTGAGAAGTTTGCAGTACAGAAACAAAGTTAATAAGAATTAACACCATTGGATTGTTAAACGGAATACATTCCCGGGTTCTAATAGCAAAAAATCCTGATAGGATAAATTACTGCAAAATGGTCCATAAAATAATTCAAGAGATTCTCTGATAAAAAAACCAGTTGTAAATCTTTAGTTTTTCACTTTTTCATGGTCTGGGAACTCTTTGTATGGAAGGTCAGAACTAATAGAGGCTTTTCGAGTAAGTAGAGAAAAAAAACTTTGTTTTTTCTGAAGATTGTAAAATTATATTAGAACCACAACTTACAAATTTTTAGGGGGTCTCTTGAGTGCCATTAAAAATCAAAACACAACTACTTGCTTAAAGAGAAGCTAAACTGCACTTGGCTTGATCATAATTAACAGAAAATCTATAAGGATAAGCTAGATATGTTAAAACTAAGGTGGCTAAAGAAAACTCTCAAAAGGAAGCCACTCCTACAATCAGATATCATCAAAATATAACCTGGAACATATTACTAGTGCGGACCCACCCTTAGATCAATCCTCTTTGGACGCCTAGAAATATTTCTATTTATCTCTTTCTAATAACAATTTCGGCATGAAATACAAGTACTACTACTATCCAGAACTTGTTTATGACCTTACAAGGGATGGCCAGATTGAGATGTACTGCTTTCTCGATATTCAATGTAGCTCAAGCAATGTTATTTTGCTTAGAGGTTTCAAAGGGGTCTGAGATGAATAAATATGTCCTCTCAATTTAAAGATTTTAACAAGCATTTCAAATTAGAAAATTCCAAGACAGATTTAATGCACAATTATGCATTCACTGGCAATACGGGCCTTGGATGCTAATAGAAAGTGAAATCCTAACATGCAGAACATACTTACACAGAAAATCTCTTTATATTATTATCCACATCAACTTCATAAATAAGCACCCATACCATATTAGGTTTGACGTGCAACCATATATTGTCAGATAGTTTCATCTTTCAGGCAAATCCTCTCTTAATGAAACAGAAGAGAGAAAGCAGTGTCAGACCAAGCACAAAATTAAACCAAACTAATTAAGAAATTAACCTCAAAGTCAAGCAAAGGAGGACCACTGTCAGACAATAATGCAGCATTGAGGAGATTGTGGAGACTACATGTTGCAACAAAGGCACTTTCCAGATCTTTCTTATACCTGGTTAACAAGAAAAGAAAACGAAATCCAAAAATGAACTTTCTGGATGATTTTCATTTAAGTTAATTTTATTTCTGAATCACTAGTGGCCCCGACCAGTAAATAAATAAACTAAAATCAAAGACCATAGGAGGGAGCCATGGAATCAAACCTCCTAGAAATCAATGAAATATGTCGAGCCTATGAAAATCATTAAGTTTAAACTCAATAATTCTAGTAAAAATACGCCATAAATGTTAAGGAAACTTTATCATCATGCATAATGCAAGAATTGCTTACAGCTCCAATATGGTAGGAACGAGTCTTGGCAAAGCTAGTTTCATTTGTATTCGAGTAATTAGACCAACCATCTGGCCCAATGCCTCTACTGTTGCTATACGTACCTGATACAGATCATAATCACTTAGGTCCCATTTGCTTGCAGATTTTAAGCAAACGAGATTTCTAGAGGGCTTATTTTGTCCACCCTAGTTCACGCATCCTTTATATTATGTCCCAAATTATAGTCCAGTTTCCTTTTTAAAAGTACAGTTAATAGTTCCCCTTGCACCCATATGCACATAGAAATTACGAAATGCACGTACTAAATTGTATAGCATCATTTAACTGTAGCAAAAACAATAGAAACACTAAGAAATATTAACTATTTGCTCCTTTCTACTTTGTTAATAGCCGTACTAACCAGTTTTTGATAGTAGTCTGAGCAGTTTGAGTGCATAATTTAATGATCATTTAGTTTTGAATTTAATATACGAGATATTTATGGGGCAAAGTTGAATTTAACTACATGAACAAAGAATCTTAACCTTTTACGAAAAAACAAAGTGCGCTATCAATTTGGGATGGAGGGAGTAGTACAAAACTACAAACCTCTGGACAATCTTATAGAAACTAGAAAGTAAACGCAAACCTTGAGATCCCGTGAAGTTGCCCAAGATCTCAATAAAAGCTCGAAAGCTGAATTCAGGAATGACCTGAAGTAACAAACGAAGATATAAATTTAAGAGCTATCTGATAAATAGCATGAGTTCAAATTCTAACCACTAAAAAAAATAGGTCTTACATAACATCGTCATCCATGAGAGGATGCAAAGGAAAATCTACACCATATTGACAACAAGCTTGACACCAACAATTGAAAGCTGGAAAAAAAAAATGGTTAGCCCCCAATAATTAAAATACGATAAATGATCGCGAATATCAAGTTATTTCGGTTGCTCACAAAGATTGTTCCCGGTTTGATGAAAAAGCAAGGTTATTTCTATATTAGTTTTCTGTTGGGAATAGGCTATAGTTCATGAATACTGCTTCTCAAGAAACTCTTGTAAAGTAATTATACGCTTCTCAAGTACCCTCACGAGAAACCTTTATCGAACATAATACAAACTTCTCAACATTTCTGGTTACTATGTTGATTGGCAATTCTAAAGTGAAACCAATATTTTTATCCCCTTCTTCCAAAAAACTGCTGTTGGTATCACGGACCACACTTTCAGCAATTTTGGCATTCGAATTAAACAGGAGTATTTCCGGATTAGATTAGTTATAGCCCCTCTTGTTTCTTAATTCATTTCCCTGGTACACAAGTTTGGCACGGAAATGACTCAATTCCTGGGGAACAAACTGATTCAATTCCGGATTAGATTAGTTATACCCTCTTGTTCACAACTACTATTCCAATTAAAATTTTGTCAAGTCTCCGCACGCATTTAAACATAAAAAACGATAGCAATAAAAAACAAAAGGGAAGTAGGGAACCCATTACCATTTGCAAAAATTGAGCGGTGGGCATCTTTAACATTTCCAAGAATAGGTAAGACACGGGAAAGTACGCCTTTCAGGCGCGGAGTAAACTGCATTGCTTCGATTCAATAATAAAATTTGTCAGAAGCTTTTCAACTTGAGCATTGTCTGCAAATACTTACCTCCCAACAAAATATAGTCTGCAAAATATGAATCTGGTGAAAAACGGGTATAGATTACATGACTAACCATCAGCAGAAGCGAAGTCTGCAAGAACTTGAACCATAGCTGGCAGAGATGAATTTGGCCCAGATAGATGAAGAAACAACTCTTCCATCATCTACAAAGGCATAATAAGTCCAAAAAAAGTTTCATTAGAGATATAGCAAACTTTGATAAAAATCCGGAAACAATATTGTTGTTTTGTATATTCTTCTTCTTTTTGGCCTTTATAAGTATGAATTCAGAAATAACATCATCGATGAATCCGAAAGCACTATATCAGTGTGTTGTTAACAGCCACTTCAGATATTATACAAGTAGTGGAAAGTAAAACTTCTAAAGGGCCAAATAAGAATTCTAATTGGTGATTTAACTTCAGTAACAAAGAGAGTTAAGAGACACAGGCAGCATTTGGAAAACATAACTCACTGGCAAGATTCTGAACACCAGGTTATTAATTCATATTAATATATATTGTACGTGTGTCTGTGTAACTACCCAAGTTTTGCCAGTAAGATCAATGGGCAGCAGAGACAGACTTTAAGCTTGACCACAATTAGATTACAAAATTGAAGCATGAAATTTTGAAGACTAATTTGTGCACAGGGTTCGAGTTACATTGCATATATAAATAGAACATTATAAATAAACAAAATCTCATAAATTATCATTTTGCTGTAAGATCGAACACGTGGATGGATATTGCAAGCCTGACTAAATATATTCTCTATCCAACCAACCAAGGTTAGTAATTTACCAGATCAGGCAAGTGTGAGCCAATTGCAACAAGTACACCAGCTGCAGCTCTTTGCCAATCATTATTAAGTTCCTGCGTGATCAATAATCAAAGATACATAACGTAAGATATATGATGTTCTTTCTATTAAAAAAGAGATAAAGATGTCTTTAATTAATCATTACATCGCAATGTATGTATGCGTAACAACTGTGAGCAAGTGTTTGTCCTATAAATAAGAACTTAAGAGTGAAGATCAATTGAGTAGAGGAAGAGGGGTCCTGGATCTCCCCAGAAAGAAGTATGATAATGGACTGAAATTACGATCAGGTATTACTGGATATAGTAACTTCTTAACTCTTATCAGCAAAAGGTGAAAGGTTAAATAGTGGCTTCCTAATAAACAGGTGCTTCTTAAAGGGTATATGCTTTATAAGGTGTGGTCATTTTCCCCATATATTTTATTTATAGGTGTCATGTGAAATTTACCGTATTTCAGTTCCAATTACGACTACAGGCATTGTGGAAGTTAGATATGAATACGACAGAAATATTACAGGTGCATAATTTGGTTCCCACAGTGTTCTCCACCTTTTTTTCACAAACAGTTAAATTTGTAGTAATATGTAATTTCATTGTACCCCAAATAAAAATGGATAATTCCAATAGATAATTATTACTTCTACCTTAGAGGAGATCATCTCAGACGTGGCAATCTTGGCAAGCTTTGCCATGTCAGAAGAATCAGCCATATCTTTATCCAATCCACGTATTGCGACAGCCATCACTTGAAAAACACCAGCCATATTCCCAAAACGCTGACAATTTTGAATCGGAAATAAAAAATATATCAAACACGGGGTGTCAAAACGTAGGCAAATTCAAATAACTGATGATCGAGAATTTACCCGACGTCCACCTCTAGAAACAGCTGAACAACAATCAAGAATCAGCAGTGGATTCCTGAAATTAAAAAATATGAGTTCACAAGGAATTTACTACCGAAAGAACAACCAACAAATGATAAAACCCAAAAAACATTAATTCTAACGTCCTATTCTTTGTTTCCCATTCTCCCTCTATTTTCCCTCCTTTCATCCAATATATTAACTACCGTTCTCTTGATTTATGATAAAATCTTACTTAGCCTAAAGAAAATATTCTTTCAAAAGGACAAGTTTGTCTCCTTATCCTGGCTGTTAATATTTTGTAAAATGAGGGACTAAAACAATCACTTTACGAATACGCACTTTACTCCCGCCAAAACTTTTCCCATTCTCTTGATTTTTCCCAAAAAATTAACACATATCCTAAGATATTGTTTGGCTGCAAATTTTAATTAGAAAAAATTGGCTTTTCTGGGGCCGCATTTAGCTCGAAAATTCTAGTTTTTTCAGGTCAGAGACCTAAAAACACCACGCTTTTCAAGCTGGTGACACTAGGGACTGAAATTCACTGGCATCAGAAAACCATATTATGGTACTACCATTATGTAATTATAACAGTATTTCAATCTATATCCTAATTCTACCTCTGGATCCCACCATATGCAAAATGAAATAGGTGGTGACAAAAAAGGGTACCCCTCCTTATTAAAATGTTTTCTAGTTTGATTTTCTAAGTCAAAATCGTCCGATCATAGCTCCTACAATAAGATACTACTCAATTTCATCCCCTCCCCAAAAAATATCATTCGGTCCAAATAGGTCACTCTTGGCTTTTGGACTAAGTCATCTATGGTTCAAACAAATGATTTCTAGTTTTTTAATTTTTTGTTTTTTTATTCAATGGCTCCTACATGCTAATCCGACGGTTCAAACAGACCCATACCGATTGAACAGGTTTTATTTCCCATTCAGCATCAACTAAACGATGAATATACGACTTAAAAGCTGCAATCAAACAAGCATTACTAAGATATCTGATAAATCCACTCCGATAGAATAGATTTTAATTTCCATTTACCAGCAACTAAGCGACAAATATATGACTTAAAATCTGCGACCAAACAAGCATTACTAAGATACCTGCAACTCTAACGAGCTTTTATGATCTTAATTCTAACTAATATACATTGTCGATTGAGTAACACGCGTAAAATTCCAACTAATAAAAAAGCAAAATATATACAGATGAAAGATTATAATAGAGAGAGAGAGAGAGAACATAATATATACAGATGACGTATTCCGATTGAATTAGAAGCAACTAAACGATGAATAGTGTAATACGCGCTGTTAGGAGCTCAATTCTAACTAATATATAGTGTTGATTGAGTAATAGGCGTAATTTTCCAACTGATAAACAACAGAATAAATATAGAAAGATGATATATATAATGACATATATATATATATAGAGAGAGAGAGAGAGGTTACAGGATAGCGATATCTTTGAGAGAATCCATGGAAGCTCGTCTAACGACAGGAGAATCGTCCGCTAACGACGTAACCATCACCTGAACTGCCTCTGCAAATACATATAACTATCTATTATATATATACACACACATATATATATAAACAGATGTTACATAAAAATACGATAGGTAGATGGATCGCCGAAATTATCCACCGGGGATAGAAAATCATTAAACGTGAAATACGATTTGTTGTATATATATACTGAAAAGGAGAAAACCGATGTAACCTGAGGCAGGTATGGAGTTTCCGGAACTCGAAGACGCCATGATTTTAGAGAGAGAGAGAGAAGATGACAGATCTTTAAAATTAAATTTAGGAAATATTGACTAGCTATTTATAATAATTGCATCACGTTCTAAAGGTTGTATTGATCGTGTATATGAAATTATGTAACGAGAGAAATGAGATATTTGTAACGTTTTAATAAAGTGGTGCTTAGTATTAATTAAGGGAAAATTAGGCTCGGTGAAAATATAATTTAGGAAACTTTTTTAATAAATTAATTAAGGCATAGTGTTGTTCGTTTCTGGTTTACTTAGGTTAATTTTGTGTATATATAACATGTTCTTTGGTACTGTCAGATTATTTTGCACAAATGAATTCCAAAGTTATTTTTTACACTATGTTTACCTAACTTGGACTATATTTAAGTGATATGACTTGCCCTGTACAATTTTGAACAACAATAATTCGACACGAAATAAACATTGTTGACATCTCAATGTTATATAAGAGACTTTATATAAAGCAATTTAGTACCAATATAGCAAGAATTAATAAGCAAATTCAGTACCAATTAAATTTTTAAAAAGATAAACGAAATAAAGCTACATTGATGATCGTCTTGCACTAAATAAAATGGATGAACACGTAATTTATAAAATGTTTGATGTGCAAGTTAAATCAATAATCCGCTGTAGCATAAATACTTCTAAGAATTTGGTCTTTTTCGGGTTCCACCTCCGGCAGCGGAAACATTTTTTTTCTGCCTTTATCGGCAGAAATGGATTTTCCTGGCTTCTTTATCCGTTTCTTTAGCTATTGAAACTCCAAACGGAACAAATTATTAGTGATAAATAAAGTCCCTTAATTATTAATATGGTCTTATGGCGTCATTTTTAAACAAACAAGTTTGATACTTTGTGGTCGAGATAAAAGATATGGTCCATTAGTTTAAAAACAATGGTCCCGTGTAACAATTAACAAACATCCAGATACAAGTTTATAACAAGAACACTGTCAATGTCATGAACATTCTTTTAAGTTTTTCATGTAGAATGCAAGTAAAATCTAAAAACTAAGAAAGCCAATATCATTGTCTTCTTCAAGTTTTCATGAATTAGATCCCTCTTATATATAGTCTAGAATATCGCATGAGGTTAGCGCTTAAATTTGAGCCTGCTAATATTTGTTCATAAGTCCCGCATGAGTGTACTCGAAAGTTTCGAGTCCGGATGTAACTCAGTTTCTAGCTTGTAGTATATAGTCTTCTTAGAGATGTTAATCGACTTAAGCTGACAGAGCCACGTAACTTGACAAAATTCGACAATGATCTTAACGGATAATGTAATGATAAGTGATGATACAAAGGATAACGTCTTTATAGTGCTATCGAGTAGAGAATTTTCTTTTGACATGCATCCACTGTGTCTGTGATGTAGAAGGACAATTACTATAAAGACGATTAGAACCCGATATTGAAATTAATATAGATTGGTTGTTGAACCTTGTGAATTCCAGAAAATCTAAATAGATCAATATATGATCGATAAGAGGGTTTAAGATACAATATAACTAATGTAAAATAGTTGGTAGAAGACAACCGTTAGATGCCAACCAACTGACCAGTATAAGCAAAAACAAAATAGATAATCAATGGGTAAAAGAACATTGGGTAGATACAAAAACAAGGAACCAAGTTCCAACTACTCCATAACTCAACCAACACATTGGATCTAATGCTTTCAATGGCCACCCCGTACGGCCATACCCGACAAACTGAGATTGTACAAGCAATATCCAAACATAAAATTCCGTAAATGAAAAAGGTAAAACGATAAGTAGCGTAACGCAAAAACAGCAATCAAAGTCCGATAAGATGGGCTGATGAATCAAGTATTTATCAACTTACATATGTACTGTCTAATAGGTTTTCAATCTCATAAATTAGTGATCCGTATTCAAATAAGCATTGGTATAGTGTTGTGAATGATAGAAAAGTAAAATCATTGCATAACTTATTCTGTGTGATATCTAGTAGAGTTTGTGGGGTGTTTTTTTCTTCTTCTCAAGATGCCACTTTGACTGAAATTTTGATTTTGTTGTCGCACCACAGTCGTGTAGGTGTACTTCGCTATAGTCATCGATTAGGTTAAAACAATTTTGTGACATAACTTGAGTGGCAGGAAAAAAAGGCCTTAGCACACTCTTCCAGTGCAATGGGAGAAAGTACCATTCATTTTTTCCAAACTAGCTTATACCAATTTATTTAATTTTAATATACTCTCTTTTTTTCCCAAAAGCATTGTGGTCTGTGTAAAATGTACTTGTTCATAACTTTATCTAAAATAAAAAGAGATCACAACTCAAGTCGTGCACTTCATGAGAGAGGATCATGATTTAAGCGGAGCCATCAATCACACGTAGGAAAATTTATTTATGTATTTGTCACAGTTATATAGTAATTGATAGTGTGGTAATTAGGCTTTGTTTGATTGCAGCCTAGTGGTGAATTATTGAGGTTGAGAAGAACTTGTGTTAATCTAGCTTAGAGATTTTACTTGACCGTTTGAGGTCAAAAATCAACAAAACAGCTTTTAATCTGGCCATCCAAATCCAGTTTGATTCTTACAAAAAAAAAGCCTGAGCTTAAAAGTTGCAACCAAACAACCGTAATCACCACCGAAAAATGGTAGGTACCAAGCAACTATATGCACAAGAAAATGGAACTCAAGGCTAAACAACAAATAGATTGATACAAAGACAATACACCATTCACAATTCAACTATCACAATGGGTCTAATAATGAGTGAACAACCCATACCCTATAAACTGACATCGTACTCGGGATTGGTACTAAAAATAAGAGAGTGGCGCGAGGCATAAGAAATGTGTATCAACCATATATATATAGTAAAAACGTTGATATGCTCATTTTGTTATCGATACCTATAGATGCAAAGAAATCACAGTACTACCATTCAAAACCACAGACATATATGTCACCACCCGGTTGTATAATCCCGAACCTTGGAATATACTGTATCAAGCTAATGTGATCATCGACGGAAGTTAACTTTAAACTCATGTTATGTGTATTCTGATAAATCTTTCTGTTACGTGCTTTCTGCTACATATTTCATTTATATACATATATAACTATCATTCGTTTGCATGAATCAAGTGCTTAGCATATAATAAATTTTACCGCGAAGTCTTCTTAATGTGGCAAGTGACAGAGACGTAGATATTTCTTCCTGTTGTATCGGGAAAAAACTAATGATCATAAGTGTGAACATCTATCTGAGCTCAATGTCGACAAAGAATCGCATATACGTATATGTGCATCGCTAACTATGTTCACTTAGCTTTTAGTATTATAAAATGAAATGAAAGAATTATTGAGTCGTTAACCAATTTGAGATATCAGATTTGTTAGTAAGTGCCCCGTGCTACAAGGAACAACAACAATCAAACTTAGATACTTGTGTGTATAACTTAATCTTTGCTTTTTGATTTTGTTGCTCAATCGAGATTTGTAGACTGGTCATGAACTTGCAAGTCCACCAACCACCGAATACTTTTTCCTTTGGTATGCGACCATTGATAAATGATACTTTCAGAAAATGGAAAATTCTGAGATTTACTGCGTAAGTAACGGGTGTTTTTTTTAACTTTTTTACTTAAATAATAAATACTTGTGTGAAATAATAATGATGTTAAATATACTTAAATGTGAATATCTGAGCACAATGTCATAAAAGAATCTCATGTGTATGTGCATCGTTAACTAACGGTGTCCACTTAGGTTTTAGTATCAAAATAAAATGAGAGAATTGTTGAATCGTTAACCAATTTGAGATATCAGATTTGTTAGTAAGTGTCCAGTGCTACAAGAAAGAATAACAATCAAACTTAAATACGGATGTTTATATCTTAATCTTTGTTATTTTTTCGTTGCTCAATCGGGATTTTTAGGCTGCTCCTGAATTTGCACGTCCACCAACCACCGAATACTATTTTTCTTTGGCATGCGACCATTGTTAATTTCAGAAAATGGGAAAATCTGAGTTTTACTGTGCAAGTAACGTTTTTTTTTAAACTTATTTGTGTTTATGTGTTGCGAGTTGTCTAATTTTAAGTATATATGGGTTGTATTCTTTTCTACAATTTCATTGCCTATTTGTAGGGGTTCCATACTTCTGTAATATGAGATGCCCATCCTTTGGAGGGTTACAATTTTTTGGGTTGTTTCTTTATTTAGAATTATCAGTGGACATTGTAATTTCACTTCTAAAACAGAGGTTAAGAAAAATAACTACCCCTAGTAACAACCAATTGCACCATGGACCTTCCAAAACCTTAACAAACAAAACAAACTCATCTTGAACTTAAACTTACGGAACTCTATAAAAACCAATTATAAGCCTTCAAAAAAGATTAAAAAACATACTAATTAACCAAGACAAAATTGATTAGCCAACACTATGGCATTGCCAATACAAGCACTATTGTCGTTGTTCTTGTTAATGTTTGTTGTTGATGCAAAACACAACATTCACTTATATGATGGTCATGAGAAACAAAAGGGACACAGGCCCCCTTTTCAGCCTGGGCCTTGGAAGAATGCTCATGCCACCTTCTATGGTGGGGCCGATGGTTCCGAAACTAAAGGTGAGTACTGAGTATATTCTGGGCTAGTCGCGGAGTCAGGATTTTAATTGCATGAGCAATTGTTGTATATAAAATTTAAAATTGAGGGCAGTGGTTAGGCGTAACAGAACTTGTAAATAAAATTTAGGCTATGAACATTCATTTTTAATGATGGAGTAAAGCGCTACTATACTTTATAGTGAATCGCAGATATTATGCTTCTGAGCAATTCCTGTAAATAGATTTGAGAACAACAATTGCGTGTAAAAGAATTTCTAAGTAATTAGTTTTGTTACAACATTGTACTTTTAGGTTTTGAAACAAAAAATGAGTATTCTTTGGGGTCGGTCAAAAAGACTGGATTTGAATTTTATGAGCAATTGCTGTCGAAAAGAATTGCGGGCATAACTGTACGTGACAAGTTTTCGGAATAAAATTTACGTTTCAAACATTGCGTTTTTTCATTTTCGTTTGTTTCAAAATAAAGAGTGGATATATCTTATGATCTTTTGCAGGATCATACTTTCGTAAGAATGATAAATTCTGTATGGCAATTTAAAATCTGCATTGTAAAATCTTATGCATTTCTATCAAGTTTCTACTAAAATTGTCAAACATTTTTCTGTCAATATATTACAAGAATAAGTTTACCAAATATGCTGTTATCTATAAAGGATTTTGAATTAGGCAAATCTTAAGTACATAAGCATTACCATTTCCAAAGAACCTGCTAAACTCATCGAAGTACTATGATTTATATATAGATAATTCCTTATTTTTTGACAGGAGGAGCATGTGGGTACGAAGACGTAACGAAACAAGGATATGGCCTTCAAACCGCAGCTCTAAGCACGGCGTTGTTCAACAACGGTCAAACATGCGGTGCTTGTTATGAAATAAAATGTGTAAATAATGAAAAATGGTGCACCCCTGGCCAACAGTCTATATTTATTACCGCGACTAATTACTGCCCACCAGATTATGGTAAACCTAACGATAATGGTGGGTGGTGCAACCCACCACTTGAGCATTTCGACCTAGCCCAGCCCGCTTATCGACAGATTGCTACCTATGAGGCCGGTATTACTCCTGTCCAATACAGAAGGTACAAATTACAATCGCTTTTCTGTAAAATAAGTTGGTCATACTACACGAATTCGATTGCAAGTTTATGCCTTAGCTCTTTCATTATTATATTTTGACTTGACCAATCAGTCCATTATATATATATATATATATTTTATTTTTGTAATCAATCAGTCCATTATATGTTTTCCAAGATTATTTTACTTCGCAAACCATAGTTGTCGTATACCCTTAAAAGTTAAGTTCTTCTTGTTAGGCTTGGCACTGGGATACCTTTGATTGATCGGCTACACCTGAGTTTTTCTTGGGGGTTTTCCTTAAAAGCTAGAAGGTTAAGCTGGATGAACCTACTAGCTTTCTTAATCGATAAAAATCTAGCTTTTTTTTGCGTTAAAGCTGCAACAAACAAGGCGGAATATATGGTTTACATTGTTATTCTTACTGTTGAAATTTTGTAACTTGTTTGGTTTAATTTAGCATTTATGTTTTTGAAGTTTTTTTAAGTTAGAAACTATTGAGATTCATGTAATTAAAAATAAGAATTAACTTAGGCCTTTTGATTTCTTAAAATTAAATTTAGGAGTTTTTTAAGTTTAGTATAAATATTTGTGTAGTCCACTATTTGTAAACAACACCAAGTGAAAAAGAAAGAGAAATATAGAAGTTGTAAAGGCTAAGCCAAGGCTCACCCAAAAATCACCACCAAAAAGAAATAAACCTAATACATGTGGCTTTAACCAAAAGAAAATAAAATTCACAAGGCAATAATACCCCTTTCAATACAACAAGAAAGATATAATGTGTTATTTGATAACAGGGTTCCTTGCAAGAAACAAGGAGGAATTAGGTTCACGATATCTGGAAATCCATACTTCACTTTGGTCTTAGTAACGAACGTGGCAGGGGCAGGAGACGTAATTGGCTTGCTAGTGAAGGGTGATACGGTCGATTGGACCCCAATGAAGAGAAACTGGGGTCAAAAATGGGAAACAAATGTTAAATTAGTCGGACAAACTCTTAGCTTCCGAGTGCAAACTAGCGACCATAGAAGTTCAGCCTCGAAGCATGTTGCCCCCAAGGACTGGCAGTTCGGCCAAACCTATGAAGGCAAAAATTTCCGATGAAGAAATAACAAAAACATTCAAGAAAATTTGTTTTTATGCATACAAAAGAGAGCTAGAAAAAAGTTAAAGCTTTGGTAAACGGGGACATCTTGAAAGAAACCTGTTGTGGCTCGTTAAGTTCTCTCTTAGGATCATTCTCTTTTATTTGTATTTAATTTTACTGCACGTAATTATATTCAAAGCATTCAAGATCTTCAATTTCTATAAGACAAGTGAACTTGTAAGACAGAATAATATGATTTATCAAACTATAGGAACTACTGGTGTAATTGAGCTATGAAAACTTACTACACAAGTTTATAAATGTTTCAATTTACCCAAAGGTTTGTTTAATTGCAGTTTTGGAGCAAAAACAGTGGATTCTTTATAAGTTGATATAGAATCTGAGTTTCAAGTTTCAACAGCTTAAAGGTTTTAGATTTTGTCGAAAACCAGGAAAACATAGTGGTTAAGCTAAGTAACCAAATGGTTGAAATGAAGAAGTTGTTTGTTGCTTAAAAAAAACTAAGTAACCAAATGAAAGTCCCAATTTTAAGCCAATAAAAAGCCTGAATGCTGCAACCAAACCAGGCCTTCGAAAATCAAGGGGAAAATAAAATATGTGGCGGTTTGGTCTTCAGGGTTCTTCCCCCGCCGCCAGCCTTGTCACGCCATTGCTTTTGTCTGTCACGCCACCACCATAGTCGTTCAGTAAATGATTGTGCTTTCATATAATCTATCTCAGATGCTTAATCGGAAACTTTTTAGATAATCTTGCGTGGACCAATAGCTAAACCAACTTTTATAATATGTATTGGTAGTCATTTAAACAATTTATTGTGAACTTGTGAGTGATCTAATTAATCATAAATCATGTTGTGTTCATAACAACTTTCTGGCAGAATCAAGAAGGTAAAACATGAAATCAGCTTTGGGTCTGAATCATTGTTTTCTTGTTCACCTAATTTGATTTCTGCTCCAAATTTCAAGGTCATTATTCATAAAAATTGCAACAAACTACTCATGGCCGGTATTTTAGAACTGGATACTTATATTAACAAAAAGGATAAGGTGAGTAATACAGTATCCTACTAAAAAGTATTTTGTACCACGTGCTATATATATCCAGCTTATACCATAATACTACAGTACAAAACTACAAGAGTATATAAATACCGACCATTTGTTTTAATATTTTCTATTCTTACGCAAGTAGTAATTAAAAATAAAACGTCTCTCTCTCCCTCACAAATTTTAAAGTATGAAAATAGAAATAAGCAGTCTCTTTCTTCCCATCATTATTATGAATTATAGAAGTGGAGAACTTTGGTACTTACTGGATTACATGTACGTCGTTTTCATGTGCAACCGACATGTCTTTTTTTAACCATGTATTTTGTTTAAACAAAATCATTTCAAAATTTTAGACACCAAACCAGCACCAATATCAATATGATGATACGGAAATTAGTTAAGAATGATATTATCATTAGCTAGCACGCATTCAATCCTATAATTAGAACGAGTGATGATCAGATATATTGTTTGTTAGCATGACACATCAACGAAATCTCATTTTTTTTCCTGCTAATATACAAAAGCAAGAGATTGAGTTTTCCAAATTCGAAAGTAACGGTTCATGTGTTTTGGTTTAAGTCATTAAAATGGTACCAAGTATTATATATATAGCTACAAGAACACTGACGTGTACAAGATAGACAAGAAAATATATGTTTTGCTGACACTTTCAGTTTCTCAATATAAGCTGATGTTAACAAAAACAATGAAATTTGTGCAAATAAGCTGATATCACAACACTAGGTTTTGTACCATATCTATTTGTTAACGTTTTTAGAGTGTTTTTTTTTTTTTTGAAAAGAACAAAATAACCATATTTGTTAACGAGTTTTACTCAAATATTAATATGTCAACATGATGCACATGCAGTTAGCCTGAATATAAATTCAAGATAGACTATTACATAAAATGGTTATCGGAGAACAAGTTCACGAAAAGCCTCTACTAAAATAGCCTTTTAAGTTCGTAGGTCTGATGCGAGGCTGGAGAGATTGTAGACATGCTTTAAAAGAGCTCTCACTCATTCCTAGCTAGCCAAGCGGTGTGCAAAAAAATAAACTTATTACATTATGTGTATACATGGAAGGAGCTAGGTGGGAGGTGACAGTTGCTACAGCACACCCCATATTTTCGAAAAACATTTTTTTAAAGTGTAAAAAAAAAAAGAGCAAAGAAAGCGATTTAGCCCCTCCATATTAAAATTTTAAAATTCATCCCCCATCTTCTGATATTGGCTCTGCCACTGTGTGTTTATCGTCGAATATGGTGTGGTCGAGGTATAATAGTTTGTATCTAGACATAAAGGGGAATCAGTGGTCTTCAATCACGGATATGATTGCTAATCGGAGATGGAATGACACCGAAAAGCGGTCTATTATGGCCAAAGATCTACCCACAGTGCACACATTTTTTTGAAAATTAAACCGACCATATCAGAAAACGAGGCAAATGCCTCCCCTACGTACCCACAGTGCACACATCAAGTCACAGGGGCCCTGATTTTTTGTTTCTATTAGCTGGAATAACATTTTATTCTCTCCTTCTCTATGTTCAAAATACAAATATGTTGAAATATCTATGCCCTAATTTGTGAGCATAACCGAAAATGGGGTCTCAGAGGAGGAAAAAGTGGGTGGAGAGACTAAAATTCAAAGAAAGGTACAAGCGTAGCCCTTATTTTACAATCTTATATCCCTTTTTAAATGTCCCTAATATAAACTGTTACTTTTTAAAAATATTAAATTTTGATATATAAATTACCAATATTTTTCTTGTAAATATCATAATTAAAGTTAATGCGGATAACTTTTTTCCTAAAAATTATCGTTGTTATAGTTATAAATGGTAAGTATATAAAGGGTAAGAGAATAAATTTATTACATTAGAATTAGTATATTGCAAAACGCGAAACAAGCCAATATAAAATATTACAGTTAATTAGGGACGGAGGAAATATTAATTTGCCCCTCAATAAAACGCAACTAGCCTTCTGATACCTTTTTCCGGTGTCATTTTTCTTCGATCAAAAAGTCTACAATGTATCACAGCATGTGTATACTTTCCACACAACAAAAATTTTAATCCACTACCAAATTTTCTCACAAGCTTTAAACAGACATCATACCTAAATCCAATATAGCTACTCACCATTATAGACATCTAAGACATGTGAGTTGTTACGTGCCCTACTCATGTAGGTAGGGATGATTCTGCAAAATTTGTACACTTTTTTAAAATAAAAAAAATTAAAAAAATTAAACACATGATGAAACTATATATATACGCTGTGTCTCGAGTAACAATTAAATAAATAAATATGCCAAAACAAGAGACAAGGGAGAATAAGAGATAAATAAGTCAAAATTATATTCTTCTACACCTCTAAGACAAAATAGAGTGTTACTGTTGATCACATACGTTCTATAATACTCGAACAGTCCAGTAGTAACTACTAGTAAATACCAAATATCGATAAGACACGCGCGCAACATAAGTATTATCGGAATGATAAATACAAATGATCGAAGTAACTAGTTGATCAAGTACTGATGTATCGTGACTATCGTCTATATTCCCAGGTCTACGTACGATTCTGGAGAGCGATCAAATAATTCATTTCCATTAGAACGAGTCTTCTCTTTATGGCAGCTCGTTTTCATATGCTGCATTCTAATTATGCCAGTATCTCGTGTTACGAATCTTCTCCTCAAATGTTCACATAGGAAAATTGAAACTAATTATCTCTATGACCGGTCTTTTCATATGTTGCATCCTTGTTAGAAATGTTAGGTGTTTTACTTCGTATTAACAAATACTATAAAAATGCAATATTATTATTATCGATTCTATCTCTTATTAACATACAATCATTATGTTCAATTAATTAAATAGTTGTGTACCTACACCGAAAATGGCAAAATTCGTCGGCAAAACGCTTGATCATTTGTAACTGGAAACCCTAATATTTAACCGAGCTTATGGTGTGTCACCATATGTCCTTAAAAACAGTTTCGCTCCTTACACGTTCTGAGGATATGTGGACGTTGTCATTCCAGAATACAACAGCTCTAACAATACGGTCGGAAGGAGTGTGCAATCAAACCGTCTGAACATACATTTGACGATGCAGACTTTCTCTCCCTAACTAAGCTATATTTAGAAAACAATGCACCTATTTTTCTGAAATGGTTTTTATGTAATTATGTCATGAATTTCCGGAATTTATTGGTTCATATATATTTATTGGTTCATATAGTGACCATTATACATTTTCACAAGGAAAAAAAGCAACCGACCAAACAAGTGTTGTGACTGTTGAAAATTGAAATGTAAAACAACTGGGACGATTAATACACTAACAGGTGGCCCACTGCCCATTTTCCCGTACCTATGCAACTGTAACCGATATTTCCTTTTAAATGTCAAAAATGTTTGCTAACAAAGAGTCAAAGACCAAATATTATAAAGTTATTAATAATCAGTCGCATTTTCAGAGAACAATTTATTCACTCAAAATTATATATTTAGATCATAAATTCCAACAAGAAAGTTGTCTTTATTTTTTACTTGTTCTGGCTCTTGTTATTAGAAAACCAAAATTTCTGTATTTTGAACGTAACTCAGTTTTTTAATTCCATTGCTAATTCGTAATGTAACAATAAGTAGTACTAGCTAGTTTAGTTTCTAGTAGCTGAATCTAACCCGACCCCATATACTTTGAGTTTTTATGTTTTTATAAAAATGATTTGATTTCTATCTTACGCGCCAAATATGCTAAGCCAAATTAATTAAATAATATTAAATTAATTTTATTTATTCAACAAATTGGATTGGACTGAGTACTTGTTTTACCATTATAATTTTGACAATAAAAATTTAAATGTCCCTCAAAAGTGAGTAAATAGATCATAAACATATAAAATGCAGTTAATGCTATCGTGGACCAAGCTATTAATGTGAACTTAGGCCAATACAACCAAGTATCATTAAGAATCTCATATTTGGACAAAAAATAAGCAGGTGCGGAATACTCATACACTTTTATATTAATTACAATAATACAATACTTTTATAAAAATATAAAAAGTAAAAACTAATAAAACTATTTATTACTTTTTAACAACCAAATATTCTTTTAAATATTAAACTATTTTTTATATTTTTATTGCATTATGCATGATTACGAGTACGAATTAATAAAGTATTATGAGTACTACTGTATTGGAGACATAAATGAGGTTAGTGCAAGACAAAGATGTTAACATAGTAGTTTACCGATCCTTTATCATGCAAATAGGCCAAGTTGTCATTATATTATGTAAGGTCTAAAAAGTTTTCTTTTTGCTACTTAAAACTCTATAAGAATTGTTAAAACTTCACAATCACGAGTGGTGAGGCACTTTTTGGAATAATGCTAATGAACCAGATAGACTCAACCAGACTCTCAACACACCAGTCCTTAATGTAAATTTAGAATTTTATTTTCATCCCGAAATTTAAGAGTATGCTATTCGGCCATATATTTAATAGTTTTAATTAATATTTAAGTTTAGGGTAGTCTCAAATAAGGTTCTATAATATTATATTTAGGTTTTTATTTTGTTGAATCGTCAAATAAAATATATTAAAATCATTAAAATTTTAAATATTTTTAATTAATATTTAAGTTTATGGTTGTCTCAACTAGGGTTCCATAAATATTATATTTGGGGTTTTATTTTGTTGAATAGTCAAATAAAATATATTAAAATCATTAAAATTTTAAATATTTTTAATTAATATTTAAATTTAGGGTAGTCTCAATTAGGATTCCATAAATATTATATTTGGGGTTTTATTTTTGTTTTGGTTGGGTGCCAAAATTTTTAAAAAAATTACATAAAGGACTGTCTGGTATTCAGTCTGGTTGATGCAGTCTGGCTCTATAGCATTACTGCACTTTTTGTATATGGTAGGTTATCTTGTAAGCTTAAACAACTCTGAACACCAATTCAAAAAGGGTAATGAAAAAATAGATATTATTTGACATGCACTCATTCATAAAATCAGTGTCATTTGATCAATTTATATAGAGATAGATCAATGGGGATCAACGGGGGTCTTTGGAATATATTGTGTCAAAAAATGTCTATTTATATTATCACCAACTTGAAAATTAAGATGCATGGTGGGTAAATAAAAATTGCAATGTAACACCAAATAACACAAATATGTCACCGTCGTTTTATTTTACAGATGACGAATTTGATCATGAATTTTAGGACTTCTAAGAAACACACAACCTAACTCGAGGAGTCTTATGGGCAAACACTGAACCGGAATAAAAAGGTTACAACTTCCGACAGTGTCCGCCTAGTTACTTTATGCATTTTAACTCACTGTATCACTAAGATATTAGCCAGGGTGTCTTCATAGTATGAAATTGTTTCATAATAAATACAAACCGTTAAATAAACATTTACCCACAATCAAAGCTCGGGTGAAATTTAAATAGATATGTGGGTAATTCAAATATCATTTCATAAATTCAAAAACAACAAATAGATTTAAACAGAATTTGAGGAATCACTCGTGTGCACTTCTTAATAGTTTTTATTGAGAATTGTCGAGTATGAACGACATAATATTTTAAAATGAATTTAATCTTTGGATAGATCCGTTGAACAAACATAACTTTTGAGGAGAAATACACATCAAGAGTCTAATCGTTAAATTTTCAACAAGTGAATTTCCGACTCGCTGTGTGTTAGATTGATCGACAAATCAAGAGGGTCTAGTTGTAACCTTTGAAAATAGATGGTGCCCCTACTAAACCATAGATATTTAGAGCTTAGATCTATAAATTAGTAGCGCACAGTTTAAGGGGAAAAATACGTTTAGTATACTGTACTACCAGTGGTTAACGATTTAGATACTGAACTAGCAATTTTAACAATTGAGGTACCGAACTGTGAAATTTCGTCAAATTAAGAGACTAACAACATAAATCGATGAGATTGCAGTCACTATATCTCACATTTGAAATCTATTTTTGACGTATATTGATAGAATTGTACTAATCATGTGACAGCCAAGAGAATATGAGTGCAATTTCATCATTTTGTTTAACGGTAGGTCGTCAACTGTGACAAATTTCGTAATTTGATACCTTAATTGTTAAAATTGATAATGTAGTACATAAATCGTTAAACACTAATAGTACAATACATTAAAAATATTTTATGCTATAGTTGAAGGGTATACCTAATAATACTTTACATTTTCACCACAAATATCAAAACCTTTATGTATAATTGAAGTTGCTGGCCCCCAATTGTCTCAATCGGAGTACAGCACGCTTCATCCTAAGGTCAAAATCTAATACGTACGATTTTATAATCGTATTCTAATTACCAAAATAATCTATGCATATCGATAGCTTAATTAATTAACTAATTGAAGACAAGATTCGGCTGTTAGGTGATCACTATGACACGATAATAACAATATTACAAAATATATAAAATATCGAATCTGCTTGGGCCTAGTTTACTTTTAGAAATTCTGCATGGGACCATGTTTGTAAGTAACCACCCAATAATACATAGGGGTGAGAGTAAATCTGCTTGTTTTGGTTTTGGTCGACCACACAAGTCAAATCAATTAAAATTCATCGGTTCGGTTTGGTTTGCAGCAAATTAATATTGGAACGAAACCAAATCAAACCACTACACGTTCACATTCACATCGGTGAACGTTAACTAATAAAAAAAATAATATGCTTTAGTAAGAATAAAGACGAAGCATGCTGTTAAAATGACATGATAGTGAAACATTAGAAATAAAACATATTTTCTCGATATACATATTACATACCAGATTGACTCTTTCTATTTTGTTTATTAAATTGATTTTTGAGATGTTTTTTTTTATCTAGTTTATCAAAAAAAAGTCTACATTATTTTGCGAGAACATGCACTTTGGCTAGCTAAAATAACCGGCCATGGTCTGTAGCTATTTTTTAATTTTAAAATAAAATGTACAATTTTCTTTTCTTTTTGTATAAACCTAAACTTTTAGTCCCGCGACTAAAGTGTCGAAACGTTTACACCGTTTTTTTTTACAACGAGTTGCACCTACATTACTTATGAGTTGTGACTATCACGGGTGAAAGTAGTAATATTTTAATTAAAATTTGAATAAAAGGACAAATGTGAGTCAAATAATATATTTTTTAAACTGAGATACTTATTATGTAGTCACATGTATGTGTTTTATTAGAAACATTGTAAATTGTAATGTTTCGAAAAATGAGGATTAAATTTATACAAATTACAAAGAATATAACCAAAATAAAAGGTGAAATTAATTTTCATCCAACTAAATTAACGACAGTACATGAATTATAAATATTATGATAGTTTAATACTTCAATTGTTAATTTTGGTATTCTGATACATAAATCGTTAAAAACAGAAATTAAAGTAAACTAAATATATTTTTTCCACGACGACAAATGTGTGTCATGTTCAAAAAAATACAATTGTTATTTATTAACCAAATAAAAAAAATAAAGATTTGAACAACACGTGGTTGGTGGTTACCCAAAAGTCACAAAAAATAAAAGTAGAGAAATTATAAGCAGAGCTTTGAAACACAGCGTTATGAGAAACAAAACAGTTCAACGACCACACTCACTTAAGGGATAAATTAGTCTTTTCAAGCGTATCTATTTTGGCGTCACTTGTAAGAATATAATACAAACTTTATTTAAATACAGAATAAATACTGCTGCTAAATCTTCAGGAAACTGTATTTATTTATTTATTCAAATTTCAAAGTTTACCTAAATAGATTGAGAATTTGAGACTCATATTTAATTTGCGATCCATTACAGAAACTGATTACTAACTTGGAATCCTCAACACTCACTCTCTCTCTCTACACTTTGAGGTACTTTCTCTCTCTCTCTCTTCTTCGCCACATATTTCAGCTCATATATACTCCATATATATATGTATATATATATATATATAATAATAATAATATGCACATATATATATATTATTATATATACATTTTTTGTTATATACATTTATATTTTCCTTTACTGATATCAATGAGTTGACTAGTCTTTGTGTGAGGCCAATTGAGTAATTCAGTTGCTGAAGTTATTTTATGATTTTATAAAATTTTGAGTTGTTTTTTGTATCTGGAATTTGAATTTTAGTGAAGTTCCACCTGAGTTTGGACATTTTTTTTAATAAATAAATGCCGCTATTGATTCTTTGGATTGAACGGGAAATTAGGAAAGAATTTTATTTTATTTTGTAATTTTTGAGCAAGGATATGATTTTTTTTCGTTGTCCAAATGTTTTTGTTAGTGCTACACATAGTAAGAGATTGTTTGGTTGCATTCTTATTTTTATTTTATTTCCATTTTTGCTTATAATTTACCATTTTTAATGGGTTAATGAAGGTTTAGCACATTGAACTGTTAGGTAATTTTGATATTTTAGACTCTACTTAAAAAAAAATCCTGTACAATTTTTTTAAAGGTTAAATGAACTTTGTTTTTTCAGGGCCCTTAAATAAATCAGATAATTTTCTTAAAGAAAGCGCTGCGAAACATGTCTAACAAGTACAAAGTAGGCTGATTAAGTTCCCTTGTCACTTCTCGACATTTTTCTCTATCTGTTGAGATCATAAAATAATGTTTAGATTCTGCATTGAATCTGCAAATACTATCGAGTCTCTAAAAGTCTGAAGGCTCTCATTAAGGGGGCCTAAAAAAATATTCTCATTGGTGTTTGGGTTTAATATTTCCAACTCCTTTTTTCATTTATTGTTCCTCACTGATGGTTATGGGTAACAAGTTTTAAGGAACCCAGTTTTGTTGTTGTTATTGTTGTTGTTGTTGTTGTTGTTGTAGGCGTATATAATGTGAGGTGTTTTATAAGTTTTTTGCTTATGTTTTTGTGAACCTTTTTGTCGAAAGCATTTTCATTTTTGGCTGAGAGTTTGTGACTTCGTAACCATTTTTGTATAGTTGTAAAGAAGTGGGCTATTTTTAGATTTAAGTCTCTCTTTTAAATGGATTGGCGGATTGGGTCTTATCCTGTGGCGTGCACCTGATTGTTGCAATTAGTAAAGCCAACTTTCTCAGTTTGGTATAGAGTTTCTTAAAGAGTCTTATCGTAATAAGAGACTTCTCACCAGAAAGAGAATATAGTTCTGATTCAATTTCTCTTATATTTGGACACTGAATCCAGTTTTACTTTTCAGGTGTTACACAGACTTATGTGTCGTCAGTGCATACTTTCTATTTTGTTTCATTTTCGAACTCTTCCGATGCTGTTTTCTCTCAAATAGTCTTTCCTTTCTGTGGATTGTGTTGAATTTTTTATGTTGGGTATAGTTTAGAGTGGTTTTTCATTCATACTGTGTTGCTGAATGTGGTGAATGAGGCTTGGTCTTACATCTCCTTTCCTATGCATATTTTGTGTATCCTTATTGTTAGGTAAACAAAAATTTGATTTAACTTTTTCTTACTTTCATAGTTCATCCACATGGGTTTATTAGAGTAATTGAATACAAATATGAAATTTGGGTTTTGGCTTATAACACCTTCGTAATTCTTTCATCTCCCCATCCCTATAAGGTATTACTAGCTGTTAAGTTTATTATTTTCATGTCTTTTCTGGCGGAAATATCAGTTTATAAATGATTGCATCTAATATTCGCTCTTTCTTCCCCCCAACCTCTAGGGTAAAGAGGCTCACAATTTCTTGAAGAGTCTGCTCAAAGACCTTTGCTCGTCCAAAGGGTGTGAACTTTTTGGCATTGTGTCGTTGCTTGGTTGCAGCTTTGCGCGAAAGATATACTACATTCGGTAACCAGCTTAAAAGCTGAGGTTGTGTGATTTTGTCCTGAATTAGCTTAGAAGCTTTAAGTCGTATAAATCTAGCTTTTCCTGAATCTCAAAAAATCTGGTTAATTGGTTTAAATAGCTCAAACCAAACAAGCCCTATGCATGTCTGTCCCCACAACCAGCACTGATGGTGTGGTACCACTTGCTCTCTCAGGGCGGACAAAATCCCTCGATGTTGCTTCCTCAATTGATAAAGACCATTCTATCCTCTCGACAAATGGGGACTTATCTGGTGCCTCCTCCGAAACAGTGGGGTTCAGGATCGGAGAAGTAATTTTATCCAATGGTGAATCTTACTCTGGTACCCTTCGTGGCAACATGCCCGAGGGCTCGGGAAAATATGTATGGTCTGATGGCTGTATATACGAAGGAGAATTTAGACGTGGAATGAAACACGGAGTAGGCAAAATTATATTTCCTTCCGGTGCGGTTTACGATGGTGAATTTTCAGGCGATTACATGCAAGGTACTGGTGAAAAATAAAGTCAATTCTCTCTTTGTTTTATTTTATTTTCGTTAGTTTAAAGCGCATCTTGTTCATATTTATGTGTCGTTCTCAATCAAGATGCCCTTTTAACCGTGTCTTTTCATTTACAATTCGTTTGATGGTTATGTCTTTTGGGGTTTGTTTAGCTGTAGCTCTTAAGTTAATGAGCTGAATTTTTGAGTTTCATGAAATTCTGGGTTGGCTCATATATTCTAGTTTTTTTAGGCCACAAACCAGTTTTGGATTAGGAATAAATTGAGAGAGTTTGGTAGGCTTTTGTTAGTCAAAATTGGTACAGAAATATCCCCTTTTTGGTAAGGGTTCATTTTAATTTATCATTCAATCTGTCTGATTTCAAAATCTATAGGACTATATCATATTTGTTAATAGAGTTTGGTATTCCATATCAGGTACAGGAACGTATATCGGACCTGGTAATATCGTCTATAAAGGCAGATGGAGGCTAAATCTTAAGCATGGGTTAGGATATCAAGTTTATTCTCACGGAGATGTTTTCGAAGGGTCTTGGATTCAGGGTAACCCAGAAGGCCCCGGAAAATACACGTGGGTGACTGGAAATGTTTATTTAGGTAATATGAAAAAAGGGAAAATATCGGGTAAAGGGACGTTAACTTGGGCGAGTGGAGATACATACGAAGGAAATTGGTTAGATAATATAATGCATGGGTTTGGCGTATATACATGGAGTGACGGAGGGTGCTACGTAGGAACTTGGACACGGGGTTTAAAAGACGGAAAAGGAGCGTTATATCCGAAAGACAGTAAGCTTTCGCCGGCTCAGCAGGTGTATCTAAACGCTTTGAGAAAACGAGGTTTACTCCCGGATTTAAGAAAACAAAGGCAAGTTTCACATATTAATCATGCCAATTCGGTTGATATAGGACACAGTAAGATTGCTCGTAATTTGGAGCAGCCACGTGGCGCACATGTTTCGTTAGAGAGAAGGTGGAGCATGGAGGTGGCTATAGAGAAAGTCATCGGGAATAATTTTTCTGATGGTTTGGCAGAGATGAACTCAGAAGGTGGAGAGAGTGAAGTTATTGGGAATGGTCCGATTTTGGAAAGAGAATATATGCAAGGTGTTTTGATTAGCGAGGTTGTTTTGGATAGTTTTTCGTCATCGTCTAGAAGGGCAAAAAGGAGACAAAAGAAGCTCGTAAAGGATGTGAAGAGACCTGGTGAAGCCATTATTAAAGGTCACCGAAGCTATGATTTGATGGTCAATTTACAGCTGGGCATCAGGTAGAATCATTTACCCCAATGTTACGATGTTGATTGTGCTTTTCTAAATTGTATTTTATAACTTGGACCTATTACTGAGTGGTTCCTGTCATATTTATTGCCATCATTTGAATACACTGAAACTCAGAATAGGAGTAAAGAAAAAGAGAAATGGAGGAGACAGAGATAAGAAAGATCTTAACAGAAAATGTCTCTCATTTATTTGCTGTTAATGTTTGACGATGCAAATGTACTTTTATCGCTACTATATGCTTTCAAACCAAAGACAAAATGAAACGATTTTTTTAGATTTCTTTTGGTTACTCTTGAATTTTTTAATGACCTTAGTTTGTAAGTATTGCTGCTAGTATTATGCTTTAATGATAAGAAGAAGAAGAACAAGGAGCAGGAATTAGAGATAAATTCCACTTGAATCTGAACTTTTGGAACTTAAACATCACAGTTAGTTGTATTGGTAAATACTTAACATGCTCTAGGTTTTAATCCAGATATACAGTGGGGAAAATCACTCCTGTTCAGAGGAGAGAGGTAAGAACATCGGATTTTGGTCCAAAAGCCAGCTTTTGGATGAATTTTCCTAAAGAAGGGTCCCAATTGACACCACCTCATCAGTCTGAAGATTTTAGGTGGAAAGATTACTGCCCTATGGTTTTCAGGTTGGCTATTGAGTCCTAGAAATTTTCTCTCTTTTTGAATTCATAAGTTGTGTTCTGTTCATATTACATTTGTTTTCTGGTCAGATTGCTCAAGTTCGGGTAACCCAGAGACAGGGTTATGTAGTTTTTTATTATTTCCAAAATGGCTGGAGGGGGTACATTACACATCTAATATGTTAAGCTTTTTGCTAGCTTTTTGAAGAAGGTTCTTTAGTAAAGCTTGGAGTCCTGCTACAATTCCTTTTTGACAGCTAAAACTTATAATTCCTGATACCTAGAACACTTGCTGTCATAAACCAAATGCAAAGTTATCTCCATTTCACTTAACTTAAAATATTTGAATTACTTATCCCTGTATCCTGTATTATCAATGATAGGCTTTTGTTGCAATAAACTTCACATTTGGATCATCATTTGTTTATTGGTTACACATGTATAGTTTTAAAACTTGTGTTTCTTTATATTTTGAAATGGCATATGATGTTTCATATCGTGAGATTCCATTAATGTCTTTGCGCAATTAAGCAGTATTTATTTATTGAGCCATGTTTTCATTTCCAGGCTCTTTACAATCTGGCTAATAGCTACGATAAAGGCAAAATTGACTGCCAATTGTAGCCTTTTAGTGGCTTCAATCTTAATAAGGATAGTATGTGGAAAAACATTTTTCTTATAATCAAGCGATTCTGAGAAGTTCTGCAATGTGCAGAAATTTGAGGGAGCTTTTTAAGATTGATGCTGCTGACTACATGATGTCTATTTGCGGCAATGATGCTTTGAGGGAGCTTTCATCTCCAGGAAAAAGTGGTAGTGTCTTTTTCCTGTCGCAGGATGACCGCTTCATGATTAAGACACTAAGAAAATCTGAAGTGAAGGTATGCCAATTGAATCTAAATCAATGCATTCTCATATCGTGATTTAATTTATTTTTTCTCTGTTCTGCTTTCTTTATGATGGTTGTAGCTAAAACTCCTGTCGGTGAGTGGCTTGTATCTATTTTTTCTTTGGTTGCACAGCTTTTACGCACATTGTTTATGCTTGAAAGCTAGAGTGTATTTGCTTGATTGACCAAATAAAAAGCTGAAAATTTCTAGTTTTCGGCATGAAAATTCTGAAAGCTACATGAACCTATATTTTTCCCATCCTCAAAAAAATTAGCTTAGTTGCTTAAAAGCTGCAGTCAAACAAACTCTTACTATATATAGCTTATTATATTTTTTTTGTAATACTTCAGATCTTACTTATAGTTGTGTGCCATTTTCCTTTGGATAAGTGTTTTGTTGGACTTTGTTTTACAATTGAACTTTGTATGTTAGTTTTACAGTTTTACCTTAGGTTCTTTACGCTTTAATTTAAGGATCCCATTGGGTAGTTCTTCTAATATAATGGAATAGGTTATCTTGAAAAATTGTGGTCAATCTCAATATACTTGGTCTTCTTTGAGCATCGAATTGCAATAGATACCTGTTTAAAATCAACTCTATAGGTCGTGCTTGCTTGTAACTAGGTAAGAAATCTCAGACAACCTCAACTACTTATGTAGTCTGTTACTAAGATTTACTTTTGTTTTATTTTTTACTGTGGATTAATGATGCTCCTATTGGAAATGCCCGACACTTATGCATTTCATGAATATCCACTTTTATCTATCAGTTGCCTACCGCATGCTCCAAATGATGTGTTTTTAATCTATAGCATTTAATTTTCCGAGCCATGGTGATAATTAAGAATCTCCTATTATTTTCTTTATGTGTGTAGGTTCTTCTTGAGATGCTTCCAGATTATCATCATCACGTGCGGACCTATGACAACACTCTCATAACTAAATTCTTTGGTCTCCATAGAATAAAGCCCTCTAGTGGACAAAAGGTAATATCATTCATACTGGAATTTACCTTCCTGTACAAGTATATGGTTGCCAAATCTTTGGATATTGATCAACATTTGATTTTTTTCGATGTTTAAACCTTTTTGGGGTAAGTAATTTTTTAATACATGAATTGTTGTGCTTACAGTTTCGCTTTGTGGTGATGGGAAACATGTTCTGCACAGAATTAAGGATCCACAGAAGATTTGATTTAAAGGGTTCTTCTCTTGGGCGATCAGCTGATAAGGTTGAAATTGATGAGAATACTATACTTAAAGATCTGGATCTGAATTATTGCTTTTATTTGGAACCTTCATGGCGGGATGATTTATTAAAGTAAGAGTTGTTGTTTATTTACTATTATTATTTTTAAATTTATGAGGATTTAATCAAAGTAGCATGAATATCATCCTCCGCATTCCTTTTACTAAGGTCATAGTTTTCTGGGGAATAAAGTTGGTTTGGTGTCTGGTATAGGTCTGTGTATAGGTCTGGACTTCCCTATGGCGATTTTGGTCATCTATTGATCTTTATTTATAACCACAAAGCGAGTTGCGGTTTCAATTGTGAATTTGTCGGTTGAATTTGTGGTGAATATATCTACAGTTGCACTTTTTCTAGGTCTGCTTAATGCATTTTGACCTTTTCTTGTGTGAACACTCGTATAGATGAAGAATCGCCTCTAGCCGTTAGAGTAATAATATAGATCGTCTTTGTATACACTTGGTAATTTGTATTATTCCTCAGCTGCCAAGGTCCTTTAGCGGACCTATGTCCCAGATGCCCGGCCCCTAAAGTTTTTCAAGTTCTTTAACATTTTGAAGATATGATAATTATGTAATTTGGGTTTTCGTTAATAGCCTGCTCATGACATTATCTCACTGCTATCCGCCTAAAGCTTCATTATGTTACCAAATTACATAATTATCATATCTTCAAAATGTTTTTCGTTAATAGCCTGCTCATGACATTATCTCACTGCTATCCGTCTAAAACTTCATTATGTTACCAAATTTCTAAGAGAAGATCTATGCTATCATTTCTGCCATATGAAGAAAGAAACCCATATAGTCGTCGTGAACACAAACCGTGTTACTTGTTTTTTATTTCTTCTAGCTAACACATTTTTTTTATATGTAGGCAGATTGAAATTGATAGCAAATTCTTGGAAGCGCAGCATATCATGGATTACAGTCTTTTGCTAGGTGTTCACTATCGAGCCCCACAACACCTTAGATCTCTTATGTCTCGCACCAAAAGCATGAGTGCAGATGGGTTGGGAATTGTTGCAGAGGAAGGTTAGTAACTTCATGCCCAACATAATTTCTAAGCTCTTTGCCTCCATTTGGTGTAAGGATATCTCGTCCAGAAATATAACAGAAAGAAGGATCTCACAAAAGGCCATAAATCCCAGAAAAACATAATTTTTTGTCTCATATTTTCTCTCCTGAAACCCTTGCACCAAACGGACCTTGGTGATGTGATATTTTGTTTTAAGTTTCTGCATTCAAAAATAAATAGCTTTTGTCATTGTCAAATAATAAAATTGGATGTAGACTGCAACCACATTCCAGAAAGAAGAGGGGAGAATGATGAATCTAGAATTTTTCTTGGCAACCGATAAGTTGTGCAGTAATTTCCTGAATTTTTCTATGGCATTCCACATGGATTAGAAATGAGAAAGATATGCTATCTCACAGTATGTGTGTTGATATTGATTGTGTATGTGTGTGCGCGTGTGTGTTGCTATTACCCACCCTTATCGTGTGAGCGGGGTGCCCTCTGCGGTATCTACCCAGTTTTGGTTCCCCTCTCGAGCAGACTGAGATCTAAGTGGGGGTTGGTTGGGCAGCTTTCCCTGGAGACTAGTTTAGGTGCCATAAGTAAACACCCCCAGTCAGAGAATTAAATACACTATATGACAGTGGAACAAAAATTAGAAAAGAAGTTATAAATTTACCATGTTATTTTTTAATAGTTGATGATAGAAAAAAGTACCATGCATTATCTGGATGTATCAGAGGAAATTATTCTTATTGCTTATATAGCTAACTTGTCGTGAAAAGCTTCGATCTGTGTGTGTTAGTCTTCTTCCAAAGAAATATTTCGTGTTATTCACTTATTCTTTCTTCTGATTGGAAAACATCTCTGGCTTGTATCAGCCTACAGATGAATGTTTGTTTTCAGTTGGAAAATGTGTTCCCTTCATTGTCTGTCTGCTAATCTTCTAGTAGACTGGGGCTTTTAGTAAATGAGCATTGTGGTTATTTATTCATCTCGTTCTTTGTTCATTGTTGTATAAATAATTGCATAACTTGGTTTTCTAATTGTTTAAGTTGGATGAATGAACCAGAGTCGATGGATGATAATTACCCTCAAGGCCTTGTTTTGGTGCCTCGTGGAGTTGACAATAGTAGTGTTGTTGTGGGTCCACATATCAGAGGTAGTCGTTTGCGAGCCTCATCTGCTACTGGTGGCGAGGAAGTTGATCTTCTTCTTCCTGGCACGGCAAAGTATAATCTCTAACCAACAAGTATCGTGTGTAGTTAAATTTAGGTTTATGCACCAACAGTGACGGAACCAGGATTGTGAAATATTTGGGGGGGGGGGGGTTGATGGTTGCAGCCTCGACTGTCCCTACCTAGTTCCTTCCCTGTGCACCAACGTGTCATTATATTTTTGTTTCACAAATTAACAAAAATTATCAATTTGTACCCCAACCTAATATTTTCCATCTAGAGAAAGTATCATAGATTGGGGACTAGTACAGAAATTGTGATGGATGGTGTACAAAATATAAAACACTTGATAATTGATAGAACAGCGTATAAAATATTTAGTTTTCTTGAAAGTTAGTTCCCAACACATGATAATTCTTTTTATAACGGCTATACTAAGCATATTAAACCGTTGTAAAATCTATTAGTTTACTGATTGCTAACATTTCAGAGGCTGGTGAAGAAGAAGTTAGAACCTGCATGCATTAGTTCTTAAAGTTGTAACTAACCCGGATATATCAAGTCTTTATGACTATATGTTTACACAGATGAATTCCAAAAAAATTCTGAAAGTTCTGTTTACAACTTTGTTCTTTAAGTTAAGACCTTTAGAGCATGAAAGTTGATGTTATCTTATTTTTATCTAATTATTTCCCTGTCTGAATAAACAGATTCCAGATCCAACTCGGAGTGAACATGCCAGCAAGGGCTGAACATATCCCAGGAAGAGAGAAAGCACCCCTCTTTCACCAGTCATATGATGTTGTATTATACCTAGGTATCATCGACATATTACAGGACTATAACATAACTAAGAAGATCGAACATGCCTACAAGGCAATTCAGTTTGATTCAATCTCAATATCTGCTGTCGATCCTGTCTTTTACTCGGAGCGTTTTCTCAATTTTATTCAAAAAGTATTTCCACCGAATGTCTCAGCAAGTTAACACTTTATTTGGTTTATTTCTTTTAATTAAAGAGAAGCAAAACTTTTGCACCAATGAGGAACTAACAACTCCTTTGGCCAAAAATAGTGTAAATGACCAGTGAGATTGGTAATAATTTCCTTTAGTTGAATACATACACGTTGTAACTTAGTTTGAAAGAGGCTTATATATAAGAACCGAAGTGTTGCCTAACCCGCAACCCCTGAAAAATGCCAACTAAATCGTGTAGATGTTTCCCTGTTACTTTTATCCAGTTTTGTTGTGAAGAAAAAGAATTTAATGGATATCTGTTGTTGATCCTGTCTTTTACTAGAATCGTTTTCTTGGTTTATTTTCTTGGTTTTGAGAATTTGTTAGCATAGATTATAGCAGCAGCAAAATATCCACAGGTGAGCCATGATGAACTCGCTTCTGGCCAACCATAGTGTTGACAGTTAGTTTGAAAAATAATTTATTTCTAGTTGAATACTTGGTTGTCTTGTAGATTTTTCCTCATATTGTTATCCAGTTTCTGTTGCACTAGATATGAATTTAACTTGTGGTGCAATCGACACGGAGCTATTTGGTTCTGCTAACTTAAAATTTTCATTTTATGGCATTATTTCTGTAGTATTTTGGTTTCTCTAGAAAAGTGATATTTAAAACATTTTGATTTAAGTCGGTGAAAACAGATGAAAGCGGGAGATTTAAAGTACATGAACAAAGTGGTATACAACAATGCTGTTAGGAAACTAATCGCTGTTAGGAGACAATGCTGTCACATCTAGGGTTCTAATCGCTCTTGTTTTTCTAAGATCTTTATGATAAAGACTCGTTAGGAAAGTATATAAACCCTATGGTGATTAGTTCTTCTGTGTTGTTTGACATTGCTGTATAAGCAAGTACGTTGGTTGTAACTAGCTGCGATTTTTGTACTCTGGGTCTGGTCCCCATTTTTTAATAAAATGGATTTTAATTATATAAAAAAAAATCGGTTAGGAAAGTATCCAATGACAGTTGAGATGTGTTTGTCAACTCATTTGTAAAGCAATAAAATGTGTGACTTTTGGAATTAGAATTGCTAAACTACAACGCAGAAGAAGTTCTATAGACGATCAAAATTACTGAAGTTGTCACTTAATCATAAACCCGACAGCTTAAGGCTTGTAAACATCGTGTTAGGAAAAAATATTCGTCACTGTTGTTCTGACCTTTTTATCTAGTGCAAGAAATGTAATGATCTCTTTTCCATTAAATATAACTATATACTCATTACAATTTACAAATTATATGACATTATGACTAATAAAGATGCACTTTAGTACTTTACGCTAAAAACAATGTGAAGAACCATCTTTTCTCCTGTAAGAAAATCATAAACAAAAGCATCTGCGTATACCAATACACTTACATACGCATTGTATTTAGAAAAGAGATATTCTTACTTGCCAAATAAAAAAGGAAATTTTGGGTGTTACACATTCTACTTGTCGCCTTTCCATTCCCTGAAAGGGCTTAAAAGGGCTGGGTCCGGTTTTTAGCAAAACCAAAACCGAAACCGAACCCGAGCATATTTTTCGGTTCGGTTTTTTTCGGTATTTTTCGGTTTCGGTCTTTTTCTGTTTGGTTTTATTGAAAACCGAAACCGACCCGATTTTTTTTTTGTTTTTCGATTTCGGTCTTTTTCGGTTCGATTCGTATTTTCCGGTTTTTCGCCCAACTCTGAGCTTTGGTCTTCCTAAATCCAAGCCTTGCATTCAAAGAAATTAATAACAATATATAATGTGGGTGATAAAATGTAACAAAAAAAGAAAACTTAGTTACTGTGTACAGTATGTTTTTGTAGATTTAATCTTAAGTTGCAAACAAAATTATAAAACCAAAAGAATATAAAATAAAAATGAAAACCCCATAATTGTAGTATAACTTTACGGTTGGGACCTTCTTAGCTGAAAACCAGAGAGTCAGGATAGAACAAACGAACTTAAGTATGTTTATTTTAATTTAGCTTGAAATGTTAAATATGGAAAATTTTATGTTGCCATTTCAGCTCAAGCCAGACATGTTCACCCGAAATAAAGCCCACAATTGCACACGTTTTCTTCAAAATTTGAAATCATTTCCAAATAAGCCTACTTTAGCAGTGACACTGTGACAGAGACTATTCACCATATACATGATGCCAAACTCATTTGTAAGTCCTACAAACTGTCACCGTTATAGACTTAACGTTACTTTTTTGTTTATATAAACCTAGCACCCCTCAACTTTAGTATATTATGAATGGCGTCCAATAAATTGTTGTTTTGGTAATGGCGCCGCTGCACCCCAGCTCAAACGGATGCTTGCCATGGAGCAGAAAGGCCGGCTTGATCATCAAAATATGGATAAATATTTCAAGCTAGTTTCTTTCTCTTTTAATAATGAAGGAACCAGAATGAAAAACTTTTGATGTTAAGAGGATGAAATACATTATAAATAAAAATGGCTAAGATTTGTTACTAATCAACACAGAGATGTAACTAGGTGGAGGCAGTCGGGTAACAAAAAAAAAAAAACTAACTAAAAAGTAAAATATTATATGTATTTTGATCAAAATCTTTAAAAATTAGCATTCAATCCCCTACACATTACGAAAAAAAATACTCATATATAGTATAATTTTTTTTATATAGAATATCGGCCCCTCCCATATGGGATTCCTAGTTACTACTTATTAAGATGCTGTAAAATGTTACTAAACCAAAAAAGAACATTAGTGTTACTTTTCCGAAGGGAGGGGTAAACTATCTAGCGGATAAAAAGTTGAGTTGAAAAGTGCAATTAAATGAAATTAGCCAGCATCTCTGTCACCGACTTCTCAGGTGGGGATAAATGACGTGGACCGTCAAAATGGAATCGGATCTTAACTTTCTACAGAGAAAAGGAATCAATATAGGAAAATATGGGGATATTACACTAATGACATCTATATTCCAGCTATGTGATCCTCTTAGTTTTAGGAAATACAACAGGTTTTCATTGGGTGTCTTAGGAAAATACAAGCCAAACCATAAATTGAGGAGTGCGGAAACGAAAAGTGAAACACAAAAAGTGTAAAGAATGAAAAAAATCCAATACTTAACACGAAAAATAGTGGAAAACAGGAACGAGAAATGGAAAGATGGAAATGGGGAACAGAGTTTTTGGTTCGTTTTAGACTCGAGGAATGAGCACGACTAATCAATAGTAATCGGTTTGGACTAAAGGAATATTGAACTTAATTAAAACAAACAGATTATAGTCAGTCTGTTTTGATTGGTATGGTCGGTTTGTTTCGTAACATAAAAGTCGAAGAACACAAAATTAAAGTAACTTTACCTTAAATAAAGTTGGACTTATATTTTAATTCAAATCCAATAACAAACATTAAATATTAAGTAAATTAACAATAATAAATTGAAAATCTTCAAAAAAAATACAATAATAAATTGAACATGGAAGCAACTTATATAGTTTGAACATCAAAACAAGCGGAAAACTTGTTTCACCCCAAAGTCTGCTTAGACCCCAGCTATCCACTTAGACCCTCGGGCCTCACCTCCTCCGTCTATCCTCCTCATAACTTTTGAAATCTTGTATCATATTTTTTTGACTTAAAGAAAAAAACCAAGTATTTTTTTTTTATTGTACATCGTCCATCGACCAAGTACTTTGTATATAATAGAATTAAATAAATAAGACGAATTACTGGTTACAAATACGGTATAGCCTAATTACAATATTATATATACGAAGACACGAAAAAGGTTAATTAAATATGGTCTCGTCCTCTTTTGCATATTTTTGACGGTTACATAAAATACATTTATTATCACTCATACCCACATTCTAACAGTTTCAAACAACTATGGTATTAATTATTTCCACCGTGTTCATACTCTTCATACACATAAACTTGTACCTATAATTTCATAGGTTGCATCTAGGACCGACCCTTTTCATTAAAACGGAAAACCAATTATCCCCCATATCAATACCAGAGGACCAATTTCTTCTCTTATTAAAATACCTAGACTAAAAAAGAATTTCTTAAAAACTATGAGTACCAGGAGTCCAGGTTGCCTTCTCCTCACTCTCCCTCCCTCAAAAGCCTTCTCTCTCTCTCTCTCTATATATATATATATATCGATACATATTCGCTTCTGTCTCTAAAACTAATAACTAGTCGGTAGCTATTAATATTTGTTTTTCTCTCATTAACCAAATCACACTAACCTCCAAAAATAGAGCATTATAAATAAATACATAAATAAATACATATATAAATAGATAGATAGATAGATAGATATAGATATAGAGAGAGAGAGTAGGTGAGATGGGGACATCGACGGGGCAGAGCAGCTACGATCTGTCATTCAAGATCTTGTTGATCGGAGACTCCGCAGTCGGAAAAAGCAGCTTATTACTCACATTCATTTCCAACTCCCTCGACGATGATCTCGCTCCCACTATCGGTATATCTATCTGTATTTATTTATGTATCTATGTACTGTTTTTAGTTCTTAGGAGTAACATATTTTGTTTTTTTATTCTGTTATTATTGAAAATCTATTTTACTATGTGTACCTAACTAAACTGGCTTAACTAGGATTTATTAATTTGCTAATTTTACTCTGTGTACCTAACTTGTAGGATTTATTTACTACATCTTATTATTATATTTTCAATTAGTTGGAATTTTAATAGTTTTATTAGTAGATTTATGTGCGTTAATGCAGATTTGTGCTAAACCATATGTTTAGTTAGATTGTATATATATATATTTTTATGTTTCTAGTGAAATTCTATTTTATTTATGTGTACCTAACTAGGAATCTAGGATTTATTTATGAAATATTATTAGTAGATTTTCACTTGTTTGGAAATTTACAAGTAGATTTATCTATATAGATACAGATTGTTTGCATGTTTGTTTAGGCGTTTTAGATCAATAATGGTAATGAGCCAGATAGATTCAACCAGACTCTCAACACACCAGTCCTTAATGTAAAGTTAGAATTTCATTTTCATCCCGAAATTTAAGAGTATGCTATTCGGCCATATATTTAATATATTTAATTAATATTTAAGTTTATGGTAGTCTCAAATAGGGTTTTATAATATTATATTTAAGTTTCTATTTTGTTGAATCGTCAAATAAAATATATTAAAATTATTAAAATTTTAAATATTTTTAATTAATATTTAAGTTTATGGTTGTCTCAACTAGGGTTCCATAAATATTATATTTTGGGTTTTATTTTGTTGAATAGTCAAATAAAATATATTAAAATCATTAAAATTTTAAATATTTTTAATTAATATTTAAATTTAGGGTAGTCTCAACTAGGGTTCCATAAATATTATATTTGGGGTTTTATTTTTGTTTTGGTTGGGTGTCAAAAAAATTCTAAAACTACATAAAGGACTGTCTGGTATTCAGTCTGGTTGAGCCAGTCTGGGTCTATAGCGTTATTGGTTTTAGATGGAAATGTTTAAGAGCAACTAATTGTTGTTATCTTTGTTTTTTGTATTAGTAGTTCCGTGTAAATCTAATTTATTATGTGTTACCTAACTAGGATTTATTTACTTCTAAGTGAATTTTTATTTTGTGGAAGTTTGTAAGTAAATTTTCACTTCGTCCTTTACATAAGAGATCTGGTTAGTGAATTTTTAATTTTTTTTTAATGGAATTATAAATGTTCTTATTGCTTTGTCTAATATACCCCTATTTAATAGAGTATTGGAAGTCTAAAACTAAATGTAGTTTAAAATTGTTGTTTACAAATAACAAGTCATATTTAAATAGGAAATACATGAGTATATTAGCGAGGAGCAAAATACATGACTATGAATATTTCGTTAATTTATGTTTACTATAAAAAACTAAATCCGTTAACAAATTCCACACCAAGGTACAACTTTTAACAGGCTCCATCCAAATAACCAGAACTTGAATAATCAACATACTATCGTCATACTATTAAAAAAAATTCGTACTACGAATATATTACTTTTGAAATTAGACTTGACCAGTTTTGATGTATAAATGTGTCAATTTTCATCTCTGAATGTGGAATTGAGAGTGCTTATTCATCTAGTTTTGACCACTTGTGTTTATTAATTCAACGAAAGTATATTGATTGTTTAATTTCTGCTTATTTGGTATGGATATTGTTAAAAGTTGTAGGTTGGTATGGTATGGAGTTTGTTAACGGATGGCGTGCCAATGACTGTTCTTTCGTTAATATCTTTGGAATGAGGCTGAAAGTTGTATAATTATGTGTCATTTGATTTCTGTAAATTTTCATGATAAGTGGATGGTTGCTTGTTAACTAATTTTTGTTTGTTTGTTTTGTTTGATTGTGGTTACTCTTTTATTAAGAAAACGATAGGCATCCTGCACTTACCTAAGAATGTGGTAGTTACATTTCTCTAGTTTTCAATTGTATAATTTATGCAATTGAGGCCTTGTTTGCCCTTAAATTGAGTAAATAATATCTTACAGACTAGATTATGACATTATGTACATATATGATTTTGTATAGCTACACCACTACTTTGTAAGGAAAATAATAGCCTGATGGATATGCGTCTGTACACAATCACATGAAATTGCATTTTTCCGTAATTTGGAGTAACACATTATTGTTTAACAGTAATGTATCAGTAAGACGGTTACAATTATATATTTTTGAGACATGGTTTTGAAATTTGGAGGTAATTTTTGGTGTTTTCATTTAGTGGATGACTGTTTATCAGTTGGATTATGTGCAATACACCTTCCTTATGGAAAATGTATGCCTAGCAATACACTTTCCATATGGAAAATGATAGGCATACAAAAGTATATATGCACATAGTAAACATGTCAATGACAACATGATTTCGAGTGACTTTTTCTGTACTTGTGAGACGTCTTATGAGTAATTTATTATATATCAGGAAACTTTATACGAGTTATTACTTGCCTCTACAGCAGAAAGTGAAACTTTAGAACAAATTAATTGTTTTGCGAGTTCAAATATTCCTGGTCTGCCTGGTTCAGGATCATTGGCTCTCAGACCACCAACCTAGAACTAATTTTGTATTTATAGAATTCGTGTATATAACAGATATATAACAGAGACTAGAGTTTCTGAGTATTTGGTCCTCTCTCTGTATAGATCATTTCCATATTTGGAGTTAAAAAAAAGTCTGGAGGGACAATCAGTATCAAAAGAACAAAATAAAAATAGGTCAGGGACAAGTGAAGGAAGTAGAATCCAAAAAAGCAATTGAGAGATATAATAGGAGGTTATAGGTATCATTATTTTTTGGTTAAGATCATCCTTAAGAAACAATCATGTCCTTCTTTTTCATATTCCTTTAGTAGGCAGGGGTGACCGTTGTGACTTGTCTTAAATGAGTTCCTGCCTTTCTATATTGACTCAATTGTGTTTCATCACAATTAGTGAAAGGGCCACAGGTGTAGGTGCCTGATGTTATCTTATGGATAGAACTGCAATGCGGAACTTGTAGTCTAATATTGTCTAGTATATATAAGTTATAACTAGTCCAAATTCGGGTACTTGAAGGTCTTTCAGTTTATCTAAAATTTGTAAAGTGTGATCTTATCTCTGCATATGTTACTTGTTTCACAAAAGGATTGGTCAACATCAAATTCGACTTAAGGCCCAGAAGCAATTATAAGTTACTATTTACTTATAGAGGCTAGGATTAGAATTTTTTCTTGTATTCCAGGAACGCAACTATTGGATATTACCTAGCCGTATAGGGTTTTTTGTGTATAGCAAAGGAGAGTCCTGTACATTACCTTGCTTCCTTTTGTGCATAGCTTGACCTCTGCTTTGACCTGCCTGGCTAGGATTTTCCTTTTGTGGCTAACAAATTGAGCCACACTTAACTTGAAATGCTGAAGGCCTCTTCGGTCAAATTCTAATACTTTTGAAATGTAACCTTGAAGTTGCCTTTTTAACCCTCTCTTTTGCTATACAGTTAGTAAAAAATTATTATAACATAGAGAGTTTGGTGACCGATGCTGTTGTATTTATTGATAAATTGTTTTTGCCTCAAAGTAAGAAGCAGCAAAGATAAAAAAGGCAGGACTAATTTCTTGCCCTCGAGAATGGACCCTCATATATAAGGTAGTTACTTACAGAGATGGGAGTATGTCTAAATATTTACTAGTGAGGCCTTTAAGGTCGAAGCAAACTATTGCCATCTATAATCATGTTTTCATAATGACCATTGCCTAGCACAAAAGGTTATCTATGCAAATACATGGCTAGGTACCCTCTCTTAGTTGAACTTGTTAGACATTCAGAAAATGTAGATCTGTCAAACCTTCTTTCTTTTGCCATCAAGAAATTCTTGTCCTGTCATATTTCTAGGACTTCATGTAAAGTATTATAGACACTATAGGTGTCAGAGAATAGATCCAAATGTGACTATTTATTATAATAAAGACATTTCGATAGATAAGCAAGTCAACTAGTGCTGTGTAGTATCACAGTTCGATCCTTTATGATTCCCATTCGAAGTTAATTGTTACTTCAATTAACTTTTAGAGTTTAACTCAATCTAACAGTTCAAATTTCTCCTTTCACCTCATACCCGGCGTGTCCTTGTATAAATTACATGAGTGTAACACCAAGTAGCTGCTTTGGCATTTTATACTCACAAATGCCGCTCTACAATTTTAAACTCACAAACCGCCAATATAGGGTGTCATTCCCCTGTATGCTCTTGCTGTGATCAGTGCGATGAATTGATGCGAGACTTGTATTGTTGCAAATCTTAAGCAAGCAATCAATATCTCTTGAGTTTCAGAAAGAAGCAAGGCGGTTTTATCCAGTTATAGATTTCTAGCTTTGCAGGCTAGATATTCAGAAAGCTCAGCTTTTTAGACGGTCAATCAAATTGTGTCAAGGTTTTGAGCAAAGAAGCAATAGAATAGAAAACAGAGCTTAAAAGCAGCAACCAAAAAGCCTTAATGACTGGATAACTACTCATAAACCATCTAATCATGTGATGTGATAAACTTCTGATTTTCTGGGGATAAACTTCTGATTATCTGAGGCATTGTAAATCGATTTCTGCACAATGACTGAGAATTTTATATTATAAGAGATGTACAAATCAGTGCTTCCTACATCTGTATTAACTAACTGTATGTATTGCCATATTGGTGATAGTGGATCTTACTGAACCATTTGATGCAGTGAGTAATATGGATTAAAGATTCCATTGGTTATATGAGATTATCTTTATGTTGAATATTCATTGTTTGGTAGCAATTTGGGTGTCCTTTCGAATTTGTTTGCGCTTTATACACCGCCACCATGTCAACAGAAGTTCTTTAACCTTTGATCCATATAATGATAATATTGTGAAACTCCCAGACAATATCAAATATGGAACAGAAACATGAACATTTTCTATTGGACCTTATACAAACATAATCCCAAGTTTATTGGGCAACTTTAACTGATCACATCCTGTTGTTTGTGTGTCCATCTAAATACTAGGTGTGGATTTTAAAATCAAGCTGCTCACTGTTGGTGGCAAAAGGATGAAGTTAACAATCTGGGATACAGGTAACTTCAAGTCAATGATTGATTTATTTTATTCAACATTGACTTAATATTCCTTTATCTGTCGGAATTTTGAGGGATTCACTATCTGTTTTGCAAACTACTGGGTTCTAAATAACTTTTTTATGGTAATTTGTTTTAAGTATTATCATTCTACTGTAAAAGAAAATGACTGGGTAAATGAGGTATAAATGTAAAAGATGAAATAGGAATTTCTGAAATGCTGAAGGTTTGAGAATATCCTTGATGTGAATAAAATTATGGTGAATATTTGGCATAGAATTTAAAAAGATATGTTACCCAATGTTTCGCTATTATGGGCTTACAAAAAAAAAATGCTAGAAACTTGTGAACTTTTGCACATCAACCATGCTGGAAAAAGAAATCGGCTCCAAGAAAAAAGAACATTCGGGAAAGTTCTCTGGGTTGACTTTCCTATAAAATTGAAAGAATGAGAAGAGCTTCATATTTTATCTCAAATTTTGTTTGATTTCTGGTTAAAGAATACATATTGCCCCTCTCCTGTGGAATATTCGATCTTGTAATTCACTGCATTAAACAACATTATGGTAATACAAATGTTCAACATGATATATCTTTGCTGCAACTTCTTGACAATTGCTATCCTTGATCCGCTTATCATTGGTAATATATAAATATATATTTTACATGTATTTTTGTTATTTGTTCAACAGCTGGACAGGAGAGATTCAGGACATTAACAACATCTTATTACAGAGGTGCCCAGGGTATTATTCTCGGTAAGTCATTGGCAGAGTTATATACTTATATGTGCTAAACTTTGGCGACCTTGTGTTTGGTAATTGTTTTTCCTTCACGCAGTATTTGATATAACTATGGGTCATCTGGTAGTGATGTTAGTCATAGAATCTATTGTCCCGTGCTTAAGTCCTTTAATTTCTTTCTGAATTTCCTTATTAAATGCTTTTCTTTTACTTGTAGTTTATGATGTGACACGGAGAGAAACCTTCACAAACCTGTCCGATGTTTGGGCCAAAGAAATAGAGCTTTACTCCACCAATCAAGACTGCATCAAAATGCTTGTAGGAAATAAAGTTGACATAGTAAGCCGTGTCTTATTTTTTGTTCTAGTTTGAAATTAATTTATTGATAAATAAAAATATGGCATGATGATTGAAAACCAATATGCCACATTGAGAGGGAGGCCTTTAAGTCGCTAAAAGGTTCTTATTGAGTTCGTCATCTTTCCATGTGCGGTAACAAGCAGAAAATTACTTATAGGCTTCGTCTTATGTTTCATCTGCTTAGCTGCTTCACCTTCTAATGCATAAGAGAATTTCTTTTCTAATCATGCCCACGAGTACAGGTGTATGTACAACCACATTGATAGATTTTCTTACTCTTATGTAAGAACTTAATGCATGATAGGAATCAGATCGGGTTGTTAGTAGAGAAGAAGGGACAGCTCTGGCAAAAGATCTTGGATGTTTATTTCTTGAATGTAGTGCTAGAACGCGAGAGAATGTGGAGCAGTGTTTTGAAGAGCTTGCTTTGAAGGTAACAACGATAATTTCCATATATCCATGTTTCCTTTGTATTCTTATCAGACATTATATGTTTTTCAGTTATTCTTTTTTATAAGCATTGAAAAGAAGACAAATGTTAAACCTAAAAGCAAACTTAAATAACATTGTTCCCTGAATGTTAAAGAAAAGAATACCCTTATGTATACAACTTTTTGTGTGTTAGTATTTGGGAAGAGAGTATTTTGCTCAAGTCCAGAAACATACTGCCTTGAGCTGTAGTGAAGATAAAAGCAGCCTCAGGTCCCTTTCTGATTGTGCAAATGTCTGATTTAATATTTAAAATGTGTAACACATCCTCGGTAGCGTATAGTGTTTGTCCTTATAGTTCATATAGGAGACACTTAGGCATCCCTAGTAGTTCTCTGACAAAAATACTTCTAAATGATCCTTATTTCTCAGAATGTACACCCTTGCAAATTAGGCTAAAATTCTATCATGAAATTGGGGTTGATTCGCATTTCCTGTGGTTACTCTTCTTAAAGTTGCTGTACACTAGCAGTAATTCATTTAAATGTTTCTGTCATAATTGCAGATAATGGAGATTCCGAGTCTTCTGGAGGAAGGATCGACTGTTATCAAGAGAAACATTTTAAAACAAGAAAACCGAACACAATCTGTTGGTGGCTGTTGTTCATGAAACTTGCCTTGAAAATACATGATCTCTTGTGAATCTCTTTTAGAAACAGGCTGATCTTAATGCTTGTGTACCAAGTCATGTGTGGTCATATCTTGTATATTGTTATTCTCTTGTAAGTTGTAACTAACCGGTGTTGTGATTTGAGTGTGGTTTCCATTGGAGTGTGCTTGTACTCCAATAACATGTTGCGGTTTTTGTTGTAAAGGTCTGGGCTGCTTTTTCTGCTTGCTCATTGCTACTATGAAAGCAATTACTTTAATTAGTGAGTATTTTTTTCTTCCTATTGATTGCTTTGGAAATTAACATGGAACTTGAATGTAGTCTCCGAACAGGAGAAACAATCCTTCACTGGTCGACAGCACAATATTATCATTTCAGTAAGAAATCTTTGTAAAGTTGGTACTTACATACTTGATGCCATTATATTAAAAACGTGCTTAAAGTGTCTTAACACACAAGTTTCGATATATGTTGTTGAATAGTTTGTTCTGTTTAGCAAAAATCAAAAGTAAGTAATTAAATCGGACAGACACCCCTCTCATCTGTTTCGGTTACCGGAGCAAGCTGGACGGATCCATGTTTGTAAAATCTTGTACGGATTCTGTTACTATTATAATTTAGAGTCTTTAGTTTACCAAAATTAGTAGTAGCAAACATGATTCTGATTTCACATTTCAGATGGACCATTTATGATCTTTGTTCCATATCAGGTGGGCCATCAGCTTAATTCACCAACAAATGTTATACCATACCACGTATCAACCTAAAAACAAAATCAAATTATTTTACTCAAAAGTATTAACCACTGATATTGATACATAAATGCATTATGCATATATTCAATTTATTCATTTGTTGAAAAAAAATCAATAAGTCCATTGGTTCTAATAGGATTCACGCTTGCAATTAAATGTTTGGCAGAACATTTTTTATGAATGCATGTCTCATTTTCTAAATAGTAGTAGTAAACAACTTTTGATTCTCGTGATATGTCTTGAATTGTTTGCTTCGTAATTGAAAAAAACACCGTTTTAGTTGAAAGCAACTCTATTTTGGACACAATGATATATGCCGATTAAAATAACTTATATCTAAGAACGATATTATTTTGGCGGTGAAGAAAGCGACTTTTGGTCGGTATTACTTTATGGTCTTTCATTATAATGGGAGAAGTTGGAATATTTTTTGAAGCATATTCATGCCAAAAAGAAAATCCTAGAACCCAAAGGAAAAAAAACGAAAGAGACAAAAATTAGACGTTACACAAAATTTTACTAATGAGAGTCTTATTCATTAAAAAAAAAGTCTTATTCATATAAAGTAAAACCTTCATAAAGTAATACTCAATAAACAAATAATTTATCTAAAATGCTAATTTCTTCCAATACTTGGACCAATGTAATAAATGATATATCAAAATTTTCGATAAATAATAAGATAGTAAATGTTATTAAAACTCTTATATAAATATATAATCCCATCAATATTAAAAATTAATAAGTTTATATAATTGGAAGCGTAATTATGATAATTCAACTAAAACTATTTTTCTAGTTATTTTGTATTTCCTTTCATATTTATTTTAAATACTTGGTGTCAAAAGGTGGTGAGTTGTAAGAGTAAAAGTGAGGATCATCGTAGAGTAATTTTTTTGAAAACCTATGGGAAGAATTGATACTGTTTGATTGATTTTTTATCCTTTATTAAACAGCATTAAGCCATGTACACGCTTAGCTGCTACTGTGGAGACATATTCAAGAGTAAGACTTTGTTTCATTATAAATAAATGTGACATGTTATTAAAAAAAATACACTTAATTTTAGTATAACAAACTCATACTTTCAAGTAATTTGTAATCACATTATAGAATGAATGTTATTTGAATACTCAATACAATGAATTAATGTTAACCAATTATCGTTTTTATTTATCTTATATTCTTTATTTACTTGACTTTATAAGTACCTCAAAGTTTTAATTTTTTATTTTATAATCAATAATTCTTACTTTGGTGATAACTCATTTTTTAAGCGTCAAGATTCGAATCCTGTGGTAATTGTGGTATAATAGGTTACACCCACTTAGACCGTTACACTAAAATACCTCAAATTATAGTAATCAAGAGTGACTTCATATTAAGTGATATATTTTCAATTTATTTCTCATTTAGTTACATTAGAAGACTTAATCTTCACTAAATGATACTTTGATTGGCTGATATGTTTCAATTAACTTGTTTATTTGAACTATATTTATTTTAGACATATATACTTCAATAATATTATTTTTTGAACATGAAAATGACTATTCAATCCAATGAAATGATTGTAAATTTTGATAGACAACGTTCCTTTTTAAAATACACTAATTTTGGATATGCATACAGCATACCTAATAGTATGTATAGTACCATAAGATAAGAATGGCAAAAATGGGTGTAAACTAAGTCATATCTTTTGTCGCGTTTTTATGATCTATTACCCCCAACTTCTATTTAATTTTGATTTAGTATAAGGATGGGTAATTTAAGAGGGGTGATATATGTAAGGGGGTCTGTTTATTAATCTGTGACTACATCATTTCTGGTAATTTAATGATACACCCTCAAACCTAATTTGTGCATATACTATTGCTATTGTTATGTAATACTATCTCCTATAAAAATACCAAAAAGCACAACCAAAAAAAAAGAAAGTATGTTTTGTGAAACAAATACCTATATACATGAGCATACATTGTGAAGTAAATTTTAATAGTAGGTGAATAAGTATGATCGAACCTGAAGTTTTTGTAACTACTGTACTCATTTCAATCGGAATATGTATTTTTGATACCATATCTGTGAGTGAAAAGTTAAGAATTAAGACAAGATATACTAATATTACTAAAATAAAATTAATAGACTAGTCGATAGGACACATCAACTTCCCAACTCAAATTGCATTTTGTAATCAATTCAATATGATATCATTGACTAATTACATAATAAGTGATATCGTACACTTCACCATATCCGGCAACAACATTTAATTATACTCGTCAATATAAGAAAAATAATAGAAATGATACGCAATCGCCAATTAGTAAATGAGAGATGCGAGAATTAGTTCTTGTTGAATAACCAATGACTTTGTACCATTATGTGTTATTTTGAGGTGATGATCATCACCAAAATTAATGAGAGTTAGCAATGTTATTTAACTTTCGGCTCCAAATACAAGATTATTCGGCCATGTAATCTCTCTATCGGATTACGAGTTAGTGCAATTGTAATTGATCGAGCGGATGATGTTTTCATATCTCGGCGTTTGGGGCAAAATTTTCAAAAAGAATGCCTTGTATTACTTAAAGAAATATAACACATTATTATTTTACTTACAACACATCTTGGGATTTATAATTTTAATACAACGACTAAGACTTGATATTTAGCCACTGCAATAATTACAATTAACATCAACTCACCGTCCTTATCCAACCAACAGTACCAAATGGATCCAAAAGCAAAAGAAGACGACATAAATAAAATGAGAAAAGAGAAGAAAAGGAAGTGAGCGTTTGAGATTTTTTCTGTGTTGGTGAATTAAGGTTAGAAGCAAAATTTGTCACCAAATAAGAACGTCACATTACCACTAATTTCAAAGTATACATTAAATTCAAAACAAGGTTCCATGTGTTATTAATACATGTGCTCAATAAATTTGTTGATTTTTTTTGTGCGGAACTCCATTATTTACGCAATAATTGACATGAAAACAGAATACAAAATTATGTAAGATCTTTCCAGAATATATCATGATCAAAATGTGACATTATCACTTATCCATAATGTACACGTGGCACTCAGTCAATCGATTATCCACATCTCACTTAGCTGGATGATCAGAGTGATGGCCTATTGGTGGGGTTCTATTCAATTATCTCTATTTCTTAGGTACCTGCCAACTACCAATTTACACCAAAAATAAAAAATAAATTACAAAAGCTTGAATTTCTCGAATATTCGATTTCTGCACTATTTTGGTTTTCTTTTAATAGTTATTTTTCTGGCAAACATTTACTATTAGGCCGTAGACTCAGACTATCTCAATCAGACTGATTGTCAGACAGTTTTTTATATAATTTTTAAAAAAAATTTAACATCCAACCAAAATAAAAATAAAACCTCAAATATAATATTTATGAAACCCTAGTTGATACTAGGCTAAACTTAAATATTAATTAAAAATATTTAAAATTTTAATGATTTTAATATATTTTATTTGACGATTCAAGCAAATAAAAACTCAAATATAATATTATATAACCCTATTGGAGACTAACATAAATTTAAATATTAATTAAAAATATTAAATATATGGTCGAATAGCAGGCTATTAAATTTTTGGATGAAAATGAAAATTTAAATTTACATTAAACACCGATGTGTTGAAAGTCTGATTGAATTTATCTGGTTCATTCCATTGATAAAGAAAGGTTCAGAAAATTCTCAATGCCATAATGTTAAAGTTGTTTATCATCTAGCTATATAAATTAGATTTCCAAATAAGGGGATGAACTTAATGGAAAGTAGTACAATTAATACTGTGCTCTTAGATAAAAAAAATTGCCTAAAATGTGACATATTAAAACATATTCTATGTTAACTTGTATCACGGACCACATGTAAGACTGGCCCTAGTTTAATCCGGTGTCTTTCGGTGCAAAACATGCGCAATTAATTTACTAATTAACGCTACAAAATAATGTTTGATTTAGTGAGAGTCAAAAGATGTCACAAGCCTGTTACTAATCTAAAAAGTTGTCACAAATCTATCGCAAATTGACTAAACTGTCACAAACCCGTCACAAAAACCGTCGCTAATAAGCTCGTAACAAAAAATACCGTCACTAATCCCGTCGTTATTTGATTATATTTTTTATAGTGTAAGGTATTGTTTTGCCCAACTTTTGTTTTAAGTTGAGGTATTCCAAATTCACAAGTTATCGTAGAGGAAAAAAACTACAAAAAAATTTATAAAATCAACTCTGTAACAATAAAAAAAAAAATTGTTTTTTACGTTACATAAAATATATCATAAAATAACAAACATTATTTTGTATTATTATAAGGGAGCAAAACGACTTATTTTTGAAGAAAAAGAAATATATTTTTTTTATTTTTTTACGCCTATTCAGGGACCGATACCTAACTTACTTAACTTATTTGACTTCCCCTTAAACCGGCCATGCTTATAAGTCGGCAATAATTTTGAATGTGCCTATTGGAAAAATAACGTGTATTGTTTAATTTCAAATTATCAGCTACTCCAATACGTAAAGGTTGCACGCTATATTTCCAAATTGTTATGTAAACATTCTTTATTTATGTGACATCACTTTTAGGTGAATGAAACAAACACAAGTTCCTCTTCCTTAATATATTTTGTACAAAATATTTTTCATGAAAGATGTGACACCAGTGTCCAAACAAGAGTAAATGGTAATGCCACGATGAAAGAAAAATACGTCAAAACGCTAAAGCATTGTACATATTAACCACAGTACCACACTATTCTAAAACTTGATTTTCCATCAAAAATTCGTAGATAAGCTAAAGAAATCTAGTAAAGAAAACAAATAAGAATTTGAAAATAATCAAAAAAATACTTGAGAGAGGTACAATCATATGAGGGTAGCAGCAGTGATAAAACTATTGATGCCGCTCAAGTACACGTTTCAACCACAAAATCTATACCAAATTGTTGGTATTATACGAAATTACGTATAATTTTTATCGATAAATAACTCGTATCTAATTGGTCTGAAACGAATTTTTCAAAAGTTAATCATATAGTTCAAATGTTAAACTATTTGAACAAATTTTAAAAATTTAGATTTCAACAATTTAAGCTACACGTATATAAATTGTTGGAAAAAGTTGGAAAATATGTAGTTTAAACATATTTGTTCCAAGTTGTCAGGGACCATCTTTGAGTCAATTTTTAATGCGACTCCTCAGTTTTCTGAGGACATACTCTATGTGTTTGAGTAGCTCATGCGACGAGCTTCGCAACGGTATATCGCATGACCCATTCGGAGGAAGGGTGTGAATGATAATTGGACTCGAAAGTTGGTACTCGAAAGAGGGAAAAACCGAAATCTGAAAAGTGGAGTAGAGAGTGGGAATAAACCATGAGGGTTATCCCACATTGGAAAAACAAGGTTGTTTTTACTCTATATATACAAGTGCATACCATGTAGTTGGTAAACTAATTAAGTCCACATACTCATGAGTGGGTTAGCGTGTACCACACACGCGCGCACTCGCTCGGGTTTGGGATTTGAGATTTGGGATGCGGGATGCGGGATTTGTCTCGGGTCTCGGGTCTTGTACTAAATCTGAAAAGGGACTTTTGCATATTTGCAAGAGCAGTCCCTAGAGTTCCAAAAGGTTTGAAACTCCAGCAGTAATTGGAGGCGGATTCTGGGGATGTAACTCCCAGAAGTTAATGACCACATTTAATTCTGCGGTTTCAGAATTCTCTTTAAAGAGGCAGCCATCCCTCACATATTCATACATTCGAAATCAGTCTACCTTCTCTCTAAAACAGGATATTTTTTCTATAGCATTTAGAACCAGAGAGAACCACCCACCAACAGCTCGACTTAGACTCGTCGTCAGTTTCCGGCGAGTCTTCCGAGAGACGTTGTACCTTGGGATCGAAGCGCCAACGCAACCAGAAACCTTAAGGTGGTTGGCGAATATCGGTTAAGGACATACTGTTAACAGTAGCCTCGTCGATTGTTTATTATATTCTGTCCATTTATTTTTCCGCTCTTAATTCTGTCTTTTACATTCTCTTTTTCCAATTCAGTATTTTTATTTCAGTTTTTTAATATTCTGTCCTTAGCTGTAGCTTTTATATTCTGTTTGTACTATTCTCTAATTAGTTTAAAGTTCTGTTTTATTGCTGTAATTACATTTCTGTAATTTAATTATGTAATTAGAGTAGTTTCAATTCAGTCCTGTATTTTAAATTCATAAACAGTCCGGCTGTTAAGTCTATACTTTCCAGTCCGGCAGTTTCTTTTAATTGCAAAGCAGTACATCAGATTATTAATTAATAATAATCTGATTACGTTTGTTTTATTTACGATTCAGTACCTACATGTTGTAATCAGTTTATTGTATTCCATTTGAAAATTAATAAAGATTACACTTGTTTTATTTAATTATTGTTAATTGTTATTTCGTACACGAAAACCAACATAAATAGTGTCTAAATATTTTAAAATCGGAGTAATTAATTAAGTGTATAAAGAAAAGAAAAGAAAAAAAGAAAACTCTATTTCACATTTACACACAAAAAAAGCAACTTGAGCGGCAGCAGTAAGTTTATTACTGCTGCTACCCTTCTCCCATCCATCTCTTATGGTTGGTCCCCTTTTTAGAACAAATTTGAATTTGGTCCTCACAGTTTAATGGTCCCCAACATTTTGAAATATTAAAGTAACACGAGAAACAGTACCACTCAGCTTTGAGGGATATATGTCGAGAAGAAACCCGATTGAGGGAGTCCTTCTAGTTCTCGTTTTTCCGCTCATGCTTCTCGTAATATTGATCCACACACATACTCTTCTATACAATCTGTTTGCGTTTATAAACAAAAATATTGAAAAAACTCGATAGAAAGTATATATGGGAGATAATACCTAGAAATTCTTGATTGTTTTAGAATAAAATTTAGTCACCTTTTTATAATTACGTACGTTCTAACTTCTAACTGTTATCATTGAAAAATAAAGGAAAAGAGAGGGTTATATGATACAATTTATACATTATTCAAACACTTTTTTTTAAAATATTATTCAAACACTGAAGCTCACAAAATGAGGGTTAACTGGGTATAAATAAAAACTACAGAATTTATCAAAGCATTCATCACTTCTTTAGGAAAGCTAAGGACATCATATTGATCAAAGTCATAAAACTAGAATTCATATTAACGAGACGAGCTAGTCATTGCTACTGTATATGTCACACATGCAATCACGCTTTGTTTTTTGAACTGATGTTAAATCCAAATTTTATTAACAAATTCTCCCCACCATGGTTCCTAGTTTTACTATTATATACGTTTATGATCAGCATACCTAGTTTAAAGTGGAGACTAATTTTTAACAAAATTAAATAAAACTTGACAAAGAAATGACCTGTAATAAGAATACTATCTAGGTCACATTATTTTTGTGTAGACACGTCTTTTCGTTTATCCCTTCTCAAAACAAATTAGTATCAACTAATTTGTGACCGACGGATCAATTTTCATTGAAATAATTGGAGTGATAATTAAATGATCAAGAATAGCAGTATAAATAATATCACATTTCATGAGAAGTGGAGACCAGCACTTCTTAGCTACTTTCTCACAACCAAATATACATACATACATACACATTCCAAATAACTAAAAATGCCGCTCAACCGTATAGCAATCGGAACTACAACCGAGGCGACCCATCCAGGGACCCTAAAAGCCGGTCTAGCTGAGTTTATTTCAACTCTCATTTTCGTCTTTGCCGGAGAAGGCTCTGGCATGGCCTATAACAAGCTAACCGACTCAGGCGCCGCCACACCTTCTGGCCTAATTTCTGCCGCTATAGCTCATGCATTCGCCCTTTTTGTCGCTGTATCTGTCGGCGCTAACATCTCTGGGGGCCATGTCAACCCTGCGGTGACTTTTGGGGCGTTTATCGGAGGAAACATTACGCTTATACGTGGGTTGGTATACTGGGTCGCGCAGCTTGCGGGATCTGTTGTGGCTTGCTTGCTACTCAAGTTTGCTACCGGCGGCTTGGTCAGTGAGCTTCTTTCATTTTTTAAATAATGTGTTAGCTGTATAGAGATAATATCATAATTTTCCATTAATTATTTAAGCCTTGAAAACCTCACAAGAGGTTCTAAGAATGGGTCGTGTCATTCTAAATATGGATTTTGCTATAGCAAAATTAATTAGAGCCTTCTGAAATTTGAGTATAATATATATGGTATACTGATAATAGTGAGCCGGTGACCTAGCTACTAGAACAACGATAGAATTGTGAACTAACTTCTATATAAGTTTATTACCGAAAACAACACAATCACTAGCCTTTTTTTAAACTCTCTTTCCGATTTTACCCTCATCTTAACAATACACATTCTCCTAAAAACTACAAAGTATGAGCAAATATTTAATCTTTCACAAAATTTCTTTCTAATTTGGAAAAGTAAATTTATATTTTGGAACGAAAGGAGTATAAAATACTACGATACCACTCAGAATACCTATTACATCATATGTTCTTTTGACATTTTTGAGCTATTACTGCTTAAAATAAACTTACGAGGAGTCGGGACAAAGAACTTGAATTTTGTAACACAAACATTTGTGAGCAACTTTAGTTAAACAAAATTATACATGTAAAGATAATTTATTTTACTAACCGTATCTCTTTTAACTTTTGTTCGGCAGACCACATCGGCTTTCTCTCTATCCGGAGTAGATGTATGGAGCGCGTTTGTATTCGAGATCGTGATGACCTTTGGATTAGTATACACCGTGTACGCCACAGCAATTGATCCCAAGAAGGGCGACATTGGCACCATTGCCCCTCTTGCCATCGGTTTCATTGTTGGCGCCAACATTTTGGTTGGTGGCGCTTTTACTGGGGCCTCGATGAACCCAGCAGTTTCCTTTGGGCCAGCAGTTGTGAGCTGGACCTGGACCAACCACTGGGTCTATTGGGCTGGTCCACTAGTTGGTGGCGGGATTGCAGGTGCCGTCTATGAATTGTTTTTCATAAACCACACACACGAGCAATTGCCCACCACCGATTATTAAGTTGAAAGTTAAATTTGTACTTTGACTATCGGGTTTGTATGTGTTTGTGTTGAGGGATTTCTCTTATTGTTCTTTGATTTGTAATCTTTAAGTTCTCAGGGGTTGTTATGTTTGATTATTGATCATGGGTCTATGTAGTTGTATCATTTCTCATTTTCTGCAATCAAGTGAATTATTGTTTTTTTCTCTTGTCTATTATGTGTTTGGTAGTTTTTTTTATAACTTTTTATTGTTTGTTAGAAAAATAAATAAAATATTAGAAATTCATTTTACGTCGAATATACATAATTGACTAAATGAACATAATTTATTTGAAAGCACTTGCAAAATATCAAATCCATTGTCAAATTCGAATTTAACTGAAATTCAATTTAAAGTTTAGTTATAAGTGTTTACACCAAATTTATTTAAAAATCCTAGCAACAATAAGCATATCCAATAATTTGATATTTGTCGGCGGAATAGATGAAACGATTCACTTTATGAAGTGAGGACGAAAATGAGAATGATACTTCATTTAAAGGTTGCATCATATGTATTAATTGTATAGCTTGAAAAAATATCACAATTCTAGGCTATAATAACTTTACGATAGGTATAGTCACTGTATATTATAAGAGCTTTCCAAAATTGATAGAAATTTTCAAAGATATGACACACGAGTCTATTAACTATATGGTTAAATTATGAAGCTTGCAACATGCATTGGTTAAAGCTCAAACTGTGGTAATGAGGCATTTAATTAAGAAGCTTGCAAGGCCATATGATGTCCGGCTTTAAATAGGCGCAATTTCGGAAACACAGTAACTGGCTCAGAGTCAGGGTTACTCTGCTTCCACAGCCATTGGATCTGTTATTAAATTTAAACTGTAGCAGATCCAATGGTTGTGGGAAGGAGAGTAACCCTGACTCAGAGTCAGGTACTCTGCTTCCCGCAATTTCAGGTTATGTAAATAATGCTACGATAAATGAGCATTATTTTCATATAAACTCATCCGGGAAGACAAAGGACCTCTTTGAAAATTCAAAAAACCATTTCTTTTTATGTTTTGATCAATTTTAGAATCACTACTTCACTTGATAATTAAAATATGGCACGAAAGTCTGAAATATCTGACATTTAAGTACATATTTGGATTTGAAAATGACATAGTTGACTCGTATAATCCTATCGAGTTTTTTTTTTTAAATCGTGTTATTTTCAGAGATATAATTAACTCATTTATAAAACTGTTTTTGAACACTATTTGTGTAACAAGCAGTAGGGCGCTGTTTGGAATCAATAATATGCTCTTGTTATTTTGCTCATAAAATGGCTTGGGTATCCGGTCGAGATTTAGGTGTCCGGTCGAGTTGATTTTTTAAAAAAATCGTGTATTTTTAGAGATTCATCCAACCCAGTGTACAAAATCTAGATTTGAAGTGTTTGCTTGAAATACAATTGGACGATGCATTTGAATAAGGGAAGTGAAATGTTCACAGTTGTTTTAGTCATGAAAATATGAAATTGATTCGTATGTCTGGTCGAGATATTTTTTAAACTGTGTATTATTTAAATATCTATCCCACCATTTATTTAGCCAGAGTAATGTCTTGAAAAAAAAGTGTTCGACGAAAAAATAGTTTCCTTACGAAATGGAGTCACAAAAGAGAACAATGATTTCATATTTTTTTGGGGGTTATTTGAATTATTTGTGAAAAGTGAGATAGTTGTGGTTATTTATGTTTTTGCCACTCCCTAAAAACCTGAATAATTTATAAAAAGGGGTTTATAGTTAAGATACAAAACTGTCTCTAGTCCGAAATTACGGTTCGGAATTTATAATATTAAAAATTCACGGTCATTGAGGTTAGTAACATGTCAAATACACAAAAATCCCAACACATGCTAATCACTTTAATATATGTCTTTGAGTAATTTTCTTTTACCAAATATAGCGCTTTAAGTAAAAAAGTAATACATAGTAGTAAGTACAGTAATTCACAGTCCATTGTTCTTCCAAAACTTTTCCTGTTTGACTTTGCCACCTCACGTAAATAATTCAAAATCCAGGACAAAAATTAAAAGTAGCAAGTACATTTACAATCCAGTGTCCTATATTATTTATAAATATGTCGGCAGTTTGTACCAACAAAATTATATACAGTATATGAGAAGTGACATTACGAAATCAAACTAGAAAATGGGACAGGGTCAACAGTGTTCTAAGCAATTGCATCAATGTTTCTATATGACATTTTTACCTTATTTTGTGAAAATTTACAAATTTTTGTTACTCTACATGGATTACCCCATACCTCCTTATATTAACTTTCACTCACTCTCTCCTTATATATAAAGGATTCAATAAAATCTCCCTAGCAATAAAATATTGAAATAAATGGAAAATAAAATAATTGGTAGAGCTAATAATGTATTGGGAGTGAGAAAATGTTAACATAATATCATAAAATATATAGCTAGTTAGGATAATGATGTTAAAATAGGAAAACCGAAAATGATATAAAGTTAAAGTGTTACCATAAAACTCAAAAAGTGTGCTAATTAAAGTAAAATACTAAGGTAATGGATGCGGTGCTCTACTCATTTTCCCAATAGCACTATATTGGTAAAAAAAAAAATTGTCATGTCATTTGATCTATTCCATCCTCCTTTTGGGTCAACCATGAACTCAAAACAAGCAAAACTTACTAAACTTCAAATTCAACCATTTCCCAATCAGAGAAAAAAATAGTTCAGCATAGGATATTCGATACACTCCAATACAACTGATCGCATTCTTAAGTTACCGTATATTATCACAAGTTGCTTTTAATACATTACACAAAAGTACATTGCCTGCCAATTTAACAAATGTTTCAGCTTGCAAAATAAGATAATTTGTTTTTGAAAAATACAACTAAAAAGAGAAAGAAAATATCAAAATGAAAAATCTGGCAAACAACAATATTTTCTTTTATGTATGAACCTCCAAAAAATCAGCAAGTTGCAAATTCACTTTGTGTCATCCCCGTGCAGCAACGGATTCCAGTTTCTGCCACGTCAGCTCTCGCCGTTGTTCTGACTCTCGCGAATGGGTCTCTTTTTCCGCATACTGCCTTTGACACTCCTCAAATAGCTCGGCATCCATTTCTAAAAACATTTTACGAACATTAACGGTCAGCCCATTCACTGCCTGGTTCCAGTGAGACTGGATGTTCTTCTCCAATGACTCGAAAATAATAGGCAAGATAGTTCTTCGGTTGATTGCAATTAAACTAACAATGTGATCATTATTCCATAAAAACAGAGATCGTTCCGCGACCTGCATCATAAATCGTCTTTTTAACATTCCTTACCATAAAAGATGTTAGGTACTAGTTTATTATCAGACTTGGAGTTTATATGCTGAAGGACAACAAATCAAAATACAGGTTTGTTGGTTACATATTTATTAGTCAAGATTCGAGAAGGTAGCTACCTTTCATAACCTGTTATAATAGGCTAAATCAAACTCTGCCTTCTAAAAAAGAGGTAATGAGTACTACATGGAAAACTGGAAGCATGCCAGTCTGTTGCAAATATAAGAACACTAGCTTATGTATCACTTTTGTAAATACAAATAGTATTCTGGATAAAAGAATACAACAATAGATATGACCGAAAGATTTCTCAATACTCTAGTCCCCAACTTATTTACTTGGAATGAATTTTAAAAAAGAACTTATCCGCCCTATATGTTGACTGAATAGCAGAAACCAAAATAATGGGTCACAAACAGCTTATACTAACACAACAGAATCGGCAAATTACTGGCTTTAAGCTTTACTGCTGTAGCCAAACAGTCCCAAAGTGTAAAACTTATTTGAATTTACAAAGTCAGAAGGCAAGTATCTAACTGATCACAAAAAGTTAATTACAAATCAAAGACATTTGGTAACTGAACCCATCAATGTCTGAAACCATCAATGTTTAAACAGCTTTCATATCTAAAGAATCTCAGGTGATTACAAAACATCCAGTTCAACATGTATCAGAATCACTACAAATAGTAAACTAAATGTTAAAGCTTATGAAAGAGAGTATACAGGCAAGTACCAGCAATTGAATGCATCAAGGCCCTTCATACTTTATCTTACTATATACTATATGACATTAAGTATCAAATTCAAATAGCTCAAGCAAGTAGGTATTGTCTGTTAATATGTGCAGCTGCTTTCGAAAATTAACCAAGAACGCTTTGAACCGCGTTTTCAAGCCAAGAAATATTTGAATTTATCAACTACAACCTGTTACTTCTGATGAGCACATCAAATCTAGTAGTATCTAACCCTGTTGCACTATAAACGAGAGTAATGTACAGAAGAGTACACATTTAATTATACTATGTATTCAGTAGTACCATTAAATATTAAAGGCTCGATATTATCATTTTTTACAATCAATAACCCTCTCGGTAACCCACTTTGTGGGTGCCAGGATTTAAACCCTAGTGTTGAGCGGGGTATACTAGGGTCTCAGCCACTTGGATAACCCTAGTGTTCAGAGGCCCAATTCAAAACTCATGACAAAATATGAAAAGTTTTGTTAAGACACAAATGAAAGACACTTCAAGCTTCATGGTAATATCACATTCAGCGGCTGCAGAAACGACAAATGCTACAACTTCCATTTATCGTATAACGGAGAAGACAAACGAAAAGAAAGATAAAATTCTAAGTTAAGGGAAGCATCTAATGCATGACAAGTATAATTCTGATTGAAACTAAGGGTGGCACAGAAGTGCTCATAAGTCTTATTTTCTTTCCTTCGCATGCCTACCCAATTAGACAGACATGGAGAAACCAAAAAGCAAATAGTCTGAAGATTATTTTTTTGGGTAACTATAACTGCTTATAAAGTCACTTCATTCTTGCCTCCTATCCACTTCAATCTAACAATAGCTCTATGGGGAATTTTGTTACAAAACTAAACTGTCAGGTTGCTGTCCCAGACTATCACGAGGCTATATTTCATAAACTTGATAACATTTGACTGGATATAAATGTTTAATCATCGCAATCTGAACTTTCAATAAGTAGTCCCACCCCTCCCCCCGGGACCAAAAGTTGAAACAAACAAGAAATCGGTCTTAACAGTTACTGCAAATTCAGAATAACAATGTGAAACGAAGATGCTCAACATGCACGCACTCCGAAGTCGTTTTTATTTATGTTGTCAAAAGATCAATAAGGTTTATTACTTAAAACTGGATAACGATCTCTTCTGGGTTTACAATGACGTCAAAGGGTTTTTTGTACGGCAATGGACTTGAGAGACCCAAAGATTATAAGTAAAAGTTACAGGAAACTAAGAAATAGCGATTGAAACAGCAGGTGAAGGAGAATAAGGTCAATGAAGAAGTAAAATGATGAAGAGCACCCGCAACAGGCTTTACATGTAAAGTTCATATAACTTTGCCTAAAACACAACTCATCGGTTGATAACAAGAGTCTCTATATTTTATAGCTTGTACATGTATACAAAATGTTGGATTCTTGTACAAGAATTTGAAGACATGTACAAGCTGTATTCTAATAACTTTCTACAGAATGACAAAACTAAAATTAATTTGTGCTTCTTTCACACACCAACTTTTTATTTCGCTCTCTTAAGTGGGACTCTCCCCCAGTGCCCTCAATTCCTCCGCCCTACACTATATCTCACTTCTTATACCCCCATGAATCCACCATCGCCATATTTATTCAATCATGCCCCCAGGAAACTTTTCCAACCCCAAATTTGACTGACGGCTTTAAGATAATTTCCTCAAATCAGATAGATTTTGTTATAGATGGTAAAATCGTGATGTTGCATTTTGTTTTGTGGAACTAGGCCCTCATATCTGGGGACTAAAGTTTCTTCTAATCTTGGGGTTCAATGTGTTTCTCCGATTAGTGTTTGAGAATTAGCGTTTCTCCGATTTGGGGAATTAGGTGTCAAACGAAATTAATTAATAAAAGTTTCTTTTAATATCGGGGGAAGCAAAAAACTCATCTATGAACAGATGACGCTTTCGCCATGGATATGGCCTTGCAGGTGAGTACTAGACGAAAGAGATGGCGAGAACTTTTAAATATATAAGTTGATTGTTATTATTTAGGGAGATGCAAATACACTCTTGTATAGGCTGCTGTGGCACTAAACATAAACATAGCTATGTAAGCATTATAAAGGCACTATTGATCCTTTCTTGTATACAAGTCATGTACAGACAAACTACCTCACTGCTCTAAGGGAAGACTAACTGAAGACTATATCAATATTCAACCATCCAAGGCTACAAGTTTGATAAACCCCAAACTCATGCCAACCAAATCAAACAACTAGATAATAGAATAAGCAGAGAGAGGAAAGCAAAGATGATAAACCCTCGTAAACATTGTAAAACACTGTGGTTCTCAGCTCTGAGTGAATCATATCAACAATACATTCCAGCTATCCCACATACTTTAAATACACCGCATTGTGGGGATCATAGGTAGTTTAATAGCAACAACCTTAGGGAGGAAATACAACACAAAGCACGGCGGCGTGTAAGTTCCACTTAATTGTAAGGCAAAGAGAAATATTAATTTCATGCGTTTGACATATACCTACAGCAATTTTATAAAACATTTCCACCTCAAGAAAATATTGGGCGTATTTCAAGCAGATAAGATTTGAAGGGTGAAAAAAAGCTTGAGCTGATCAAGCTTCTAGCTTCTTCGGGTCAAAAGACCAAAAAACTAGCTTTTGAACTAGTTTTTTAATTTATGAAACATTTCCATTTGAAAAATACACAGGGCATGTTTGGTAGCAGCTTTAAAGCAAATAAGCTTTAAAGAATGAGAAGAAAGTTGAGTTAACCAGAAAACAGTGCAGCTGGTAACCCAACTACGGTGCAACTTTTAAGCAATAACTAGGCCTCAAATTATAACAGCAGTCTAGGAAATAATTGCAACACAAAAACTCAAGCCAAATAATTTTGTCATACAAATAACAAATTTTTATAACAATTTCTAACAATACAATTTAATTTCTAGAAAATCATAAAAACAAGTTTTGAAGTTTTCACAAACCTGAAAATGGGAGCTATTGAGGCATCGAGCAATCTGCCTAAAAAGAGGAACCATACAGCGTTGAAATTCCGGAGCCTGGGTAGCCTCCAACACTTCTTCTAGCTCACCGAGAAATAAAACTTCTTTTGAACTATTAGTAACAGGCCAATATTTCAACAAACCCCTGATAATAGTATCCGCAAGCTTAAAATCTTTCTCAACAAACTGAGTAATACAGTACGAGAGCTGGTGATGGTACAGAGCAATCGTCTTAGGCTTGTGTAAGGGTATAAGTGTCCGCACAAGAAACAGCTTATGCTCCTCTTTCATAGGCAGAGCAAACCCGTTTATAATACTGCCGAGAATTTCAAGGAGCTCACCTATCCCACTGTGTCTCTCTGTCTCAAATATAAACCGGTAAAATATATTGTTTATTACTTTCCTGATAAACGGACGATGCACCATAAACTTCCCGTATATTCTATGAAGGATAGTTTTCAAGTACTCCCGCTCGCGAGGGTCCTCAGAGTCAAACAAATCGAGTAGCTTTAACACAAACGAATGGTCGATATAACGCTTTGCAACTTTTGTATCTGTATCAGAAGAGACAATATATCGCAGAAGTAACTCATAAACTAGCTGTAAATGAGGCCATTCTGGGTCGAGATAAGGCTCTTCCTCTTCGGTTTCTAACCCTTCTGAGCCGGTATTTTCATGAGAAGCTGGTGGCAAACATCGAAATATATTAATCGAAATCATCCAAATCATCTCCTCTTGGTTGCTCTCGGTTAGTTTCCCAGACCCAGATTGTATAAAGTCGACGAGCTCGGCTAGGGTCTGCCTCTTGATCTCCTTCTCCCTGCCCATCTTTAGAGGGTCGGAGAAATCAAATCGGTAGCAACAAATTTGCAATTTTTTCGTGAAAAGGGTCTGGCGTTCGATGGCCTGGACATCCCTAAACATAGGGAGGGTCTCTATAGTACCTGAGGGTACGCCTACAACTACAGCCATGGCGCCTCCAGGGGTGCTTCTAGAAGCATTGTTTTGGACTACGCTCGGTGCGGCTATATTTTGCCCGTTAGCACGAGTCACCGGCTGAGCATAACCGAAATCGTTAGCATCGGATTTGGAACTCTTATTACGGTGTCCGCGTTTTATAAACTTATTCAGCATCTCAAAATAATCTTAATTTCTTGACTTTTATTCAGCAATTCAAATCATCAAGCTTCACCTGCTTTTCTCCTTTTCAACCTCAAGTTGATAAACCCTGACACTTGATTTCATCCCTGAATAATAAATTAACAAAATTAACTCAGTAAGTACTACTACTTCTCATCCCAGCACAATTCACACCGAATAAAGATTAAAATGACAATTGACTTCAAAATCCTCAGTACTTTGGATGGAAACTGTTAGATTCAAGGGTATACCAATCAGTTTTGTTACGAGTCACTAGCTGAGCATAAAATAAAAACCGTTACTTACCACTAGACTTCGGATCCTCAATTAATGATATTGTGCTGCATTTTGGTAACTAATTTAACACCTCAAACTAATCTGAATACTTCTAACATTTTGATTCTCAACCCGCAATACAAATCATCAACATAAGCCTGATAACTGTAATGATTTCTTCTTCTAAACCTAAAATTAGGGGCAAATACATTTAATTTCACCAGAAATAAAAACTATTAACTATAAGTTTTTACCCCAACAGAACTCAATCTGATAATCCAATAAAAGTATAACACTTGATTTCAAACCTCAAACTTGAATCATCAAAAAATGCTTAAAATTTCAATTATTCAACACACGAGACAAATAAAACCTACACCTTTATTTCACCCCTGATCTTTATATCACCAATATAAACCAGAATAACTTAAATTTTCAATCCACTAAATTCAAACCATTAACATTATCTTTACTAAATACTCGAATTATTTCAATTCTTTTACACCACAACCTAACAAACCCCAATACTTGATCCCCCCCCCCCTAATATTCAAATAAATTTAATTTTCAAATCAAAAGAATTAGCTTTCGTAACCTCAATAACTAATCCCAAACCTCAATTAAATAATCAAAAAATAAATAAACAAATAACAATTGATTCCAAAACCCTTAAATTCACATAATAATAATAATCTTGAATAGCTTCAAAATCTTCCAATTCTATTACTGATAAACCCTAACCCAATCCACGTGTACAAAGTTCAATTCAACATTAAAAATTATAACCCTAAGCAAAACAAAATCGGATCTATCGATGAAAATAAGAGAAAGAGATAAAATGTACCGATAAAAACCGGTTGATAAAACCATCGACGGTGGTGATCCGGCGGAGATATATTCCGGCGATCAACACGAATATATTTATATATATAAATATATATATATATATATATGTGTGTGTGTGTGTGTGTGTGTGTGTGTGTGTGTGTGTGTGTGTATAGAGAGAGAGAGATGAGACTTTTAAAGACGAAAGTGTGGATAATTACGACCTGGTCTATTGATGAGAAGCCAAATGATTATTAAAATACGGCCTTTTCTATTATATTGTCATTTTTATTCACCTACTACTAACATCTGTTTTTACTATTTTTTTTGAAGATTTCAAAGATTTATTATAGATTTCATTTTTTATAAATGTACCTATAAACGTGGTGTTAGGATATGAAAAAAGAAATGAGTTTGGATTTTTATACTATATTTTTTCTGAAAAAAAGCACAAACCGTAAAAAAAATCTACGGTTTACAGTGTTTTTATGCAAACCGTAAAAAAAATCTACGGTTTGCAAAAATACATGCAAACCGTAAAAAAAATCTACGGTTTGCATGTATTTTTGCAAACCGTATATTTTTTTTACGGTTTGCATGTTTTTTTTTTTGTTTTTTTTTTGTAAAATAGTAAAAAAATATATAAAATATGCAAATCCATAATTCACTTAGGTATATATAATTGTTTGTTGTTTGCATAAAAACACTGTAAACCATAGATTTTTTTTACGGTTTGTGCGTTTTTTCAGAAAAAGTGTAGTATAAAAATCCAACCTCAAAGAGATATCACTAACATAACATAAAATTGGTTATAAAAATGTAATTATAATAGATGGTCCAACTTATTCTTCACTTAATCAATTTAATAAATTGTTCATAATTATTTTTTGTGTGGATAAAAAGAGTAGTTATCAAGGACTTAGCCATGATGGACGTCACATTGATAAGAATTCTTATCAACATCTTTTGTGTGTGCTTTTCAAAACTCACTGTCGATTCAGGTATAAGATGTCGAAAAAGAAGGTATTAATCGCAAAGTTACTCGATATTTTAATTTAATGGTCCAACTAATACATTTTAATATTTTAATTTAATTTAATGTAATGTAATGATGAGCGACAACAACTCGATGTCTTTTTTTGGTTTGAGAAGTAGTATATATTGGTGGACCCTATTCGAATATTTACTTTCATAATTGGTGTTACTTTGATTTTTCACCACATTTATACTAATACCTTCAATTTATTTGTGGAGAAAATTTGATTACATATAAAATAATTAATGACGTGAAAGATAATAATAATATGATAATTAGAGAAACACTAGTGTAAAGGAATTTCACGTGTCCAATTATATGAAACCTGTTTTATTATATTTTTTTTGGAAATAATGTTATATAATTGGAAAAAAAAAAGTAAAAAATATTGTTGCTATTAAGTTTTCCAAATAATTTATTTTTAGCTAACAAAATAATCTTTTTTACGATCACAACTATTTCATTTTTTTTTCATATCATCATCATTCCCATGACACTAACGATAAAAGTTTATTTGAATGAAAACCCATACAATCAAAGTTAAGGTAGGAGTAGGAAAAATAAAGTTGGGAAACTAAAGTGATGGTTAAAAAAAAACAGGGCTTAAAATATAATTTACCATGTATGAGTATTTTATCTACCGAGTATGTACAGTGGTATTGTGTTTGATTAAAAAAAAAAAATCGTCATAGCAAAAAATTAACAAAATAAACCGATAACGTAAATATTCCCATGTAACATAATGCAACGCAAACATAATCAACGGAATGGTCTTTACATATATACAAAACATCGCCGTTGTTTACGTGCAAAAAAATAAAAATTCCCTTAATATTTTCGATGAAAACGACATCGTTCTGTGTAAAAATTGTACTATACTTTTTTGTGCCTCAAATGGGCCGCCACTCAGATCTCTGTCTAGTTTGTATGCACGGTGGGCCGCTCATGACCTTAATGATATATAGCCGAAACGTACTAGAAACAAAGTTACCCCATAGTTTTTTCATGTAATTTTTATAGTTCAGAGTTTGAACAAAATACTAAAATACCCAAAGTGAGTTGGTCCCTATAACATTATAAGGACGGCAAATGTACTTTAACCCGAAATATAAATAGAAAAATACTACTAAAGCGAAGACTTTACACAATCACAAGTAACATTGCTTAATTAAATACATGGGAGGCTAGTGTTCCATAATATAACAGTTTATGCTATTCCATACATGCATGGTGAATGGAATTGATACAATATCTCTACATTCTCAAACATACAAAAGGTGATTAAGTAAATAGGTTGTTAACAAATTTCACTGTAATGTTTTGTTCTAATTGAACCAGATGCAACTTTTTATAAATCGTCATAGACGACTCATAATGAATGAAAACACAAGCTAGAATTTTACCAAAAATAGTATCAAATTTTTACACTAAACCTCATTCATTTATACATATGTTTGAGATCACTCAAATATCAATAAATTGAGAATGCTGAAGTCAACTTATATAGTAGCATTAATTTAGGTCATAAACAGTTCATACTTAATCATATAGTCTTAAGATGTCAGGAAGACACCAATACTGGATCTCATCAAGTTTACTATGTATCATGAAGATTAATTGTGCAAACAATATTTCTTAACAATCACATATCCACTTACTATCAATTCGTAAATACATTACCATCATCAACATGTCTAAACGTGTGGCACATCCATTAATTAGTACATATCATTTAAAAAATCTTTAAAAAATAAATGAAAAGGTTCCGGTTAAGAAAATTCGAGAACCAACTTTTGCCACAAAACACTAACAGATCTAAGCCGAAAACCGAATAAGCCCAACTCGAAAAAAACGGCCCAAGTTTGGAAATGATAAAATTATTTTGACCTAATTTTCCACACGCAACAATGCCCACTCCAACTAGCATAAATATGCCCTAGGTGATCTTCTCAATTTGTATCACTCCAAATGTCAAAACAAATCATAATAATCGTCGCGCCGCTATTCTCTTTCTTTGCCAGAATTCTTCTCAAGTGGCTTCACAGTCTTGATCTTCATGGTAGATTCACATTCTAGTGTTTCCTTTTCAATTGTAAAATCTAATCATCTCAAATAGATACTATCACTGTGCGGATTTAGTTTCCGTAATGTTTCAAATCTAGATAGAATCTCAATATACCATCTTAGTATTTCAAATATTATTTAAAGAAATGAATAATATATTTTCATATTCTGCTTGAATATGACGGACTTCGTGTCATACTGATAACTTATACATATGCTAGTAATTGTAGCTCAAAATAAAATGTATCAAGTTTTGTATGCGATTTTCTAACCCATGATTTCGTATAAATAGGGTACGTATACGACTTTATTTGTATAGTAATATATCAAAATATTTTACCAATCTATTATTTACATCGAGTTAGGGTATATGTGCAATAAGGAAAATACGCTGAGGGTATTTTTTTTTTAAATAACCAAAATTTGACATTTTCGAAACTGTTGACTTTGCTTATTATAATAGAAAGGTGTGTATACTATTTTGTTTGTATAGTAATATATCAAAATATTTTACTAATATCAAAATATTTTACTAATCTATTGTTTACATCGAGTTAGGGTATATGTCTAATTACGAAAATAGGTTGAGGGTATTTTTTTTTATATAAAAATGGGTTAAAATTTAACAGCCTTAGAACTGTTTACTTTGCTTATTGTACTGTAATTGATAATACATTATATACATTTGCTTCAATTCATTCCCTTAAAAGTTCTTAATGTTAGTATTGAATTTCCTTGTAATAAAATAAATTGTTCGTACTAGATGTAAAGTATGATCCGAAACTACCCATTGATTTGGAAACTTATATTGCAATATTTTACATATCATTTCATCTTGGATTTCACTAACTGATTTCTTTTAATCAATTGATGATCTTTGGGTATACCACCTATTGGACATGATTTGTTTGGAGAAGAACTAGATCTCATTGTTATAATAATGTGTTGAGTTATATAAGGTTAATCCTTCTATAAAATGGAAATATGATGATACTCGGTTATTGGAATAAGCTCAAGTCATAAATCAGAAATCTCAACTTATAATATTTTCTTTTCATTTTTCATGCAGGTAACAAAAGAATTATCGTCTTCCAAGGTAGACATCTGATCATTGTTCATTGCATTTCATGTAGCCCATCTATGGTTTTCTTTTATCCAGGTAAGGATTGTATGTGGGGAAATTTTCATATGTTTCTTCCTTTTTATGCATGATGTGTTTGAGTTTGGATTTATCATTCAACTCACTGAAAGATTAGAAGTTTTCCCATTCCAATTGTTATAATATCATCATCACATAGAAGTTTTACGTTTCAAGAGTATATACATAAGTAATTATCAGTTGACACAAAAATAACCATTTACCAACATATATACAAAAATAAATACATAGTTATCATCCTTGCATATATTTGGGTAGATTTTGAACTAAAGGATGAACAATATCATCAGGGAAACTAAAGAGCCTAGAGATGGAAATCGATACGATGATAGTGGGTGTAAGTGTTCAAGATGGAGAGCCTGAGAAGAGTGCACTCTATGGTTCGAATGATGCTTACGCTAAGCCTTTGAAAATTGACACTCTCACACCTCTTATCCAGCAAGTTAACAAAAAAGATTGATTCGATTTAAAACTTGTTGTATCTAGTACGATACTATGACCAACCATTGACCGCTGACACTCTTGCAAATTATCTTAGTTTCGACTAGGTTAATTATGATTGATATGTTAGTTATGGGATTTCCCAACATGTTTGTTTAGGTAAAAAAATAAGTTGTATAGACTCTTTATCGAATATTTTCCCTTCACCTTAACATTTGTTTTTTGCTGAATTTGTGATATTCAAGTAAACTTTGTGATTAGCTAAAGAATGAATGTCTTAGTCGTTCAATGAAAAAAAAAAGATAAAAGACAAAAAAGATTTAAAATCTTTTTCTTTTTTGTATATGTTGTGGAATTAGGTGAATTATATCCTTTCATTTCTTTATAAAGTTAATTAGAAAGATTTCATACGGGCAGACAGTTTTTTTTTTTTTTATCTACTTAAAATAATAGTAGTAAACAATTTATTACGTACATGTAATGACAACAAATCTGATATATTGATATATATACTTGGGTATAATGAGATGCAAATAAGGCTTGGTTATTCATTCAAAATACAGTAACCACTCCGAGCTCAAGATGGTTGAAAAGTATATATTTTATATCTATTTTGATCAAAATATTTTAAAAAAATTAACCACCATCACCACCACTACACACACACACTTTATGGTCAAAAAACTCACATAATGTAGGGAGGAAATCGGCCGCTCCCATTTATAGATTATAGTTTCGTCACTGTAATTAATTGTATCGTTTTCTAAGTGATATAGTTGGTCATGTATGTAAAAGAAATAAAATGTTATACCAGCTTGAGTTATAAATCAAATATCAACTTATATATTATGTGGATGAAAGCTCATGTAACTAGAAGTAAATATTAGCCATTACTCGTTAAAAATTATATAGAGTATACAACACTCGTGAACATGTAATCAATTTGTGTAAAATTTTGGTAACAATAGGCGCGAAACATCACATTGTAATTGGGGGTGCAAATTAAGTTTAAATAAATAAAGTGAAAGGCGTGGCAATGAATGGTCACCACTTAGCAATATATATTGAACTCAATGGTCATATCAATTATACTCCGTCCGTTTCAAAATGTAATTCGGGAATACTATTTTGACCTGCTTCATAATATAAGTCAAATTTTCTAAAATAAAAAAGAATTTTGTGTAAAATTACATGTTTACTCATACTTTTAAGTTTCTAAAAGAATTTGCATTAATAAAAATGAAGATAAAAGTGAAAAGATAATATAAAAAATATGTAATGATTGTGTTTTATTAATAAGTTTATAAGTTTACGGGTGATCAACTTATATTGTGTAGGGACAATTAGTTTATAAATATACGGTGAGAAAGCATTTGAAAACGATATACTAATACGTGACACACATTGAAAGCAAATAAGACGCACGTGGCGTGCTTTCTGTTTGCAATTCTTCCTTTTCTTCCATTAGAACCAATTAGAAGATTAAGAGCAATCATTCTATTTCTAGGTTCCTTAAACAATGATTTTCCTCAGATTTTGAGCAAGTTTACTAAAAAAGATGTTTAGTTTTGTTTCTTTAACAGGTTACTTATTTTGTTTTCTCAAATTTTAAAAAATCAAATTGTTACTCATATAAGATGAACCAAATTGTTTCCTTATATTTTCTCTCTCATCTCTTTTTTCACTTTTCTTTAACATATGTATATATTAAATAACAAAATGAAGATAAAAACTAATATAAAATGAAAATAAGGAATCTGAATAATTATATAAATATAAACTAGTCATATAAAATGAAAAAAGTTGTGTTTTTTATAAGCAATATGTAAGGGAAGCTATAGTGCTTGCTCTAATAAGTGAAACGACAAAAGTTAATTATATGTCCGTTAAAGGTGTATTATATTGTGTTTCATTCCCCTCATCGTGACTGCCCTACCTTTGTATCGTGCCTTAGCCAGTGAAATTTTCGGATGCATTTCAAATTTATTTAAAAGAATAATAATCAAATAAAGAGAAGCTAGCTTAGTCTGAACTACAAAGATCAGGATCTTGATGTTGTCTGTTCCATCAAAAAATTATCACCAAATAATAATTGATCTAATGATTTTTGCCAAATAAAGTCCAATCCTAAAGGGTCTCACGAAAAAAACGTTCAAACTAGTTTAGCAATGAAGAAATGAAGTTAAACCCGCAATATGACCGGTTTAGTTTGGTTTTTTAGTTTTGCTAGGTTAATTACCGATCGGGTAAATTACATTTTAATTGCCTGAACAGTTTTGTCTTTGGTATTCTAACCTCAATTAAGACGCAAAGAGTAGATTTTTTTTTCTTCTTTCAGTAAGAGAAAAAAATTAACTCTATATGTGAAAACTTGATGAAAGAAGACATGTTTTGGTCGTTAAAGACAACGAAATACAAAGATAAAGGAAAAATCAGCATACATGAAAAGAGAAGTCTCTTCAAACATTAACTAGGCTGATCAACTGGCCACACGACCGGCCCTATGGGACATACAGGTGAGCTAGCCCGCTAGAACGATGTCTGTTTGGGGGCGGAAAAAAATTAAAATTGTTAGTATATACAATATTCAAATATGTTCTTTTCTTTATATAAAAAAAACAGCGCTCAGAAGTTATAACTATATCAGCAGCTCAAATGGACGGAAGGGGCGCCACACCATCCTTTGGGTCTTAGTTGGGTTCAGAAAACTTTTTTTGAAAATAAATTGACTTTTAACTTTACAAAAACGAGACGTTGGACACGAGCACGTTTATTTCACTGAGATCAGATAATTAAATAGGCAAAGATCATGGCAAAAGGCGCAAAAAATCGAGTTTGGCTAAGGTGCCCTAAAGGTTAAGGGGAATTGTAACATGCATTTAACAAACTTGCATGTTTTGTAATTTACACTCACCACGGGATGATATACTCTCGTACTCAAACTTAATATATTGATTCCTAATCCAAAAAGTTCTCAGCGTTTCATCAGCACATATGTCAATTTCTTGTTGTTTCTGTAGGTTAATATTTATTTTTTATTTTTATAATCAATTTAAATTTTATTTATACAATGGTAATCTGTATATTTTGTAGTACTAAATGGCAAAATACACCATATAAAAAATTTCACATATTGACATGATCCATACCAGAGTATTATGTAGTAAATGGTAAGAGTTTTCCCGTGAATTTTATTAGTTAAACTGTTCTGATATTATTTTAACAATTTTTCCTTGAAACGGCTAACTAATCACATATCTAAAATCCTACAAAAATCCGATGATTTTCTAAGGATTTAAAAAATAACATCTCTTATGTAGTAATTGCAAAATCTTAGCACTATTTAATAAATAAATAGAAATGATCAAAATGTATTCTATAAATTGAAATGTACTTAATTTTTTTTTAAAATAAAACAACTGCACTCGTCAATGAACGTAAAAAAATTGTAAGGTAAAACTGAGGGGAGGAAAAAGTAAAACCGTGACACCATGGTTAATTAATTAATTAGTTCTAATTAATTCAGTGGTATAACCATTTAATTTTCCTACTATAATATAATGACAGAAGTTAATTTTGTCTTAACTTCTCTGTCTTTTTGCTCTAAGTTTTGATGAGGGCCAATAAATTGTCGCACGATATATACATTATAATTTATAATACATACATACACATACCTTTCGGCATATGGCTGCCATTACAAAATAATGTTTGATTTAGTGAGAGTCAAAAGTTGTTACAAGTCTGTCACTAATTTAAAATGCTGTCACAAATCTGTCGGAAATTGACTAAACTGTCACAAATCCGTCACAAAAATCGTCGCTAATAAACTCGTAACAAAAAATATCGTCACTAATACCGTCGCTATTTGAGTGTTTTTTTTGTAATGTGTTAATATGTGTCGTAATTGAACTTTTACTCCAGCTATTAGCCGGCGATTTGAAGTTACATTTGTCTCTCTCTACATGTTTTGTATTTTTATTTTCTAAAAATGACGAGAGGATATAGACAATGACATAATATGGCCCATATTTAATTAGCAAAAAATATTATGACTGGATGCGGTTTCATTGTTTTTTTTTTTTTTTTTTTTTATAGTCAGAGCAGCTGACTTTTTAATAAATAATGAAAGTAATATAAAACCGGGAGTGTATATGGTTTCATTGTAATTTTTATTCACATGAACCAATTTTTATACAATGTTTATAAACTAAAATATTACTCCAAGTCTCCAACCAAACAGAATCTTGCTAAATCTATACTAGCAAAACTAATTTTACCCTTTTTCCTTGTAGGAAAAAATGTTTAGCAACACCAATTTTTCTTTATTAATTAACAACCTTTATCTCCAACATCTTTGCAATTAATATTCCCAATTTTTAACAAACGATAAATGCCAAATTATTCCACATACGCAACCATGACAACTTTGTTGCGTTTGTATCATGTTTTGGATTTTGTGAGCACCACCTTTCCAATATATAAATATATACATAAACAAAGTAGAGAAGTGAATAGGCAAAGAGGAGTATAGAGAGAGGTTGAAATGGATGATCCAAGGAAAATAGAAGAAGGTTTACAAAAGCAAGAAAAAGAAGAGATAAATGGAGAAAATAATGAAAGAAACCAAGATAATTTGGTGCAAGTGAATAAAGAGGATGAGCAAGAAATGCCTAAGCCCAAGAACAAGAGGATTGCAACTTTAGATGCATTTAGAGGACTCACCATTGTTGTAAGTAATTAACTTTTTACTAATTCATCACTTGAATAATTCAAAATACATTACTTTTTGGTTGTAACAGGTGTATTACAATTATATAGTAACCATGCATACATGGGTTCGATTGGATGGTGGTTTTCATGCAAATTAGTTGGTTTATGACCTAGAAAAATCTATACGAGAAAAATTATAATTAGCAACGAAACAAGTAACAAGAGTGGATGTTTAACAACAAAATAGCTACAAAACAGCAACATAAAATCATTGCTGCTGTGAAAATTTTGTTACACATTTAGCAACAAGCCATAAAATAACACGATCGACAACCAAATGTGATATGGTTTTTAAGTAAATTAACAGATTAATTAAGTCAAGATAAAATACAACAATCTGTAAATATGCAACATAAAACATGTCTGGCCCAGTGTTTCGGTGAAAGATGGATCGGACTGTAAACATGTGTTTGGTTGCCTACCGAGTTTCAGTTTCTAACTGTTTTCGACATTTTTCATTTTTGTATACGAGTGATTTAGTTGGCAATCAAGTAATTTTCAATCAAAACATCTTCTGCTAATATAATGTTAGGTGCATTTTGTGAACATTTTTTGATCATTTGTCATACACAAACTCTGAAAAGGATGCTGTTAATTTGGCCGCAAACTTTGGTGAAGTCACGAAATAAATCACCAATTTAATTAATTTATATGAAAATTGTAACATAAATAATTTTCTAGTATTCAGGTATATGTCGTTAAGTTTGGATAGTGCATGCTTAAAATGCAAGTCGATCGATTATATCAATTTAGCTGCGGTATGCAGCTTCAATCTTAAATATTACTAGTATTTTTACAAGTATTCATGCTCTCTCTTCATTGTCTTCATTAGATCACAAGAAACTTAAAAAAAAAAGGAATACAACAGAAGTAATTCGTCGAATGCTCATAAAATAAAATAAAAATTGGCCTATTTTTTTTAATTATGCAGTTGTCTTTAATGCAACACTAATATATATAGAACCAATATTGTAGATAATGATTTTGGTCGATGATGCCGGAGGAGTATATGCACGTATCAATCACTCGCCATGGAATGGTTGCACGTTGGCCGATTTTGTGATGCCGTTTTTTCTTTTTATTGTTGGTGTTGCTATAGCCCTTGCCCTCAAGGTACTAAAATTTGTTTATTCAATTATTCTTATTGTTATCGAAATTAACTTCTGGTTCCATCTGTTAAGTTGTTATGTAATTCACGTGATTTTCATTGTGAATAGTTTATACTATTGATTTGAATATTTGATGATGGTATATATTTAAGTTTAGTTTTTATGTTTACAGAAAATTCCACAAAAGAGGGTCGCTGTCAGGAAAATAGTCATAAGGACCGTGAAACTCCTATTTTGGGGGATTATCTTGCAAGGTACTATCACAATTAGATAACCATATTGTCAAGGTTGTTCTTACAAGTTAAAATAAAAATCACATTCGATAGACAAATAGAACTACAAGATCAAATAGAATACTAGTTTAAAATATTATTATATACTTTAAAATAGTATTCTATTTGGTCCTTGCAGTTCTACTTGAAAGTTGAAATTATGAAACACAGTGGGAAACATATTGAAAAGTGAGCGGATTCAGTCCCCTAATTTTAGTCTTTTGGAAACAAGTTAAACGTTTGATCAATGATTTTTTTTCTTTCACAATGTAATCCTGGTCCAAGTGAGATTAAAATATTAGATTGTCATCATGGATAAAACATTGTGATTTCATCACTTTGTAGTTAGCTGTGCTTTTATAGAAAGAATTACAAAAAAAAAAATTGTTAAGAGTTTATATTTTATATCTTGTAAAATATTAATTTTAACTCGTGACATGTGTTTCTTTTCGTTATTAGTATCGTCACTTTGGAGACAACCCAATTTGTAGGCGTTAGGATTCGAAACAAGGACACCTAATTTTAAAAAAATAAAAAATTGAAGCACTATTTTACAAAATCAAAACAAGAACACGCAACTTTTTAAAAAATTTATTCTTGAAAGAATTACTAATTACAGGTGGATATTCTCATGCCCCGGATGAACTGGCTTATGGGGTTGACATGAAGCTAATCCGATGGTGCGGCATACTTCAGGTATTGCGCGCTTCATTCTTTATAAATTTTAATAGCTCTTAAATTATTTTTTATCCACATAAAATACAAGCCTTACATTGTTCCAGTGGACCACTTCAATAATGACCAAAAACAAGAAAATTATCTGAACAGAACACTCAGAGAATTGAAAAATGAGATTACCAAGACTGAAAGATATTTGTTCAAAACGAATTTAGATGGAATGAGGGAACTAAAAATGTTTTTTTTCGCAATTATGAGGGTGTTGAGAGGTTAAAATCGATAAAATAAATAATTTAAGATATATAAGTAACATAATGAAAGATCAGTTGTTGTTTTTTGAATACGATGGATGTTGGAGTTATACTATTTGTGCAGTTCGATTTGACATAGAAAATCTACTCATTTTATATCTACATCCCGGCTGACTTTACAAGATTAGAATACATTTGAACTTCCCATTCGACTAAGAGTCTATCACCATGATTCATTTAACTCATTTTTATTGTCTCCATATGATTATGAATGAACTCTTATATTGTACACCATTGTATAAATTGCTAACACTGTCTTTACTTTTTGTTTCTAGAGAATAGCTTTTGTGTACTTATTTGTTGCTCTAATAGAGACCTTCACCATAAAGCTCAGGCCGACTACACTAGCCTCCGGTCATTTCTCCATTTTTAAAGCATATAGCTGGCAATGGTGAGTGGGAACAAAAATATTTGACACATATATGTAAAATAAAACCGATAAGAAAAATTATTCATATACTGACTTTTTTTGGTACATATTAGTTAAATTATAATTATATGTGGTATATAATTATATATAGTTCGCAGAAATTTATCGCTAATAGCCTAATTTTAACTTTTTTCTTATATTTCTAGGCTTGGCGGCTTTGTCGCGTTCCTCGTTTACATGTTGACAACGTTTGCACTCTATGTACCAGACTGGAGCTACTACAGTGACTCGATAAAATACACCGTAAGTTAGAAAGTAGTGCTATACGGATCCAGCGTTTTGACAGGAATAACTTGAGAAATTGATTAATTTCATCCTTACATTTTTAAGGTAAAATGCGGGATGAGAGGGCATTTAGGTCCGGCTTGCAATGCAGTAGGTTATGTTGATCGTGAAGTTTGGGGTATCAATCATCTCTACCAGTTTCCTGAATGGGAGCGCTTAAAGGTAATAAATTAAATTAACTAAATTCATCTTTCAACGTTCATTTTAACAGCAACAAACATTATACTTTTTGGAAAAGTTGAAGAGCAAGAATCGTAACATAAACTTGAATAATAACTAAAAATGATTTTTGATCTATTATATTTTCTAGGCCTGTACTCTTAGTGCTCCATCTGCTGGATCTTACCGCGACGATGCTGCCACTTGGTGTCGCGGTCCATTTGAACCCGAAGGCTTGTTAAGGTATAGTAGAAACAACTCTAGATATTTCTAATTTATGTCTTACGTTTTTTGTTTATACTTAATTTATCGTACATCCTTTTCCCAGTACTGTATCAGCCATTCTTTCTGGCACTATTGGCATTCATTATGGACACGTCTTGATTCATTTCAAGGTAAAATTTTAAAAAGATTGCCAGTATTGAGATATAAGTATTCGAAATAATAAAGAATAAGTTGAATGTAACTGGTATTTTACAGGGTCATGCTGAGAGGCTCAAACAATGGGTCTCGATTGGATTTGCTTTGATTGTTGTCGGCATCATTCTTCATTTCACAGATGGTTAGTCCTAAAAAAATATATTCCATACTGAGGCTTAAAACTTGGGGTTTTCTGGTTTCATGGCCCGAAAACGTCAAAAACTAGAGGCTTCAAGCCAGATGAACCAAACTTCAAAATACAGCTTATTTGGCTAAAAACTGCAACCATACAACCCCTTATGGGCTGTCTGGTTGAAAACTTCAATTTTTTTTGCTGCTTATAAACTAAACTTTATTTGTTTGCCAATTTAAAAAAGTCAAGTCTTATGGGGGTTTTAGCCTGACAAAACTAAAAATGGCAGGCTGAATGAACCATTTTTTCAGTTTATTATCTGGCTATAATAAGTCAGGTTAATGCTTATAAGTTGCAACCAAACAAGCCTGCCATTTCCCTAGTACCTTCCTGGTTAACAACTGCTGCAAACCAATCTGCTAAAACCTGCAGTGCCCACATTTATATAAATCAAATTGATTATCCAAATCTTCAAAATTAATTAATCATTACGGTCTTATATTCTCGTACCTTATCGTTTCCATTGTAGTGTTATTGTTACATATAAAACGCGTTATTTTTTAAAAATATTACTTAATAATTTAACATTTTCCCTGTTTTCATGATTTTACAGCTCTTCCTATCAACAAACAACTATACAGCTTCAGCTATGTCTGTTTTACTGGTGGTGCTGCTGGATTAGTATTCTCTGCATTTTACATAGTGGTAAAACATTCAAATTTCAAACATATATAATTATATATACTTTTTAACTGGGTAGATACATAGTCCGATAGGTGATAGAGATGAGATTTGAACACAGGACTTGATCACAGTTTTACAACATTTTAATTGATGTTCTTTCATATCACTATATACTTAGAATATGAGGGCAACACGTCACACATATTCTAATGGCGTGGGAAATTATCAGTAAGTGAAGTTTTAAATGAATTTCAGTCACAAGAAAAAATTTATTTCTTGTTTCTAAATGGTGTATACACCTATATGAAAAAAACTATATGAACATACACTTTAATCAACTGAATTTGTTTGGCATACTATTCAATTACTCTCACTTTGATGTGCACTTACTTTTTCTTTGTCATACTAATGAGTAAACTCATTCACATCTAATGGGAATACATTTCAATAAACTGTAAATAGATTGCAGTACCACTAAATGAGCGAAAATCCCATTAGCATTTAGCTTAACAAAGTTGAAAAATACGACATCTAATGTAAATTGTCCTTATTAATATCTTCTGTAATGCTCTCTAATATTAGGAGAAACAAAATAGGAATAAACTAATTTTTATTTTTTTTCCTTTTACTATATGAACAGATAGATGTTTGGGGGTATCGAACTCCGTTTCTGTTTCTAGAATGGATAGGTCTGAACGCAATGTTCGTGTTCGTGATGGCAGCTCAAGGCATATTCGCAGGATTTATAAATGGATGGTATTATGAAAATCCCAGTAAAACACTGGTAAGTATTTAAGCCAGGCTGATAATTCTCCAATCTACTCATTTTCAGGTCACAATTTCAAAAGTAAATAATAAAAATGCTGTTCAGGTTAATTGGATACAAGAGCATGTGTTCATTAACGTGTGGCACTCGGAGAGGCTTGGCTCGTTATTATATGTCGTGTTTTGTGAAATACTTTTCTGGAGCGTGGCCTCCGGGGTTTTGCACAAGTTGGGCATATACTGGAAACTATGAAAAGTTAGAATATTACAAAAAGGAAGCGCAAAAAAGTCAGAAAGAGAAGTATATGTGACATGCTTGTGTTATTGTGTGTTTGTTTCCCTTTAGTTCCCTTTTACAGCATATAGTAATTGTTTGTTAGTTTCACTTGATTCAATGAATGTCTACTACTACATTTAATTATCCTGATTACAAAAAATGCAATATTTTTTCACAATCACTCCAACGATCCATGTGTATCCTTTTGCCCCCCTTTTATCATATGAGTAGTTAGTTAATCAGCTGGAAAGTAGATATCTTATTTTCTTTGACCTTGAAAAGCTAGAATCTAAAACTGACTAATCCGGTCCTATTTCAGCATTAATTAAGCCAGCTCTTTTGCTTAAAAGCCGCCAACAACAAAAAAAATCCGTCCAGATGTTCTTACATATGTATCACACGTCGATAGACAGGAAGTGATGAACTCGGAGATATTAAGTGCACAAGAATAAAGTCAAGATGAAAATGACAAAGGAACATGTGAATAAACTAGCGTTTACGGAGATAAACGAGATCCACCCAATTATTAGGCTGATGAGGATTAAATATTTTTTCATATTACGATAGAGACTAATATACACAAAATGAGGACCATGTACAATTTAGTTCCAAACAGTTATGACCTTTAAATCTACAATCTTATCGAAGTCTAGAAAAATGAGACCACTAAAGACATCACATCAGTTGATGGGAAATTATTCGTGACAAATTATTTTAAGTCCAATGTTTTAGCTTTTTAGTTTGCAGAAAATCAGTCATCAGACCAAAGAGATGAAAAGGTTGATCAAGGGTCTTAAGACTGGAAAAGATTTTTATCTTCGATGAAGTTGGCTTTTGCTTAAAATAAGGTTAAAAAAAGAGAATAATATTTGACCAAAGACATGGAAATGGAACTAACATGAGAATGCCGGAACAATTCTGGGTACAAAAATACCAAAAATTCTACTTCGACAATTTGGTTCCCATTTAAATTGAACTATAAAACACAGCCTACAGCATGAAAAAGAAGAAGATGAAAACGTCGACAAGGGTAAAATTAAAACTGCAACTTTTGCTAATTTCGTATACTTATAGCATTACATTTTTCTTACAGTGATTAACAGCCTTAGACTACAATATACATGTAAATCACAGGTTACATATCTACATCTGGTGATAAACTTAGTATAATACTGTACAGGTATTACACATTCAGTTTTAAATGTAGACAGCGGAAATATTTCAGTCCCATCCCATTAACATCTTCCAAACTCCTTCCTCGATACGATTTCTAGGAATAGACAAATCTTCCCCTTCGTCAATTAAGACTCTGTACACTTCCCATTCTCGATCCCCAATCATGTGTCTCCCAACCTCAGCCTGGAAACACATAAAATCAAATAGAATTAGAAACAGAAAAAGAATCGTCGGAATAGTGACCAACTCAAATAGAGGGTGTAAAACAGAGTGGACTCTGTATAGAAATTATGAATATATTTTAACTAAATATGTTTAACAAGTATTCTCATTCTACAGGAGAGATGCTGCTTAGACATAAATGTCATTTTCAAAACAGGACTTGGATCAAAACTTGAGATCGATGTCCTAACTGGCACTTAGTAAAAAAGTATGAAATCCTGAACTATTATTCAACAGGGTTCTGGTAAAAACAGCTGCCAACTACAACTGTGTAGGATATGAATAATACGTTTCTCTTTACTACTACCTTCCACTACTGAGAGGAATATGACCATCATTACACCTTACCTTTAAATAACCCTTGCTTAAGGGAGTATATTAAGCAACGAAAAGATCTTCCAGAATCGCAGAAAATCAGGCACTTTAGTCTTAACAAGAATGCAGTGGGGGATATATTTTTTTGAAGTGTGCTTGAAACTTAGGGTCACGAAATCAAGGGCAAAAAATTCTTATTGGATTTCATTTTCCAATGGAGCCCAGAAGAAAGCAAAGAAGTAGAAAAATCAAAAGAGGCGAGAAACGGAAAAGAAACAAGAGGAATCGGGTTTCACACAAAAAATTGGTTCTCGATATATTCTCTCCATTTTTCTATATACTTTCCGCTTTCTCACATCAACCAAGCATACTATACTCGCACCAAGTTACTCTCAGTCATCCCCTCTCTGTTCTTACTTTAACTTCTACAAGTTCGAGTATTCTTGGAAAACTCTTTTGTTTGCATACCAAAGTCTTTTTAAAGCTAGTCTGGTAGCCGCTTTTAAGCAAATAAGCTGGAACCTTTTAAGTTCAGGAGATTTTTCCAGGCTTAACCCAGAAAAAAAAGCTAAAAAGCTGCAACCAAATAATGCTTCAAACAATGATAACAGAACACCACTGCTTGAATATAGCTACGGTAATAAAAAGATGCAATTTAGAATTACCAAAAATATGCCGGTATTCAGTCTCTTAAGAGCGAGAGTAATATCGTAAAAAACAAGAGGCCGGCCTTTTCCAGATAACTCCACAGGATTTGCTACTAGCAACTCAGTGTCGGGACCACGACTCACTAAAGCTACTCTGAGAGGTTGCAAAAGCTCCATCCTAAGACGAGAACACAAAGCCGATTGCTTGCTTTTATCCACAACTTTTTTTCCATCGGCTTGCATTATGAACAAATCTATTTCGCAATGCCTCTTCGGCTTTATCGTGAATCTCCCATATGAAATCTGGCAAACATGAAGTACCATATTAATATTACTTACTTAACAGTATTATATAACCAAAGTTACCAATGCAAATTGGGCATTCAATATTCCTGGCACAAGTCACTTTAACTGTACAATGTACAGAACACGTATAATAAGTGGGTAATAAGGTTTTAAAGGCGTGTTAAAAGTTACCACTGTAAGTGGTCACCGTCTTTGATTTTTTTTAGCATGTTCCATTGAGGAATCCTACAAATGTATGTTCTCTTAGAGCATTCTCATCAGTGGTCAAAAAATTATTGTACGACTCGACACTTATACAGCTCTTTAAGAGTCTTAAATAGAATTTTCTTATATGGTGCACAACAATACTAGATAGATACATTTACATATATGCTAATAAAATACTATTAATTTCCTTATTATATTTTCCCCAAAACGAGATACAGGGTAATATTCTCCATGATTTCCCCGTGTGATGCACATCTCACAGATCTTCGAGCTTAAACTTATCAGTACTACTACTATCTACCAATTAAGGCTATTGAGATAAGCGAAACTGAATTTAGATTAAAATCGGGTTACACATTGGAATTGGCAAAAAATAAGAATTTTGAGGAAAAAAGATGGCTTGGAGATGGGGATCCAAGATCTCCTTCAGGTTGGAAAATGGAGAAGACAAGGTCTCAACTTTTAGAGAGAGACAAACTCTGGGTTATGAGGAAAAAGTAATTCTTTTTTGGTTTTGTCCAGCAATAAAATACTATTAAAATTCCCTACAATTCTCTAGCAATTTCTCTCTACATGTAGAGAGCTTTGGTATAAAAATATAACCTTATAGATATATATATGGGTGGTTATCAAGACTTTAAATTTGTATAGACTTATAGATATAAAGCCCACTAAAAAGACTACAGTAATGAGAATGCTCTTATAAGATTTGCTAGTTTGCTACATATTAAGTCGTTATTTCAAAAAGCTGTTGTGGCTGTGGTTAGTGCAGGTTTTCACCTTGCACAAAAGCTTTGGTTAACATGAGTTCTAATGTTCTTCCATTTCTTACCAAAAGAAGCTATATAAATTGAGCTGAAGAACATACTTCTTCTTTCTAAGCTCAAAAGTCACGATTGCGATTCTTTATGGCCTATACAGTATTTACAGCTCCCTATTGTAACTCAACTGAATCTTCATCAAAATTTCTTTTGTATAGTTGGACCACAACCAACCTTGTATATTATAATCCAATATATTAAAACTGTTTGGCACGAATGCAAAATAAGATGAAACTACAAATCTGATTACCCAATATATTAAAGTTGTTTACCTGCATATTATAATCCTTCAATGTTCGCATTATATCATAAAGGAGACCTTTGTGATCTTGGCAGACGATCTGAACAAGTGTGTGAGAAGGACTAAGCGAATTATCCATTGTGACCGAAACATTATTAGCGGTAGATTTTTCGAGCATAAGATTGTTTGAGATTTGGGACCCACTGTTTATATCATCCAGTTCGACATTAAACTTGTCTTCTGTGATTGAACAAGGGAGAGATAAAGGCCCAAGCGAGCACGCGGTTATTTCAGGACCCACCATCTCTATTTCGCAACTAATCATGACCTCCCCTAATACCGCCCTTAAACGGTCATTTACTTCTTCTTGTCTCTTCAGTGTATGCAGAAGTTCTCTGGCATAGAGTTTAACAATGGACGAATATGTAAATTCAGTATTCTTTAAAATAGGGAAAATATCACATTAACAAAAACAACAGTTTAATAATAACAACACTATTAAATTTTCCGATGTATTCACCAGAGTCAAAGTTTTAAGTTTCATAGTTATCGAGAAACTCGTTTCCCTTTCAAAAACCATGTTTCACATTTCCCGCTTCCCGCTTCTTGTTTCCCGATTCTCACTGTTTCACGTGTACATTTTAGATTGTTTTGATTTTATTACGTTTCCATTTCCTGTTTTGCTTCCTGCTTCCATTTCACCTACTGGCAACTATAGTTTCAACTCAAAAACCCTAGTTATTAACTAAGTGCTTTATCACGCTGGTGCATATTGCATCAAAGAACACATAATCAAATAAAGTCGATGCAAGAGTTAGAAAGCTAAGCTTACAAGAACTCGTGAATTATGATAGGTCGGTATACTAATTTTTGAAATTTGTGTAGATTAGCGACTGCATGGTGAATTAAATAATTTAGACTTTGGAGTACACAAATTATCTGATTTAGTGTACACTGATAAATTCTGAAATTTAATAGTTTTGTACAAATAGTTAAAAGTCAATGGCTTAGAGTATAAAAATCATATTTCCCAATAGATAAGTAGATATTTTATACAAACAAGTGAGGATGAGCAGATTATGAAAACCTTATGTCAGTAAGGAAGAACAGGTCCATCACTGTTCCATCTGGAGTGGTTGATACCTTCACCTTCTTGATAGTAAGTTCAAGCTCACACAGAACCATTGTCACATCTGCCAACAATTTCTCACTTAATCATTTGTAGAATATTATTGCTAATAGAATGCTTTGATTATGAAAAGTAATGAGAAAGGCACACAGATGGCAGATTCAAGGAGCAAAAAAACAAGACAGACTCCTTAGTCAAATATACAGTAGAGAGTGAAAGCAAATTGTGAAGGAATCTAAATTCTTAACATCCTGTTTCCTGTATACAGATCTCCACAAGTAAGAATGTAATTAACAAGTAAATAATATCTACACAGAATAGCCTGACACTTAAATTATACTCGGATTGTAAGTGAGTCAAGTGACTAATGTCTGACTGGCACGTCTCCTAAAAATGTGCAAAATCTTGGGGTATATTGCAGAAAGTATAACTTGCAACAAGTATGCAACCCAGCAACAAGTTTTCAGAAGTACTTTCAGGGGCGTCTGTTTCGCAAGACAATGCTGGACTAAACTAACAGTTGACAAATTCAGTTTTATTCTCCAGACCCATTCAAGGCTAAAAGCAGCCCCAGTATACTTAAAATATCCCATTGGGTCTAGTTTTCTCCAAGGAGAGGCTGGCAAACTAGCTTAGAGTTTCATCTATGCTAAACGGATGTCATGAATAATAAAATGACTAATGCTACGCCAACCCGAAATTTTTACCCAAAATCCATACTCAGTGGAATGCCAAGATATTTGGACTAATCCTGAATTTACTGGTTTTGAAAATCAAATACAATAAAACAAAATTGATCAACATATGTATCCAAAACAGCACGTAAGATTTTCAGGTGAGAAATCTGGTGACAAGAATCATTTCTCTAACAAATTTACCATATAGAAAGCATATAATTTACCATGCAGAAGGCCTCTTCGGTTATGGCAATAAAATTTCAAGAGGAAAACATTGGGAGGTCTTTTCGGCAGCAGATCGGTCCGATAATACGAAATACCAGAAGCCGAAAAACAAGATGGGCATACTTCCATCATTCTTTTTTTTAATAAATTCCATCTGGTACTGGGGTTTCCTACTACCCAAAACACTATGTAACACCATTTCCCGTCTGTAGATACATCTGTAATATACATAAGTAATCAAATGAGAAAAAGAAAAAATGGAAGTATTATGTCCAATAATAGGGAAACTTAACTAAAAAGACAGATAGGCATACATAAATTAAAATCATAACTTATAAATTCCTAAATTTAAAGCCACACACAACACATGTAAGAAATATATATTAATATATATTTAAAGAGCGGGTGAAAATTAATATATTAAGCGAACTTTCTTCAGTTTGCCATTTTAGTTATGAGAAGGGGAGAAAGCATTCTTATTTATGTGTTCAATGCTTCAATTGCATAAACCAAGCCTATATATGCAGGCAACAGCTAAGAAATACAAAAATAATCACACTTAATGGTAAGAACATATTATAACAACTAAGAGGATTAAAATCAGAGCCAAGCTATGATGGTTTCCCAATTTCATAGGAAATTCAAGATATATGATCGAACAGTGCATGAAGAGTTTTTTTTCCATAACTAATTAGTAGCCAATCTAAGATTTTCTTTTCCAATTAAATAAGTGTACCAAACAGGGAAAGAAAAATAAATTGTGGTAGTAATAAACTTCTCAATGGGTTTGGTTTACAAAAAAAATAAAATAAAATTGGTAATCTGAAATACAAATATAGGAAATTTATATGATAGTACAGCGTATAAGAAAACTTGGTTTCGTAACTAATCAGTAACCGAGATATGACCCTATCTCAAATTTGGTACACTTAAGTTTACCAAACATGTAAAAAAAAAAGCAATCGAGTGTAATTTATTCACAACTTTTAAATTTGCAGAAATGTGAATGCACCATTATCCTGATAATACGAAAGCCTCAACTTACACAGTTGTTTACAAAAGGGGCTGAACTTTCCGTGGAACTCTTTTTATGGGTTAAAAGGCTATCTTCGGCATACATTCAGTAAAATTCAAGGTAAAAGAATCACTTTAGTAAAAGCATATAAGAGACGTAAAATATTATTTTGAACAGTGTTTGAAGAATTTGGTTTTCATAACTAATCTGTAGTCAAGCTATGATCTTTTTTCCAATTTGGTTCAATAAGTATATTAATATTTTTCCCCGGTACATTCAGGTTTGCAAGACTGTAATATATTTAATATCCTAATGATTCTAATCTCCAATCTGAAACCAAATACGAAATATACACACACACACACATATACCAGCCCTGACAATACTAAGACCAAAGAAGAGAATAGGCTAGAGAGAACCATGTGTAAAGAATTTGGTTTCAATAACTAATCAGTAGCAACCTATGATCTTTTTTCCATTTTGGCACACCAAGTATGTTAAACTAGTACAAAAAAACAACCTAGAGGTACTAACTGTTTTTTGCAGGTTGGTTTGCAGAACTGTAAAATTGGAGTATCTCATATCCTAATAATACTAAATCCCCAATCCAAACAGATACATACACAAACATGTAAGACACACAAAAGGGTAAAAAAATACTTTAACGAAACTAGTAAATAGCAATACAATGCATGTAGTAGCTAGTAGTAGGCTAAAAGGGACTTCAGCAAGAGTGGCGGAACTAGAAATGTTTTTTTTTGTAATTATATGGGGATGATGAAAGGCTAGAATCGGTAAAAATATATCAAGACATATGGTAAAAAAACTCCCCCCCCTCAATATGGAGGTGTTGTACCCCGAACCCCTTTTAGCCTGTTACTAGTTACTCCACAGTCAGCACCCCCATATTAACTATCTTTTACCATGTATTTTGAAGAAATACTTTTTATCGATTTTAGGCTTTCAGTACCCCCATAATTAAAAAAAATATAGTTCTAATTCCGCCAGCCAGTATATATATCTACATACCACCTAATGGACTATTTCTTTGATAGTCCTCTACATAGCACTAATTGATACACAAAAGGGAAAAACACTCAAACGAAACTGAATAACTTTACATAGTAACTAGTAGTAGTCTAAAAGGACTTCAGCACCCTCATATTGAGTAAAAACTAAAAACCGATCTTTTACCATGTATCGAAAAAAAAAAGGTTTATTGGTTTGGGTCTCAGTACCCCATAAATACAAAAAAAAAAGAGTTCTAGTTCCGCCGGCCAGTGTGTGTGTATATATATATTATGGTCATATTTGTTTGCAGGATAGTATAAATGGGTATTATTTGTACCTAGTACGGTATAACTAAACTGTAGAAGCCCGTCCATTCCCCACTAAAAGGCCTATTATCAATGCCTAAATGATGTGGGACAATTCCAACACTCCCCCTCACTCGTGAGTTAGTTAATTTCCGATAAGCCCAACGAGTGCAATCAACAAATCGGGTGGATGTGTCCCATCATACAAATTGGCTAGCCTTTGGCTCTGATACCATGTAGAAGTCCGTCTATTCCTCACTAAAAGTCCTATTAGTAATGCCTAAATGATGTGGGACAATTCCAACATAAACAAACATGATATAAGGTGGTCCCACAATACAACGAATTAATACTATAGACATTCCTATACCGCAAACAAACATGACTTGTAAAGATACATACCACCTCGGACGATACTAAGACCGAAGAAGAGGATAAGCCTAGATAGATCACAGCCTAAACCAGTTTTATCTGGACAATTCACAGTTATCACGCTTGGTTCTCCTTCTCTCTCTGGACCCCTTACCATCACTACGTCCTCGTGTAGTATACCCATCTCTCCCTCTCCCCCTATCTATCTCTCTGTATATATATATATAGATAGATAGATATTTATGTGTGTGTGAAAAAGGGTTTGGGCGTGGAGATAGCAACCAAAAGTACACACCAAACTTGTTAGATGTGGAGTTTGGTTGGTTTTGTTCTTTTGTTTGTTATTGTGTCTGTTTTTTTATTACTAGTAGTAGTATATGGAGTATTTTATTTAGTACTATTTGTTTATTTTGCCGCCCTTCCCAATACAGTAATAAATTAAAAAGCAAACTCAATTCCCACTATTTGAACTAGTCTTATTTGTATTTTCATCAATATTAATAAAATTAATAAAAGTTAGTGAATATATTTAATATGGTTACAATTTTACTAATTTACCCTTCGAGTAATATTAATGTTTAAAATTAGTTATTATGAATAGTATATTTGGAAATTAATTCATAAATATCTGTTCATAAATACAAACGAGACCATAATTATTTGGGACAAGCAAAAACACAAATGAGACCTTCTTTTTAGGACGAATGAAATATATTATTCCCTCCGTCCCACTTTATAAGTTATATGCGAAACCACGTGTAATTTTTATCGGTTTTGAACATGTAACTAAATTTTCGAAACGAAATTTTTTAAGATTTCTATATATGGTTCAGATGTTAAATTATAAATTTAAAAAAAAAATCGACAATTTGGTTATGAGTTATTTACCGGTCAAAATTACGTGTGGTTTCGTATAGGAGTTATAATATGGGGCGGTGGGAGTAATTTTCAAGTTTACTCGTACTAATATCCTTTGGAGTGTAGTATTAAGTGTAAGATAAGTGAAAGTTTCATTTCTGGATTCATTCGACCTTAGGCCAAGCTTGGTTGCATGGTTGCATCACTTGAATATGGACAAGTTTTGTCCGGTTCACAAATGTGGTGTGTTTGCTTGTGTGACCAAACTATTTGTATGGGCCTACTACATTTTGTTATATCGTTTTTCATTTCAAACTCGTTCACAGTCCAGATCATATAGTTAATTCAATGACTAAAACCGCGGCAAGATAAAGTGAGTCGTATATGTGACAACGTCTTTATTTTTACAAGACCTTGTGACATTAGATGATCATTAAATTGAAAAATTAAATGGTTAGTTATCAGTTTGCTCATCGCTTCATTTTTATTGTTTTAAAAGATTGGACATCTGTTTTGGACGATATGCTTGCATGAAACATTAAATAAGTAGCAATAGAGCTACGATTGGGGACAAGAAGGGTCAAAGTTAATATAGTCATAATTATGATTTCATAAGGATGATAGGCATAGTCCTTAAGCTAAATCATTTAAAGTAAACGCCGGGAAATTGTTTGAGAATTTTGGTATTAATGCATTATAAAACCATAACTTTGGTCGGTGGCGTTATATTTTTCAACAATGATATAATATTGACTAATAATAAACGATGAACACTTCTTGATTTTTATTACTATTCGGCAATCGCCCCTGTTCGGATTACAATTTCATTATTACAATCGTGCTCGACTTAACTATTTGATCTCTTATCTTGGTCTTTCTCCTTCTTCTTCGGTACTCGGATCTTTCTCTGCTCGGTTTGTTTATTGAGGTGATAAGGTTTGACTAGTTTCTCTCTTTTCTCTACTTCTCTCTATGTTTTTTGGATAGATTTTCTGATCCGTTTTCTAGGAGGGATAGTTGGCTATTTATAAGCAACTATGCATTTTAGGATGTTGACAAATGTCTCCATCTCAGTGGATTTTTCAGATATGGGTCCCTAGTTAAGTTGGTTTGGTTTGACCTTTTAGTAGTATCCACCTTTATTCTCTATGAAAGGCATGTGATGACCCATTTAAGCATTGTATACCAATTTATAAAGTGTGGGTTGATTATTATCCGAATAGAATATTTGGGTCTAATTTTTATGTTCTATCAATGCACGTTATATGACATGCAATTCTGTATTCCTCCTTTTCAAGAAGTATATGGCATCTATAAAGTGTTATACAATTGATACAAACGTAAGATTAAATTAATGCTGTAACTTCATAATCAGTGGATAAATATTAAAACCTATTACCCATTATAGTGAGATGGGACTAGAGTACCATCTAGCACAGCGAAATGCAACTTGTATTTGATTAGGAGGTTATGCCGATGGGTTGATACGCTAGCCTCATGCTTTAGATTTGATCGTAGTGTATGCAAATCGGCCCGAACACACAAAAAAAAAAACGGGGGATAGAGCAGAACCCAACTTCACTTCAATGCCACGTCGTGGTCCATACTTGGGTGTATGGTTGTGATGAAGGCCAGAGATACTTGTTCTCATTTTCTCAAGATCAATAATATTTGTTTCATGATTTCATCTAATCCTTAAAAATCACACCAACTGCTTTTGATTTTATTGTGTATCCCCTCGTGTGCCAGGGAACTACCAACATACTGTATATAACAATTACTTCTAGAATAGTACAACTCAAAGTAAAATAAATAGCCAAAACAAAATTAATCTGTCTACAAATTTAAGGCAGTAAGAAATTTGGATTTGGATCCTCTCTGATTGATCAAAGAACAGCAGAGGCGTCTGTATATCAAACGTAGCCGTTTCAGTGAATAGTATAATTTTGATATATTACTTTTTTCAGTCTTTGTATTTTAGGTTAACTCGATCTTTTAATCCCCCCCACCACACCCCCACCCGACTTATTTTTCAATATATAGTTCTTAATAAATAGTCTAACTAAGTCTTGGAGTTACAAAATAAATTTACTTCTATGGTTGCTTCAATGTGCACAAGTCTTTTAAGTGAAGTCGGATGAGAGAACAAATAATAAAGTTATTTATATTTGAAGTATATCTTCAAACTAGGTGGATTAACTTTTTGTAGTTAAAAAGCTAATTTATTCTAAAACTTTAAGTAAATATAATCTTCGTAAATATCAATGATATACAGTGAATATTAAATCAAACTTAAAAATTTAGTACTTCAAAATAAATAACATTAAAGATGATGAGAGAAAAATATATAACCAAAATAAAAAGACTAAGATAGTGATTTGTTACAATTTCATTTTGATGCAAAATGACATCGTTTAATATACAGACCCCCCCCTATGCTGTACTTTGATGGATGACAGATTATCCTAATCCAAGAAATTTCTAACGGAGTAAGAAAAAGTAAGGTGACAAAATCCAACGAAAAGATTTGATGTTAATGGTTACCAATCTCTCTATTAACACGTGCAACCATGTACAATATGTGTACATGAGAGTCATGTTGAGCTAATCAAACCACGAACAGAATGAAAATAATTGGACTACACAAAAATATCTAACATGGGATATTTATATTGTTAATAAAATGAACCGATGTCCCGAGTGTCCTTTGAATACATTTTTTTTGTTAATTGGGGCAATACAATACTTATATAATCATCTTTACAGCACACGCATCAGTTATCTTACATTTTTCTTCATATTTAACTTAATTAGAATCACTTTTATATTTTTAGGATAACAATTTAACTTTATACATTTTTCAGCTTCTCTATCAAATTTATTATCATAACCAAATATTACTATATTTTAATATACTTCTATCAAATTTTTTCAATCCAAATTAATTTACTAGAACAATCACATTAAATAACTTACAAGTTTTTTCGTATTTAAAGTAAAAAGTGCATTTTTACAACTTATAAGTAAACGTTTTGTTTTATACAAATTATCAGTTTTTTTATCAATTTCTCTATCAAAATTATACAACTCATATATATATTTTTTTATTAATTTATATGTGAAAAATACAAATAAATGAGAGAGAATAAGAGAAAAGTAAGAGAGTGAAATTATTATTTTAATTATAAGTGAACATTTTGATCCCTTATATTTGAGGTATATTTGAGTTCATGTAAATTTAAGGTAATAGATAGAGAAACTGATGCGTGTATAATTTTAAAACAATTTTCTCATATTTAAAATAAATGAGTTTTATAAGAAAAGTGATGCACTTGCTGTTATGCCGTATATTAAATAAATTTAGATAATGATGCATAGGTGTATATATAAAACCTAGATATATAGAACACAGTGGTAAATTGGGTGTTCATTTGACTTTTGGGTAAATTGGGTGTTTTTCTATTTCTCACATCTATCCTTATACTCTCAATAAATAAAATAGAGCCTAGTCTTATTACGAATGTAGTTATTAAAACTATGTGAGCCAAATAGAAATTTGTGAAACTTGGACGGATAAGATCTGCAAAAGCATAATAGTATGTATAATCGAAGAACTCATATTGAAAAGTTTTTGAGAATATTCAATACTACTGTTTGCCTTTAACTTACGATATTCACCATGCTTAGCTGGCTCTTGTTCGGAAATTGCTTGGAACTTGTTGTGGTGTCTTTGTCACACAATAATGGTGATATAAATATTCATCTTGCTTTTATAAAACGTATATTGCTATTGAGCTTCATGATTTATACTCCCTCAGGAAAAAAAATGCAAATTGTTAATCGAAATAAATACGAGTAAGTGCATTTTATTTGACAAACAGAGGGATTATCAAAGGTAGAATCATTGATCAGTACGTTAAAACATAATTTATGTTTAAAAACCTACATTCTTCAATACTTCAAACGACATCTTATAAGAATCTTGCTAAAGCACGTTTTATGAATTTCGCATGTACATGATTTAATATACAATATGTATCTGGTGTGAAGTGTGTCAGATCAGTCATCGTAATAATATCTATTGACAATTCTCTCAACTTAGTAAAATCAAAATATTTCATTCTTGTACAAACTCTAAAAAGTCAATTTCACCACTTTTTGGCCATCTACTTCAAAAAACAACAATTTAATTTTGGATACATCGAAATAAAATAACTATAAATTAAATTGGACAACTGGGTTATATTTCTTTTTAATGTGTTCATTTGCTACTTAAAAGGGCGGATGTAAACAAAACTTGTAAATACAATCAAAAATATTTTAAACTAACACAATTTTTGACTTTTATTAAGTCGACTCAGTTTATCGTTAATGTTACTTCTATGTAAAAGAAAAAATCTTGTCGGAGCTAGCCTTAAAAACAACATGATACGAGCCTCTTAATAATTATGTTATCATCAAATAATGAAATAATGATCCAAGAAGTTTTAAATAGTGGTAGTTTCGTTTTTTTTTTAGTTGAATTACCCTCTAATTTTAATTTTTTATTGGGATTGCCAGAGTCTAAGAAATATAGATATGACCATCGGAATCAGAGAGACGTAAACTTGTTATGAGAAGATAGTTGCAAAAAGATGAGAGAAAATACGACGAGATGAGGAACGGATATGAAAATTGAAAGACGGGAGACTGTAGTGAAGGTGGACATCGATATCATGTGTTTTTTTAATTACTTGGGAGAGAAGAAAAGTTCGCATGACCGAGCAATATGAAATTAGTTTGGTGGCACTTTATTTTTACTAAAAAAAAACTCTTATTGATCATGCCTCTATCTAATTTGTAGCAAATATACATCCCATCTCTGTATAACCAAAAACCAAAAGATATTTTTCTCAACTTCAGATTCAAGTCGAAATCTACAACATTCTTAGTACTACATATAAATAAATACCACTTGGTCAAGAATTCGGTCATAAGTTTCAAGGATGATGTACAACATAAACATATTATATGTGGATGAGAGGTACTGAAATCATATTGTGTAGCAGAGTTTGTGGACTCATGAGCTTGTGTCCACTTAAGAGAAGCAGATATTAAGACAAACACACCAATAATTCAAAGGAAACAAAGGAAGTTGCTTTCTCACCACCATTAAAATATGTTCAAAAAATAATTCAAAGGAAACAAAAGAAGTTGCTTTCTCACCACCACTAAAATATGTTCAAAAAAGTGAGATGATCTCATTACAAGTCACATAATGACTTAGGTACCCACCTAAATTGCGTAAGCAAAGTATTTTTTTCAACTATATACCGGGTGAGATTGATATACTAACTAAATACACTACATTTAACATGTGGATAAATTTGTCCACTCAACCAATCTGGATAACAAATCTTGTCATTTATCATTTATTTTCTTGTTTAAGATATGAGGATGAAACAACTTATAAAGCTTAGCTAGAACTACTAGTGTTCCTCACAAAAAGGCTATCCAGTTTTTCATAGATCTCTTGGATAAACTTATTATGGACTGAACTTCATTTAGGTGATTTTAACAGTACAAGGGATATCCAGTTGCTCAAATGGAACCGAAATTGGGTGATTTTACTTAATAAGGGCCACTCTTCTAACTATAGTAACTAGCGAGGGATGACTCGAGGTCTCGAGCCATACATATACAGTTAGTTTTTTGCTTGTCTGAATCTTCTCATATATATAGGTGAACTTATTTATAATCCACAAATTTGATTTAATTTGTTGCTCAACGTATTCGCCCTTTTCAGCTAACTATAATTATTATATAAGTTTGGTTTTAAGCATATTAATCAAGTTCCAAAAATATCACAAACTTCTGAAAATTGCATAAACTAGTAACTGACTGTACGAATCGATCAATGTCCAACACAGTAACTATAAAGAGTAGAGTTCAAACTTCAAACATATTAAAAAGGCATGAATTATTATCGTGTGCACCAATACTCCATAGTCCATATATTAGCTTATGAATTTAAGTGACTTTGAGCCTTTGACAGTTTTTATTAGTTATTACCTTTATATGCATTTTACTATTTTAGCCTACCATAATATCATGTAATTAAGGACTAAAAAGAAAGCTCATCTTGCCTTTAACATTTAACCGGCTCTGTTTGTTTTTAAGGAAAATAAAGAATGGAAAATATTTTTCCGAAAAATTTAGTCTTGCCTGTGTTTGTTTCAATGGAAAAATCTATTTTTCAGGAAAACATTTTCCAGAATTGGAGAAAAATTAAGGAAAATATTTTCTTTTAAAATTATGAAGAAAATATTTTCCGGAACCATAACGTGACCATAACAAAAAGTGTTGGTGAAAAATGATAAACAAAGTTAAATTTAACTGATAATACCGTAAATTGATTTACAAAGTAAATTTTAAAAATAATTCATAAGTTAAGAAAAAAGTAACTTAAAAGTAAAAAAGTAAATTACACTTAACGCGTATAACTTAAAATAACTTATAAATAAAAACATAGTAAAAATATAACTTATTTTAAGTAAATTTCAAATTACAAACAATAACTTGCATAAAATATTAACTTATATATTTTATTTTAGAAACAAAGTAGATTAAATATCTAATGATCTTTTACACTTTGTCTCGTTAATCGTAATAACAGTTAAATGTCTTGTTGATCATTAAAAAATGTCTACATAACAGTTATACATGAAAAAATAATACGTGTAAGCTAAATTGTTATAAAACATTAGCTCATAATAAATAAAATTAACTTAATGCATATTAGTTCTAATAGGTTGAAAAGTAAATTGTATGTTTAAAGTTTTTATAAGTTTAAATGGTATGTTTAAATTATAATTTAGATTTTGCATGAAAATTTTCCCAACAACCAAACATCAAAAAAATCATGGAAAATACCTTATTTTCCAAGAAAATATTTTTCTTGAAAAATATTTTACTCGGAAATTATTATTATTTTCCGGGGAAACAAACAGAGCTAATTCTTAAACCGGCGAGAAAACATGAGGTCAATGGACTTGCGCAGCCCAGCCCAATAACGTGTTATATTATATTTCAGTGTTCTTCACTTTGAGTTTTATATTATGACATTTAGAAAACCAATTTTTCGTTAAGGGGAGTATTCAGGAAATAAGATGTTGCTGGTAATCAGAGTTGTTACAAAAATCCATTTAAAGCAAACCCGCCCGACACTTTTTGGTTTAGCTAATTCGGTGCAGGCATAGCTTGGGCCGTGCCTAGTACGTAGAGGCTAGTTCAGACTTTAAACCCCCAAATGTACACGCGCACACACACACACACACACACACAAAATAATCAAGCAAAGCTAAATTACATGAAATTTGGACAGAATCGGTCCACTCCAAGGCCAACTATTTGAGTTGAGTTCTAGAGAACCCGAACCAATTGTCATCCTTAAATAATTATTAGTGTTGGTCCTGTTGGCTTAACAAACCATCTCTTTATATGGTAATATGACTATGCCGATATTGTTTAAAGTTAGCCTACAAGTCGAAACTTCGGAAAAGAGAGTCTATGTTGAACTTGTACTAGTATATAGATTACAAGTTTCAACCAACGTACACACACTAACCTTTTGATTTTATATTTAATTATACATGTCCTATTTTCGCCTTGTCTTCTTTAGATTTCATTATGTAGGCCTCTCAAAAAATGGAACACTTTGATGTTAGTCTTTAAAAAAATTACAGTACGTTCACTATAAAAAAAAAGGTTCAGTCATTGACGGATTTTGTGATAGATTTTTTTCCCAACGTACGCGCTTATTGTCGACGGATTTGTGACGGATTTTCATTTTACTGACGGATTTTGTTATTTCGCGACAGATTTCTGACAGATTTGACCGTACATATGAAACTACAAGTACACTATACAGACATGAGGCATGCCCTATTTGTATATTCTTACACGAACACTAAGAGAGGAGAAGCAAAAATGCAAAAATATCAGTTTTCTTTCATTTTTTCAGCAAGTGCACACAGCTAAATTCAGCTTACAAAGATGGTTTGGATGATTGATGGTGGCTAAGCGCAGATAGATGTACGCAAAGAAGAACAAGAATTTATACCTATTTATTAAGTCAATTAAAGCGTCAATTTTGAAAAGTTATAATTGTAAACAGAGAAAATGTCGTTGTCCCAGTTTATGACTTTGCAGTTGTCCCCAAAGTTTAGACTTTTACGAATTGGTAACCATAATTACGGGAAAACTATGAATGACATTTTATTTTGTTTTAAGTACTGGTGCATAAATGAGCATGTGTGACACATGCACTCGTATATTTACAGTAGAAACTAGAAACGATGTACTCCTTCCGTTCCTATAGTAACTGAGGATTGGAGGAGTAGTAGTAAGTAATTTGCCATCCAGAAGCATGAATTACATTTTTTTTTTATATGAAACAGTAAAAAAAAAATCGATTCAGATTGAAGAAATCATTTCACATTGGTGATTGCACTCACGTCTGCGTTGTATTTTAATACAGTACGAGTTAGGTTTCCGATTGCCCTTGGAAATGAAAAGTCAAGACATTACAATAACTTCCATTATCATTGTGAATAAGTTTTTATTTAAGTTGATTTTTATACATATAGTTTCCTTTTTTTTTTTTTTAATGTACATCAATGTAGCAAACGTCCAAACCCTCAATTAATCAAAACAAATTAAATACTTCCCCCAGAAAGTAACGAAAATATCAGCTCTCCTCGAACAATTGTCAACGAAATTAACATGTGGTTTTAAAAGTCATGACGTGAATACAAAAATAAAAGCTAAATTAATAAATGATTAATTAGGCTAAAATAATTAATTACAGTGGAGGCTTTATTTTTGACTTTATATGTTTAAAGTAAGGATGAATTAATAAAGCATACTATTTTTTAAACTAAATTAACAAACATATACTCAAAAACTTTTCATTATCAAAAACATATCAAACAAATTTAATTTTGTTTATTCTATTTTTTTTCTCTCTCTCATCTTACCCTCTTTCTCCTCCATTCTTCTCTCTCTTACCAATTCTTCTGTGTATATCTCTCCGATCTTACTCTCTCTCTTCTCCGATCTTACTCTCTCTCTTTTCTATTCTTCTCTATATCTTCCTTTCATATCCCACTCTATCTATCTCCCCTCCTTCATCACGAAAACCAGTCACTGACTACCGAACATCATCTAGATTATATATACATTCATATACATATAAATACAGATATATATACGTAATACTCAAATATTACACGGGTTGATACCCCGTAATATATGAAAAATATATGAAATTGGTGAGATTATTTTCTATTTATTGAGCTTTGAAACTATTGTAAACCTTGTGAGTTTCAAGTTGAAAGAGGAGAATCCATATGTACAGTATTGAGAGAAATCCATATGTAGGGTATGAAGTTTTAAAATCAGTGTATGAAGTTTTAAAATTAGGATATGAAGTTTTGAAATTATGGTATACAGTTTTAAAATTAAGTCATGAAGTTTTGAAATTAGTGTATAAAGTTTTAAAATTATGGTATGAACTATTTTTTTAGATATTTGATTGTGATACAGAACATTTAGAGAATGAAATTTTAAAATTATGCTATGACGTTTTATAATTAGCATATGGATATTTTGTGAGTTTTTATTCATTTTGAGAGAGATAGATGGATGATTAACATGTGTTAAAAATATGTGTGATTATCGTGTATTAGAGAGAGAGATGTGCGATTAGAGAGATATGTTAGATTAGATAAAGATTAGAATTAGAAAAATAATAAGTATATATAGTTATCTTTTTGATAATTTAAATTATTATGATATGTTTTTATTAATATAATAAGGATATAATATGTTTTTGTTAATTGCCCCAATTTATGTACAAATGGTATGTCTTTGCATCAGATTTTCCAACAGGATCACATGTATAAAAAAATAGAAGTCTTTATGCAGGCAAATTAGGGCCCTCAAATAATTAACTATTAGTAATTGCGTAACGTAATTTATCTACCACCATTTTCAAGTCCTCCAGGCTACTGGCTATCTAGCTAGAGGGAGCTAATTTGTTTTAGTAAAAAAGAACTTTTGAAAAAGTAAACAACTTTTTGCATTATTTTAAATCATTTTAAATGAGGATTACCTCAATGTAACATGTCTTTGGTACATTCACGAAATAAGGTTAAAAAAAGTCGACTAATTAACGGCTGGAGATATAAGCAGTCCCTTTTTCTTTTCTATTTTGAAAAAAAATACTTTTACTACACTCACCTATGACTATCAATGGATAACAATTTGCCTGCCAGACTCTATATATCATCGTTTGAAATTTGGGTACCAGTCTAAGTGTTTTATTCTAATTTGGCTCTCTCTACAAAATTAGTTGAATGGAAGTAGGGATGAGTTCGGTTCGGTTCGGTTCGGTTTTTAGCAAAACCGAAACCGAGCATATTTTTCGGTTCAATTTTTTTCTGTTTTGGTATTTTTATTTTTTGGATCGAACCGGACTGGGTTTTTTCGGTCCAGTTTTGGGTTTTTTTCGATTTTTCGGTCTTTCAGTCTTTTCGGGTTTTTTCGGTTTCGGTACTTTTCGGTTTGATTTTATTGAAAACCGAAACCGACCCGAATTTTTTTCGGTTTCGGTTTTTTTCGGTTCGGTTATCGGGTTATCGATGCGGTTCAGTTTTTTCGTTTTTTCGCCAAACCCTCCTAAATGGAAGTGAGCTTTAAATTATTTGTTAATCTCATAGTTTGTAAAATAACCTTATCCAGTCTCAAATATTATGTAAAATTACTTTTCAATATGTAAATTCACAAATGTGGACAAAATGCAATACAAATTCCAAATTAAACTTTATTTCTAAGTACAAGTTACTAAATATAAATATATACTACAAAGAGAAATATTTTTCTTAATAAAAACAATCACGTACGTAATAATTGTAATGTTTATAAAAAATACAATTTGTTTTTTATAAAATTACGATAAGGTATCTAAATATTTTAATTGAGAAAAATTTATTTAAGCCATGGCAAATATTAAAGTAGAATAGATAAAATTATAAAACAAAAATACAATAACTTAAAAAGGTAATAAAAAACTTATGCTTAAGAGATAACATCCGTTCATCGTAATCTCCTTTTACTATCACCATTTACTTATAACTTGCACCGCTGCCTTCAATTGCTCATCAATGAATTTTTTTATTGTATTTTGTTTATGTTAGAAAATGTTTTTAATTAGTTTCGTACTTTGTATTTTGTAAATTTATATAAATTATTTAAACGTAAGTTTTTATTTGGAAGGTCTGGAATGTTTACATCTGTGAACTATAGATTTGTCTGAAAATCTATTATTGGAAAGGATTATTTTATAAACTATAATAACTAATAGCCAAATTAGAAGAAAACATGTATATAATACCCAAATTATGAAAGTTCAAAGTTTGATACCTAAATTGTTACTCGGCATTTACTTGAGTGCAATAAATATATCTATTCTCTTGTTTTTAAAGATTGAAAAAATATACGCTTTAATTATATGGAACTAAATCACTATAATAAAAAATTAAGATATTAACAATTTACTTTTTGTTGTTAAATTTAACGGCACTCACTTTACCATCAGTTTAGCAACAGACGCTTTGATAGTAAACTTTTTTTTTTTTTTTTTAGTGAATACACATTTCCAAAATCTCAATGGTGTGTAAATATTTGATGGCTCTCTTAAACAAGAGTCAAAAGGGTATTTTGATGAAGTTCAGTCCAACTTTTTATTGGATGTTATACCCGTTTATCATCAGAGTTCGATCTGGTGACATTAAAGTGTGGGTTATATAATTATTAAGAAAAATAATTCATACCTTTTGTACCTTATTTTTTCTTGGCTAATTGTTGGGATGCAGACGATTAAAGATAATTTTACAAGTACTTCTAAGAGGTTTATGTCAAATGGCGGTGTTTATGATTTTTATGAATCGTGAGATCAAATAAAATGATACGTAATTTTGGCCTCTTCTTGTTCATAACAGGTTATGAACTGATTAAATTCTTACTTAATCAAAAAACTTATATTCTCAAACCTTTTCGTTTCTGCAAATTAAAAAGCTTCTCCGCCCAAATGATTCTAACCATAAATTAAGTTGACTATCAGATAAATAAAAAAGGCTGCAAAATTTTGATTTATGAATATATATATTTAATGAAAATTTGGCCAAAAAGAGACCAGTCGGCACACGGTTCTGCTATATATTAATTATCGATGGAAGAGTTTACACAACACTATGATTCCAAGATAATTTATTGTGTAATATGTGAGCATTATCTCAAAATCTAATCTCTATGTTTTTGCAGTCAACTCAGTTTCTTGAAGGTTGCTATTTGATATGGTTATCTAAATTTTGTTTAGCAAATAGTCTGTGTTTTGAATTTCTACAATGCGTTTTGTAGTCGGGTCGATTTCCAGAAGTGTACTACTATTCGATATGGCTATTTAAATGGCAATTGCGAGTATTTTGTCGAATCTCTAGAATGATTACAAGTCAAGTCGTTATATAGAAGTGTTTTGGTTGATTTCTAAAAGTTGTTCATACTAAAAATAAACAAATTATCATGGTATCAAAGACATAAATCTTTGAAGATTTAAACCAATATCTTGGTATCCGAATTTTTTCCTCTAATTTTAACTCGTAAGAGCATACATAATATTTGCGTTAATTTTAACAATATTAACTTTGACACATCATTTTATTACATTTTAAATGACACATGTATAACTTAAATTTAACTTTCACGTTAGTATATTAACTTAACAAACTTATCTAATTTTAATTAAAAATAATTATTAATTGAAATCTCATTAATTAGTCATTTTGTAAACCCCCACTAAAACAAGAGTAGTTGAAATAGATTTCACGTAATAATTAATAGTATTTTGCCGTATCATCAATTAACAACATTACAAACATTGTTATCTTTAACAACTTTTTTAACATCTATAAATTTAACATATTTACTACATATTTAGAAACTTATTTACAAAAAACCCGGTTGTTTTTAACTTGATGACTATTTTACAAAAAATACATATTTTGTAAACTTATTTACAAATAGAGATACATATGTCATTAAAAAAATCCAAAAAAATATTTAAAAATAAAAAACTAAAATTTTAAAAAATACATTTTTATACAAAAAATATGTATGACCCTGTCTAATCATGTTCAATCCTGTATGTCTAATCTCGTTTGATCATGTCTAATCTTATATGTCTAATCATGTTTAATCATATCTAATCATGTTCAATCATGTCTAATCCTGTTTGATACTATGTACGTTTTTTTGATTATTTTAAATATATTTTTTTGTATATTTTGTTATTTTTTATGACATATGTATCTAATGGTAAAGAATTATGTATGTGTGTTTTTTTGTAATTAAGTTGATTAGTATGTAACTAAGTAGCAGCGACTGATCCGAAATCGAGTTTTTGTCAAAGGTGCATGCATGTTTCTTGCCTGGGAGAGAGTTTCCATGATAAATATGGAAAAAAACTAATCATTGATTTACAATATCGATCAGGGAAGAAAACAACAATCATTATGAACATAATTAAAACACTAATTAATAGATTAAGGAACATGGAAGTCTTGTTCATACATCACAATCCAAACACGAATTCAAAGTCTACAGTCTACACCTGCATATGGATAATGGAGTCATATATCCTATTATATACTATTGTGTAGTGCTGGGTTCGATCCGGTTCGGTTCGGTTTTTTCGGTTTCGGTCTTTTTATTTTTTGGACCGAACCGAATCGGTTTTTTTCGGTCCAGTTTCGGTTTTTTTTCGGTTAGTTTTCGGTCTTTTTCGGGGGTTTTCGGTCTGAATTTTTTTTCGATTAGTTTTCGGTCTTTTTCGGGTTTTTTCGGTTTCGGTTTTATTAAAATCGAAACCGACCTGGATTTTTTTTCGATTTTTCGGTTTCGGTTTTTTTCGGTTCGGTTATCGGTCCGGTTCGATTTTTTCGGTTTTTCGTCCAGGTCTACTCTTGTGTTTGAATCAGCTAATTATTGGTATACTTGTTCAAATAAAGGGAACAAATATTTATATTCGGAGTAGGAATTTGGTGCCATAAAAGTTTACCGGAGTTGAAAATTTCCAAAATTGGACCACCACGAGTTATTGTAAAAAAAATCTTATTTTTTTGATTAAAATATCTTAAAATTGACGTTTCAACGCTACCATTAATTAAAATTAGCGTTTCAGCCTCTCAAATGTTTTTGCCTCCGCGCCTGTCCCTGCAATGATCATACCATTTTGCATACTCGAGGGCTAAAACTATCTTAGTTATATATAGTGATTATAGAGACCGCAACAACTTTATAACTATAAAGTACTTATAAACACTTCGTCTTATCAGGCGTGATTGACCTGCAAAATAAAAACTACCTTGTGTTGTACCCAATTATATATATTTTACATATTTTCATTACTCTTACTTTTTTTCTCCTAAATTTGTTACAACTTTATACACCCCTACCCAAAACCACAATAGAATCAAATTGCTCGTACGGTAAATCGGTCGTATCCCAAACTATAAAATATTCACAATTTTACATACTGTATTTTACAATTTTTGGATTAGTGTTCACATGTTATTTCAGCGATATCATTTTCAGAGGATTATTTATATGAGTGTGTAGTAGGAAAAAGTAGGAGTATACGAGTGTATAGCACGTAAGCTTATTATGTTAAAAACAAACAAACACTTAGTTTTCTCAAGTAAGGACCAAAGTTCAGAAATTTGCAATAGAAGATAATTATCTAAGAAATAAGCAATACAAACTTTACTCAAGGACCAACCATCAATTCCATCATGCTATGTACCTTAAAAGTAGAGATTGACTGGCACTCTTTATTTTGGGTTATTTGATTAAACCTGAGTGAAACGACATGATGATTTTAGTAATCAATTGTGTGTCGTGTGAGTGTACTACATTAATATGTGAAACTTTTACAAAAATACAATCATATAACAAGATTCTATGCTTTAAGAAAAAAATATATGATCCTCATTGTACAATTTTTTACTGCTTTTATAGTCATTTGTACAACTAGAGCTTCTCCATCCAGCAAGTCATTCGCATCCATCATTGAATTGATCATGGACTAAAGTACACGCTTGGCTAGGGGAAAATGGTGAAGTGCGTGGAGCAAAATGGCGTTTTTGACCGATAGAATAACCGGTTTGTGGAATTTCTTTTCAAATTCTAGAGAGCTAATTTGGAAGGCGATCGTTGATACATCATTAAAAATTGATATGTATATATAAAGCAACAAGATGTTTTAGACCTTTTTTTATGGCAAATGTGAGCATTATTTGAATTATTTAATTTTTGTATGTTTCATAGAGGGACAGATTGAAAGAGAGATTGTAACATTGTTGGATCGACAAATGATGAGTATGATTCGTTTAACACTCTCGAGTAGTCTAGCATGTTATGTTGACAAGGAGTTGATGATAAACAATATGATACTATAACGTGATTATTTTTTTAATCTTAATAACTTCGGGATTTTTACGTTAAAAAGAATTATACTAGGAGACACCAAATGTCTACACCGGTGCGTCTCCACTAACATCGGACTAAATCCATCACAACCTCCGAGATCGATACTTATATCGTATGAATTAAAAGTACACGTACCCAAAATGATTTTTGGTTGAGACAACGGAAAACATGAATATTATTATATTTCCTTAGAAAAACCGTAGAAAAAGTGACATTTGAAATTAGAGGTGTGTTCTTTGACTTGGTACTATATAACGAACATATACTCTAGCTGTCAAAAGAAATGAAAAAACCAACAAAGGAACCAAAGTCTTCTAAAGAACAAACAAAGCAAAGTTCATATCAAACCCCAATTAAAAGGAACATTCTGAGAGAGAGATATGGGAAGAGCTCCATGTTGTGACAAGGCAAATGTGAAGAAAGGTCCATGGTCACCTGAAGAAGATGCTAAGCTAAAAGACTATATTGAAAAACATGGCACAGGAGGAAATTGGATTTCACTCCCACAAAAAGCTGGTATTTCTTTTGTTCTCCTTGACTTTATAATAATTAAGTCATTTTGTTAGTACCGGTGGCGGAACTAAAAATGTTTTTTTCGTAATTTTGGGGATGCTGAAAGGCTAAAACTGGTTTTAAAAATACCAAGATACATGGTAAAAGATCGGGTTTTTTTCTAATATTTAAGGATGTTGGAGTCCCTTTTAGATCGTTACAAGTTCATCCACTACTTGTAACTTAAATTAACTAACCGGTGTCTAAGTTCGAAGCTTATGGTGTAATAATAAGACTCTTAAATCCACTATTTGTTTTTCCTTTTTAGTACGTACTTCTTGCTTTCCATTTTGTTGATCATCTTTGGGAGTCCAAATAGTTAAAAATGTATTATACTGGTTTCTCATTTTGTAATTTATGTCACCCTATCATTTACTCCTTGTGTAAAGCATAAAATGCAAAACTGGAAAAATAGCAGAATTTTGCTGACCATTTTCGGAAATGACAAACATATTGAAGCATCCCGAGAAAGAATAACTGCCAAAGAATATAAAAATGAAAATGTTTGTTATACTGTTCCTTTTTTAATGTATTTTGTTTGTATGATTAGGCTTGAAAAGATGTGGCAAGAGTTGCAGACTTAGGTGGCTTAATTACTTAAGACCAAACATTAAGCATGGAGAATTTTCTGATGATGAAGATAGAGTCATTTGCAACCTCTTTGCTAACATTGGAAGCAGGTACTAATTATTACTATAATTTATTTAAATTTTCCTTCATTTTTGTGAGAGTAATTATCCCACACCGTATAGATAATAATCGAGCCTGTGGTTTATAAAGAGATATTCATCCTTACCATTATGAGTTATTTTAATGGTAAGGATGAATATCACAAGGTCGATTATTATCACACGATGTGATATAATTTAATCATGATAATGATAAAGTGTATCCTGTATCGAGGCTCAATTTATTTTCACTTTATGTAGTACGTCCGTCCCAATCTATTTTGCTTCTACTTCACATAATCATGATAAAGTGTATCCTGTATCTTTTAAGCACATATTTAAAATAGATAAACTGCAACTCATTTAGTTGGTAAAGTGAAAAACCTGAATGTTTTCTGGTAGGATGAATTAGACTTTGTAAAGCAGGAGATCATTTTAATTTCTCTGACCCTTAAAAAAGCAAACTTATTTCTGTTAATTAATAATGAGCTTGTCCAAAAAAAATTTAAAATGTTTTTTTTAAGAAAGTTTGATTATAACAAATTTCAACAATTTAGTACTTATTTTGTAAGAAGATCGACGTTCAAAAGTTTGCTCTTTCTGGTATCCATACATAAGGAGTATCCCAACAATGGTTTTTAAGAAGACGAAAGGAATACTTTTTACCTAGTTTTGTGAAAGAAAAGTAATAACTTGCCAAAATAGCACCAACATGAAAACAAAAACTACTTTTATACAACATAACCGTGTTTCAGAAACTTTTAGTGTAAAAAGGAAAATATATTTCATTACTGGTCCCGGTGTCTTAATCTAGCTAGTGGCTAGTGGGGATATGAAAGAAAGACTAAATATTACGAGAATCTGTCAACTGTTTACACTTTTTCATTTTCTTTACTTTTATCACTAACCAAATTTCTTAGTATCATATTATTATGGAACTAATTTACAAAATAATATCAATAATTGCAGGTGGTCAATTATAGCAGCTCAATTACCAGGCAGAACAGACAACGACATAAAGAACTATTGGAACACTAAGCTCAAAAAGAAACTCATGGGATTTGTCCCTAATTCCTCTCTAAAATTACCCGCAAATAATCCGCTCAATTACCCCCAATCTTCATATTCATCCCCATTAACATCCTCTTCATATTCATCACCAACACCTTCATCATCACTCGCTTATTTGACACCTTATGATCAAGTTTATGTCCCTCAAACACCCTTTAACAACAACAATGACCCCTCTAGTTTTAGTATCACAAAAGGCCAAGATGGTTACGAGGGATCTCCATTTAATGGACTTGGTGGTAATCAAAGCTTAATGATCCCTAATTATAGTGATGTCCATGGTTATGGTGACAAAAAGATTGGGATATATGGGGAAGATGCAATTGATTATAGTAGCCTTGATGAGATTAAGCAGCTGATTAGTACCAATTTTTGCACTAATCTAACCTTCTTTGGTGATTATGAAAACAAGATGGGGGAGAAGACTGCATACTTTTGATGATAGCGTGTACGTAAACTCAGAGAGAAATGCTATCGACAGACGTTTTTCGTTACTATTTACACTGTAATTATACCACCAAGACAGTGTGCGACTACGGCTATCGTTAGCATTACTCCAATTTTCTTTTATGTATTTAACTTTCCTTCTCTTTTGTAATTTTAGATACACCTTTTCGACAATTACAAGAAAAAAAAAAGTTTTGTTGTGATACATTATCTGTTTGTCCATATTCATGTATATGTTACATGCATTATGTATAACCTTTAAGTTTGAGACTTATGACTTTCTAGCTTCCCTTTTATACATGTATATTGTTCCACCCCTCCACTATATAAAGGGGTTGGAGTCTTCATAGTTTGACACATATTCATACTTGAATAAGACGTCTTTACTCTCTCTCCATACATATCTTGCTATGTCGATACTTTGCTAATAGTTGCCACACAACACGTTATCGGCACTTTGCTTAACGACGTAATAAATAAATAGCTAGATAGTTTCATTAGAAGTGAGTATACGGATCTATTTCTTCCTCGGCGAGTTAGGAAGAGTGTTTATTGGGTTGCTAGATCACATATCGATCATCCTTTTTACATTTCCGAATTAAGGTACACAATTTCTACTTGTAATAAAACGTAGAAATTGCATGATTAATCTATAATAAAACCGGAAATCTCAAGTTTAAGATTTATATCACATGATGGATGCTTTTTTTTTTATGAAAAATTGTTATTGGAACATGTATGTCACTTATAAAATGAGTTATAACTTGTAAAATTAGACATAATAAACTGTCGGACCTAAACTGTCATTTTTAGAACATTGGAGGACTAATCTGTGACTTACCGAAACTTTAGGGTCTCTCTGTAAATCTCCTGAAACTATAGGACCAGCACTGAAATTACCCTTAAAATGCATATACTTTCCTTTATTTACACCCGTAGTCCCTGTAGTTACTCGTTATACACAAAATAGTATATATGTACGAGTTTACCCATTGTTTAGTCCGAAAATACGTATTTACATGCAAATGATCTAAGATTTAATTGCTATAACTTCTAAAATTTGTAGAAATATTGTAAAAAAAAAAACCTCTTGCATGATAGCATTAATTGCTTGTGTGACATTAACTATATTTAGCCTCTTCGCATGACACCATTTATTGCTTATGAATTGATGTAACTTATGCGATGTATTAATTACACATAGAAAATGGCAAAAGTCACACTTTAGTGTTGGATTTAATAATAACTCATGTGTTTTAATATTACTACTCCATGTTAGCACTAGTTACATGAGTACGGTATGTCTTTATATTTTATTGAAAGCTATTTTATATGTTACGTGAGCTTATAAATTGACTCGAATTTGAACATTTTACAATGTATCTCTTTTAAGAAATTTTCCTCAAGGTTAAGCATTTAGATGTAGCTTTTGAGTTGAAAATTTGCGAAATCCGGTATATATATTCACATTTAAGTTGGAATAATTATGAATCTTCCCCAAATAGGCTCACCTATTTGGATACGATGTCTAGGAAAGATAAATGCGAAAGTCGCTCTCCTAATGAGGTCGGTTTTTAAGAGGCATTCGTGCCCACCCCCCTCACCGTCTTTCCTGGTCGTGTCCAAGTAGAGCTACCGAAAGGGTTGCGTAAATAATAAGTTCCCCGAATGTATCTATATAGGTGTATTTTTGCTGAATTGGTGTCTCAGTATCGGCCCGTTGTTCGATTAAAGAGAACCTATTCAATTGAAAGAAAAACTAATATTTTTCGAACCTGTCTATTTGAAACAAGTTTGTGCTTATGCAAACCATAAACATATAAACTTGTTGATTTATATGATAACTAATCCAGTATTTTTCTCCCGTTGTAGAAAAATGTCAATCAAACTTGACTTTTCGATCCTCGATTCCGCTGGCAAGAACTCCTTGGACTGGACTCAAGATATCCAGAACCATCTAGATGTACAAGGCTTGTTGGACGTCATCTACGCTGAGGATGAACGTAAAGTGGAAGTGTTGTGTGAAATGAATGCGAGGGCGATGATTCTGTTCCGTCGCCACTTATCAGATGCAATGAAGTCTGAGTTCATAGCGATTACCTCACCAAAGATGTTGTGAGACTCTCAGAGAGCGCTTCGACCACCAAAAGACCATATGGCTTCCTGAAGCCCGCCATGATTGGCTGAATCTGCGATTTCAGGACTTCGAAAGCCTTACGAAATATAATGCTGAAGTATGCAGGATTCGTGCTCTTCTCTAGTATTGTAGTGAAACATTAACCGACAATGACTTGCTGAAGAAGACCTATACCACATTTCCTACCTCTGACAACTTGCTTCAAAAGCAATACCGTCAGTCTAAGTATACCAAGTTCCCTGAACTCATCACCCAGCTGTTATTGGACGAGAAAAATAGCCTCGTTTTAATGAGAAACAACAATTCTCGTCCTGCTGGGACAAAGGCTATTCCAAGGCCTGATGCTTATACTGTTCGTGGACCACCTCCACGATATGGGAACCGAGAAAAGGGCCAGTCGTCCCGTCAGCCAAGGAATCATGGGGAGCATAATGCTCGCCCAGCCAAGCGAGGTTTGGATAATCGTCTGAACCGAAGACCTTTGGCTCCTAGGCAGTCTCGTGGTAGGAAAAACAACAACAGAGCCAGTCGTCCCAAAACAACAGAAAATACTCAATCGCAAATTCTGTGCTACAAATATGGTGTTTATGGTCATATGCAAAGGACCTGCAAGACAACTCCCCAAGAAGTTCAAAACTATCATAGGAGTAGAAATGCCGAAGCAAATATGGTTGAAGCGGGCGGAAAGGAAATTCTTGAGACCTCGGACTTCGTGGCTCAAATGGAAGAATACAGTTTTTTTTCTTCATTTTCGTTAATAATTGAGCACTTGTTTAGCTCTTGTATTATGTTTTTAATTTCCATTCGGATTATGCTTTTTCCCTTGGATATTTGTTTCTTTTGGATTATGTGGTTTTGCATTATGAATAAATTTTTCTCGCAATAATTTAAAGTTATTTCGTTAAGCGATTCCTTTATTAGTGTGACCAACTTTAAATTATTTTACTTTTAGGTATGAATTGTGGGGCATTTGATTGTCTGGCTGATAGTGGTACTACACATACTATCTTAAAAGATAAATGCTATTTTATCAACTTTACGCCTAAAATAACCTCAGTGACAACAATTTTGGGCCCCAGTCTTGTTGAAGGCTTTGGTAAAGCCCAAGTCTTGTTGTCAAATGGTACTCTTTTGATCATATCTGAGTCCTTATATTCTCCGAGGTCCAGTCGAACCTTGTTGGGTTTTAAGGATATACGAGAAAACAAGTTTCATATTGAAACTACTCGTGAAAATGGTATTGAATACCTTTACATCACCTTCACTCAATATGACCAAAAGCGTATTTTGGAGAAGTTGAGATGTCTTTCAAGTGGTTTGTATGTTACCACGATACGAAACATTGAAAGTAATCTAATCATTCGGCGGGCGCCGATTGATGAGAGCATTTATATGTTATGTCATGACTGGATGGGACACCCGGGTCAAAATACGATGTTTTGAACGATGAAGGCATCACATGGGCATCCTCTTGGAGGAAAAAATTTCGTGATCAATCCGAAAAGCCTATGCCAAGCATGCTCTATTGGAAAGACAAATCTCAAACCAATTCAAGTGAAACCTACAAAATTGGTTTCCCAATTTCTTGAACGAATTCAAGGAGATATTTGTGGACCAATCCAACCAACATGATGACCATTTAAATATTTCACGGTTTTGGTTGATGCATCGAAAAGATGGTCATACGTAGCTTTGTTGTCCACAAGAAACGCAGCTTTTCTAAACTCCTTCTCCAGATCATTAAGTTGAGGGCTCACCATCCGGATTATCCAATATAGTCTATTAGACTTGATAATGCCGCGAAGTTCACATCGAAAACTTTCGATGATTATTGCATGACGTTGGGAATTGATCTTGAACATCCAGTTGCTTATGTTCACACCCAAAATGGTCTTGCAGAAGCTTTCATTAAGCGTTTACAAATAATTACGCGAATTTTGGTAATGCGCAACAAACTTCCAATTTCTGCATGAGGCTATGCAAATTTGCATGCTGCTGCGTTGGTCCGTCTGAGGCTCATGGCCACCCAACCACTATCTGCGTACCAGTTGGTAATTGGATATGAGCCCGATGTCTTACATTTACGCGTGTTTGGGTGCTTAGTCAATGTTTCAATTGAGCCGCCAAAGCGTTCAAAATTTAGACCTCAGAAACGACGGAGAATATATGTCGGTTATGAATCCCCGTCCATAATACGCTATTTAGAGCCCTTGAAAGGCGATCTCTTTACCGCTAGACATGCGAGTTGTGACTTCGATGAGACTATCTTCCCGTCATTAGGGGGAGAAATGCACCCTAACGTTGATGAGAAACGACGTGAATTAACTTGACATGTACCCACTATGTCTCATCTCGATCCCCCTACTGCACATAGTGATAAGGAGGTGCAGAGAATCCTAGATCTGTAAAATATTACAAATCAAATGCCAGACGCATTTAATGACCTAGCAAATGTCACGAGATCACATATATCTGCTGCAAATGTGCCTGCAAGGATAGACGTTCCTGTGAGACGCCATGTTCCTGTTGAAACATGTTGCTCCGGTTGTACCCACCGAGCAAATGATGCTGCTGTCGGCTGTCCAGTCCGCCTCTCTTCCCAAGAAAAGAGGAAGACCGGTTGGTTCCAAAGATGTTCTGCCTCGGAGGAGGAGAAATCCTGTTGCATCCGTTTTGCCACATGAGATCATTAAGGATCACGGGGATGTATTAGAGGAGCGTGTTCCTGATGTAACACAAGTTTCTAATCATCACGATAACCTCGAAATATTCTTCGAGTATACTAGTTTAAATGATATTTTGAAGCGAAACGAAACTGTCATCGATGATGTGTTTATATACGCAGTGGCCACTGACATTATGAGCAATGATGACATGGAACCACGTACCGTTGCTGATTGTCAGCGAAGAACGGACTGGCCTCAATGAAAACAAGCAATCCAGGTTGAATTGGATTCCTTCACGAAATGAAGAGTGTTTGGACCTGTCGTTCCAACACAACCCAATGTTAAACCAGTTGGTTATAAATGGGTTTTCGTAAGGAAGCGTAATGAGAGTAATAAGATTATTAGATACAAAGCTCGCCTAGTGGCGCAAGGCTTCTCTTAACGTCCTGGAATTGATTACGAGGAGACGTATTCTCCCGTAATGGACGTTATAACGTTCCGCTACTTAATCAGTTTAGTAGTTTCCGAAAAACTGAAATGCAGCTCATGGATGTGGTCACAACTTATCTTTACGGGGATCTGGACACAGAGATATACATAAAAGTCCATGAAGGACTTAAGTTGCCTGAATCAAGTAGTTCCTGGCCACGGAACACATTCTCTATTAGGCTGAAACATTCACTATATGGATTGAAACAATCCAGACGGATGTGGTATAATCGTCTAAGTGAATACTTGATCGGCTTGGGATATGTTAATGATGAATTATGCCCATGCGTGTTCATAAAAAAATCCACTTCATGATACCCTATTATCGCAGTCTATGTAGATGATACGAATTTCATAGGAACCTCGAAAGAGTTGTTCGAAACTGCCGAACCCTTGAAAAAGGAATTCGAGATGAAAGATCTTGGGAAGACACGGTATTGCCTCGGTCTGCAGATCGAGCACCGTAAAGATGAAATTTTAGTCCATCAAGAAAATTACACACATAAGATGTTGAGACGGTTTAGTCATCATGACGCAAAACTGTCATCCACTCCCATGGTCGTCCGCTCTCTAGACATCCAAAGGAGGACGATGAAGAGATATTGAGTCCTGAGTGCTCATATCTGGGTGCAATAGGCGAACTATTGTACTTGGCTCAATGTATTAGACCAGACATCTCGTTTGCTGTGAATTGTCTAGCTCGACACAGCACCGCGCCAACATGCCACCACTGGAATGGCATTAAAGACGTCTTCTGTTACCTTAAAGGTACTACAGATATGTGTTTGCTCTATCCCTACGTGTCAACGAGTGAGTCCAACCCCCTTGGCACTCGAAATAATATGACCCTTGTCGGTTACGTCGATGCGGGTTACTTATCAGACCCGTACAAGGGACATTCCCAATCTGGTTATGTCTTTACCATTGAAAACAGGGCGATATCGTGGAGGTCTCGTAAACAGACCTTGGTGGCTACTTCGACGAACCACTTTGAGCTACTCGTGCTCTATAAGGCGACTAGAGAGTGGGCATGGCTTCGAACAGTTATTGGCCATATTCGAAGTACGTGTGATCTAGCTTATGATCCTGATAAACCAGTTGTTATTTATGAAGACAACACCGCTGTTATTGATCAAGCGAAACATGGTTACATCAAAGGTGATGCCACTAAGCATATCTCGCTAAAGTTGTTCTTTACACATGAACAACAAGCGCTTCAAAGGATTGAAGTGAAGCATATTAGATCCGAGAACAATCATGCAGACGTGTTCACCAAGTCACTGCCAAAATATTCGTTCCAAAAATATGTTAGAGCGATCGGACTTAGGAAGCTCTCCGAGCTTTTCTAAACGACATGTTTCCATGCACCATGTTGTGTGCAAGTGAGGGGAAGCATCCTGACGTATGCTTATCACACTGTTGTGTGTATCCTCACATATGTTTAGCACCCTGTTGCGTGCAAGTTCTCACTAGTTATTATTCCCGCACCCAGTAGTGTGCATGTGAGGGGGAGCATCCTGATGAATGTTTGTGTACTCTTTTTGTCCTTAGTTCAAGGGTTTGCCCCACTGGGTTTACCTTAACAATGTTTTTAGCGAGACCCATTTCTAATCCCATTCTCACTTATGATTGCCGAAATCAGGAGGAGATCCAGTTATATACTTCTAACTATCGTGCACTCTTTTGTCATTCGATTAGAGTTTTGTCCCACAGGGTTTTCTCTAATAAGGTTTTAATGAGACACGCCATGAATGGTTATTCCCCCGCTACTACTGATAGTTGTGTACTCTTTTGTCCTTCGACCAAATTTTCCCACTGGGTTTTCTTGGCAAGATTTTGATGAGAGACATGTTTTCTAGTCAGTTCATTAACGCACTTGTATAGCGTTTCGGCCCACTCCATTCGGCAACACCATTTTGTCCTATAATCCGATTTTTGTCCCATATCGGGTTTTTCGGGCTTGAGATTTTATGTGTTAACAATTGCGAATGCGACTCAACAAAGTTTATGAAGACGAGAAAGCTTGCAGAATGTTTGGACACCCAATATGGAGTGTTGTGATACATTATGTGTTTGTCCATATTCATGTATATGTTCTATACATTATGTATAAACTTTAAGTTTGAGACTTATGCATTTCTAGCTTCCCTGTTATACATGTATCTTGTTATAGCTCTTCACTATATAAAGGGGTTGGAGTCTTCATAGTTGGACACATACTCATACTTGAATAAGACGACTTTACTCTCTCTACATACATATCTTGTTATGTCGATATTTTGTTAATAGTTGTCACACAGCAAGTCAATTCTTTTTTGGAAATGATGTGGAGTATGTGTTGGTACAAAATTAGCTGAACCAATCTAGAAGTAATGTCATGGAGAAAAGTAAATGTTGCTCTAGTCTTGGTGCTTTTTTAAATTTTACTAATAGTAATATACTACTCCATTTCCTTGTTTTCTGTGATGTCAATTTCTATTGTTTATCTTGTCAGGCCCAAGATGAGAAACCTTGAGTCCTTGTGTTTTCTGAGGGGTTTATTCTAATCCCCGTCCTAATCTCAAGTCTTTTTATAAAAATTCAACTGACAAACAAAACAATTTATTAATCAGAGGCTATAACAAAATTATTGGTACATCTACCTATTAACTATTAACCATCATGGAGTAGTTTTAAATGGCACACCAGAAGGAAACTTGGTGGTGATAACCTCCCATTAATTATAAAAGAACCAGCATCACTAAGGACTTAGTTGTAGTATTGTACATTAATTATATTTAAATAAATTGACTCCTGCAACTAATATTTAAACAGTTACAAGGTTCATCCGACTAATCCTTCTAGCGCTTGTTCGGGTCAAATAACCAGAAAATTAAGCTCATATACTTTTAATCAACAATTCAAATCACTTAACTATTTACAATATTTACTATTTAGGATCAAAACCATTTATACGATGAATCAACTTCGTGGAAAACTTGTTTAATTGTTTTCCATAACAATCTTGAATTCTATTTGGTTAGGCAACGCTGATTTGATGGGTTAATGGAATTCAAAACATGTGCAAGTAATTCAATTCTTAATAAGGTAAAAAAATCGATGCAGAAAACTGTTGCATGATATCAGGTTTAGTGGGCCCTCCTTTATTTTCATAATTTGCACTTTTATTAAGACTTTTGTTGGGTTTAGATGGGAGAATCCTTTGGATACATGTTTCAATTATTGACAAATAAGTCAAATTACATGACAATGACATTCTATGGAATAAAGATAATGGCACACAGATATTATTTTATTTTATTTTATTTTACTAATTTGAATCCATTTTGACATGTCTTCGGCCATTTTCTTCACTAAAAACATAAATGTTTACTGTTGATGTTGTAATAACCAAAGGATTTTAACTTAAAAATATTTTAATGTTAACCGACAGTCTAGAATTTATTTATTTTATACAAGTTTGAGATACACATCTCTTACTAATTGGATTATGCATATAAATGAGCAGCGGTTTAGTAATTCTAACTCGACTCGATGTCTGGATGGGTTATCTATTGAGTTTACTATCAATCAACATGGTATTGTTTAGAAGCTACACAATGTTCTTAGCGAATCCAAGGCTGATAATTGACAATAATTTGTGTATGTGATTAGATTTTCTTCAAAAAATTTAAGGGTGCATTTAAAATTCACACCAAGCGCTTGGTTGCTACTTTTTCTTTTCCTCGGCCAGTTCTGTTATGTCAGTCTCCAGATCAGTCTAACATTTTGTTTTGAGCTCTTGTGATAAACTGAATCTGAGATGGGTATCGTACGAGTTTAACTCGCACTACGAAAATAAGTCTGAACACCGACACACACTCTATTGCTATTCTAACATTAAAGTGTTTGTGGCTAATTTGGTGGTCTGTCAACGTTCAGACTTATTCATGCAGTATTGTACTTTCAATAAACCATAGGGTGAGAAGTTCACCCGTATATAATTGTTCGGGACACATGCCGTTCCCACCGCCACCGGTTGTCACTTTGTCATGATTTTATCAAATAAGTTGAGTGAAGCAAAGTTGGTGTAGAATTTCTCCCTTGGGTTTCCCTAACTAGTATGCTTTTATCCTTTTTTGGCTCCTATATGTTGCTAACAACAGTTCATAAACATAGAGCATCCTTTTACCAAACCAATCATTCGCACTTTTCTTTAAATTATTTTTATTCAGTAATATTAACTATAATAAATCAAACAGAAGACAAGTGGAGCAAAGAACTAAAAATATCCCCCAAAAAGTGTGATCTCAGTAGATGGAGCCTTAAACAGTTAATTGGCAGATGAGTTTTGCTGTATTGCTTGGACAAGTTGGATTAACCAATTTGCATCAATTTAAAAAAAGCAAACTTGATTGATAAATGCATTGACCTCTTGATCACCATGTTTTTGTTTTCTAGCTTGTTGGTTTAGAATAATAAGACTAGTCATGATATGATTTCCAGCTATTATTATTTAAAAGCAGCGAGGAAAGGTTATTCTGGGGATATCTATTCCAAAAAAGTGTATACTAATAGGGTTATATAAGCGCGTTGTTACACCTAATCGAACCAACTAAATGTATGATTTAATATTCAAAAAGTTAATCAATGATATCCCCTTTATACTTTCAGTCTTTCATGCATAACCCAGTGTCTTTTATACAAAAATGGAGTATATTCAATCTAGACCATGGATATCTGCAACTATCATCTCATACCTTAGCAGGTCGATGTTTTGTGGCATGTATCATAATTGTGTACCATCTCTAAGGTTTTTTTAGCTCACTGGCCATTAGCAATAGCCGGATGCCTAGTTTGTAATATAACCCGTTTTTTCAAATAAATGATGTTGATTCGTTTCCCTTAAGTGTGTGCGCATATTGCTATGCACCAACATAGATGATGATTTTTGACACTCTCAATCAGCTATGACACTATTTGGAAAACCAATAAGCCATTGATTGGCATGGCTCAGCAACTCATAGAACAGCTTGTGCACAACAATGTTCTTGATAATTCGGCCATACTTGGCTATGATGTTGGGTTCCGTGAACGAGCAGGTTTAGAGCTGTTGTAAAGTTTGACAAAGGCAAGTATCATGTGTCTATAGTTGCATAAATCTATACACCGAAAAAAGTTTGAAATTCTGAAACAGGTAACAATTGAGAACAAGGCATCTAGTCTTATAACTCCATGGTTATGAGAATCCACCGGCCCCTCTTAGCGATATACTACTCCCTCCGTTAGTATTTAATTATCAACTACGAAACTACGTGCAATTTTGACAGATCAATAACTTGTATCAAAATTGTCAAAATGAAAATTTTCAAAAGTTGATCATATAGTTCAAAAGTTAAATTTTATGATCAGATTTTAAAAAAATTCATTTCGACAATTTTGATATAAGTTATGAACCGGTCAAAATTATACGTAATTTCGTAATAGACAATTAAATGGAAAAGTTTCTTGACGTGTGACTGACCCACTATCAATTTGCACATCAAACATTATTGGTCAATCATTTCTTAGAAACCACAGGTTGCACTTGACTTACTGTTAACTAAGACAGAAAAAAACTTCTCTGGTACTGTTAACCAAGACAGAAAAAAACTTTTCTAGTCAAAAGTAAAAATAAAAGTTTCAAGTGTCTTAAATATTACAAAAGAAAAACATGATCGTTTATTAAATACGCACACATCCTTTTCAATATTAGAGTGAGGATTCATATTGTAGTAATTTGCAACTATAAATGATAGAACATAAAAAATAGACCTGAATATACCTATTCGGGTATGAATCGGACCATACGTTATTAATGGGTATCCAACGCATTTATAATAAGACCCGGGGTATAACAGTATTTTACCCACTTAAGAATAAGGGCAATTACCCAGTAAATATCTTAGCCCAGTTAATAAAGGTCCACAGGGAGAAAGCCCATGAGATGACGCATGAGATGGAGACACTTGTCAACATCCTATGACGCACGAATGCCTATAAATAGCCAAGTAGCTGCACTGAAAAAGAGACCTGAAATCTGATCAAAAAGAAGTACAAGACAGACTTTTCAGAGCTTATCTCACTAGAAAGTATACCGAGAAAAGTACAATAAAAGACCGAGCATCAAGGAAAAAGTTCAAGATTAAGATTAAGATCAAGTTATCATACCGAGCACAAGTGTAATAAGAAATTGTAATCCGAGCAAGAACAATTACCGATCAATAAGAAGGAACAACATCGTGTCCAATATTTATTCTCTTTAATTCATATTATTATCGTTGAGAAGCATAACGTGACCCGATCAAAGTTATTGCTTTATCAATACACTTTTATTTTTATACATGGTAAGAACATTAATAAGCTATGTACAGAATGCACAACGAATGGTTAAAAGCAATCTTTCAATCGAATATATAGTTATAAGAAATCCCATTGCCTGTATATCTTCTCTACGATACCTCCTCCGCTACGAACAGCAAAGTGGAGCGTCTCCGAAGCAGGGGGTACCCCCCAAAGCCGAGGCACTGCTACACTCATTGTAAGCTTTTCATGTAAATTGCCATCACTTGCCTTTTCAGCAGCAACAATCTAAAGCAAATAGAAAAAGAAACAAGCTTATCCAAACATAGTAAAACATAAATCTAGGTAACATAAAAGCTTTATTACACAAGACATCTTATCAAAATTTTACTTCACCAGCAACCTTGTTTGTAACTTGGGGATTGCTTGGTTGTAGTTTAAGCAAATAACTTGGGCTTTTTATAATTGAGGAGAGCATAACTGGGTTCATCCAGCTTAAAGCTTTTAGCTTTTTAGGCCAAAAAAAGGACAAACTCAGATTTTAAGCTGATTGACCACATGCAATCCGTATTTCAATGCAAATTCCAAGTTTTTTTTATAAAAAGTTATTTCAGGCGCAAGGGAACTGTGACTCTTTTAGTTAACATAATAAAAAATGTAGATAGACCTGGATATAATTCAGCTGCAAACAACAAAATACTATTGAAGTAATACTATTGAAGTTTTAAATAAAGAGTGTTCATTTAGAAAGAAAATAAATAAAAAGATGATCTAATATCGGAGCATGGAAAGTCTGGTATAAGTCTGGCTAAAGTTTATACATTAACCAAAATGCATATATTTAAACTAATTAATCCAAGTACCTCCCCACCCTGCTCCAGAACAGTGTCTTCAACAACGTCACTCAACATTTCTATGGAGCGACAAAAACCAAAAATACACAGTCTCCTGCCCATATCAAGTCCCTACAAATAATTTTCAATAAGACAGCTGTTTAAGAATCCATAAGTTTGTAAGGAAAATGAAAAAACATTGTTTTACATTTGTCGCAGCGATGTAAAAGAGTGCACCCAGACATAAGCTTTGGTTTGGATCCATGTAGTCACTCTCCTGATACCGCTGAAGTCTTCGAAAAGATTTCAACTTTCCTTGTTGCTTCTGCAGAAGAAACAATTTTAAAAAAAACATGACCAACTTAAAATTCAATTTTTTTTTAGTGAGATCTAGTCGATTGAAATTTACTCAATGAAATGATTACACGGAAATTTATTAAAAAAAATTGAAAAACTAAATACAATAAGATTCAGAAATTAGATAATTTGTACCCATGACACCACATAATTTTCCTATTCCCTATTTGTATACTAATAAAACTATATATTCTTGTCAATCTACCACAGGACTAGGGAAAGATTCAGTTCATAACAGAGACGATTTATAAAAAATAGTGGAGTAAAATTCAATCATAATAAAGGGACCTATTCATAGTAAATAATATACTACTTGACAAATATCAGAGATGTTAGACAAAGAGAGTGTACTTGGGAAGCAGGAATGCGTCTGGGGACTGCAGATCCACCTATTTGAATTAGTCCATCACTAGTGAATAATGTAATTGTTTCCTCAGGAATCCACTCAATAACTGTAAATTCAAAAAGGGAAAATAGTTAATACTGTGATAACTAGTTAGAAACATAAATAATATAGTTAATACTCTAAGGCAACTAGTTTGAAATAGAAATACTAACAGAGAAGCTTTCGCAATGACAAGGTTGATCAAGGAGTTTGTGTTCCATATATAGCATCGAATACTAAATGTACCAAGTTAAAAGAATAGACGGAACACAGTATTCCAAATATTTTCAAAGTCAACTATTATCGATAAGAATATCATTACTTATAAGTATTTAATCGAGCATACCATGTCCTACCGTCCAAGGCCAAGGAAATCCAGCATAAATATGTATATTAACCAGACTACCAGAGACAACAGAATCAAAACACGCTGCTCCAAAGCTCAAACAACAGAAAAAACCTTAACTATTGTAAATTGGTAAATAAGACATAAAAACCTTTTTTCTTGAAGCTTATTTCCACAATGTGGTGCATTCATTCCAAAGCTATGTGAAATAGTTCCTCAACCATAATTACAAAATCTGCTTATTACAAAGGAAAGGCATTTCACGGAGCTACATATATTTGACAGTGAACTGAACAACTATTTTAGATCCCCTGGCCAGTATGATAGTTTTTTACTCACTAGTAAGTAGCAAAAAGAAAATTTCTGAAATCATTTTCGAATTGTAGAGGACGTAAGATACTAAACCACAAACCTTTGGCAAGAAATATTAAATGTGCTTTATGATTTGACATTGCATAACACCAGTGCGTCTAGATCTAGTGGATACTTTTTACTAGCTCTTCGGCTCAGAAGTTAATGACCATGTTACATAAAAATATCTTTCCCCCTGTAATTATTCAGATATCATAAATCATAATCACAAAAGCTGACATCAATCAAGACATTAACTGGTTATTTCATACTGAGAGAGCGGCATTCTATAAATTGATGTAATAAAAACAAATCATGTAATTACAGCTCACGGTCCCAACCAAGTAATCAGAACCTTGTCAACATACCTCAAAATTTAAAGTTGAACTACATATATGAAATATTATCAAGAAAACAAACAAAGAAACAATGTGGTCTAGTTGTATTCACTAAGGGGATACCAGATGTTAACCATCGAGAAGTAGACCTTTTCTATATACACAATATTTTGCTAATATCCTTAAATCGAACACATCCAAATGTGTCCAAAGCAGATACACGTGGCTCTTAAAGACAAGACATGCCAATTAAAATATAAGATATACTTGAAATATGTTTCACATCTATTAAGTTCTGCTCATGAACATGAAGTATCTTTGCCATTTCAAAATTAACATTAAAAGATCAAGCCCTTCAATAGATCATCAAACACCTCTCAGCAATTTCCTTCAGATGGTATCAGACATTTTAATTCATAGAGCAGACAAGGACTAATCTGAGAGTAAAAGCGGCCCAGCATAAATAAAATAATATAGAAGACATTGGTACATGTTAGGTGAGGGTGAGAAGAATTAAACGGTTACAATATGGATGTCTTGACTAAATTGGCACAGGAGAATCAATTGTGCCGCTCGAACATGATAACAACTTAATTAAATTTCTTGCAATTGGTAGAAAAGAACTGATCGATGAATTGATAACATGTGACATTCAAACAACAAGAATGAATACACCTTCACAAATAATAAATAATGTTTAATGTAACATTTCCCATAAGGTGAGTGGATATACATTCCCATCATCCATTTTCTGCCTAATGATTGGTCACATGTTATACATACATCCATATCAGTCTGTAAGGTTTCTGGTAAAAAATCTACGCGGCTAAAAGCATTTATCAACCAAGAAAGACACCAAAACTACAATAGCTCATATCTTAAGTGGAAAAGGACGCATTGCTATAGCAACATAACCAATATATCTGGGACAGACACGATCGTCACTCCATTAGAGATCTTACTTGCTAATACTGCTGTTGCTTATGTATACAGTCTAATCTTGCAAACACTCGTCCAGAGTGGCAAAGCATCCATGGAAGAATGTTCCGTAACATAACCTTATAATAGATTCCATAAAACTAATCCAGTTTTGAATCTAAAATCCAAACCTTATCATAAATTGTGTAAAAGGGCATTCCATAGTCATTGATCAATTCAAAAGTAAAAAAGGGTGAAATAGGGAACATTACTAGGAATAGTTAGACAAAGATAAATTTAGAGATTCACTAAAAAGTAGAAATAGACTAACAAGATAGAAGCAGAGCATTTTTCATTCTGTCGTTTAAATTTATGATAGTTACATTTCACTCACTGTCTTCATTAATTTTTGTTTCCTATTAATCCTTACAAAAGGAAGTTGCAGAGTAATTTTTATTCCGTCGTTTAAGTTTCTAATACTTACGTTTCTAACTTTATACTGTTCACTCACTATCTCCATTAATTTTTATTTCCTAGTATTAAGAAGTTCTATAATGTTTATCCAAACAATTTTCTAGTCTTTGGTCTATAACAACCAAAATAAAGTCCAATTACAAAACCACACGAATAATAACATGTCTACAAAATTATTAACCCTGAAATTACCAAATCGAGCCTATAATACAAGCATATCCATCAGCTAGTAATATCGTATGCCTACCATTTCCATCATAAATAAAAACCTAATTCTATCTATTGATTTCAAAAAACATAACAAAGTGTAATAAATAAAAATGATCTTATGCCTACCATTACCATCATAAATGTAACCTAATTCTATCTAATTGATTTTAAAAAAACAGGCAAGTGTAATAGACTATACTAGTACCCACAAAGTAAATTGATTATACCAACAAAATAAAACGGTCTTATGCCATCATAAATATAAACCTAATTCTATCTAACTAATCTAACAAAACAAAACAAGTGTGATAGACTAAGAGTACATCCAAAGTAAATACAACAAAATATTCACCGTTGCGAGAAGACGAAAAAATAGCACGTTCCCCACCAATCAGATTGTAATATTACTTGGCCAATAATTCCCGGTAATCTTTAGGTTTTCGTTGGTGGGGCACACTCTGTGATCCAAAAATTGAGCATCTGCAAAAATTACGAAACCTAGGCAAGGGGGAGCCTAGTAGCCTAAAAATTAGACGGGATTAAACCCATTATGTGTTGATTAAGAGGAATTGGGCGGGGTTAGACGTAAGACAACCTTTTTACGTCTAAAACTCATCTTGCACCATTTAGAACATTGGGCACACTTACATTATAGTGTTCACAGAATACTGAATCCTCATTACAGTAAATACATTAGATTATACCACAAAAATAATAACTATTGTACGCCAACCATTTCCTTCATAAATGGAAACCTAATTCTACATAATTAATCTAATAAAAACAAAACAAGCGTGACATACTAATAATTAATCCCTATGTTCCCAATCAATTGACCTCTACGAAATTATGTACAATTTCGACTAGCCAAATAACCTGTACTAAAATTAACGAAATGGAATTTTTTTCTAATTTAGTCATGTACTTCAAATGTTACATTACTTTTGAAATTTTAAATTTCATCAATTTATATACAAAGACTGGTCAAAATTGCACGCAATTTTATTGTAGAGGCATGTGCAATGCATCAAACATGCCCGTACCATACGGTTATTCTACTTTTTCGGTGGACAATTTACAATTAAATGGGAACATAGGATTAGTACATACTACAAAATTACAAATGAGTAAAAACGCAAATCAAACGAAATAAATAATTATATAAAAAATAAAAAAACGTAACATACAATCGCCACCATGGGACGAGTTCCAAGGATAGAGCCCAAACGGATCGTCATCGTCTCCGGAGAATCCACTCTTTCCCCTACCACTGTAACAGACGCCACGTGGCGAAGATCGACGGAGATACGATACTTTGTGCGGCGGAGATTGAGTCTCTCTGGAGAGAGACACGGATGGGGAGAGAGATGAGAGGGAGAAGCTGAGGGCGCGCGATTTCGCCATTCTAGAGAGAGAGAGAGAATTTGGGGTGAAGTGTGTGATGGCGGCTGGTTTAAAGAAAGGGAGATAATAACGTCAATGGTATTGGTAGTTTTGAATGGATTTATAACAGGGTCTTCTGATTTTTATTTGATCAACTAACACCCTCTTATTGAGAGGGAAATTGACCGTTTAGTGCATGAATACCGTGTAATTACGTTTAATTATTGTCTAATCCGTTTAATCATACCGTACATGTTAGGCTTGTAGACTTCGCATAAGCTTATAGACTCTATGCAGCAAAGAGTGAGTCTTTCTGGAGAGAGACGGAGGAGAGATAGTGGAGTGAGAAGCAGAATGCACGAGATTTTGCCATTCGAGAAAGATAGTTAGAGAGAAAGGGAGAGGGAATTTGGGGTGAAGTGTATAATGGCGGTTTAAAGAAAAAAGATAATAACGGAAATGGTGATGTTAGTTTTGAGTGGATTTATATTACAGTCTTTTGGTTTTATTTGTTGAACTAACAATGTTACTACTTACTAGCACAGTTGGAAAACAATTGTATAAACTCGGTGCACTATAATTTACCGTGTGTCAACTAATAGATTTTTTTACTTTTAATTTTGAGTTAATTTTAAAATAAATATTTTTGGGTGAGTTCAAATTTTCTCAAGTTCATATGGTAAGGTTTTGGTTAGATTATCGGGTTTTTATATATATTCGTAATTTTTTTTCAATTTTCTTTTTGTAAATAAACGTACTATTTTATTTATAAAATGTTTGTTTAAAAAAATCTGTAAAATTTAGCATTTTATATATCTTTTTGGTATTTATTAATATTACTATCTTATTAATAATAGCATAAATAAACTAATATATTGGTTGCAATCCTTAGAGGAGAGAAAATGACAGAATTAGTGATTATGTGTATAATGAGGCCTCAAAGAGAGGGGATTATGATAATTTTAAATAAAATACTCCATTCGTCCCAAAATAATAGTTCACTATGAAACTATGTGTCAAGTTTGACCGAATAATTATTTGTATCAAAATTACCGAAATAAAAAATTTCAAAATTTAATAATATAATTGAAATTTTGAACTATATGATTAAAATTTAAAATTTTTAATTCGATAATTTTTATACAAGTTATTGCCCGATTAAATTTCTCACGTGATTTCGTAGTGCACTATTGTTTTGGTAAAATCTTTTATATATGTATCAATTTAGTATAAGGCCTTGACAAGCCAAACATACAATAGCTCAAACTTGACTAGCTTGTTCACTCAACACTTCATATTTTTGTTCACATTAGTTATCTCTAAATAAACGAAGACGAGTCGGGCATTTGACGAACCCATCGGAGTATATATTTATTTCTATGTGAACGAACATGATTAAGTCGAGCATTTAACGATCCCAATGCAAGCTTGTAAGTGTCGGTTAGGTTCACTAGCAGTCGTATCCATAATCCTAGGTTTAGTCCTGCATATTACTCACGACAACTAAATGTAGTTTCCACATGGCATGTATGAGAATATATACCCGGCCCCTTTTTACTTTCCCTTAAAAACCACATGTGACAAGATGAAGATGAAAGTGTGTAATGTGTATATTGTCTAGCTAATGTCAATCAAATCCACCTCAGTTTGACATTGAAGTCTAAATTGTAAAGCAAAAAAGCAAGGACAGGCAACGTGCGACCTAACTTTCTCATTGCTATGTGCTTGATTCACATCTTATTGTATATGGACTTAAAACTCAAATGCAGTGTTTTAATTAACCCAAGATAACGTCCAAAATAAATTATTTTATGTTGTTTCTCCAATATTTATGTATAAATTATTGTGTTTCGGAACGACATACCCAATATAATTTTGTTAAACGACATACTCGAATTATGAGTTGGAAATTTGGAACTCAAAAAAGAGGAATTATTTTTTAGAAGAAATCAAACTAAAGCACCAGACATTCAATGTGAAACTCCTTTATAATAATATCCCTTGCTTGAAATACCTTTATATGTGACTAAAAACTACTCATATGGTATTGTACAACTGCCAAAATTTCAAGCCAAACCTGTAAATGTCTAGATCAATTATTAGACTTGAGGTAGAAGTCTCAATTAATAGTGTGCAAAGACAGAGACAGATGCCTCTTTTATTAATCCTTGTTCTCTTATCCTTTCACCCAAAACTTGTGGTCACTTCTTTTCATTGCTTCTCAACAACCAAAGGATAATAATCCATACGGCTAATATTCATACACTAAAAATATGACAAAAATACTAAGAAACATGTGTTCTTAATTTGTTTGAAGATTAACATTAATTTATTCATCTTGGTTTCACTTAAGTGGATGTGACTAAATAATAATTACAACATTAAATGTAACTATTTATTTTAGTAATTTAGTTACAGTCTCTAGGGTTCCAGGCATGCACCACAACTCATGTGATGAGCATCTCGACTATAACTTGTTTGCAATAGTAATCGTTATAGAACGAAGTTGGAAGTGTATCGTCCAGTGGGGACTTTGGGAATGTGCAGGATATCATTATGAAAATCGTTTCTGGAAATTGTAGGAATTTGGGTCGGTTTAGAACGAGTGAACAACCACCAAGAGAAATTATGAAGTGCTATCAGCCGAATCCCCACCTTGGGCCTGGATTAGTTAAAGTAGTTGAACTTTCCGTTTCTTTAATTTGAGTTTTAGCTTTGCGTTGCCTTCCGATCGATGTTACCCCAAAATAGACCCTCATGATCAATCTTATTTTAATTTATTTTAACTTTGAGTTATAAATAGTTACGAACCTTTGAATATATACATCCAACCTAACTTTTCTAACGTTTCAGACATGAAACTAATTGTAATTTACTTTTAAGATGGACAATTTGGTACAAAAAAATATGTCTAACTAGTGACGGAAATAGCTAGGGACGATTTTCTTGTGACAAGTTGTTTAGCGGCGATTTTTGTGAGAATTTCATGACAGTTTAATTAGCCGATTTTGTTACATTTTTGTCACAGTTTTTCCAAATGACGTCTTTGTGACAGGTTTTGACCCTCACTAAATCCATATTATTTTATAGATACGATTTTTATTAATTAAAATAAATAAATAAGTAATCCTAGAAATTCCAATATGGTTAATAATACAGTTTACTACACCAATCTTTTCCTGGTTAACGAATGACTAACATTCCAGATTACCATACCAATTTAATGACAATCAGTCCAATAACATAAAACTGTCAATTATGTTAAACATATGCTAGTCATGACTCATGAGCAATATATGTGAGTTTTTTAGGGTAACATATACAATAATTTCATATTAAAAATAGTATGTACGTACCCTTCGTAGGAGTAGTTATAGTAGGGGTGAAAGTGGTACATTACAGTCTATAACTGATTTATACCATTACCGTACCATATAAATATGGTATTATAAATTCCATATTATTACCGTACCATACTTACGATATACCGTAATGTGGTATACCATATGTGTGGTATGATAATTGTATGATACGGTATATTACCAACATCAATAACACTACAAACAATCAAAACATTTTACGTATGGACATGGCAAACCGTAATAGCCCAATATATTGAAAATAGTTCAACAATATTGAGAACCTATCTTACATGATGAAAAAAGTAAACCAAATTACATATGAAATGGAAAATAAAAATCAGAAAATATAGATTTTATTTTATTTTATACCCGAAAAGACTAACAGAATTGAAAACTTAATTATTTAATGATCAAATAAACTTAAGTTAGTAACTTATAAGCTTAAAAGTGGAAACCAAACAAACCTTTTTACAAATTTCAAAAGTCAAAACATTCAAGGGATCAAGGGTGAAATGGGTATAACAAGATTAGTTGACTACTTAACTAACTTGGGAAACGCCGCCTCGGTTGCATGACTATCTATTTTCCGTTTAAGTTAAGAGTTAAGGATGCATAAACACGTATAAACCCTAGAATTAGAATGTAAATAAAAATTAAATATGAATTGGACGGTAAAACGGTAGAAAATGGTACATACGGTGGTTTTTAAAAATCATATTCCACTACCGTACTGAAATTGAACGGTACGATAGTGGTACCGTACCGGTAGTACCGCTAAATGCGATATAAATGGTACGGCATGAACGGTGGTAAAAAATTTCAACCCTAGTTATATGCATGCACACACTGCTATACTTCTTTGTAAGAGGAGAGATAAAAACTTAAGGCTTTGTATTGTGTTGGTGTTTTTTTTTTTTTTTTGTCAATGATAATAAATACAGTAAAGAGTGTAAGAAATATACATGTCATCACTACCTATAATATTCCAAGTTTCCAACAAACTTAACCTATACACTCAAACATGTGGGACTTTGACACATTTATCGCAAACGCTATATATATTGATATTCAGAGATTGGCAACAATCATAGAATAGTGAGGATTTGATCAGTTGATGACACTCTTTTGATTGTAAGAAGGAATATAATACTACAATAATTTTAAATTTCAATAGAATTACAAATGACTTGAAAGTCTGTGACTTGAGAATAAGATGTGTAGGTACGGATTTAAATTTTATTAAAGGTGAAAAGAAACATAGGAGGCAGATAATGGATCACACCTTGCTAGAAGGACATAAAAAAGGTGAAATTATATGGATCTATAAGAAATGAGCAAAGTGTTTCCTTGTGAACAACAACTGGGCATTGAGGCCCTCCACTTTAGACAAATAACTCAAGTCCTTTTAATGCGTTGTCTCTATATTGGAAAAGGATACAAATAATTTGAAATGTAACCGTGGGAAATAAAAGGGAGTGAAAGTAACAGTCACTAACAGCAGTAATTAATATTGACATGAAAATTTTCCAAAAATCTAAGCAGACTTCCTATTATATAGGAAAAATGATTTATTATCCGGCAATTTATACCTAATTAACACCAGCACTTGGGTAGGGGTGACTTTTTTGTACCGATTTGTATCAACCGATCGTTTTTTAAGTCGAACCAATCAAATCGGTACCAAAAGTTTGGTATACCGACATTATGGTACGGTACAACCGAATCGATTTTTGAAGGTCGGTTCGGTTTCAGTATTCATTTGGTGAGTTTAGTATGATAACGATTCAAACCGAAATATTAAAATATAATATATAGACAAATAAACGATAAGACTTATATATAGTTATTAACATAGTTATATTTATTTTTTCTAGTGAATACTTATAACATTTTATTTTATTTATAACATTTACTAGAAATGTCTAATAGTGTTTACTCTTTTATGCAAAGAAAGAAGAAATATAACAATGATGTAAATAAATATAATATACATTTTTAATCTACTACTTTTAAAACTTTATCCTATATTTTTTTTCCAATACGCAACATTTTTCTATCATCACTTGTAAATTCTAAAATTTGGTATAAAAATCAAAACTGAACCGAACCGAACCAACCAAATAGTTTGGTATACCGAAAGTTTAGTATACCGAATTTTTTGGTTCGGTAATGACATAAAAATTCTCAAACCAAACTAGTTTGGTATGGTATCGGTATATAGTCAAAAAGTTCGGTAACGAACCGATGCCACCCTTACTTGGGTCACTTTCTTATCAGAGGAAACAAGAATGTTTTTGTAATTAATTTAGATTTTGAGGACCAAGTTGCAAAAAAATTGTTGTCCTTTTTGGTGATGAGAGTTTGCAAAAGCAGCATGGGCAGCCAGTATTGTAGCTTTCATCAAACTCTATTTTTTCTTAAATTTCGAGAAATTTCATTAAAAAATGTTTACTTCTATTTCATAACAGGTTCCTTATTTATTTCTCCAAATTTTAAAAAATTAAATTCTTTCCCATATCAGAGGAACCAAATTGTTTACTCATATCTTCATTCTTATCTACCTTTTCACTTTACACACACATGCTTTTATATTAAATAGCATAATAAAGATAAAATACTAATATATGATGAAAATAAGAAGTAAATAAGCAGACTGAAAAATTATATAAATGTAAACTAATTTTACAAAATGAAAAAAGCCATATTTTTATTCAAATTATAAGGAATGTATAAGCGAATCTATACTAGTGCTTGCTCTCAGTATGTTTAAAATCACTCTACTTCCTTTATTCAGGAAATATTGATCAAAATTTGATCTGTATTAGCTACCCATTCTCATTCCTTATACTTATGGAAAGGAAATTTAGTGATTCCTTATATACTTTTAGCTTATATTATAGTATTTTTTTTCTTCATTCTTTTCTTTCTTGAAATATGTGCACTGTAAAATTTATTTTTAAATACAAATATAAGAAATATGATTAGGAAACCGATCTGTTGCATGAATGTAAAAGTGAAAGTGAGTTGAAAAATTGTTTTTGTGAATGTAAATTTAACGAGAACGGTAAGCAAACTGCTGTGAATGTTCTATGTGCTTTTTTCCATGTAATCACATTCATTTTCACTTTAGTCCGCTCTGTACAACTTTAAGTCTTCAACCATTCCGTCACTTATACTATCTCAAGATTTAGTCCCTATGAAATAGTAACGTGATAGCAAAGTCCCTATGAAATAGTAACGTGATAGCAATAAAAATAACAAAATGCCACTATGTCTAATGAAATTGGGTGACATGATATCGATGACGTAAGTGCCACGTCGTCATTCGATCAACATTTGATAATTAACATGAGACTAAATCGTGAGACGGATGAGACTACGAAGGACATAAATGTGAGAATTGAAGTAATGGGACTATTTAAAGCAGAAGGAAATATTTTTTATTTTTTTTCAAACAGAACATATATAAAAGAACAAAGTCTCTATGGGATAAACCCCCATAGTGGTCATTACATCGAGATTGACTTTAAAAGCCATATATGAAAAATTGCTAGAAAGGTGAGAATATGCCAAACAGCCAGCAAGACCTCTTGTTTCACCGGAAAAAGATCACCAAAAACCAAACGCCTCTCCTTATACCCCCTCCACCTTGTAACTCCTAGATCAGTGTGATCAAAGGCATTTGATTCTTGGTTTTCCATTTCTAATTAGCAAAAGGAGTTCTGGTTTAAAGCATTCAAAGACCTTCTAGTACTATATATACCAAAAACTGCCACATGTGGGCATAACGCTAAGTAGCAAAAAGCTTAAAACTGCTAGATCATCTGTATATACCATAGTAAACTAAAAGTTGCTCTACCTGCATCTTTTCAACAAAAGCTAGTTAGAATTAAAAAGCGCAAAACTTTTTTCAGACATAAGTCCTCATGAAAAAGTTGCCTTTGTAGGCAAGACCAATCGAAACATAAGCTTCAGAAAAATTTCCTCACAAGCTTTAATAATCTGTTCTTATCCATAATTTCTTAAATATCCCAAACACAACCATGTTCTCAGACTGGTCATCTTCACTGAACTGTTGTTTTGGTGATTTGGTAAACTTCAGAAAGGTTTCATCATAAGTCAGAAGGTTAAAAAAACATTAAAGTTTTAAACCTTTTCTAGATTTTAAAGTAGCTACCCCTTAGGCAGGGTGTACTTTTTTGGTCCAGGAAATAAGCAGCATAAATATTCTTAGGTAAATCCATAGCTCTGCCTGTAGTAAAATTGTTCCCATTTGAGCCCATTTTGGCCAAGCCATCCGCAACCTGGTTCTGTTCTCTGTAAGCATGCTTCACAGTTAGTCCAACATAATCCATAAGTATGATAATGTCCTTCCATATAGAGCCAAATTTGAAGCCAGTATAAGACTTAGTGTTCCACCAAGTAACTATCATTTCAGAGTCAGTTTCCACAATAACATTGGTCACACCCATAATGTAGCAAATAATTAAACCCTCTTTAAGAGCCATCATCTCAGCATACATGTTAGTTTGCTTGCCCAGATTTTTAGAAAAAGCTAGTACTAGCATGCCTTTGTGGTCTCTTAAAATGCCACCACATCCACTATTGTTGTTGTTAAGAGAAGATCCATCTAAGTTTAATTTTAATCTACCTGTGGGTGGACAATTCCACCAAACCAACTTAGCCTTTTTCATCTTACAGTGAATAGTTTTCAGGTTTAAAGAAATAAGTGTAAGGCAATGAAAGTTATTAGCAGGTCTTTTGGGTTTTATCAAAAAATTAAGATCATGCAACCATTTAGTCACCTTTTTAATAATGCTTTCCACACACATTTTCTCATTTTCAAACCTGTTTTTGTTCTTACTAAGCCATATCTCCCAATTAACAATGAAAGGGACAAGAATAGCTAGCATACCAGTTTGAGAGAGGTCACATAACTTGCACCATTTTACCATGTTTTGCTTCCAACAATTGGTAAAGCTAATATTGAAACCAAAGACATCTGCAAAATAGCTCCAAACCTGTTTACAAATCTCACTAGATCCAAAAAGATGATTAGCTGTGTCAATAGTGTGCTCCCTACAACAAGAACAGCTAGTGACTGTGGTGATCCCATAATTTTTAAGATCCTCCTCCAGTTTAACAGCATTGTACCAAAGTTTCCAAGAAAAAATGCTTATTTTGGTGGGAAGGACAGTATTCCAAATATATTTTGCCACATTTAAAATAGGTTTCTTATCCCTTACAAAGTTATAAGAGTTTTTTGCAGTAAAATCCCCATTAAAAGTAAAAGGCCAGTATCTAACATCATCACCTTTTCTTAAAAACAAACTCTTACAGGTTACTTTCAGTAAAAGTTCATTCCCCCCCATGTGCCAAATCAAGGTAGTGTCCCAGCCATTGTTATTGATGACCTGATTAAGCAGCACATTAGGAAAAACAACATTAAAAGACTGGCTAAGGGGGCCATCTCCTAACCAATTTTCGTACCAAAAGCTTATGGAACCCTCATTAATATCCCATAAACTATTATCCACCAACATCTTAAAATGAGGGTTAATCATTTTCCAAACGCAAGAAGAATGTGTGGCATTCACCACATGCTCACCCCAATTAGGGTTGTTGTTACAGTATTTTTGAAACATAAAAACAGTCCATGGAGAATCAATTTCCATAAGTCTCCAGCACAGCTTGGCATGAAGAGCATTCATAAATTCTTTTAAGCTCCTCACCCCTATCCCACCTTCATTAACAGGGCAGGCTAACCTCCCCCATCTCATCCAATGATGTTTATTGTTACCCTCTGTTTCTCCCCAAAAAAAATTAGCAAATTTTTTTTCAATTTTGTCTATGACAAGGTTTGGAGGATTAAGTACAGCAAGAATGTAAAGAGGCATGGAGGACAAAACATGTTTAATGAGCGTAAGTTTAGCCCCAGATGATAAAAAGTTTGCTTTCCAACTAGCCACTTTCTTACCAATTTTATCAATCAAAGGATCATACATAACAGAAGTGAGTTTAGTATTATGGAGTGGAATTCCTAAATACTTAGTAGGTAATGACCCCTCACTGAATCCAGTGGTTCTGCTTATAATGCTATTCCTACCATTTTTAGGTTTATTGGTTAAGAAAACACTTTTAGCTTTGTTAAGCATTTGCCCAGAATTCTGTTCATACTTATTAATAAAAGACATAACCACCTCTAGGTTAGCTTTACTGCCATTAGCAAAAATCAAGACATCATCAGCAAAAAGGATGTGAGATATGGGCTCTACATTTACACAGGTTTTATACGGTACCAACTTACCTTTTATCATAAGATCACTCAAACCCCTACTTAGAACTTCTTCAGCTATAATAAATAGAAGAGGGGAGAGTGGATCCCCTTGTTTTAAACCTTTCCCAGAATTAAAATAGCCAGTAGAAACTCCATTTAAGCAAATAGAATAATTAGCATTAGCAACACATCTCATAACAAGTTGAATCCAGCTTTTGTCAAAACCAAAACAATCAAGAACTTTTATCAGAAAAGACCAGTTTAATTTGTCAAAAGCTTTGGCCATGTCCAGTTTAAAAACAACATTACCCCCCCTAACATTATCCCCAAGATGTTTAAAAAGCTCTTGGGCCAATAGTATAACATCAGTAATAAGCCTACCTTCTACAAAGCCACTTTGGTTTTTGGATATAATTCTAGGTAAAAGCTTGGCTAATCTAGCAGTTAAAATTTTGGAGATAATCTTATACAGTACTTGGCATAGACTAATAGGTCTAAATTGGGTAAAATCAGTGGGATTGTCTACTTTGGGTATTAAAATAATAAGAGAAGAAACAGCAGACTTTGGTAAAGATTGACCTTTAAAAAAACTATGCACAACTTTTATCAAATCATTTTGGATAATATCCCAACAATGTATATAGAAAGTGGAAGAAAAGCCATCAGGGCCAGGGGCAGAGTCACTAGGTATATCAAAAGTGGCATTTTTAATCTCCTCATCACTAGGTATAGCGTTGAGGGTTCTATTATCAGTCTCAGATATTAAATTAGGGATGACCTCAAAGAGCTCATTAGTAATAGAAACAGGGGAAAAGGCGAAGTGATTAGCAAAGAAATTACCAGCCTCTCTTTGTATCTCTTTTAAGTCCTCAGTAATGGTTCCATCATCCAGCTTAATTTGCATAATCTTACTCTTGGCTCTCTTGTGCTTTAGCATTTGGTGAAAAAACTTGGAATTTCTGTCCCCTTCTTTTAGCCATTTAACTCTAGCTTTTTGCTTGTAAAAAATTTCTTCCTGTAGAGCTAAATCATTATAAATTTTGAGAACTTTAGTATACTGTTCACAGTAGTTATCCCCCAAAATCACAAGCTGGTTTTCCGCAAAAATCAAATCATCTTTTGCCTTGGCTAGATTGCCATGTATATTACCAAAAATCTCCTTATTCCATTTTTTAATACACATTTTAAGCCTTTTAAGTTTAAAACAAAAGTTGTCCATGCCTTCCAAATTTGTAGGGTTATCCCAATTATTAGCCACCATGTCTGTGAACCCCTCATGCTTAGTCCACATCCTGAAAAACTTAAAATTAGTGGGGCCAAATGTTGGTGCTGAAACAGTAGTAAAAATAAGAGCAGAGTGATCAGATACAGTTCTTTCGGCAACAGTGAGCTTTATATTGTGATAAATATTTTCCCAATGAGAAGTTATCAAAGCCCTGTCTAGTTGTTCAAAAACCACTTTACCAAGATTAATCCTACTCCAAGTATAAATGGAACCCGTATGTGCCATATTAATAAAAGCATTACTACTAATGAAATCTAGGAAATCATTTTTATCAGCACTAGCTTTTTTGTTACCTCCTAGTTTCTCATGATCATACCTAATGGTGTTAAAATCCCCTACCACTTTCCAAGGTCTATTATTGAGATTCAAACATGTCAGATCATGCCACAACTCCTTTCTTTCTATATAATTACATTTTGCATAGACAACAGTGAGAAAAGATTCAATGGGAGACTTGAAATGAATGGTAATAGATTGAGAAGTTGAAAGCAAAACACTGATATCTAGGTCCTTTTTATAGAAAAACCAAATTTTCCCTCCTTCATTGGTGTTGGAAATAACTAGGTCCATATTAAATTTATTAGCAAGGGGGCCTGCTTTATCAAAATTGATCATAGGCTCTAACAGAGCAAAAAAATCAATTTTAAACTTCCTTACATATTTAAGCAATTGTGACTGTGACAGTGCATTAGCAATGCCTCTAATATTCCATATAATGTAATTATACATTTAAAAGGTTGGATTGTACCTTTTTGGTAATTTTACCTTCAGGTGAATATCTCTTTGGTGGCTTCCCTCCTCTCTTGATTCTTGGCGTATCAGAGTAGTATCCTTCTTCTGCTGCTTGCTTACCTCTTTCAACACAGGTGTCTAGGTGTAGAGTGTCCATCATTTTTGCAGCTGACTGCATGATCTCTATCTCTTCCCCAACCTCTATGGAATGTTCATTCTCACTTTCCAAGGTGTTCATGGTTAGCTTGGCCTGTTTATTTGCCCTATTTCTCTCTCTTTTTTTTGCTTTGTTAGTTTTTGTAAGGTTAGAAACTTGTTCAGAGAAAGATTGGCATAAATTTTGAGTCCCATTTTCTTTAGTTTGTATTCCCTTTATGCTCAGTGTATCCCCTCTCTCCTCAGATCCCTTTTCCTTTGTGTCCATAATAGCCACTAACAGATTGTTGTCTTCTTCCCTTTTATCAGAATTTTCCTTGAGTCTGGTACTTATTATCAAGCTAGGATTGCTTGTATCCTCTTTTTCCTCTTCACTTTCAATTTCTACCCATTTACCTTTTTCTTTTCTGAGAAATTTTCTTTTTTGTTCTATACTATCCAGGCTCAGGTCATTGACAGGTGTCTTAACTATATAAACCTGCTTTAAATCCAATTTTTTCTTTTGATAATCCCTATTTTCAGGCTTATTCTCATTCTTCTTCAAAGTGACAGCAATAGGTTTTACTTCTTGGTTACCCAAGCTTACTCCATTTCTAACCCTTTTACATTCAAAATGTTCATGCCCTTGTAAACAACACAAGCTGCAATATTTGGGGGATTTTTCATAGTCAATTCTTTGCCAATACCCCTCCTCTAGAGATGAGCCTATCCAAATTCTATAAACCCTAGGTTTTGATAGATCCATTTCAATGCAAACCCTAGCATACATAGGTCTTACATGGGTAAGAGTAGCAATGTCTGCCTCTAGAAAACCACCTAAGGATTGAGTAATAGCTTTAAGGTAGGATAACACACAGAAATTTAATGGTAAAAGGGGAATTCTAACCCAGACAGGTGCTATGGCAGATTCCTTAAAGAGTGAAAAATCACTTGTCCATTTAAAAAGTCTGTATAAAGCCCCTTCCATCTCATGAGATGTCCTAGTCCAGGCTTTATTATAATCATTTGTATTAAGCAATTTGATAAAAACATGCCTATAATCAATAAGCCCTACAATTGGCATCTTTTCTAACCCCCAATTTTTGGCAATATATTCCCTAATATTTTCTATCTTAGGTCTACCCTTGCTAAACTTAGCTATAAGTGCTAATTGTAAAGGTACCTCAGATCTTTGAAGTTCTAATTGTGAAAATATAACCGCAGGTTCTGATCCTTTATTATTACTTTGTCTAAGTGGCAGTTGAATATCATTGATCGTAATAGAACGTAGATCCACCTTACCTTCTAATCCATTGGAGATAGATGATTTACCTGATACGACTGATACATAACTTGGTTTAATGCTCTCGTTTTCCTTGTTTGTCTCCATATCTGATTGATTGCTCTTCCAAATCTTACAAATTGAGGGTGGGGTTATTCTATCTAACCCATTAGGGTTAGTATTATGTGGTGTATTTATGATTAAGGCGTTGTTTTAGGTGTGGGGAGGTGAGGAGATGAAAGGATAAGAGGCGGCGCCTTATCTCTCTGTTCTCTCTCTCTCTAGTCTTAAGTTGATTTGATAGCAGAAGGAAATATAAGTACACAACATAAGTATAGAAAACCCGAGTTTACATTCAAAGTAAGCATCCGGAAATATTTCATTTTGCTCTATTACTATAAAACTATAATAAAAGAAGTACATTGTGATAGATAATGGAGGCTATTTCTGGAATTATTTTCATTCATAAAACACATCATTTACCTCCACAATGGGTTATACGATGTGAGTGTGTCACATTTTCCATTAATTAGCTTTATCATGCTTTTAAAAAAAAAAACTCTAAGGAATTCGATTTCCATTAGAGTAACTATATTACACTCACCAAGTGATAATTTTTTTTTAATAGAGAGAAGTGAACAAAAAATAGTCTCATATCAATCTCACGACACACTCTTTATAAATATAGAAAGTAATTTGAACTCTTTATATTAAGACAGTATCACTCATATTCACCAAAATAAAATAACAATATTTTATTACAATTTTTTGTCTCATACATTCATTTACATTGTCACTTTAAATTTTAACTCTATTAATAATAAAATAATTGTTATAGAGAGGTTTATAAGAGAGTTTGAAATTTGATATAAAATATAAACGAATTATCAAAATCTAAAACGTATACTTTTATCCACAAATTTAAAAAGTTTGATAGAGATATTGATGCGAATGCGCTTAGATTTTACACCTCTATATCTCTAAATACAGAGTTCATCATCATTCGTCAATGAAGGGTTAATTGCTAGGAAAATAATTTGAAAAAGGAAGAAGAGTATATCAAAATGACAAAAAAGTTTTTTGCCAAGGGGTTCATGGAAAGTGGATATAGTGGTCACCACCCATTTGCAAACACATGCATTTGAGCACAAGCATGCACATTAGTATACCCACTTTCTTCTTTTTATTTCCTTGATAAATCAATATAATCATTCATCGTTCATCATTCATTATCAATCTTGAAAGCACACCTCACAACCCTTTTTGTCATTTGTCACAAAAAGGTCAATACCCCATCAAACATAAATGCTTTCACTCACATTTCCACTAATTTATGCATGAAATAAAAGAACCACTTTTGTAGATTTAATTAGCTCTGTCAATAGTACCATAATTAGACTATTAGACAAAATGTGTTTGTAGCACGATCACGATTACGTCTATCCGATACGACACGATAAATACACGTTAAAATGGTAAATTTTCAAATCTAAGACACGACACGATTCGTATACGTCAATTAATAAATTATAGTAATATATTACAACCGACGACATCTTATTGATAGTTATTTTTTTATATGAATTTTTGTTAATTTTTTTTGATTAAATTATAAAATTTGCAAATTAGAGTACTTTCTTGTAACACATGTAATTGGTGTTTCTCGTGTATTTAAATTGTCTACGACATTTGACATTTTGTAAAAATGTGTACTTTCTTATACACACTTTCTTGTAACAAAATGTCCAAAGGGTGTTCGAAGAATTTTACATGTGTTCAACATGCCAATAAATCAAAAATACGTGAATATAAGTGTCTGACGCATAAAATGAATTGATGACTAGTGTCGAACACGGACACGACTCTTTTACGTTTTTTTTTTAGTGTCGGGAATCAAACACTTTTTTGGTTGAAAATCCTGGCATAAATTGGTTTTGAAGAAATAAGCATTAATACGTTACTTTTGCACAAGATGTAAAAAACATTTAAACTTTGATTTATGAATTACTCCTAGGCTCCTAGCAAACATTTTACCAGTCACATGAAGTTCACTAATATCGTTCAATTGCAAGTTTGCATCTTGAGTTATATATAACTCATAACTGAAAATCTTAATTACATTTTAGAACTGTGGTTTAGTACGTAATTTCGAAACGTTTGGTAAAGTTTTGTTACATTTGGATTTTAACAGTATTAACGTTTATAACTATTAAAATATTATACGTGTTTCATAAATAAAATGTAAGTGGTATCTTTTCTGTCCAAATCTTTGTCAACAACTAACCAAATCCATAAACATTACTCCGTTCTCATTTAATTATCCACTATAAAATTATGTGTAATTTTGACCGACTTATAATTTGTATCAAAATTGTCGTAATGATTTTTTGTAAAATCTAATCATAAAATTTAACATTTGAACTATATGATCAATTTTAAAAAAATTTCATTATGACAATTTTAATACAAATTAATTGATAATTAAATAGAAACCGAGAGAATATGTAAGATTAAATCATCACCGATGATAAAGCTTCCTATAGAAGATGCCCATCGCATGTGGAAGTAAGTGGTTTATAAATTTCCAGCTTCGAAAAGGATGAAGAATCTGATGTTGAATAAACACCTAAGCAAGAGTAATCAATTTCAAATAAACACATTAAACAATCTATTTCTTGTTTGTTTGCTAGCTACCACTATAATTAGGATGGTTTAATAATTACTTACCTTTTGACTTAAACAAGACTTATTTTCGATTCTTCCAAATATGTTATCCACCTATTTACCAACTTTGACATCAATAATTAACAATTTCTAGCTGTTGTTAGTATCTTATAAATTAAATTCAATACGGAGCTACAGACTAAGAGCTTGATTGGTTATCATGAGGGTTTATTTATAAATCATATCATTTGAAAGTAGACGATTAAAGTATTTGCGGATTTTTTCGGCTTGGTTTGACAAAAACAATCAAATCAACTGTTCGAATGGTTGATGGTTCAAATTAAATTATACAACCAAGCCAACCTAATTATAATCACCAGTATTACAGTATGTTTGGTTTATAAAAAAAAAATATATCAATATTCCAACCGTAAAAATGCGAGCTTGAAAAGATTAAAAACAACATTTGTAAGCAACATCAGTACAATTGTTTTAGTAAATTTTCTATTACACATGAAATAAAAAAACATTTACTTGTGCTTATATATTATACATATAAATAATTAAAATTTATTTTTTCCTTGTAATATTAAAAGCACTTAATTACTTGGGTTAAGTTTATTAATTAAAAACTAAATTTTATTGAGGGGAAACGGAAAGACCGAAAGAGCACATGAAAAACAGCCAACAGCGTAATTCTAGCTGGACGAAGAATAAAGCCCACTTTTTGTGTGAAATATTTCATTGAAATCTGGAAACTTATATAGCAAGAGTAGTGCTTGGATAACATTTGACACTCTGCACCGAATCATCATAACTTTTGAATGAAGATTATTATTAGGGTTAGTTCCGTCCGATTCGGTTTCGGTTTTGCTAAACTTTTAAATGAAAATTATTCGGTCCGGTTCGGTTTTTAGCAAAACCGAAACCAAGCATATTTTTCGGTTCGATTTTTTTCGGTTTCGGTCTTTTTATTTTTTTGGAGCGAACCGGACCGGCTTTTTTCGGTTTAGTTTCGGGTTTTTTCGATCTTTTTCGGGTTTTTTCAAGTCCGGTTCGGTTTTTCCGGTTTTTCGCCCGGCCCTAATTATTATACTATATATTTATAAGAATATTAAAGACGAAAGTTACACTTAATCATAAGAAAAGACAACGGAATGACATAATGGATCTCACATGGTTAAATCTTAGTAGCAATTGAGTAGGCATTTGAGTATGTTTAAAATTGTTTAATCAAGTGACAGTGAAATTGTTTGCATTGACAAGGTATGAATTAAGATCTCTCGAAAACATTAGAAAATGGTCATACTGTATGTTAATTCTGGTCTAAATCAAGGCTCAAGCTGAGTAAATCTCAACATTCCCCCTCATTTAGTCGTTTATGGGTTGTCCAGGTATAACATTTTTGTAACAACGCATGCGATCCCAGATTTAAAGTAAAGAAAGAAAACTAGTTACAATAATCATAAATAAGGATTATTATTTCAAGTAAAAAAAACAACTTTTTTTGTAAAGTTACTTTTTTCAAAAAAAAAGTTAATTTTTTCAAAAAAAAAGTTAGTTTTTTTCAAAAAAAAGTTGTTTTTTTAAAAATATATTTTTTTTATTCAAAAAAAATTGATTTTTTTTTCTACAGAGCAGTTGCATCTGGAACCTCAAATCACTGAGTTTCCTTATTGATATGGATTTAGCAAAAAAAATCCCTTTCATCAGCTTCCTTTAAATAACCCTAAATTTTGAGGATTCAAAATTCTTCCCTGTTTTAAAGGAATCTTCATCGTTCCCTTAGCCTAATAAAATATTGGAAATATATTCGTGCATACTTTTTCTTTTGACGAAAAAAATTATTTCAAAAGTTAATCACGTAGTTTATGGTTACAACTATATAATGAAATTTTCAATTTTTTCATTTCGGTAATTTTGATATGAAAATTTTGAGGGTCAAAATTGCATGTATTTTCGTAGGGGATATTTGTTTAGGGACGGATGGACTATAATAGTAATAAACTATCATGCGGTACACATTTTTGTGATTGTAATATTGTTATGATTATTAAAATATAATAAAAAAATAAAAAAAAATAATGTAGGGTTATTATAAGGAAATGAATAAGGAAGCTGAAAATTTGTGTAAATGTAGACGGTTCCGTAAAAGGTATAAAATGTGTTAGGTTTGAGGAAATGGTTGGGGTAGTTGATGCGGGTGCTCTTATATATATATAAATTGTGTATTTTATTTTTTTATATATATGTATGAGTATGTATATATAACTATTTGTTTATAAATACGTTAAAAATGAAAAATTATAATATTTTCGAATTAAATTCATATGTTTTATAAAATTTTGAACTGAAATATAATTTAAACTTAACTTCCGTCTAATTAAATTGACGGGGGTCCCTAATTTAGAAAAAATATATATATAATTCGATATCTCAATTGTTAATATGAGTACTTTGATATACATTTTAATAATGTAACGTGGTTTGGTCCAAATATTTTGAGTTTAAACTGCGGAAAGAAGGTGAAGAATGAGTGAGATTAGGGTTGGATAAAATAGAGACTTGTGGAAGTATGGTCAACTACTTAAAAAGGGCTTAAACTTTTATTGTTCATTCCTTTTGGTCCCCTTAAGTTTTAGCTTTTATGTTTAGTATTTTTGTTTCTTTTTCTTTATGTATTGTTATTCGATATAACAAGGGTGTAGGACAATTAAACTTTAAAATCAATGAAAATAGTGGTTTCCCATTTTTAAATAAAAAAACAAGGCAGATAATCAAAAAAGAGATGCAAGGGAATGCAGAATTTTTCATTTTTGATGTCGAAATTGTCATTTTTCCTTTTTCATTTTTCTTTTAATCATAAATTTGGATGAACCTAGAAAAACTTAAAGAAAAAAGAGGTTTCATGTTTGGGTGAGAACTAAAAATAGGCTGTAGTGTAGCACTTCTTTAGCCTTGAAAGGTCCTCATAATGCACCCTAATTTTACTTTCTTTTGATAAATCGATTATACCCTGCAGGAATATATGACTGGTTCGCAAACCGTTTACATAAAAAAAAATATCAAATGGATAAAAAAAAATTAATTAATATTTAAGTTTAGGATAGGCCCCACTAGGGTTCTATGTTTTTATTTGGGTTTTAATGTGTTGTACAATTTATTTTTAATTTATTATATTCTAATTTGTTGAAAATAAAAAAAATAAACTAACTATGTCAAATAATATATAACTGTCTTCACACTGATTAGCATCAATGTCTTTAAATACTACTACATTAATAACTAGCTTACATATAAATGGTTCTGCAATCTGTACACCACGATTGTCTTTAAAAAGAAATTACCTGCGTCTACGTAGTATTTAATTAGTTTTCTCTTAAAGTATATTCACAATGAAAGATTTAAATGTACATGCAACAAACTTCAATAACTTCAAACAATGTTTTAAGAAGCGTAATGTGGAATTTAGACGGAAATCACTCGCCGCGTCTAATCTATCCTAATTCCGTTTATCACCCACTTAATCCGCTTAATTTCAGCTTATCTGACAGGTTTCTAGGCTCTGTTAATCGTTCATTTCAAGACAAGCCTTTTAAACACTAACTTTAACTATTTTATCTCATCCGCTATTACTATTATGTGTAATTATTATTATGGTTTTTTTTTTCAGACATAAAAATTTGAATCAAGTCTATTATCGTAATTCAGAGAATCAAAGCTATAGTTTGTTATAATTTTGGTTATAGTTTAACTCGTAGTTACAACTTAAACATTAAATTATATATCAATTTTCAAAACTTGGAAACCAATCTCGTCATCTTTTTAGAATAGTGTTAGTAATAGCCAATAGTGCCTTTGATTCAAATTCCTTGAATTAAAAGTATACTTTATAAATGAATAAAGTCTGACTGAAACCTGAAAACCTCGAAGAATTTTCGTTATTTAATGCTTCTTTAGTAATTGTTTTTCCCCATAAAAATAAAATAGCCGACTCTCTGACTTACAGCTTATTCAGTGGGCCTTTTTTCTCTTTCTCTAATTACTTTTCTACTAATAAAATAAAAAAAGGAATAAATTAGCTTAAACTCTGACTTATTTAGCTTAATCTCCACAGATCTTAAATCGCTGTCAGAGGCACACCTACTTTCAAAAGCCAAGTAAAAAACAATACAGCATAAATCACTGTTTACACATCAAATAAATTGACCCTTTAGTGCAAATCGTAACTAAATAAAGCTAATATCTAATTTGAAACAAAATAAAGTTACTATATATCTGTATATTCTTTTTTCGTGCAAGTATCAATGATTTCATTGTTCTACACGGGAATGTAGCTAAAGTAATACAGAAAAGTGAAACTAATGGGTAATGGGTATTAATCATTTCATTGTTCCCGATTTTTTCATTCCGCCTAGCTTGTACAAAGTAAGTGTGGTTGCTTTGCTCCCTAAATTTTGCATCCGTTTCAATTTCTAAAAAAACACTTGTTCTAATGCTAAATATATTTGAATTGTGTGAAAGAAGAAATAAAATTTCCCCTCATGAAGGCTAGCCTGGTGAGTCATAAATCAATATGAGAGTAAAACTTGTAATGTTGTATAAGTATATAATTACAAACAGTAACAGTCATTTTTTGGGTTTTTTTACCTACGTTTTTCTGGATAATTATTGCACAAGTTTTGTTTCCGGTGATGTTTCTGCGCTTATTTAAAAAAATTACATTCAAAATTAACTTTAGTGAGATGTACGTGACAGTGAGTTTTCTGAATGGATTTGAATGTACTTTGTTTAAAAATGCTAAATCGGTATATAGTAAAGACTTTCTATAATAATATTTTATATAGGATTAACCTATCTATAGTTATAAAAATGATTGGTCCCAACTCGACCAGTTTATTTCATAATTTTTGTGATTCCGTTAGTTATAAACACTAAAAAAAATATTCAAATAGCGACGAGATTATTGACGGTATTTTTTGTTACGAGCTTATTAGCGACGGTTTTTGTGACGGTGTTGTGACAGTTTAGTCAATTTGCGACAGATTTGTGACAGTTTTTTAAATTAGCGACAGACTTGTGACAACTTTTGACTCTCAATAGATCAAACATTATTTTGTAGTGAAATTTACGTTCTTTTAATATATTAATTATATTTAATTACAAAAAAATATATGTTATTTCATTAAATTTGAATGATGAAGAAAAACATGCATATCAATATTGTTATTTAAGTGAAGTTGTGTTATTTGATTATTGATTTGTGTAACTAATCATTGATTCTCCTAACCAATTTCATGTGTAGGGTGAATTTCATTGACATTAGGAGTAATATAAGTTACATGAGTATGACTTTGCATATTTACATGTAACATGTATAGTATCTTATTATTATTTAAGTGAAAACCTATTTACGAGTCATTGATACAATTATTTACAAAAAACACTTAATAGTTTGAAAATTTACACATTAAGAAAAGAAAATAAATAAAACAAACATGCATATAAAATAATTAACAACCTCAAGATAAACGGTTAAAAAACCCATCATTTATTTTAACGTGAAAATAAACTTCTCTTGTCTCTGTGCTCTTTGCATTATCTCTCCTACTCTCGGTTACCATTATTTCTCTTCTTTAAGATTAGTAAAAAAAAAAATGAAATTTTATTGGTAATTCTTATTTTTATTAATTTCAATAACAATGTACACATATTTCTCATTATAAACAGACAGTTTAAACCAACAATCAACCGTCTCCTGCTCAAATGAGTTTGTTTTATGTACTCCCAAGTTGTATATCCACTTGCGACTACACAGACAAGTAATAAGTAATCGGTCAATATATTAATATATTATTGGATTCATTAAGATAGACTAAAAACTATAAGGGTTATACCAAAAACATATAATTAATCAAAATATATTATCAAAACATACAACACTTTCAATTTTCTTTTCAAAATATATATACAAAGATAGAATTAAATAAATTTATTAGAGTGTGAATAAAAAATTTGATTCTAGTTTTTGTTAATAAAAACTACAAACCCTAACAAATAAAGAATGTTATAAATTACTTCACCAATAGTATTAGTTTCTAGTCAAACAAGATTACCGGAATTAAAGGAGACCAGCAGACATGGAGGCATGGTCAACACTAGCATTCATGTGCAAATATTTTGTGAAATTTCAGTAGAAATCTTGCACCAAAATGAAATAAATTTGAAGCAGATCAAAAGATGAAAAGACTTCTGATCTTTCACATCAAAATTACGAAAGTATGACGAATGATGTTTGTTATTAATTTTGTTCATGGACACTACGAAATTATGTGTAATTTTGATCGGTAAATAACGTGTATCAAAATTGTCGGAATTAAAATTTTAAAAAGTTGATCATATAGTTCAAAGGTTAAATTTTATGATTAGATTTTTAAAAAATTCATTTCGACAAGTTTGATATAAATTATAAATCGGTCAAAATTGCACGTAGTTTACTAATAATATCAAATAGTTTCCTAATAATATCAAATAGTTTCCTAATAATATCAAATAGTATCAATTATCACAACTTTAAAACACCATATTGCATTTTGATATTCTGAAAGAGTTATTTGTCGATAGAGTAGTACAGTATAATTGTATAAAGTAGATAAATAGACAAGACCTGAATGTATAGAGTAAATACAGACACAATCATCAATTTAGTAGTTAACTTTTTGCGATTAAATTTATAGTTCATCTCTGTATGCAGTGACACGGGAAAACAAATAAACAACGAAGGAAAACAATGACTCTAGCAACAATCTTTTACCAATTTAAACGATGTTTTGTAAGCGATTTTCTTAAAACTAACCCATTTCATAGTTTGTTGTTTGCCCGATTTTCGTTCAGCAATACACACTTTTTTTGTATGTGTTCTAAATCGTAGTTACGTTTATCATCTAGAAAATAGCAAAACATACAAATTTACTTTTATGCTCTCAATTTTTTGTCACGTCGAGAGACAAATTATTGCTATCAAGTTGGAGGTAAAATAGAAAAATATAATTACTTTTCATTAGTTACTCTTTAAAAATACTTGTGAAGAACTATATATGAAGTGTAATTTGTATGAGAAAAAAATTAATATGTGCATGTTTGGTGACACAATATGCCAGGAGTTCGATTCTTGTAGTTGTCAAAAGTTTAAGCAAGTTTTTGCCATCTTTGAACATGGGGGTGTAGTTTATTTTATTTGCATAGAAAATGACGATGTGTAAGGGAGAAAATTTGCAGTAAAAGGTAACAAGATAATACAATTAAATATTATCTTAATGCATGATACATATTAAAACTCAAGTCCGACCCAAAATCATACTAGAATTTTTATACATATTTTCTTCTTTACTCTTTTTCCAAGTCCTCTTCAATGAACATACACTTAAGCAATTTTAATACGGACGAAATGATGGATATGTACATAGAATAGTTACTTATTGAAAGAAAACTCTATCATAAAATTAAAAACATGTTTAAACATTCGTACATACTCATTTATATATACCTATTTTATCCCTTTTTAAGTCACATTTCCATATGTAAATCTCACATACATGATCAAATTAATTAATTTTAAACTTTCCATGTATTTTAAATCATAGATAAAGCAAGCAGTTAGATCAAAATCATTATCATTTTTTGCTCCAATTAATTAGCATAAATTCTTTAGAACAAATTGATTCCCATTTTTATAATAGGACGACATGGAAATCCAAGAGCAAAACCCCATCATAATTTCAAGGTATATATATATGTATTATAATTGTATATTTTTGTTTATGATCAATAAAATTGAATAATATTTGTGAATTTATTTGTTGAAATCGATTTTTGAGATGGATCTAGAGCTTTTCTCGCTCTATAATTAAATAAATATATATCGTTATTCATGTAGTTTTTTTGTTTGTTACTCTTCTTTATTGTTGTTTTCCTTAACTTCATGTTATATGTATATTTATATATTTTTTTATTTATTTTGTATGATGCTCATGGATGTTGCATGATCTATATATGTGTTTGTTAATACTTCGTGAAGTTGTCTTATTTTTCCTTTGATATTGTAAAATGCTCTCGTATATTAATTAAAAGCAAAAAACAGCGTAACATCATAACGCATCGCGAAATATTTGTCTTATAAACATGAAGTATTACGTAGCATTATCTAGTTCGATACTATAATAAACTCTTGATTTATAGCGTAGTATCAATATGTATCGCGTAGTATCATTTAATATTATAACATGAATTATCACCTAATTTTATCTAGTCCGATGTTATAGTAAACTATTGGTTTATGGCGTAGCATCTTTGTTTCAAAAGTCATTGTCTTGCTCCGCTAAATCTCCGTCTAGGGGCCAGGCCCCGGTCTGGCACCTTGATTTATACATGCGCTTTTGATGTGGTCAAACCCGGGTCAAACAGACCGATCCGATCGGAATTGGTTAATTTTTTATTAAAAAAAACTTATAAATGTTTAGTCCAAAAAATATGCTGATAATTAATCAAGATTTGGACTTAAAATTTATTTTGGAATAAATCTTTATATTTATTTTGGCTTTCGTCTGACTGTACATATACTATTTACATAGTTTTTATTGAAATCTTTATAATATACCTATAAACTAATTGTGTATAAATGCTTAATCTATGTTGTTAATCAAACTTGCAACATAAATATCATATGAAAATCCAAAAAGGTCATTGAAAATGTTAAAATATGATTTTTCCATTTAGGCCCCGATTAATACTCGATTATTCACCTAGGCCCCCACCTCCCATCTATAGTCCGCTTAAAGACTTTTGAAGCCTTGCATAGCATCATAATGCATCGCGTAATAAAATTTAGTCATATAACATGATGTAGCCTTATGTAGTATGATGTTATAAGAAACTCTATATTCTTTATTTTTTTATTCTATCTAAATTTTTCTTGAACGCTATTTTTTTCTCACACAAAATGTAATTCATGAATTTATTTGTTTCCTTTTCTTTTACTTATGAACTTAAATATAAATTTAAGAGCATGTCTTTTTAAATTTGAAATAATTTTATTTAAGGGATAGACCTATAATAAAAAAGGAAGCTATTAATTAATGAGTATATTGATACATAAAAATTGAATATGTACAAGTATTAAACAATAAATAGAGTTTCTTGATATTAAGTATTAAAACATGTCAATCAATGATTCTCCCCTTAAATAGTTGGTGTTACCCTTTGGCCAATTATGTTTAAAATACTCGTCCGTCCCAAAAAATTATTTAAAACTTAAATAATATATATATTCATTTCCGACAATTAAACATAATTTTTCACCACGAACTACACATATTTTCGAAATTAACTATCATTTGAGAAAGTGGTAGTAAAAACCATAAGTAATAAAAAAAAAAAAGACATTTTATAAAATAAAAAAAAAAGTAAAAACATAGACATAAATAGTGTAGACTTGGTTAACTTGTTTTTCTCTTTTGAGTTGGACTTTAACCTCTGTTTTCGGTGGTTTTCGGTGAAATATCTACATCATCCAGTTTCCACACACAGTAATCCCTGTCGGGATATGCTTTCTCTCTCTCTCTCTCTCTCTCCCTCTCTAAACATATACATATATACTATTATATATACACAATTATAGTACTATATATATATATATATATATAATAGATGCATGATAAATGTTATATGGATATCATGAAAAACACACAAGCAGACACTTTTTTAAAAAACGCTCCAAATCAAGATTTGGCTAATGCAAATCTCTACGGTTTCACGACGGGAACACAAATATGCGTCTTGTTTTTTTTTCCGAGATGTATAATGACATGTTTTGAATTTTTAAATTTTACCATAATTTCAAAAACATGTCATTATACCTCTCGGAAAAAAAAACAAGACACATATTTGTGTTTCCGTCGTGAAACCGGAGAGATTTATATTAATCAAATCTTGATTTGGAGCGTTTTTAAAAAAAAATGTCCACTTGGGTGTTTTTCATGATGTCCATATATCCTCCCCTATATGTATATACAGGAAAGTATATATACACACATAAAAAAAACACATTATTTTTACACATCAATCAAAACCCTCAATTTACTTATTTTAATGGTTAAGATTAGTTCATCTAATAATAATAATAAACACATAATTTTGACCATTAAAAGTTAGTAAATGAAAGGTTGTGATTGATGTGTAAATATGATGTGTTTTTTTTATGTGTGTATATATATACTTTCCTATATATATATATATACTATAATTATAAATTTACATACACAAGTAGTCAATTGCACACATCTCTCTCTCCTCATCAGTCATTTTCCACCTAAGCGTGTGAACTACAGAATAATTTACCCAAACGCCATTAATAATATTATAAAAAAAAAACAGAGCAACAATTATTTAAAAAAAAAGAAAACAGAGTACAACTAGTAACCCACTATAAATGTCTCAAAAAGGATCTGATTCTCTAACAGAGCAACAAAAATGGTTTGAAATGCAAGGCTTAGAGTTACAATCTTCATCTTCTTCAAACAGGTTAGAAACAGTTAAGGAGGAAACAGAGGATAGAGAGAGAATGGACGTCGAGAAGCCTCGTGAGGGTTCCGTTCCGACTGGCTTTTCTGAGCTTTTTCGGTTTGCAGATAGGTTGGATTATGTTCTAATGGGGATCGGTACGGTTGGTGCGATTGTTCATGGCTCTTCGATGCCGTTGTTCTTGAGGTTTTTCGCCGATCTTGTGAATTCTTTCGGGGCGAATGCTGATAATGTGGATAAAATGACACAAGAAGTTGTCAAGGTAAGTGTGATTTATTCATGTTTAAAAAGGATTATAGCACCCCATATCGAGGCAAAACCGATCTTTTTTACCATGTAACTTTTTTTTTATTATCGGTTTTAGACTTTTAACGCCCCTATAATTATGAAAAATATATTTTTTTAGTTCGGTAACGGGTTTTGGTATAACTAAGTGAGGATTGTGTGTGCTTTTATAATTATAAGCAGCTTGTTTCGTTTTATCAAAATTAGGATTTTGAATGTTTTAATTTTGACAGATGATTGAAAAAATGAGTGTAAAGGTAATCATATTAAACCTTGAGTTGAAGTACACAGAGTTCAGTTTATTTTTGGGGGTGTATTTTAGCATTAAAAAGCGTATAAAAAAAAGAGTTTGTTTGGTTTTTATCAAAAAATAAATCTTGAAGCTTTTGATAAATGAAACAAGAGGCTGTGAAGCTAAGCACACTTATCTCCAACTTTAGTAAACAAAATGTGACAGAGTGTCTTTTTAAGTTGGTTTGTTTTAAGCAATTACTTCTAGAAAAAATTGGCTAGTTATTGATTTTTTTAAGCATACGAGTTTGGTTTTTGCTGGTTGACTAAAAGTTGATTTTTTGTCTTTTGTATTTTTTATATATGAAGAAACTGGAAGTGAAATTATTTTATCATTTTATTGATTAGTTTTCCAAATTCTTGTTACTTGATGAATAAAAAACATGAATTTTCATTTTTTTAAGGAAATGTTATTAGTTCTATAATCTGAAGTCAATGACTTATTAAAAGCCTAGAATCACAATTTAAAAAGCTTTCAGATTTTATATGTACAATTTTCTCTAATTGTCTCTATAATTTATTTTTTACAGTATGCATTTTATTTCCTAGTTGTGGGGGCAGCAATTTGGGCTTCTTCTTGGGCAGGTATATATAAATATATATATTTGTTTATATTAATATTATTATCTGTAATAAAATGATTTCTACCCGATTAATTGCATCGGAGTTTCAGCAGAAAGAACTGAAATGCCATTTTAAAAAATTGCAATTCAGTCCCTCAGGTGTAACTTTCAGTGCAATCTGATCCCATGTTTCTTCTCTTAGAGAGACATATAATGACTGTTGAAGTTTGGGTGGTGCAGAGATATCATGTTGGATGTGGACGGGAGAGAGACAATCAACGAAAATGAGAATCAAGTTTTTGGAATCTGTTTTGCACCAAGACATTACGTTTTTTGACACCGAGGTCCGGACATCCGATGTCGTTTTCGCTATAAATAACGATGCTGTGTTGGTCCAAGACGCCATCAGTGAGAAGGTGAGACAATGAACAAAAAAACTAAACATTTCTATATATTTTGGTTTCGATTATGCAATTTATTTGTGTTTGAACTTTGGATATGGTAAAACTTCAATTGTCGTCTTACGAATTCTTTTCGGTGAAGATTTTTATTTGTAGTTTTCTTTTAGGTGGTTGTGTATTTAGTCCTTGTTTGGTTGCAGATTTTAAGCTCAGGTTTTTTGCTTCTAGCTTTTCTGATTCTTTCTTATAAAACTTGAAGCTTTAAGCAGGATCAACCTAATTGTTTTTCAACTTAGAATAAGCAGCTTAGTTATAGATAATTTGGATAGATTTTAGTAGCTTTTTCAACATAAACAGAAAAAAATTTAATTTGGATAAAATCAACTTTTTGGGTGAATTGAGACGTGGTCCTTTATGTACATTAATCACTGTGCTCAGTGTATCTGTCTTTTCTTGTTTTGGAGCTTATAGGTGAAACATAAACTTTTACTCGGGTAAAAACAATGAGTTTCTACAATGGAAGGGGATATATAACTGACAGAGTAAATCTTTGTTTGTTCACATTAATTGAGCACTGAATCTCATGTTTCTGTTTTTTTATGTTTTCTTATGTTTTTGGGTAGATCACAAACTTTTGGTTGGGGATAATACATAAGTTAGTGCAATGGAAATAGAAAAAGAACAATAACCTCCCAATTATGTTTTCTACTGTAACATTTTGTTTCCGGTCAATGAAGCATGTCATCCATTTTTTGATTTATTCGCAGCTTGGAAATTTCTTGCACTATATGGCAACATTTGTATCGGGATTTGTTGTCGGTTTTACTGCGGCGTGGCAACTAGCATTGGTGACATTAGCTGTGGTTCCGTTGATAGCGATAGTTGGGGCATTACAAGTCACAACTTTAGCTAAGCTGTCGGCTAAAAGCCAAGAAGCTCTCTCACAAGCCGGAAACATCGCGGAACAGGTTTGTTTTTTTGTTTTTTGACGTGCCAACTTATTTGACTGGTAATTACCATAATAACCAACTCTTTTTTTGAAAAGTTCCCTAGGCATAAAAAATTATGTGCTTGTTTGACAGTATCTGTCAATCTAAAAAGCTTAGTTCTAGCTTCTAGATTTATAAGGCAAAAAACGTAGATTTAAGCTCGCTTTACCAAATGAATAGTACGAGGAAAAAACCTGTGCATTGGTTCCAAAAGTGATTTTTGGATATCACAAGTACAAATCAATTTTCATATGCTATAAATTTCATCCTTATTTATACTTTGTGCATTTGGATATTATTAAATTTAAGCAAATTACCATGTTTCCTTTTTAGGTATCTAATTGATTACAAAATAAAGATAAAAAAGAGGAATCAGAACATCTGGATATATTTTCCGAATTTGATCAATTGTTTTTATTTTCTCCCCCATTTGGGTATCTGTAATTTTAAATTACCCACCTTTTGGTTATTATATCTTTTAAAATATAAATCAACAGACAATTGCTCAAATACGGACCGTTTTGGCCTTTGTCGGCGAATCAAGAGCATTGCAAGCATATTCGTCGGCTCTTAAAATCTCTCAGAGGATTGGGTACCGAATTGGGCTCGCAAAAGGCATGGGATTAGGAGCTACATACTTTACCGTGTTTTGCTGCTACGCGCTTTTGCTTTGGTATGGCGGATATTTAGTACGACACCATTATACCAATGGAGGGCTTGCCATTGCTACTATGTTTGCCGTTATGCTAGGTGGCATGTAAGTATACTCTCACATGCTCGTCTATATGTCAAAAATTTAAACATTAGTATCTGTTAATTAAATTATTTATTTAATTAACTTGATGGTTGTTTCGGGTTTAACAGTGCTCTAGGCCAAGCAGCTCCTAGTATGGCTGCGTTTGCCAAGGCGAGAGTTGCAGCAGCAAGAATATTCCGAGTAATTGACCACAAACCGAGCGTCGAGAGAAATAACGAATCGGGATTAGAACTGGACTCCGTTATGGGACAGGTCGAACTTAAAAACATCGAGTTTTCATACCCATCAAGGCCCGATGTTATGATTCTGAATAACTTTTCTCTCGTCGTCCCTTCTGGGAAAACCATAGCGTTGGTTGGAAGTAGCGGCTCTGGAAAGAGCACAGTTGTCTCGCTTATCGAGAGATTTTACGATCCAACTTCAGGTTTCAACTAAAATTTTGTTATTATTTTGAGCATGCAACATAGGACACCATTTTATTGTGTAAATTTCATAACTTCCTGGTACTTAGTCTTAAATAATACTCGTAAATGATATTAATCGCGGAAGAAAATTATGCTTTGGGAAGTGAATAAGTAAATGTACTAGTCCAGAATGTGGCACAAAAAGGGGAGATAAGCGTGTTTATGTGAATGTATACTTTCTTGATCCCTTGTCAATAAGTTTTTAGTAACATGTTTACATGGATATATATAAAGACAAGGATTTTGTAAGATTGAGAAATAGTAGAATTTTAAGTTCGTATTCAATTTTTGGTAAAGTTTATTTTTATCTATTTTGAAAATCTCAAATTCTCCTACTATAGGAACTTCTCGAGCAACATGTAGCCATGTAGGAATATGGGGTTATTAGGAGTTTGGTTATATTTTGCATTTATTACCATAGACAAATTAAATGTTTATCAGCACTAATGTAAGGTACTCTCCTACAATCCTATTATCATGTATAATTGTATATCAGCTTTAGTGTTGGGTGCCTCTATTATCACGCTGTTCATGAGTCTATAATTTGTGGTCCTTGTGGGAAATTTTTTAGGTTAAATAATTGAAACATCTTTCCATGAAAAGGGGTATGCTTTTACATAATAATTTCACATTTACCTGCATCCCCACGTTACACCCAAATTCACAGTTTTCACATTGCCCCTAGAACTTTATCATCTTCCAGTTCGCCAATATCGTCATATCTTTAGTAATTTCAGAACCAAATCCCGTCTGTAGCTGTCCTTAGTTATGCATAAAACTACTTTTGCGTAGTATGTTCAGTCCATTTGTGTACTTAGACAACATAAGGCTTGTTGGTTGAAGCTTTTAAGCTCAATTTTTTTATTTTATTTATGTGTTTATAAATTGTATTTGGTTAGCCAGCTCAAAAAATAATGGTATCGGAGTTTTCCTAATAAAAGCTAGAGTGTAAAATAATTGAATCTAATGACCAATATTTATCTCAGCTTCTTGAGGCGAACTTGTTTGTTTTGAAGCTGTAACCAAACAAGTCTTAATATATCAACCTATGAAAGCAAATTACTCCTCTACAGTCCTTGTAGTGTAACTATGCTAAAAAAATAAGTATGTGAATAATTAATAATCTATTTACTTAATGAACAGGGCAAGTAGTGTTGGATGGGCATGACATAAAGTCACTAAAGCTGAGGTGGCTACGACAGAGGATCGGGCTTGTGAGCCAAGAACCGGCTCTTTTCGCGACAACAATTAAAGAAAACATTTTATTAGGAAGGCCCGACGCTACCCTAGTGGAAATCGAAGAAGCCGCTAGGGTCGCAAATGCTCACTCTTTCATTATCAAGCTACCTGATGGTTTCGACACTCAGGTTAAGCTCCTTATTTTGCCTAAAAGCTAGACCTTTTTTGATTAACCTCAACCTCATGAAGTCCAGCTTATTTTCTTAAAAGGTGCAGCCAAACAGGGTCATAGTACCTGATGATTTTTTCGAACTCACTTTTTTTGTTGAAAATTTTCCTGAAACACGACGTGACAGAGATAACTGCCTTTTTCTCGATTTATAATTTTTATGAAAATTTCTGAAAAATTAATTAAACAAACAGAGCCAGTAGACTGATATCGAAGTGCTTCAAGGTTACAACGATTCTATAATCAGGACTAATAATATCGGAATTTACTAATTATCTAAACTAAGCTTCAACAGTTGCGTAAATTAACTTGAGTAGAATAAAAGAGTTTAGGCAGTTGGTGGTATAAAGTTAGTCTCTATCTGGAAAATAGAAAAAAGTCAAGATCTTCATATTTTGACAAGAAAAAAAAGAGATCCAGTTTCACTTACTTTATTGTTTACCAGAAGTAATATGAATTAATTGGTCAACAAACAAGCCTAACATGGTTTAAAGTCAACAAGGGAAGGTACTTGGTCATGCATAAACTATGAATTTTAACATGGGGTTTTGTCAACACTGCATGTGTAGATGGATGTAAATGTATATACATATCAGTAGTAGTTAGGAAACTACAGCTTTCAGTAACCTAGTTGACAACAAAACAATTACGTCGGACGAAAATAATTTGATGACTCTTAAGTTGATCTAAATTATGTTTCATGGCCAGATCATATTACATTCGTACGATGTTTATTGTTTTGTTATAGGGGAGAAGCTAGGAAACCATAAATGGGGGTGCCGAATTTGCATGAAAAACTAATGCTAAGTAAAATTGTAGATCTTGGGGTGTCAAATTATCATTTTTAACAAACTTTAGTAAACAAACATGATCAACATTGAATAAAAGTTATAATTTTTTTGGATTATGGGGTGTGGCCCCTGCTCATATTTGTGGTCACCGAAGTTGTTGTCTCTCATAGACTTTAAAAAACTCTATATGTGTGTATATACTATATATGCGTGTACTTCTATATTTATTATACTATATATATGCAGCAATAAGACCAAAAGACTTTAGGGGATGGGGAAAGGACACCAGCTCTGGCAAATAAGTTCTGAAAATATTAGAAAAAGGGGTGCATGTTGTCTTCATTACAGCCTTTTAATTATGTGAACCCCATGAGAATGCAAATAAGTTTTTTGTGGTTTTATAGGACTTGGTAACTTGGCATATTTTATACTGAAAGAACTTGTGATATTGACAAATGAGGATGGGGTTGAAACATGATGTTTTTGACAATAGCTAGTAAAAACTAAGTGTTGCAGAAACACTTTTGACTTACAACTACAGTGGAAACCATCAATTTTCAGTGATATTATTTCCAATACTTTTGAATTATATAAGAAAGCATTATCAACACAGGTGATACTGGGGGTTTTCTAAACCAGCTCCAACTGAGCATGAACTTATCCAAATTTATTATAACTTAGTACTGTAACTCTGTAAGATTAGTCAGTAATAATTTGCTGAAATATATGGCACATGCAAATTTATATGAAATAATGTATTATTACTTGCTTAGCATCGGGAGTTCCAACACATTATTTTCACATCTTTCAAGACTCAAGAGTGATGAAATATATCAAGACTGTGATTTCATTCTACTTATTAAAATTTAACTTGTTGAAACCTAAAGGGAAAAGAAGTTTTTTTTGTTTGTTCAGCCTGCTGCTTTCGGGGCTTATGGGCTGATTAGTAGAGTAGTTCGGATTTTAAGCATAGCTCAAAATTTAATCGAGTTTAATTCGAGCTCAATCGTCTTACTATATATAATAAGCATTTGGTAAATTCATTCAGAGCTTAGTTTTGAACTCGAACATGGCTTCTCAAGGCCAGAGATCCATTGTATTAAATCAATACTGTTGAGCAATATCAATATTGTTTCTAAATGTATAATGCATCGAAATTCAGCCACAAAAAGAAAGAGAACTCTAGTATCAATACATTATTCTCGTCTAAAGTTGTCTAATATTTAAAAAACGACGAAAATGTCAGGTAGGGGAAAGAGGGCTACAACTCTCCGGTGGGCAAAAACAAAGAATCGCAATAGCTCGAGCGATGTTAAAAAACCCCGCGATACTACTCTTAGATGAAGCCACGAGCGCGTTAGACTCAGAGTCAGAAAAACTAGTTCAAGAAGCTCTCGACCGTTTCATGATTGGAAGAACAACCCTTGTGATCGCACACCGTTTATCCACTATCCGGAGGGCCGATCTTGTGGCTGTCATTAATCAAGGAAGTGTTTCGGAAATGGGGACACACGAGGAACTCATGGGTAAAGGAGAGAACGGTATGTATGCAAAGCTTATTAAGTTGCAAGAAACGGCTCACGAGACTGCTCTTATTAATGCCAGAAAGAGTAGTGCAAGTGCAAGGTAGACTCGTATTACTTTTATCTTTATCGTTGTCTAAATGTTGTTTCGTTCTAGGGAATAAACTTAAGGCTTTTTAGGCTAAAAGATAAAGTGCATTTAGCTGAGTTTTTTTCTTTCTTTTGTCTTCAAAGAAATGTTTTTGTAACTTTTTGAATTTGGTTATTCTTATGCAGGCCATCTAGCGCCAGAAACTCAGTAAGCTCACCGATAATGATGAGAAACTCTTCCTACGGACGATCCCCCTACTCTCGACGCCTATCAGACTTCTCCACATCAGACTTCAGCTTCTCCGTCGACGCAGCATACACAAACTACCGTCTCGAAAAACTCGCCTTTAAAGAACAAGCAAGCTCGTTCTATCGCCTCGCCAAGATGAACTCACCCGAGTGGGCCTATGCGCTAGTGGGGTCCGTAGGGTCGGTCATATGTGGGTCCCTCAGCGCCTTTTTTGCTTACGTACTTAGTGCTGTAATGAGTGTGTACTACAATCCGGACCATAACTTCATGATAAAAGAGATCGACAAGTATTGTTATTTGCTTATTGGGGTTTCATCAGCGGCATTAATTTTCAACACGTTACAGGTTACTCCTTTGTCCCGTAGAGAAAATCTTGTTTTCATATATATCCATCCCAAATTATATTTCACTTTATAAAATAACAGTTGTCTTATTTTACTTATATATCCTTATTTAGTGGAATACTAATAAGGGGAATAGAAGTAGAAATTATTATATACATCTTTTTTTGTTTCTTCTGTATTTAACTAACCTTTCTTTAATGTGTAAAAAATAACTACGGAACTGTCCATTTTGTGAAGATGCATTTTTTTTTTCTGAACTATATCACATTTTTTTCCAGTGATTGCCAAAAAGTTTAAAAATAGTATTGGTTTTCATTTTTATCCTTTAAACATCAATATTTTTGGTAGGATTTAATATAGGGGTGTAGAAGTAAAAATCTCTGCATATTTATTGTAATTCCATCTACATTTAACTAATTTTATTCAATCTATGTGAAAAATAACTGTAGGATTATCATTGTTTGGTTGCAGCATTTTTTCTGGGACGTGGTGGGAGAGAACCTAACAAAGAGGGTGCGAGAGGAGATGCTGGGAGCGGTGATGAAAAACGAAGTGGCATGGTTCGACGAGGAGGAGAACGAAAGTGCCAGGGTGGCAGCCAGGCTGGCAATGGACGCAAATAATGTGAGGTCGGCAATCGGGGACCGGATTTCAGTCATTATGCAAAACTCATCGCTTTTGGTCGTCGCGTGTACTGCAGGGTTTGTGCTGCAGTGGAGGCTTGCTATTGTGCTTATAGCGGTTTTCCCTGTTGTTGTCGCAGCCACTGTACTTCAGGTTTGTTTGGCTAGTTTCGGACAGATTTTTCACAATTGAGCTGTCTTATTTTGATTTAGGAAAAAGTTGTTCGGGCCGTTCTAGAAGCTACTAACTTTTCCAAGCTTGAAAATTAAATGATGTGGCTTCTTGATTGACCAGCCAGATGCATTGAGTATGATAAGCTCTAAACTAATTTCAGAAACAACATTTACGAGAGTTTATCTGAGATGAACTTACTTTTTTCTAGTTTACTTCGTTTTTCTGGAAGAAGTAACAAATCACGCAGCAGATGTTTTTGTGCATTTTTTGATTCGGCAAGTGAAACAGAAACTAAGACTGGAAACTAAAATATAATGTACTACATAAACAAGCTTTCTTTATATATTGAAAGGGTGTTTACGAGATCATTTTTTATTTGGTTTCTGTTTTTTCCCTGTTTTCTTTAAATGGTTTTTGTGGTTATAACAACGGAGACTACAACCAACAAAAAAAAAATATAAATCCCAAATCCTGTCTGCTCGATAAGTTTCTCTATAAGGTTCCCCAATTTCGAGCCTAGTTTCAGATTTCACTACCTTATCAGTCACTACGACCGCAAATTTTACTATTATGTTCGCTGTAAAGCAAATCACGTAACTGCATAGTTACCAAATTTTGACAAAAGATTCGAAAAACTTAGGGTCGAATTTGGGACATGACATTGTGTTAAAGATTAATCAATACTCACTTTTGATGATATCTTAAATATAATTCCTGCAGAAAATGTTTATGCAAGGATTTTCAGGAGACCTTGAAGCCGCACACGCAAAAGCCACTCAACTCGCAGGAGAAGCCGTCGCAAATGTTAGAACCGTAGCAGCCTTCAACTCTGAATCCAAGATCATAAGCCTGTTTAGTTCCAACCTCCAAGCTCCCCTGAAACGTTGCTTTTGGAAGGGACAAATCGCCGGTAGTGGCTACGGAATTGCCCAATTTGCCCTCTATGCGTCCTATGCCCTTGGCTTATGGTACGCCTCGTGGCTGGTGAAGCATGGAATTTCTGATTTTTCGAAAACTATTCGCGTTTTCATGGTTCTTATGGTGTCTGCGAACGGTGCTGCTGAGACTCTTACCTTAGCTCCTGATTTCATTAAGGGTGGTCAGGCGATGAAATCTGTGTTTAATCTTCTTGATAGGAAATCTGAAATCGACCCTGATGATACTGATGGCACGCTGCCAACGGATCGCCTACGTGGTGATGTTGAGTTTAAGCATGTCGACTTCTGTTATCCTTCCCGGCCTGATACCCAGGTAAATAAATTTTAATGGTTCGTGCATAATTTTTACGATTTTGTCTTTTGTGTAAGATTAATGCATAATAAGTGGTGAATTTTGATCTATAAGCAGTCAATGTTTTTTTTCCAGATTGATATCTAAAATCTGAAGTTTAATATTGTAATTTCGTCATAATTTTTTTTCCTATACGAATGTACAAAATCTTACAACTTTACACGTTTCTTATTGATTCAGTACGCTTATGTACCAAAAAGAAAAGATACCGATTGATCAAAGAAACAAATATTTTATTCCCTATTGTAAATTACTTTTTCGATTTTGTACACTTTTCTATTGTGCACGTTGTTTAGTTCTAAGTCTATAATTTTTTCCAATGTAAACAGAAGGGGAAAAAAGTTTTGTTTGTGTACTAAATTAAATTTGTCACATGCTACACAGTATCGAAAACCCCCAATTGTGGTTTATTAATTGCCAATTGCTAAAAATACTTGGTGTATTGTTTCCAGGTTCTGCGTGATTTCACACTCCGCGCCCGGGCCGGGAAAACCCTTGCCCTCGTAGGCCCAAGCGGGTGCGGTAAAAGCTCAGTCGTCGCTCTGGTCCAACGATTCTACGAGCCATCATCCGGACGAGTCATGATCGACGGAAAAGACATACGTAAGTATAACCTCAAGTCTCTTCGCGAACACGTTGCTATGGTCGCGCAAGAGCCATGCCTATTCGCGACCACAATATACGAAAACATTGCATACGGACGAGAATCGGCTACAGAGGCTGAAATAACCGAAGCTGCCACCCTTGCCAACGCGCATAAGTTTATTTCCTCTTTACCTGAAGGATACAAAACGTTTGTCGGAGAAAGAGGGATACAGCTCTCGGGAGGGCAAAAGCAAAGAATAGCGTTGGCGCGAGCTTTTCTACGGAAAGCAGATATAATGCTTCTAGACGAAGCGACGAGCGCGTTAGATGCCGAGTCCGAGAGGAGTGTTCAAGAGGCATTGGACAAAGCTTGTTTGGGCAAAACAACGATTGTAATCGCACATAGGCTAACGACGATTAGAAATGCTCATGTTATCGCGGTTATAGACGAGGGGAAAGTGGCGGAACAAGGGTCGCATTCGAATTTGTTGAAGAACTATCCAGAAGGGATTTATTCAAGAATGATACAGCTGCAGAGGTTTACGTATATGGGGATCGGGTCAACTTCAAGCTAAGGAAATAAATACTTATATAGCAAAGGAGTATATCCTCTCCATACCTCTTCTTTTTTCTTCTTAAAAATCTTGTATTTTGCTTTCTATTTTGGTATAGCATATAGTTGATGTAGCTTCTGTAACACAATTATGGTAATATATGGTTCGAATTGTCATCTGCCTCGCTCTCAAAGTTGAAACGTTACCGAACCGTTTCATCATTTTCATTGATAAAAGTGGTTCTTAATGTCCTTAAAAAAATAGTAAATCAGTGTATAGAAAAACCAATAATTTTCTTTTTACGGTGTGTGCACGGACTTGTTTCGCTACAATCGTATAAATACAGTAGCGACTATGGTTTGCAACAATTTTTTTGATCCAAAATCATATTTAAAAAATATTTTTCAAGAATCCACTGAAAATTCGAACTTCTTATTTTTAGACTTTTTAGCCTAAAAATTTGCTTCTAAAAGCTGGATAATTTAACTATCCAAACAACCTAAAATCAAAAATCCAAAAATCAGCTAAATTTTTTTGTTACCAAACAGACCAAGTTGCTTTTAGGCCGAGGAAAAATGGATTCCAACTTTTAGAGAAAAAACTGGATCAAAACCAGGAAGACTCTGGTTATAAGCGGGTTTGTTGAATGCTGAGTTTTTTGCACTTTTGTATATCGTATACCTTACTATTGACTTATTGTAATTTTATATACCATAATACCATATTATTTAATTAGTATATCATACTATCACTTTTCGGTTATTTTATACACTTACGTCTAATAATTTCCGTCAACTCGATTGTCACATATTACACCCATATTTTTTCTTCCGTAATATCAGTTTCATAGGTTGATCAATGTAGGGTACTCACTTCAAACTTATAATGCATATTTCATACTACTAAGTAATTGTGTAGATATCCGTTTAAATTTTGAAGTTTTAGGTTGAATTTCTGGGCAAATGATGAAGTTTTTTTTTATTACAAATTCTTATTGGTCGGAATTTTTTATTTATTGGACAGTAGTGTATAAAATTACCGAGAAGAGATAATATAGTGTACTAATTAAATAATCTTGTAGTATAGTACACAGAATCGTAAAAACTCAATAATATGGTGTACAAAACTGTAAAACACCTATTGTATAATGATGCATTATTGAATTTATTGGCTTTTTTTATCGTCCAAAAGCAACGGATTAAAACCATGATCATATTTCAGGTATCTTAGGTACGTAACTGTGTGACAGTGTTTGGAATTGTCTCGTGCACTTGTAGTTATTGCACATGTGAGAATGCATAAAAAACAAACAAGGAATTAAGACTAAGAAGACTCGATGATTAAGGTGAGAACTGAAAAGTAAAATTGGGCTGTGGTGGTTTGTTTTATCCAATGCATTAAAAATCTCCACTCAAACAAAACGCGTTGATACTTAAAAAACTTAAAATATAAAAAATAAATTGTCAGTTTTAGCCTAAAACTCAAAAATCAGCGTTTTCACGTGTTAATGATTGAAAAACACGCTTTAAAACTTAAAAAACTTGAGTTTTATTTAAGAAGAAAAATATTATCACAAAAATATATATATAGTCTCATAAATTGGTACAAACGCAAGAGCATCTCGATAACCCGTTGTTATATTAGACATACTCATGATTAAACTATACTCATATTAGTTATTGGACCAATTATTTTCATGTACTTAATAATTATTGAACATATATATGTATTTATTTTTTTCTAGTAAAACTTACGTTTTTGGTGTGAGAACTTACGATTCGGTAATGCTCTGCTGAAAGCGCTTCAGCGATATACATTGGTTTTTTCTATGTTTACGGTTATTGTTTCTCAGTTGTTTCATATACGAAAAACAGTAAAGAAAAAAGAAATTGACCAGGTTGAGGTTAATTTTCTGTTTTAAGTGTAATAGTTTTTCCCCAAATTTAAAACAGTTTACAGCGAATTGAGCAGAAAAAATATTCAAATAGTTGAATTTTGTTTCCTTGAAAGCTAAGAACTGAAGCACGTATCTTTGTGAGTTACTGTGACCATGAAACTGGAGTAATTTTTTTAACCAAAATGTTTCGTACGAAAAGTCAATTCAGATTAGATATGAACATAAAAAGTTGCTCAATTTTTATTTGTTCGATTTGTATCATATCTTAGAATTTTCGCTCACGAATTATCCAAGATATGATTCATGGAAATGCTAAATAAAACGTGACCATGAATTGCAACAAGAATAAAAAGATGAAATGCTAAATTATTTGTAAACCGGCCCAACAATCACAGATTCACCACACATAGGCGGTAGGCAGGCCTATAATTAAGTGACTAAACTTGAAGCAAACTTTTTGTGATAACCATCAAAATACTACTAATCACAATCCCTACGTATATAAATATGATTACAAATAAATAAATTTAAAATTTTTGAAAAAATAAAAAAATTATGGAATTAATATAGTAAATTAATAATCGTAAATAAGGAGTACTAATAGAACTATTTGTGAGAAATAGCATATATGTTTAGTTATTTATGTATTTGAATTGCATTATATATAGTATATGAGTAATTAGTAAAATAAAATGAGGGTATTTTTGAAAAAAATAGACAAAATTTGTCAGTTTCATTTATTTTGAATTGGTTTATATTAAAAGTATGATGTACACACACATATGACATGTACAACTTACTTAATTTTGGCTTAATATGGTCTGTTCAAAAGGTGTGAATTCGAAATTTCGAACACTATAAGTAATTAAAGTTTTTTTTTAGATTACAAAAGTATATATTATGGAAGAAAGTTGTTTTAAAGATACGTTCCATTTTATAGGGCATTTCCAGAAATTCTACTTTAAATACCTGCAAATATTGCTTATTCTGGACTTTAAATTACTCCTCAACATCTTTGTTGTCAGTGGTTGTAGTTTGTGAGATAACTGATTTTAATTTGACTAAAATAAAAAAATGGGAACATCACTTTAATTTTTGGGATGATTTTTTAATGTGTAAACTTTGTGGGTAGTAATAATTAAACTAACCAAGTGGAATGCAGTAGTTAGTTACCGTGTTTTGAACCTTTACACCAAATATGTGTGTGTGTGTATGCACTAAAATTTTCAGCCACAATTTCGCGGAAAGGGGGTTGCTAAAGTTGGAAATCGGAATGTAACTTCAAGAGCTTTAATTATTGGCAGCATGGTTGCATGCTTTTTTTAAATCAGTAAATGTCATAAAAGGTATTCAAAACAAAAACAAAAACAAAAACATAAAGTTGAGAATTTAGGTTTGATACATTTAAATTTTTAACTATTGAGTTTGTTAAGCTTCTCAGGAGAATACATAAAGTTATGAACAGAAATGTGTTGATTGCAGGTTCGGCTGAATATGTATTTAGAAGGTTGGGATTTGCTAATTCAAAAAACACTAGCGGCCAATTTGTTACCCGCTTATATCAAAATCATATGTAATAATTTTACTCTACTTAATTTTATTAATTTAACCATTTATTTTAAAACAGAAGCAAAAGCAACAACAAAAACATCTTCCCTTTTTGTCGGTTAGATAAAAAAAAGGAAAAAGTGGACAGTTCTTCTCGACATGAAAAATTGGCATTATATGTGGAATTCTTTTTGTTACTATTATATAATAGTGAAAGGCTAAATTATATTTTCTTTGCCTAGAGTGTTTCCTCTTTCCAGTCTAATCCTAGTTTTGTTCATGTGAATATAATGTTACAAGCTAACAATTAATTTAAAAGTTCAGGGGATTTAAGGCGTGGGTAATGATATTATACTTTTACATGCACTACTTATGAGATGATATGAGAACAAAACGCTACGCACAAAACTGTATTTTTTTCTTCACTTATCTCGTATAAAGAAGTGTAATAAATGTGTGCAAATAATTATTCTGATTAAATCTATCGCTCCGAAGCCTAAGGATGAACAAACTGACATAAATGATAATTTACAACACAACTTGTATATGAAACGGTTACCAATTCCATATATTGTTGACAAATATCAAATATGAATATACATTTGGAGTACAATTGAAATAACTTTTTCTGTTTCTTTTGGTTGTTTTTGAAGATATCTCTTTGGGGTTGATATACATTGAACGTAAGGGCAAAGAGCAAAGGTAAGTTGAGTAATCTTAAACCACCTCATTCAACAGTTTCACTTTTGCAGATACAAAGGGATTTTAATTTTGGATTTTTCTCCGTTGATTAATACAGACGGTAATGGTATAAATTACGTCGCGTAATAAAAACTCAACCTACTAAAAACCCAAATAAATATATTGGAACCCTAGTTTGAGTCTATCCTAAATTTAATTAATGTTAATTAAATTTTTATTTTATTTTTTTATATTTTTAGTAGATTGAGTTTTTATTACGTGGCGTGACTTATATCACAGCTCACTAATACACCCGCCGTCTGCATCAAGCAGACAGCCTCTGTATTTAGCAGATTACTTTAATTTTAAGCATAAGGAAATGTATCTCATGATGACACACGTTTTTACCAAACTTAAATGTTAGAGATTAAAAGGAAAATGAGAAAAAATAATGAGAAAAGTGTTCTACCTTTAAGTTTGCCGTAATAAAGTGTTGTGGTAGTATTTAAAACGAGTTAAATGACTAGCCACCTAAGAGATATTTCATGATATAGTCAAATTTAAATCTTTACCTGTCTTTAAATTCAAAGGGACCCCTACCTATAAACATACGTGGCATGTGGCAAGTGGCAAATATCAAATACAAATTTGCTTCCACTCATTTTTGGTCCTCGAAAGCTGTTTTGTCACACAATTTAATCAGATGTTTAAAACCTAGGCCCCTACCTAATATTGTGTTTATTACCTAGCTATATAGATCGTTTACTACTGTAGGATTTGGTAGTGAAATTGTACCCCCATTAATCGCTTGTTTGTTGTGTACTTGGATACCGGGACTATAAGTCCGAGCGGACTTCAAATCCCACCAAATAGGACAAAATGCAATTTGTTTGTTTGTTTAGGACAAAATGGAAATGTAAAGATAATTTGACTTATTTATAAAACGGATGGAGTATAGAGACTTGGTAATGAGATCAATAGAAACTTAATCCATGTAACTACACAAATTTTGGAAAATATAAACAAATATAATTTTTCTTACGGTTTGGTTAATCAATACCCTCATACATTGTTTAAACATTAAATATTTTTTTCAAAATCAAGTTGCACTTAATGCAAAAATAGTTGTATTTATAAGATCCAAAATGTTATATACTGTCATACTATTTTTTATTTTATTTTAATCAATATCCGGTCCATTTTATTATTACTAAACGTAACCAAATAAATATTCATTCGTGGGCAAAACCCCCACAATGACTATTCCGATAAAAGTCAGTAAAAATACTATCAACTAGAAAACTATAAACGGCTAATGAATTAACAAAGAGCTATAATATGCAACTAGCATATTAATGTATGTAAAAAACTATCACTTTAAAACCCAAAAAAAAACCATTTTAACATGTTATTTACTATTTATGACCACTATCCTTATATCTCCATAGCAGCATGATCAATGTGATCTAAAAAACAGAGATAAAGAGCTAGATTCAAACATAAATAAAAAGGGATTACTAGTTTTAACTAGAAGAAAAAACCACAACCAAAACTATTACAAATACAATCTGTTATTGTAGTATAAAGAAATAATATCTAGATTTGGAAAAACAACAACTTATCTTCTAATTTCTTCATTTATGTAGCACCAAATTGTAGCTTCCATCTCTTGTATCTCACCATCAATCCAGCAAATCAAGTAGTAAACATACCCCATCTAAGGCAAGTGGTCTCATTCTTAGCCAGCAACTAAACAGTTTGAGTGATTTTTGTGAGCTCTCCAGTGGAGAAATAGACTCCACTATCGCCATTAGCTCCTAGATTTGCTAAATAATCAGCTAACTCGTTCTGTTTCCTATAAACATGCTTTAATTCACATCTCACAAAATTCATTAGTTCACAAATGTCATCCCGTATAACATTAAATTTAGGGCATGTATTATTCCTTTTATTACACCAATTAGAAATAAGTTCAGAATCGTTTTCGATTAATATACCATAAAGTTCTAGACTATAACAGATAAGTAATCCATTCCTAATAGTCATTAATTCTGCATATATAGGTGTTAGTATGGATACCAAAATTATTAGAGAATGTAAAAATAAACGCACATTTGTCGTCTCTCAAAATACATCCACAACCACTATTGCCCGGGTTGGCATATGTGGAACCATCACAATTAAGATTTAACCTACATGAAGGTGTACTATCATACCAATATGGCATTACCAAAACTATGCAGTTAATTTACTTAAATAATATAAATGTTATTAATGAATTAGTATAATAAATATTATAAAACATAAATCATACATACGCACATGCCTAAGTAGCATTGGTTAGTTTTTCCTTTTTCTTAAGATAAATTACACTGCCATTATTGTGTTATTCATTCAGGTAAATGCACATCATACTGGGAAACAATCATAATTTCTTGATGTTTCAATATGTTTATTAAGTAATTTCTTTACAAATATAAGACATTTTTATTATGTGCGCTATTTGCAAAATATCCTTTCATAGACTTCCTCTATTTTGTCTTTATTTTATTAAAGGAACATTAATTTGTCTAATGAGTGGCCTTCGCCCTTGGGGGAGTTCGTTCGCGAGTAAATTACTTTCTAAAACCAAGTTGTATAATAAATATATAATAATTGTATTTATAAGCATTAAATGCCAAATATTATTTATTTTTTGATTAACTTTATTAAATTAAATATTGTTGATGACTATTTTTTTTTTTACTTTTTATAATCAAGTTGATGACTAACTATAATATAATATATTATACTATAATTTCAATCCTATATAGGGGATTTAGTCGATCTTTTTGCTATAAAAGAAAACCAGTGGTTCAATTTGGGTAATATTTATTCTGTTTACTGTACATTGTTGCGATTATACCATCCACAGGAACTAACTGTCACGATCGCGAAAATTTATTTTGAAATTCATGTTTTCAAAAAGTCCCGCTTTGACTTAACATGAATTTTCTTGCTAATTTTCCTTTATGTTAGTCTTTACTTTGTTTACAAGAAAATTAGTCTTCGATTTTTTTGATATATATTTTGTACAGTACTGTACATTTTTGCCATTATACATAACGTAGGAAAATATTCTCAAGAATATAAAATTCCTAAATCAATGAGGCCGTAAATGTCCACTACAAAAATCATTTGATCGAAACATTATAGTAAGTAGGATATCTAGCTATTCGTTCACTTTCAAATAGTGCGATCGAAATGGAATAGAGTAATAAACTCTGAACTTATCTTTTTCGATTAAATTTTATCTTGTAACGCAAACATTCTTGATTAAGAATTTACTTTAATACTAGTATGATAAGCACTAACTCAAACAAGGGGTAAATAAGTCAATTGTAAAGTCGGTCAAAGCACATTGTTTGACAATAAATCTTAGCCGTCGTCAAGCGGTTAGTCTAAACTGGCGGCCAATAGTCACAAATAAAAGTCACAAATAATACTAATGGTCATCACCAAATAATTGCCCCAATGTTCCCCTTAGTATCAAGATACTTTTATTTTAGTGTCTATACTATTTATTATAACAGTAAAGGTAACCTATTTTTCTATGCTATAATATTGCTAGGGACGGAACCGTATCAATTGATTAATATTTTTGGTATCTTACGATGAATGTCAATTGTTGATTTATGCTTTGATTATTGTTCAACATTGTCATTTCCATGACATTATAGCGATATTTGGAAAGTACTACTGAAATTGATCATATTTTGCATTAACGCGTGTATATTTGTTTAGTTGTGATCCTTGTGGCCATATATGTTCTTGGAAGGTTGTGCAAAGAATGAAAAACATACATGTTGGTGCTTTGGTAATGAACTAATGAGTCGCATGTACCATAATGATGGAGAATCACAAATGTTATATACTTTTCAGTGTCGTCTCATTAGTATGGGTTATCCGAATCTAAAAAAAATGATTTCCCCAAATTACGATTTGTTATATAAAAAATAATAATATTGCATGACAAGGGAATTTGAACACCTGACCATAATAAATAATAAACCACTATGTATTTTGTATCATTAACCACTCTGCCATAAAGTTATATGACAGTGTTTGTTAAATATTTGTAATCACTTTGTTAATTAGATATTATGACCTGCAGTAATGCCCTAAAAATTTTAAAATTTTATAGCGTAAGTCTACGACCTTAGTGGAATGCAATCTGGGCGTCTCTGATGATCTTGACACTTGACTAATAAAGGGTGCATAAGTAATGTATTGAATCATGCCCTCAAGAAAAAGTATCCGACTAAATCTACTTGTTTGAAATTTATTATGGACGTATAAAAGTATTTGCCCAAACTATGTCGACCATATGTGTGACTACTCATAAATATTACCAGATACTTCTAGTACCTTTTACGCAATATATTTGGATTAGAATTATACCCTATTTTTTATTTTATTTTGTCTTATTACTTATTTTTATTAAAATTTTAAATTTTCATTTCCGTAAGTTTATAAGTTTTTATATTATATTGTTTTAAATCATTTTTTTAAGATTTAATGTTTAATTTACATAAATTTATATATTTATTCCAAAATAAATTGCGTGTAGATTTTTTTTTTAAATAATTATTGAAATATATTGATACATATATTATAGTAAGTGTATAATTTTTTTTCAACTTTTTAAAAAAAAAATTTAGATAAAATAATAAAAGAGACACGAAAATAGAATAGATAATAGGGCTATAATATTTGTACCGGATCCATTTTACATATAAGTTATAACACAACATTTACAAAAAATAAAATATTTATACAGTATACTTGTACATACATCCACATCAAAACCATCCTTCGTCACACTCTCCCACCTCCAACCATCCCCCTTATATATTTCAAAAAGCATTGAAAGTTTAATCACAAAACCAAACCTTAAAAACATTTACTTATTTTTACAACTACTTATTTTCCAGCTCAAGTTCTAAAACATCAATGGGAGAGGTCTGTTCTTTGAACCTAACCACATTAATCATCTTATCTGGTTACTAACCAATTTCTAGTTATTAACAAGAATTGTTTTTTGTTTTGTTTTTCTTTCTTTATAGAAACAGGCAGAGAAAAGTGGTGGAGAAGAGAAAAAAGGAGATGCTGGCAAGAAGAACGATGGCCCGGCAACGACAACGGTGGTGTTGAACGCCGATTTGCATTGTGAAGGATGTGTCAAGAAAATTAAGCGATCCATTCGTCATCGTTTTGATGGTGAGTCTATGCATAACCAGTCACTCTTTAATTCACTACAAGAAAATGTCGGGATAGCAAATGCATTTTTTTTATACCAACATGAAAATTGTTGAAAAATGAGAGTCGTTAAATTTAATAGACTACTGTAATAAATATAAGTACTATAGATGACAGAAAAATGGAAAATAAAGATATTTATGAAAAACTCAAATAGAGCAGCGGCGAGTAGAATTTAGCTTCCAAAAGTTACAGTCTTCTGCTATGAAGAAATGTTCATTGCCAGAATTTTATGTTATTTCCATGTACATATGTACCAACAAGTTTTTTTTTTATCAAGGAAAAGAACTGTAACTGTAAAGGCGTGACCTTTATTATAAAATCCAAATACCTAGTTATCTTACAATTACTGACTTAAGTATCTATTGTAAAGGTAAAATATAAAATTTTAGACGTAATATCAACTTGTACCATAAGTTGCAGTTTTTTCATTACCTTGGCCCCTCATAATTTTATTGTCCAAGTCAACTGTGCAGATGATAACACTTTACTTGCAAAAAAACATTCTACCTAATATAAATATTAAAAACGTAGAGAAAAAAATTTGATCTAGCTGACAGTCTGGCACATATTCGCAATATATACTGTATATACGTACATACTCTTCTAGATGTGTTGTGTCGAAGCAAAATCTAACGTTTTACTATATTTGTTGTGTGGTCAATTTTTGTTGGTTAAAATAGATGATGTACAAGTGAAAGCCGATATTGCAAGCAACAAGCTGACAGTTATTGGTAAAGTGGACCCAGCTGAGGTTAAAAAGAAAGTGGAAGAGAAGACTCAAAAGAAGGTGGAGATCGTCTCGCCTCAGCCGAAAAAGGAAGGCGGTGATGGTGGTGGCGACAAAAAATCCGGTGATAAAAAGCCGGCTGAAAAACCGGCGGAGAACAAAACCGGTGGTGATAAGAAGCCTGATGAAAAGAAACCGAAAGAGGTACTTGATTTGTTTTACTACTTTGCCTATTAGTTTATGAAAGTTAATCGTCCGGTTCAAATGTTAAATTATATGAGTAAATTTTGAAAAAAATTCATTTCGACAATTTTGATACAAGTTACAAGCAGTTCAAAATTGTACGTAATTTCATAGAACACAACTAAATAGTAACCGACGGAGTATGACATGTTACTACAAATTTAAAGTATGGATCAATAAGAATTTTGAGGTTTCCTGAACATATACTTTTTCTTTCGTTTGTTTTATCAAGAACTTATTAGTGTTTCGACCTTTTAACAATTTCATAAACATGTAATAGGTCCTTTGTGATTTTCGGTTAGTTTTAAGAGTGAATAACTGAATACTCACTTTGTGGCCATGGAATTTAACGTTGAGTTGCAAATGATTCTTAAACTTGTATGCTAGAATCATCATTATACTGATCATAAACATAGAAAAAAAATTATATATACTTATTTTGTATCAGCTTGGGTATACTTAGTGGAGATAAATATTTGTGTTTTTATATATTTAACATTATTGATCTGTTTTTATTTCTTTCATATTTAGCCTTCGGTGAGTACCGTGGTCTTGAAGATGTCGTTGCATTGTGAGGGGTGTGCACATAAGATAAAGCGTAGCATACGCAAATTTGATGGTGAGGTCCCAATTTATTATTTTATCTACATTCGGTTGATTACTTGTTATTTTACTAAACTACTACGTCAAATTCAATAATACAACTTAAATGAGCTATGCAAACGTCTTAGTCACCTTCATAATAATGCTATTAAGCATTATGTCACAGTCCGCGATTAGGATTACCTAAAAAAATTATTAAATCTAATATTTGACAATTTTCCTTTCTTGTTTAATATTTTGAATTTAACTTAAGATCGCCTTGATTATACCTAACAGGGGTAGATACGGTGGAAATCGATGCTAAGAAAGATTTGGTGACGGTTAAAGGGAAAATGGACATGAAAGAACTCACACCTTATTTGAAAGATAAATTCAAAAGGAACGTAGAGGTCGTAGCACCTAAGAAAGAGGAAAACAACAAGAAGGAGAAAGAAGGAGGGGGCGACAAAGGCGAAAAGAAAGAGGACGCTGGGGATAAGAAAAAGAGTGACGATTCGAAGGCTGAAGTGAATAAAATGGAATATTACGGAATGTCTTCGTATTCAAATTACGCGATGACACCTATGCATAATCAAGGGTATATGGATCCCGGCTATAGTGTACCCATGTTTAACCATGGTTACCAGAACCAAGGTTATGATCAAGGTTACGGTAACCATGGTTACATGATGGAGTACTCTCGTCCACCACCTCCTATGCCCGTGCCAGCTTACCTGAACGCACCTCAAATGTTCAGCGACGAAAACCCTAATGCTTGCTCCGTTATGTAATATATATGTTCTTAAGTAATAAACTACTCCTATAAAAATGTAAATAATCTTTCTTTGAGGCTTAGTGTAAACCAAACTAGAGAATTAACATTCCTTTCGGGAGTGTTATTTTGGTCTACTTAGAGTAAATTTTTTAATCTGTTTTTTAATTGTTTCAGTTAGTTTTCTTTTAAATTTCACAACCTGGAAATGCCAGCGTTGAGATACTAAATTGTACTATCAATGAAATATGAATAAACTAAATTGTACACCTGTCGTCGCTGTAAAAAAAAATGTTTGATTTAGTGAGAGTCAAAAGCTGTTAAAAGTCTGTCGTTAATTTAAAAAGCTGTCACAAATCTGTCGTAAATTGACTAAACTGTCACAAAGCCGTCACAAAAACCGTCGCTAATAAGCTCGTAACAAAAAATACCGTTACTAATCCCGTCGCTATTTGAGTATTTTTTTTAATGGAAATTTGTATTTTATTGTTTTAGTTTTCTTATCAAATATTGTCTTATACCACCTACCAGAAAAAAGTTGATGGCACTGGTTCCCCTTCATTTGGAGGTGTTAGGTGGTAGGGTTTTTTTCACCATTCTACATTGAATATTTAGTGTAACGCACTAATCTATAAAGACTACAAAATTCACCAAAAAGAGGATCTTCTGAAAAGCTGGGCCGAGTTCACATTAAAACGCTTAATAGGCAAATAGTTGAGATTTAGACTTTTGAGGAGATGCATTACACCACCACAAATATTTTATGTGAAAATTATAAATACCTTAAAAAGTCCAATAGTATTATTGAAATATTACAAATTATAAATATATTGGAATATGGTGCTATATATACATGGTTTTAAAACATATTGTAATACTATGAAGAAGCAATTTAAATTAAACATGACACCATTTCATATAAATCGTGAGTATGTTTGCCATATTGACCTTCGAGAGCTTAATAAGCTACCAAATTCAAGTAACGTTCTTGTTCAAAATCAAAATCAAAATCACGACCTTTCAAAGAAATAAAAGCCAAGTTGTTGAAAAAGCGTCCGATCGTTCATATATTTAAACTACATGAATTCCTAAGTTAGAATATGTTCATGTAAATATAAGTAAAAGGAAAAAAAAAAACTTAGCCGCAATTGCTATAATAAGAAAATACAAAATAAGCTTTAGACAAACCCACAAGTTTCCACAACTTATGTATGTCGATAAGTCGGAACTGATTGTCGTATACTAGCTATGATTGAAGAACTATTGTTACTTGTATCAAATAACTATTGTTACAAATTCAAAGTATAAATCAGTTATCGATAACAATTCAAGAAATTAATTGAATTGAACACAATTATATGAGTATACATTATATTTATAATTGTAGCAACAGTTAACATCAAGATATTACCCGTATGCATTAGCTATCTCGAAAATCTAAATATTTTTTTATGTTTTTTTAGGATGTACATGATGAAATTAAACTATATCATGCCTAAAGGAAAATACAAAAATAGGTTTTCTGTCTTCGACATGGAATTTGGATCTATTTTTTTGATGGATTTAAAAATTAAAGACAGTCTATCTTGAATTATTCAGGCAGCAAAATTGTGTAATTTTGTATGTTACATTTTTGTTTTAATGTTTTGGAATCAACATCGAACGATTAACACTACCGTGAATTCAGTCGATTATTATTTAGTATGTGTCACATACTAAAAATCTAACACATATTAATGAACTCAAAAATATATACCCTAAAATTAATTCAAAATTAAAAGTAAAAAATATTAAAAACATAACATATGTTAATGAACCCAAAAATATCTAACATAAAGTTAATTTAAAATTAAAACTAAAAAATATTATTGGTTGACACATCCCTAAATAATAGTGTATTTTGGCATGAACACCGAACGATTAACACTATCGTGAATCTAATACACTATTATTTTGGTTGTTTCACATACTAAAAACATAACAGGTATTAATGAATCCAAAAACACACTAACATCCAAACCAGATTGTTTTTTGCTGATTTGAAAAATCAAAACAGATTGAATTGAATTGTTGTGACAGCCAAAACCAATCCATCTGATTCGTGGTTTACATTTGTGAAAACTTGAAAGCACGCAGAGTAGAAACAAATAACATTTCAATGTCGAAGTGGGGTGGGTATTGGCAACTTGAGTGAAATTGAATTATTTGAAAAAGATTGAAATATTGGATGACTTGCGTGTTTGCATACCTCATAGAAATGTTTTAACAGCGATGTATGACCCCATTAATTAAGTGCTTGATATTGATTTTCTTGTTTTTCTTAAAAAGTGCTTGATATTATTATCCACCAGGCGACCACCAATACACGTATTTTACGTTAAAAAACTTTAGATCATATGTATTCCCTATGATTAACCTTAAATTTCAAGTAAATATACAACTTTTTCTACTTTTGATATCTTTCATAGGTTTCAATTTCTCTATAATCTTTTATTCTTTCCCCTAAAAATATTAAATATCAAATACTATTAATTTTTAATGTTAAATAAGTGAGTTATCTTGTGTTTGTGAAGGGAAACTAAGTTAACATTTGAAATTTAATATTTTTTAATTTATGGGGGAAGTTGATTATATAAGGAGACTTTTAGCAAAAATGTTAAAATGAGAGAACCATAAGGTAATTATTAGTGAACACTGCATTTTATAACAACTCCCTTATATTTGTAGAAAATATGGAATTCACATAAATTGATACCGATGCTCTGTATTCAACTATCACACAATTCACATATATAATTAGTACTACTAAATTTTGTTAAGCACCGCGTGCTTTAGAATTTAGTTTATTATTGCAAATTATTTGATATCTTTTCCAGTATATAAAATAATATCAAAATAAAATACACGTATTTATTTTTATAGCTTGCATTAAAATCTTATGTGATTCTACTCCGACATAAATTTTGGTTTGCGTAGTGTAAAATTTTCTTTGAATTCATTTTCAGACTACAAATTAACTGCAGTCAAAGCAAACCTTTGTCATGGTAAAAATATAAAAAGTTCCCTTTCGAGAATTTGTTTAGGGAGTACTAATTAATTAGACATATAACTACCATTGACAATGACAACTAATTGGAACCGCTAAACAGTCCCAGATCCCTGGGCTCCTAGCTAGTAGCTAGCTATAGACTATATTGGTCCAACAATTTTAGTCAAATCAAATTAACATTTGGAAATTACTGTATATACTTTCAGTAAAAAGGAAATTCTTCCAAACTACTCCTAGTAACTAATAAAATGATGGAGTCAATTTAACTATATGTGTAATCGAATTAGCTAGTCGAATATATATATATATATAATGAACATATATATATTTTTAATGTTTTTTTGGGTTTTCAAATTTTGTAACTAATCCCACTAGAGAATCATTTGAGTCATGCGGATATTAATTTAATTTGCACATTGTTTTATTCATCCAGTTTAGAATTTGGATAAGATAGATAAGGTTAATTAATTACATCCCTGGCGTGCTTCATCAGCTACACATAACGCCTACTAACGTTTAATAATATTTGTGGACTTTATTTTGTGTGTTTATATATAAGCAAGCATGTCATATATCAGTGTTCTAGAACCTGATCATAGAGCTAACAATTTTGTTTTGTATAATCTAATATTGCCGAAATGTAAAAATATCATTATTCATGACTCATGAGTAGGTTAAATATATATGACAATAGTTAGGTGATCTTTTTAATAATACAAATCACCTAGCTATAGCGATTGTATAATATAAAAGTAAAGTAAAGTAATTTCTACATAATATAATATAAAATGTAGTTCCATATATCGGTTGGAGCTCAATTATAATGAAAATTTATTTAGATTTCCAATGTGAAGAACCTTCGAGAGAAGATTATACTAAACAATGGGTGCAGACTTGCGGTTACTCACTATCATTATCTTTTTCTTTGATGAATGACGTTACCAATAGTTTTTAAATTTGTTCATTTATAAATGGAAGAGTACCTGAGTCTGAGTCAGGTTACTCTGCTTCCCGCAACCATTGGATCTGATACAGTTTAAATTTAATTACAGATCCAATGGTTGTGGAAAGTAAGAGTAACCCTGACTCAGAATCAGATACTCTGCTTCCTTGAATATATGATTCAGTCCACGACGGCATGACCTCATAACAGTACAAGTTTAACCGATTTTGAGATTTAGTTTTACTACCTACCAAATATTCCTTTTGGCGCCATTCCTAATATAAAATATATTGAATTAAAGTAATACTACATTTTATCGTTGGAAAGGATTTTTATAGTTATACGAAATCACACTTTAGTAAACAATAAAGAGCTTTAAACACAATGATTAGCGATTGCCTCTAAAGAGTGTTTTTTAAGATACCGTCTGGAGTAGAAAATACCGATGAAATAGAGATTCAGTTTGTTTTTTTATATTACCAATTCAATATGGAGTACAGAAATAAGCTTTAATTGGGAAAAAGTTTTAAAATTTTCTGATAATCGGTTGTTTATAATTTTCTTGGTCCTAGAATGATAGTGAATGATAGAGAATTACCGCTCTAACCATGTGAAGGTCGTTTATTATTGGTCACAATTCAAAGTTTATATATCCGAAACAATCAAAATTCAAATCGTAACAGTTGAGAAACTACTAAATTATTTTATGTTCTTCATTTGAAAATGCTTGGAATGACATCAATATATATGCAAAGGACAACAAAACACTACAAAATAATGTTTGATTTAGTGAGAGTCAAAAACTGTCGCAAGCCTGTCGCTAATTTAAAATGTTATCACAAATCTGTCGCAAATTGACTAAACTGTCACAAAACCGTCACAAAAACCGTCGTTAATAAGCTCGTAACAAAAAATACCGTCACTAATCCCGTCGCTATTTGAGTATTTTTTTGTAGTGAAAATAGATTCGATGGAAATTTTCCAAGACATTCGTTCAGTGTCTGATCGATGTTTATAAATAATTAAGTTTGGATTCTTAAGCCTATTAATCATTTTGAAGCTAGAAAATGAATACAATAAAAATTCTATAGATTAATACTGTTGGGACCATGTATATTTATTATTTTAAATAGTTATTAATTAATAATTTTGTATTTTAAAGAGGTTTTTCGATTCAATAAATATACTCATTAGTAACATAAAACATATTGTATATTACTAAGAATACTCATTAGTAAAAGCAAATACCTACACTACTATACATGGATGATCTCGAAATATATTTAAATTTAAAAAAAAATGATTATAGAGTCGTATTTCACTAAACCGTCATAATAATGTTTGTTATTTTGAAAAATTATTAATTTATGGTTTTATATGACCAGATATTTATATAATGAACTTTCGAAAATTTATTATCTTATTAATTTATCAAAATTAGTGATTTTTTAAATTGACCCAATTTGAGACCAGAGAAAAATATTATTTTAAAAAATTTATTAATTTACCGATTATTAATGTGTAGAGGTTCCAGATGCAATTTTTATTTGTCCTTGAAAATTTTGTATTCAAGTTAGATAACTTATAATACAGATTAAGGAAGTTGCATTGTTGCGAAATAAATCTCGTTTACATTTCTCATAATATTCAACATTGGTAAGTACGAAGTACTACTTTTTATTAGCCCAACGTTTTTTTACACGTTTATACATCAAACTATTGCTGTTGTTTTTTTATTTGTACCACGTATTAGCAGCTTATTTAATTAGTATATCATATTTTTATTTTTTTTGTGATTTTATGTACTCTCGTCTAATAAGTTATGTGCACTCGATCGTCACATATGCATTACACCCAGATTTTTTACTTCTGTAATATCAGTTTTATACTTTTATCCAGGTAGATTACTCAACTCAAAACTTATAATAGTTATTTCATACCACTAGGTAATTATATAAAAAATCGTGTAAAATTTTAAGTTTAGCTTTAATTTTTGGGCAAATGATGAATTTTTATTGGATTTTTTTTATTGGATGAAAGTGTATAAAAAAATTAATAAAATTGATAACCTGACATACTAATTAAATAATTTTGTTGTGTGGGGTAGAAAAAATAAAAAAATCGTTGCCCCAATAAAGAAACATATGTGCAGTTGAGTTGATTGACCTCCACACTAATCTGACTCGACTCTCACTACGAATGGTTGTTGAGTTGCCACCTTCTAAGAACATGTCATGATCATTTTTTATTTTTTTATTTTTTTATTTTAACAATATAATCTATATATTGTTCAATTGTGTATATATATGCATATACATTTTTTTTTTTAATCAAACCAGAACTTTATTAATAACAAAAAACAAAATATATTACCATGGGACAAACCCCCATAGTAGTCTATTAATGACAAAAACATTGCCAATTACATAGAAAATCACAAGGACCTATATAACATCATTTTTGGGAGTACAAGGCCGTAAAACAAAAGAAACCAAATCCTAAAGCCTAAAACCAAAGGGAATTGATTACAATCTCAGCTTTTCTCCTTATAACCCATATCCTTATCTCGCCCCTTATAACTACGATCAAAATGATCAAAAGCATAAGATTTATGATCAATTACCTCAGCCCTATGACAATAGAATCTGGCTATTTGAAAACAGCAAAAAGTCTCAAAAAGAGCTATTAGTAATTCAAAAAAATAAAACTGTACTGGTAAACATCTTGCTATGTTAGCATATCATCTATTTCAAATGATAAAAAGGTAGATATCATAATGAAAACCACAAATTTCAGACCAAGAAACTCATAATAAGTCTCAGAAAAGTCCAAAATACTCAGAATTCAAACAACTTATACAATTTGCTCAGCAGTTCACCCAGCATAACATTTTTCTCAGACCTGAATCTAAAATAAAGCTAATTAGCAGAAAACAAAGCACAACATTTTCTCAGACCAAGTCATCCTTAAAAAGTTGCCTTTTTAGAGCACAAGAAACCTCAGAAATAAATCCTCATGGGTTATAAAGATTGGGATAGATCAAGTCATACCCTTCTATATTTTAGAATAATTACCCCGCAGACAAGAGGTGCTATTTTGATCCAAATAATAAGCAGCATAGACACTCTTGGGTAGGTCCATAGCCCTGAAAGTCAGAAAATCCATACAATTTGAACCCAGTTTAGCCAGCCTATCAACAGCTTGGTCCTGTTCTCTAAAAACATGCTTAATGGTTAAACAAATATAGTCCATTAAAATAGTAATATCTTCCCATAAATTTGAAAACTTAATGCCAGGAGAGGATTTACCATTCCACCATTTTACAATCATTTCAGAATCTGTTTCTACAAGTATGTTAGTCATCCCAAAAGTGTAGCAAATAAACAGACCATTTTTAAGGGCCATAAGTTCAGCATAAGTATTAGTATTTTTTTCAGTACAGCAAGAAAAAGCCAGAATAAGCCTACCATTATTATCTCTTAAAATACCACCGCATCCACTGGATTTATCACTAAGTGATGAACCATCTAGATTAAGTTTCAATCTACCAGAAGATGGACAACTCCACCATATCAAAATGGCTTTTTTCCTTTTACAAGATATAGGCCGGACATTTAAGTTACTAAGTGTTAAGCAATGAAAATTATTAGCAGGTTTTTTTAGAACCAATCAAATAATACAAGGGGCTGATATTTGATATATATGGAACATATTATTGTGTGTGACAGATTGAAATGCTATTTTAGGGATATTAATAAAAATATATGTAAAAATATATTTATTATTATCATTTTTTATCAAAATGAAAGTGGTTACAAGACCAACTGCCTTTACCTGTTGTGGTAACCACTTATACATGAAAAAACAAGGCAAAAACATTGAAAACAAGACAACATGACCTAGTTGGTAAGTAACTGACACATCTGGGGTGAAACATGTAAAATTGAAGCCCTCTAAGAAGTTTGAAAAGGAAAAAAAAGCTCTTTTTTATAAAATTGAAGTTGTTATTTCGGAAATTAATACAGGTTCAAAATATGAAACCGAGTAACAAGAAAATTGAAGAACTCAAATTATTCCTTCCATCAACCAATCCCATATGAAGTAGACTATATTCGTTATATTAAAACTTATTAATCATGTTGATATGATGGCAGATTACCTATCAAAATTTGCTTTCCAATTAGGATTATTCTACTGAATAAAACTCCAGACTGAAGGTCGGGTTTAGAAAACCGAGGGTGATTATTGTGTGCGAGTGTTCATGTAAATATCATATCATAAAACCTTCCACCCCTAACTGTACTACCAAAAAACTCAAATTATCCCTCAAAACTAATGGTTATGTAATACTCATAGCAATGATTGAAAACATGATGTAAAGAATGATGCTTATAACAATACATTAAAGAGTGACTATTTGAAACAATTATCTTATTTGATCATAAAAGTGATTATACATGGGTACCCAATTTACCCTTCAAGTTACGACACCAAGTGCAAATTCACACATTTGATCCCTGAAATGAGTATGTAATCGTCTTTTGACCTTCATTTAAACTGATCAAAACGTGGCACATCATGTTGTGCATATACATATATTAAGTGTAAGATTTGGGTGTAACGATCATTTATCAAGGTTTTTTGCAAGTAAGTATTACAAAATGTCAATTTTGATAAATTCCCAATTAAAGAATCCTCTGCACAAGCACATAGTAATCAATTTTGGCCCAAATAACACAAGACATTGCCTTTTATCATCCATTGCTAAATCTATCTTCAAAACCCACCTCCCAAGAAAGAAATGCAATCAATAATTATACCAATATCATCACTGACCCGACCCGTTAATTATCATACTAAACAGTTAGTATTTCCTAATAATTTAAATAATATTCGTAAAATATATTGTAATCGGAGCTTTCTCTCTCCCATGTCATCTTTATCCGACGGACCTAATTCGACTCAATCCCTCAATACCAAAACTGTTATTATCTCTCTCTCTCTATATATATATATATTTATATTTATCTACTATTTATCTATGTATGTATGTTGATTGTTGTTTTGTTATGTTCACGTTATTTTTTTACTAATTTAGCTCCCTACCTACAATTAATCATCCAATTAGGGACTTGTGTTAAACAAGATGATGTCACAATTATCACATTGTGAGTGCAATTTCGTCAACATACGTCAAAAATAGATTTAAGTGCGAGGTATGTGACTGCAATTTTGTTGATTTTATTGCCGTTGGACCCTTAATAAGTTGGACTCAAATTGGTAAAACTGAAAAGGTTGGCTACTAAAATGGTAAAAAAAAACGTTTGATAATACAGAGTACTTAACAACTTTTTCCTAATTCTTTTTTAAATCAAGCGATCATATCGAAAGTAGCGGAAAATTTAGGAATCATGAATTGGAGGTTTTTACATTTATGTGTAAAAGATTTAACAATTGAAGAAATGGTTACGGGGTACTAAATCACTATTATGAACAAAATTATAGTAAAATGTATGACAAACTTGTTTTTAAACTACGGGGTGACTGATTACGACATAGCTCCTTCCTTGTTCGTAAGAGTATGATCAGGCGGAACATTTTGGTTTTATCTTAATCCTTTTCGGTTGAGATAATTCTTAAAAGAAACGAAAGAAGGTTATATCTAGAAGTGTAAGGTTGTGTACAAGCTAGCGTTGTGTAAGTGAGCGACTGGGTTACCAAAAACGAGAAGGAACAAAAGAAATTGAAAAGAATTCGATGGGTATAATATTTTTAAGCTAATAGGACGAAAGTAGTAATGTGTGATATATAAGAAGCAAATCTGGTACAACGGAGTTATACCGTATTTTTTTTAGGCTTTTTATATATTGTAAAGTTGTAATAAATCAATCCAATATTGGAGTGATTTAAGAGTTATTGTTCTTTTTATCTGTTCCCTTTTTCGTTACTAGTTGTTTACTTGTCCCACATCGAGCGTTTGAAGGGAAATTAGAAAACTTAGTGTCAGAAACTAGAAGGATATTTGTGTTTATACTGGGACGTATTTATGAATTATTCTAGAATGGAGAACTCATGCTAAATTCTTCGAGTATTTATTTGCACACACTTCCTAGACTCCTCTACACACTCCTCACAACGAGTGAGGACAAAAAAAGCAGTTTTGTCGCATAACGTTTTTGTCCTCACTCCACTCACAAGTAGTGTATGGAGGTGTGTAAGCGGCGTGTGCATGTCATTACCCAAATTCTTTCATTTCGTCATGGTGATTTCAGGCGCACCTTTTGATGAATACAAATTTAAAGTTTATTGTTAACTTCCTCGCTTCCTTTGGTCATTTCGTTCTATAGACGGTTTTCATATTGACCCTTTTGAGCATTTGAACAGGCACGTATGATGTATGCTAAACCAGATCAAACTAAATCTTAAAAGATGAAAATTATGAATTGCATCAATAAAGTCCCAAATAAACCACTCCAAAAGCGATATTGCCTAATTTCATATCGGCACATACAAGTAAGAATGAGTCCAAACTGCACGTGACGAGTTGCTTCAACTAATTTGTCGATCTTTTAGTAAAACTGGCAACTTAACAACATTTGTGGGTTTATGCAGGTGAGAGTGGTGGTGAAGGGGAGGGTACAAGGTGTTTTCTACAGAAATTGGACAATAGAGAATGCAAAGGAATTGGGATTAAAAGGCTGGGTTAGGAACAGGCGAGACGGGTCTGTCGAGGCACTTTTTTCCGGAAATTCAGACAAGGTTCATGAGATGGAGCAGCGATGTCGGAGAGGCCCGCCTGCCGCTATGGTAACTGCTCTTGAGGTTTCTCCTTGTACCGACGAACCTGGTTCTGGGTTTGAGCGTAAACAAACTGCGTGATGGAATGTTTAGGTGGCACTGCCTGAGGCAAATTTGATCCCGAGGCTATGTACGTCTTTAGTTTATTAGCTTATCTTAGATGTGGAGTCTCTTGGAAATCACTGGTTATGTTTAATTAGTACATGTATCAAAATTAATACAAGTGCACGACTGTGTACTCCATTCTGTTATAAGAAAGAGCTACTTCATTTTGCAGTTATATGTATAGCAAAAGGTTTTTGGTTGTCCTTCCACGGATTTGGTAAATTTTATTATATTGGTGGTTTATTCTTGAATGTTGATCGTTTCCTTTTAACTGAGAGATTCAGTTTGTAAGCTGACATCAAGTTTACCTTGTGCAAAAAAAATTAGGGGTAAAAAATTAGGAATATGTTTTTTGTATGCATTGATAGGTTTTACTTTGTTATTACTTATTGCTGGGGAATCTTGAGTAAATTACCTTATTTTGGTTTATTTTTATTACATATTTTCCTCTATCCCATCGAAAGCAGGATTATCTTATTCTCCCAACTTGGTTATCTTTAACCCTTACTAGACAGCAGACACTTGTCATTACTTGGTTTAAGTTAAGGAACCTATGCGGTTAAGGACGTGCACAGGGACATGAAACACTTGCTTTAAACATGCCAAATGGTTTTAGGTCTACGAAAGTTATCCCCCGTCAAAATTCCTATTGATTGAAGTCGTTGGACGTGCATTAAAAATTGTATTATTCATCGAACTAAACGCTATGTTGTATTGGTCAGTAATTGATGGAAGAACTTCATGTTATATATTCCTATAAAGTATAACCTATCATGTCAACAAATCTTTTGTAATTTGTCGGGCTTGGAGTCCTCACTTGTTATGTAGAAATGATCTGGTATTAGAGCGAGTGGAGTATAAAAGTGGAATGCAAAAAAAGAGCGTAAGCGATAAACATAAAAACCGAGTTTCCGGATACATGACAACTCCCAAGGAAAAAAATAAAATTATCTGGCTTTGAAAAAGTAGTACTGCCAAGGAAGCCATTAGTAATTCTGAATGCTCTTAATGCAATTTAGTAGTAGTTGTTTAACTTGACAAATCAGGATATCTGAACAAATTTATTATTTCTTACGTGAGTATGCCTTAATAGAGGAAAGCATCCACCCAGTCACTATGCAGAGATTTACTCAAGTTGCCTATTCAGCACAAATAGACTAGTTTTCGGTGAGTTTTCTCATATTTAATAAGAGTACAGATCAAATGAGATCGATATATCGACATAATCCAAAAAAACATTTGGCTATGACTTATTAAGTCGATCAATATTTCCTTTTCTTTTGCTTAGCTGTCATTTGGAATTGGGCTCTGTTAATTTGGTCTCACTTTCACTTGATTTTTCTGTTACATATTGATTGCTTAGAGCCGTAAACTCTATGGAAAACAGCATAGTATTTTCCTGGTTTTATTACTATTATGAAGGTGCTTTACAAATAACAATGCCAATACATCATTTTGAGGGTATCACATGGTACTGTTCTAGATGATATAATAGTATTCACTGTGTTGTATAAGATGGTTATATTATCATGTGACTTCCATATAATTCTTACTACCTATTTGGAGTACTTTTGAATCTCTATTAGGTTCTCGTTTTATTTCAGCTGGTATCAAATTTTACAGGTATTGTTTTAGCTTCTAATTTTCTAAACACAAGTCTGGAGTTCCATGTCGTTTCGGTAAATGAAGGTTGACTTTCATGGAAATGTTGTTTTGTTATATTTTCTGAAACTTTGTGTTAGCACTTAAAAATGATTTTACAAATTGGAATAGGCAAGTGTTTTTGTGTGTATTTTAGACCGCATTTAAAATGCTGCTTAGTCATTCCTATATTGAGTTTGTTACTATCTGAAATTTAAAACTATTCACGTTCTTCATCTTTTTGTTGGGTTCATGAGGGATGGGGCATGTTTGTTAGTATCTTTTGTCGTTGCAAAAATACTGAAAGACTTCTTCTGTAGGTGTGTTTGTTTGGTAAGAGGTAAGATTTGAAAAGGTATACTTATTTGAGGTTGAAGGGGTGGAAAGCAGGTGGAATGTGACAAATGGTTTATTTAAATAGGGACCACTTTTTTTTTACTTTCTCATTTATGTGTTTGATAATTTACCAAACATAGCTCAATGAACTTAAACCAAAGGCTTATAGTACTAGTTGTTGGCTTGACAAATTTCAGCACATGTTTGCCATCTCCCTTCTTCATAGAAAGACAGTGATACATAACATGTTCAGTAGGGTCTTAAGCAGTTTTCCTTACATATTGTTCGTCATCCTTATCGCTATAAATATTACCTCACATTGGCTTGTTTTTCCACACTCTCTTATCAGTCTTTTGATTTTTATATAATGTTAGGAGGTAGAGTGCTGGTAAAACTACTTAGGCAGATGCATATTAGTTTCATTGTATCACCGAAAAAAGTAGTTCTTAGTGCCAAGAACAATTATGCTGATGACGAGGAAATTGGTCTGCCAGAAGATGTGAAGGAGGGTCATTTTGTGGTCCATACATTTGATCATGGTGAACTTAGCAGGTTTGTTTTGGAACTAGATTATTTAGATCACCCTGAATTTTTGAAATTATTAGAAAAAGCGGAAGAAGAATTTGGGTTTAGAACGAAAGGTGTGCTGGCTGTTCCTTGCGGTCCTGATGTGCTTCAGAAGATTCTCGAGAAGAAAAATAAATGAAGTTACAAGGAAAAAAAATTATGTGGGAGCATGAAGTAGTCCTTGTTATCTCCCCGTTCTGCTAAGTATATTAGGAAAAATTGCTTGATGTGTAAGATCTGTTATACATATGGAGGGAGTAGATTGAGTTCCCTTCCATATATGTAGTTTTATGATTATTCTGAATAAATTAATTATCTGGGATGTGCAAGTTTCTTCTCATTTTTCTCAATTTAGGCTTTAAATTAGCTTTCCATGTTCCAATATAGTATGGTGTATGGTGTTATCCTCTTAGGTGCCTGTACTTTTCTTTGGTATGCGATTGTAGGTTTTACGTAACCTGCTCATTGCTTTGCTCCCAATACGGGGTAAGGCAATTATTTTACACTATTATGTTTTGATTAACGTAGGCCTTGTTTTGTTGCAACTTTTATGGTCAGTTTTCTTTTTGGTTTTTTCTCCTTAAGATTCGGACGGCATTTAGTTGACCAGCTTAAAAGCTATTTTTTTTGTGGATTTTTGGCCTGAAGAAGCTAAATGCTTTCAAGCTTAGTGAGCCTAAGTTTTTTTCCAGAATTTTAACTTTCCAGGTTTTGGCTATGTTTGGTAACAGATTTTTTGGTTTTTTTTTTATTTGAAGATTTTTTAGCCTAAAAATCTGCTTTTTAAAAGCTTAATAATCCGACTGTGCAAACACCCACAGATTTTAAAAATAAAAAATAAAAAAATCAGCTAAAAAAAATATGTTACCAAACGGACCATATATTTTCTTAAAAGCTACAAACAAACAATCCCTTTGTGTGTTTTTGGGACCTTTGATACTTCTTTGGTCGGGGACCCGGGGGGTAGTTCTCTTCTAAACTACAAAGCCTAAAAGCATGTACACTCTTGTTTGGTACTTGAGAAAACTATAGTTTGGACACCTCACACCATGCATGTAATAGAGATATATGGCAAATGCACCCACACGGGTCCGTTTGGTAATATCACCATTATATTAAGATACCTTTATTTCTATATACCCTTGATGGCATGGGGAAGCTAAGTGTAGACCATCGGGGGTGACGGCATCCCTATAATTTTGAATTTTTTTTGACTATGTATTTTCACTAATATACGTTAAAAATGATGATTTGACACCCTAAATCTTTTTGTTTCACTTAATCTAGTAATTGATGTAAATTTTGACACCCACCATAGTTCATTCCTGGCTTCGTCCCTGCCCGATGGTAACTGGACCACTACTTAGATACAGTATATATTTATAGTTATATAACTGTATCCTCGCTGTGGACCTTTTTTACTATTAGAACCCAATGTGTGAATATTTTTTGTTTTATCATGTGTAGTTTACTGATGCTGATGAACTTTTGGGTTGTGCTTACAGTTGATGCTGATATGTTCACAAGCTGAAATTGTGGCCTGTATTTAGGATTTTTTATTTGGCTGTCCAATTGGTAGTTTAATAATTTTTGTTAAGATTAATTTTAATTCTTAGTCTAGTTTGCCGCATCCAGAACCCAAATATCTATCATATTTTTTCTAGCAGATGACTGTTGTATATGACTTATAGATACAGAGACTTCTAGCGACATACTCTTTAAACAATTGAATGCACATCTGAAGAACTATTTCCATTCTCAATTATAGTGTACCAGTCTATCTCCGCTTAAAAGTTTTTTTTTACTCTTCAAGTAATTATAGATGTAAATTTATTGTATTGTTGAAGGTTGCAGGTTATTAATAGTTCTATATTAAATCCTGTCTTTTCTGTTTTCCACATTATTAAATTTCTGTGTTTAGCTTATGCCATCGGGTCTATTTAAATTTTCAAATATAAACTGTTTCTCCGGATGATGCTTGGCCTGTACTCTCCAGAGAAAGAAACTCGTATTGTTTAGTCTGTTTCTAAATTGTTGCCTTGGCAATTTTATATGAGAATGATGCAGTATTTGTTTTCATATGTACATGTACAGAATCCTACAGAATTACAAGGAACTGTCATCTCTACCTAAATAACCTGTTTAACATCAATTAGAAGAGTTTAATTTCAGTATACGATTGGTTCAAAGTTTTTTTGTACATTTCTGTTATATAAGTGCCAAATCAGTAGAATTTGTATGTGTAGCATGTGCTTGATGTGCGAAGGGTTAGTCATCTCTCATCAAAGCCTGTTGGTTAAATTAATCTTTTCCGAGATTCAAAATTTCACTGAATGTGCTGGAACCTTGTTGGTTCATCGCAGAATAGGATTAATTGTTTTTATACCGATTGGGATGAAAAAAAGGGGGAATAGATTCTTGCAACTACAATAAGTTTATTTTTCTTTATGCGAGAACATTGGCATATCTAGTTGGGGAATTATTAAGAGCCAAGCTTCAAAATTCTCGGAAAAAGCTGCTTCTGCTCCAATACATGCTTTCTTAAGCAGATACTTCGATATAATTCTTAAACAGTATAGTGCCAACCTGAGATAAAAATCTCACGTCCTCTTTTTTGGTAAAATTTCCATGTCAAATCCATTCCCCAGTATAACTGGCTGTCTGGTTCAGTTATGATCACTTGTATTACTAGAGAGTTGAAGATCTACTGTGCCCAATATTCTTGAACTACAATTCTCAGCTCATAAAATAGAATCATTCTCTAGGACACAGTTTGTTCTTAAGTATTTGAATCTTATAAATCAGTAAATGGTGTGGTTCTAGCTAAACCACCTTTTTGTGTTCTTGTCTATAGATTCTTGAAAAAGTGAAGTGCTATCCAATCCAATCTTGACATTTTTTAGTGTTGTACCTGTGTATCTAATGGAGGTAATCACCCACTTTTTGGACCACCCCTTTTCATCCCTTTTCTTCTTAGTTGTATTTGTTTTTTGAGATTGTTTATGATACTTATTGTGGTTTTTCAGTTTGTAGTTTTTACATGCATTACTTTATGTCATCTTATACAAGACATCGTCATGTTGGTTGACAACCTGTTTGACATATATCATCTGCTAGCCAACACACCGTGGCTTGTTCATGTTTGGATACATACTATTATTGTTGTACTTTCAACATGCATATGCGTATCAATGACATGGCATCTATATGTTTCTTTTAGGTATGACCGTATGCGATAGTTTTTTAAAGTTAGATTTGGATGTAAATGACAAGAAAACGAGTTGTTTTTTTAGGATCAGTAGGCTCTTCGTGAAAGAAGTTTGGGATGATCTTGTTTGAAAGTAACTATTTTGACTTAAGAATACATGCTCAGATGCACTATCAGTGTAAAACTGCACCAGCAGGTAATACTGAGTAATAAAATCCTTAAATTTCTATTCAAGCTTTATAGCATTAGTTGTGACTTTCTAAGTGTGTCGATTAAAAAGAGTTGTCAATTATCAAATAATTTCTTCTGATGTTTTTTTATTCTTTTGAAAAGCTTTTGATATTAAGTTTGTTCTTAATTCTGTAAATCCGTAATAAGATGGTTGATGGCTCTATTAGTTCTTATCTACAGGTCTGAAAAGTGCAAGTGTAACTCATGTATCTGTTGAATTTGCTTAATTGCTTGTATCAATACCTGATGAGAAGTTATCACTCGCTTTTTGGTTGGAAACTTTTCATCCCTTTTCTTATTAGTTGTCTTTTCTTTTTTGGCATTTTGAGATTGAAAATTATTTATTTTATTCGTTTGTTCAGATGTACCCAACTTTATGAACATTGTCATCTTGGCCAAACTACCGGTTTGATGTATCATCTGCTATCAACATAAAGTCCTGTTAGATACCAGTACTTGTTGTACTGACTCTACTGAGTATGTACATATCCGGTACCAGTTACATGTAATGAACATGCCATAAGTTTTAGAGGTGAGTGACAGAGAGAGTTGTTCATATTAGAAATGGATCAAAATGACAATGAAAGGTGTTACTGAACATGGAGTTGTTAACCGTAATTCTTGTAATGCAACATGCATATTGCATATGCAGCATATCAGTGGCATAGTAATCACTGTTATGGATTTGGGCGGCGAAGGCCGATGGTTATGACTTATGAGGTTTGTTATTGCCACTCGGTTATATTGCAGAGCTTAGGTGTGCAAGTCACTGCAAAGATAGATTAGATTCAAGGTGAGAAAGGGAAAAGTTGGGTTGAGAAATAGATGAGCTGTAAACTAGGGGTGAAATGCCGATTAATTGACTAAATAAGGGTGAATGACTTTATTGATCTAAGCCAAAAAGGTTAAGGAAAATCTGCTCTAATTGTACCAAGATATCGAAAAGGATTTGTAATATCCTTATAGGTGAGGCGGAGGATTCGACAAGTATATTTGGCTCTATACAAGAATTGGTATATATATATACAGTTAAGTCGAGGGGTACTGGATAGAGTTAGGGATCAGGTTATAGATGAGCAAAAGTACTTCGTGGAGTCATGCCCGAGCAATGGACAGTATTTGGTTTGATGAAATAGCCTGGCAGTGTGCATTTTTTTTTATTAGACAGGCTTATCAAACTCGACAGCCACAATATTCTTTTGGAGCTAATCTCCTATGCCTTTCCTGCAATGATCATATGGAAACTAGGGAGCGTATTCTTCTCCACTGTAGTCGGACAACGCTTATTTGGTTTAGAAGCGTGTTGTGTGCTCTAGTTAATCCAGAAATCATTACAACGTTAACAAAGTGGATCGAACAATTATTAGAAGATACCTAATGGATAATAGTCTATTACTGGTGTAAGTTGGCAAATTCGTAAGGCATGAAGTGAGAAGGTATTTAATGACAAAAAGCCGAGGCCATAAAAAGTTCATGGGTGTAATATTAAATTTTACCGAGACATAATACCCATTGTACATTTGTCTGTGGTCTGTTTTCCCTTATTTTCCCGTATCAAGAGCCAGCCTGAATATATTGGTGCGGACAAAGCTCGATATGAAGATAATAATAGCATCCCAGATGCTTGATAATATGTCGCAGTTTCAACGGGCTTTGACAGGACTTAGGAGGTGTGGAGCAATATTTGGCTTGTAACTCAGGTTGAGCGCTTTTCTCGTCTCTGGGCTTAATTACTTCACGAATAACCATGCTTTTCTATTGATAAAAAAGTAGTAAATTAAAAAAATCATAAAAAGAACTCTCTTTTGCTACACCAATGGTAGTAAATTGGTAATCGCTATAAACTCTGATATTTTAGCGACTTTTTCTCCTTTACAGAGACAATCTAGTTCTTTGAAAGTACCCACTTACGCCTAGTTTTCCCCCACCTCGTTGATCCATAGTTAATTAGTCATGATGGGAGTGTGTGTTGTCTTTTTATGCACGAGCAAAAACGTGTTGCTTTTATGTTGCATGAGCAAAACCATGACTACTTGTTTAACTAATTATTATAGCAACAAAACATGCAAAAAAAGTAGTAAAATTGTAGAAAGCTGATATTCAGCTGGCATCTAATTCAAAGTCCTCAAAAGCTAACTAGTTGGAAATTTGGGATCTTAAAGCTATAGCTAGCTAATCAAGTTCTTAATATTTTCAAAATTAATAGAGAGACTTACGAATGTATCGTAGATACATACACATCAACTTAATTATAAAACCTGCATATTTTTACTTATTTACAATTAGATACATATATTATAAAAAACAAAAAAATATACAACAAAATAAATCAATCAAAATCAAAAAATCAAAAAATTTGAAAAAGATATTAAAAAAACAAAAAAATTTGTACATATTATCAAACAAGATTAAACATGATCAAATAGGATCAAACAGGATTAAACATACATGATTGAACATGATTAGACAGGACGACACATTTTTTGTATAAAGAATGTTTTTTTTCTTTTTGTTTTTTTTAAAATATTTTATTTTTTATTTTTTAATGACATATGTAGCTATTTGTAAATAAGTTCACAAAATATGTATTTTTTTGTAAAAGAGTCATCAAGTTCAAAACACCCGGGTTTTTTTTTTTAAAAATAAGTTTCTAAATACTCTGAAGTCCAACCTAACTTGTTCAAGGATTCGAAAGATAAAAACTATAATTACTCGTTTCTCATATTATATACTTAATTAATAATGCAAGATAGAAAACTATAATCAATTAGAAGATGGTCTCTGATTAGGATGCGCACCTTCATTTTTATTAATTTATGACAAGTTGTTAATTATTTATAGAATTATATTGGAACAAAACTAAGCTCGTAACTTGATTGCCACTCAATCGCAGACTCGAGTTCATGAATTTTAGCCACTCACTCAGAAAATTCCTGAAAGTACCCCTTGCATTTATAGAATAATTCAATAATCATAGCCTCATAGCCAAATTGACATATCCTATATAAATAGTCATAAGTTCGGAGGATGTGAAATCATCAAAAATACAATTCTCTCGATATAGAAAAAATGGGTGAAACAAAGCAAAAGATGCACGCACTAATAATCCCATCCCCATTACAAGGCCATGCCACCCCCTTTGTGCACCTAGCTTTTAAGCTAGCAAGCAAAGGCTTTACCATCACCTTCGTAAACACCCATTCTGTCCACCACCAACTCTCTCGGGCCCACTCACACGATGAAGGTCACGACCTATTTACTCGGGCTCGTGCGTCTGGCCTCGACATAAGGTACTAAAATACGTATATGTAATTTCTCTCATTCCATTATAACTATGGTGTCTAAGTTAGTTTCAAGTTTTTTCTTTTCTCAAACACTTGAGTGTTAGTAGAAACTCCCGGCGTCCATATACGGTACTAAAATAACTTTTTTCTTTCGTTTGTAACTATGGTGTCTGCGTTAGCTTCATAATCTTCGTTTTTCGAAACTTGATTTTTAGTAGAAACGTCTGAACTCAACATACCTTACCAAAAGAAGTTTTTCCTCTTGTAACTGTTTTTTTTATAGACGAACATACTTGATAGACCTTAAATCTTAGCTCTAGTGCGTGAACTCCACTCACATGGTGCAAGCAAATGAGAAAGCTTATTTCTAGGGCTTGTTCCGGACTTCTAGCTAGTTTTTTATGACATGCGTATAAATAGTTAAGATTAAGAGAGACTTGATGGTTTGACCACCCTTTAACCTTATCCGCCTAACAGAGTAGTGAGAAGATTAAACCTCTTAGAGTTTTGATAGTGAATATAAATTTGTATTGGATGTAAGTAGAGTTAGTAATACCCGATAATTAAATGTATGTATGAGTTCGTACAATAAAGAGTTCACTGCCACTAGAACAGATTACAAGAGTCTAACTAAAATTGAATAATACAATTATATTTATTGTGTCTAAACACTTGGTTAATTAGTAAACTTTCTCTATCCAATTCTAAGTACTTTTTATTGTGCAATTTAGGTACTGGACTATATCGGAAGGGCTACCCCTACACTTTGATCGGTCACTAAACCATGACCAGTTCCTCAAGTGTATATTGCATGTTTTCTCTGCCCACGTGGACGTGACCCTCGGGTGACCTGTTTAATATCCGACACCTTTTATGTTTGGGGATCTACGATCGCGAGTAAGTATAATTTGATAAATATTTCGTTTTGGACAGAGCCAGCATTGGTCTTGACTTTGGACTATAACTTGGACTTGCTTGCGAAAAATGGTCACTTTGGTTGTAGTAGTACGTGACTCCTACTATTTAACGGCTTTCTCATAGCTAGTCATCTTTCGTACTTGTTACCAATTAGACTTTCAGTTCTATGATAAAGTTAGGAAATTTTATTTTAGTATAAAGTTTGAGACTATAATTACTGAAAACTCATGTTTAAAATTTCTTTTAATGATTAACGATGCTGCACCTCTGAGCCTCTCTACCCTTTGTGCTTAAAACTGATGCTCCGGCGATGCTCGATAAATACGCAACACTTATCCGGAAAAAAAAAATTAAGCTTTTCGATAATTAAGTCTGAAAGTATTTAATAAACCTTATAAAGGACGGATTTGGGTCCTTGTTAATGTTTTCAAAAGTGGTTTCATGATCATACACATTGATCAATTCACATGACCCACCGTATATTTTTGGGAAGCATAGTCGAATATTATATTTTCCAAATTTACTATACTTTCTTTAAAATATTACAGCTTGGTTATTTCTACAAAATAGTAATTTACCAGAATATCTTAATGCTTGTCGTATATTTGTATGCTTTACATCTAAAGATTACTTGATTCTAATTTTATTGGTCATCTTGATCGTCGAATTTCTACTCCATTTATTCGAAGATGCTCGACTGATGAGTGCACTATTATTAATTAATTTATGGAGTAACAGATTAATAAACACTTCTGTGTTCTGTCTTCAAATTGTTCAACATGATTTTAACAAAATGTAGTATAATTCAGATAAGCAGGAGGACATCATCGATTATATAACCGGAGTGCACGCCATTAAACCAAAGGACCTGATGTCCTTTCTCCAAGAAACAGATACATCGACAGTAATGCACGAGATAATTTCAATAGCCTTCAAGGAGGTAAAGAAAGCGGACATGGTCATTTGCAACACTATATACGAGCTCGAGCCCGAAACAATTTCAGCCCTTCATCAAAAGCAACCCATATATGCGATCGGGTCGATTTTCCCCAACCGATTCAACAAGAACGAAGTGTCTACACTAGCTTATTATCAGAATCAGATTGCACTCATTGGCTAGACACAGAGTCCAAAGGCTCAGTTTTGTACTTATCATTCGGTAGCTATGCCCACATTAGAAAGCATGATGTTTTTGAAATAACACACGGGCTTCTTCTTAGCGGGATAAATTTTGTTTGGGTGCTTCGTCCCGATATTGTAAGCTCTAGTGAGACAAATATTTTACTCTTTGGATTTGAGGACGATGTTAAAGGTCGGGGTTTAATTGTGCCTTGGTGTGATCAAATTAGTGTGCTTTCACATACCTCGATTGGAGGGTTCCTAACGCACTGTGGATGGAACTCGATACTTGAGAGCGTGTGGTGTGGTGTCGTTGCTTTGTTTTCCTCTACTAACCGATCAATTCACTAATAGGAAACTAGTGATTGATGATTGGAAAATTGGATTAAAAATGATCGACACTAGAATTGTTACCAGGGAAGAAGTGTCGGAGAATATTAGGCGTATGATGTATGGAGAAGCGTCGAAGGAGCTAAGAAAAGAGACTATAAAAATAAAAAAGACGCTAGAAAATGCATTGGAAACTGATAGGTCATCCACAATCTGTTTTGATCAGTTTATCAAGGATGTGAAAGCTAAATTAAGCATACAATGGAGCCTAAGCAACAAGATCTTTTCCTTTGCTATCGGATCAGTTGTATTAACATGGGCATGATTTTTATTCAAAATCTGTTATTCGTTCAATAAATTATTACTTGTGAATTAGTAATTGAGTTCAACTTTACTCAAATGAATACCAATTTGTGCTATCAAACAAAAAATTAAGCGTAATTAATCCCTCAAATTGATAATATAAAGTCACGAATATAATGAGCGAGCACGAAAGTACTAGATGGTGGATGACAAGTGGCAACAACCCGATATTAAAACAAATATCCTCTAAAGTTCTAGGACATCGTTGGAACTTGGATTTTTTTTAAAAAAATTTGTGCACAACATATACAATTAAAAGTAGCCATCTGTCTGCTTGATGCAGACGGCGGCTGTATTAGTGGGTTGCGGTATAAATCACGCCACGTAATAAAAACTCAATCTATTAAAAATAAAAGTAAAAAAAAATAAAATTAATTAATATTAATTAAATTTAGGGTAGACTCAAACGGGTTCGAATATATTTATTTGAGTTTTTAGTAGGTTGAGTTTTTATTACGTGGCGTGATTTGTACCATTACTGTCTGTATTAATCAAAAGACGTGTGCATAAATCAAAAAAGTAATCTAATTGATTTGGAATTGGAACACAAATAAACGGAATGATCTTTTAGTTCATGCCCTAAAGTTGATCTTCGCGGAATCTGACATAAAACTCTGAATAAAAGTAATATAAGGGGGGTAATTAAGATCCAAATATTAGTTTATCAAACATAATAACAACTGTTCGCTTTGATTTCATTTAGTTTAATTAATAAAGTGGTTCTCACGGTCAATATTTCCGATTTAGTTTCAAAAGTTAAGGTTGGAAATTTGGAATCATTATATTAAATGGTAACTCTATTACTTTGTTCAATTTTGGTTGTATTGTACGAAATCATGTGTAATTAACGGTCTATAATTTTTAACTAATTTGTTAAAAATAAAGATTTTAAAAGTTCATTATATATACAGTTCAATGTTAATTAAAATATATGATTAACTTTTAAAATTTAAAAATTCATCAATTTTGCTATAAATTATTAACCGGTCAAAAACACAAAATTACACATAATTAACTTATAATTAAAAAAGAAGCAAGGGAGTACTAAATATAAGGAAATAAAGAAAAAAAAAGGAAATCAATAACCGTGTATTTATTTAACGTAAACAAGTTCCATTAGAAAAAAAAAAGATTATGTGTTTCCTTTTATTATTCTGAATTAAAAACCCATACAAAACCTTTTCCTTCCCACGCAAGGAATAGAAGCAAAAACCCTCTATAAATATTTCATAACTCTAATTCTCAAAACTCATCTCTTTCTCTATCTACATATACACATATTATCTCTAGGGTTTCTCTATCTACATATACATTCATAATATATATATATATATAATCTTCAGGGTTTTCTCTATCTATATATATATACATTCATATATAAACACCTTTTCACAATGGCTGAACAAGAACCGTAAGAACCCAACCAACATTAACTCTCTTTTTTATACTTTCATCTTTTATGTTATGTTTTTTTTACCTTTTTTCGTTCTTTGTATAATCATAGTAATTCCAGTTTAGGCTTTAACAGAGTTTAAGGTTTTTTATATACTTGTTTCTAGCAGGTTTAGTTTAGAGTTTTCAACTTCAACTTTTATTATGGGAATAATAATTGTAGTTTATAGTCTTTAGCAAATTTTATATTTTAAATTAAGAATTTTGATTTTCTAGCAGTTTTAGTTTAAGTCTTTAAGATTACCAACTTCAGCTTTTATTAGGTTTTGATTTTATTGGTTTCCGTTTTTGTTGGATTACGTTTTTATCACTGTTTTAAAAAGCTCGTAATAAAAAAGTTCGATTCAGAGCTTAAAAAAAAGGTTTAAAATCTTGTTTTTCTTCTTTTTAGGCTGTTAAAAGCTTACCCTTTCTACGGCTTTAGCGTAGCTCTTGCAAAAAACGCTTTAGCTAAGATTTGGCTATTTAAAACATTGGGTTTTATTGGGTTTTTCTATTCTAGTTATGGTTTGAAATTTGTACTTTTAGTTTTCTTGTTTAAGTTATTGTTTTTTTGTGCGCATATTTTTTTTCCAGCTTTGTACTTTTATCAATTCAAGTTAGGGCTTCACAGCTTCTGTTAGTTTTCCAGAAGATTCTGATAATTTTTTAATATTGTTTTTTCGTTTTGTGGGCAGCAGAGGGACAAAAAGAGATTTCAGTACAGCAATATTACAGCGAAAAAAGGCCGCTAATAGGCTAGTTGTAGATGAGGCGATTCACGATGACAATTCCGTGGTGGCACTCAACCCTAGTACCATGGAGAAGCTCGAAATTTTCCGCGGCGACACCATCCTCATCAAGGTTTGATATCTTTTTATATACTTATTTTATACATAAGTTTATTAAGAAGCTGTCTTAGGGTTATGTTGATAGGAAAAAAAGGGTTTATATTACTGTAGTTCTGCTTTGAATTTGAATCAAGCAAGTTTTTTCTTCTTTTTATTTGCAATGCTTAACATGTGGTGTTTCATGTTTGTTGATTGATATCTCTATGTTGATTGTGTTAAGGTGGTTTTTTAACAGCTTCTAAACTTAAAAATCTGTTAATTTTTTGTTATTGCTTAAAAGCTCACATATGTTTCGCTACATAGCTCTTTAGCCTATTATTTGATTTTTCGCCTTTGGCTGAGTAATATAAGTTTTAAGATAGATCCATCAAGTTTTCTTATAGTTCGAGAGCGTCTTTTTCCAGGGCCAAAAATCTCAATAGTCGTACGTACTTCCACAGACTTTTTTTTGTATCTCGTTTTTTACTTTTTTTTTTATGTAAATATATTTCAAATTTAGCTTAGTTGATTTGGTTTTACATTGCTCTAGTTGTACTTGAGAGCTGTTATTGAGTCTCAGTAGGCTAACCTTTGTATATTTAAGGATGTGATCTGACATGCGTTTTCTTTTGCCACCCTTGGTTATCAGGGAAAGAAAAGGAGAGATACTATATGCATTACCCTTTGTGATGAGACATGTGATGAACATAAGATAAGGATGAACAAGGTTGTCAGATCAAATCTAAGAATCAGACTCGGCGATGTAGTCTCAGTTCATCAGTGTCCTGATGTGAAATATGGGACACGTGTTCACGTCCTCCCAGTTGACGATACCATTGAAGGGGTCACTGGAAATCTGTTTGACGCTTACTTGAAACGTATGTCTCTTTATCATTGTTTTAAAATTCGCGCTACGTAGCGCTACGTAGCGCGAAATAGCGCTTTTTTGGTAAAAAACGCAACGAAAAATCACGATTTTGGGTGGAATTGCGCTAAAATCGCGCTATAGGGGACCAAAAGCGCAAAAAGCGCGAAATTCTGGACCAAAAGCGTAAATAGCGAGTTAAAAAAAAAACAGCGGATTTAAATAATAAATATATATTGTACAATTTTCATAAAAGTGTCTGCAGTTCAAATGGTTAAGACTGTGCTGTTATTTCCAGCAGACCTGGGTTCGAAACTCACCAACAACAATTTTTTTTTTGATTTTTTTTTATTACTATCTAATATAACTATACCTTCTTTTTTTTTGTTATATATTCTAAAGTTTAGTGCATATTTAGGCAAAAAAAAATACACCGCAAAGCGCTATATAGCAACGCTTTAGCGCTTTTAGCGTTTCTCTCGAAAAAACGCTACGATAGCGATAACGCTATTTAAAACACTGCTCTTTATCATTCCCCTAATATCACGTTTTTTCTAATTGATCACTTTTATACGTTGGTGTACGAAATCAGAATATGATGATACACTGGTGTAAAACTTTTCACTTAACACATCTATATGAGTTATGTATTTTCTGGAACTATTGTATATCTTATGATGTCCTTTTTCCTTCTTAGCCCGCGTTTTGCAACAATGTATGTTTCCAGGCATGCATTTATTGGATGTTTGTTTTAAGCTTTTTTTCTTGGCTTTGGTTTAGAACTGAATACTGGACTTCCTAAACATATTCAGCTATGAGCGTAATAAACTTAAAACCATCTTCTACCTCTTAAATGACATGTTAAGTGCTACTTATTGGAATCAGAACTTCTTTTTGATGCTTTGAGCTATCAAGCATACAGTATGAATAATCTTATACCAATCAGTTGTCACATTGTATAAAGTTCTTAGATTTTTTTAATCAATTTATAATTACTATTATCTCAGATGTAGAACTTTATCTGTGTTTAGAAGCTATTAATAAATAATAGCACACTATGATCTTATCTTAACTGATCACATTATACTAATTTCTGCAGCTTATTTTCTCGATGCATACCGTCCCGTGAGAAAGAACGACTTTTTTCTCATAAGAGGCGGAATGAGGAGCATAGAATTCAAGATTATTGAAAGCGATCCTCCAGAATACTGTGTGGTTGCACCTTACACTGAGATATACTGTGAGGGTGAACCTGTGAAGAGAGAGGATGAGGACAGGCTAGCCGAGGTTGGTTACGACGATGTTGGGGGTGTACGTAAGCAAATGGCACAGATACGCGAGCTCGTTGAGCTTCCTTTGAGGCATCCCCAACTTTTTAAGTCCATTGGTGTTAAGCCACCTAAAGGTATTGATTTAGGACCAGCTTGCATAATTTAGTTTTGGAAAGAACCGAGTTGGAGGAGAGGCTGGACTGGGGAAAATTGGTCCTTGTTTGGTTGTCAGATTTTCAGCTTGGTTTTTTTGCTTAGAAGCTGGACTGTTTTTTTTTAGCCTGAAAAATTAAAGCTTTAAGGCCTGCAAATTAAAATAACCAGCTTGTTTCCGCCCTAAACGATTTTTTCCTATTCCACATTCTTTGCTCTTACCAGTTGTTACATTTTTATCTTCAATCACTATGATCACTAAAAACTAGAATTAATTGAAAATTCTACCTTCTTTTTTCTTGATCTCTATCAGGTATACTTCTATATGGGCCTCCCGGATCTGGAAAGACCTTGATAGCACGAGCCGTTGCTAACGAAACCGGAGCTTTCTTTTTCTGCATAAACGGGCCTGAAATTATGTCCAAATTAGCCGGAGAAAGTGAGAGCAATCTAAGAAAAGCTTTTGAAGAGGCAGAGAAGAATGCTCCCTCCATAATATTTATCGATGAGATAGATTCGATTGCCCCGAAGAGAGAGAAGACTAATGGAGAAGTAGAGAGGAGAATTGTTTCTCAGCTATTGACACTTATGGATGGGCTCAAATCTCGAGCCCATGTCATTGTTATGGCTGCGACAAATCGCCCGAATAGCATCGACTCAGCATTGAGAAGGTTTGGGAGGTTTGACAGGGAGATAGATATCGGTGTACCAGATGAAATCGGCCGACTTGAGGTGCTTCGTATACATACGAAAAATATGAAGCTTTCTGAAGAAGTAAGATTGAAACTTAAAACCTTTCTTTCCCATTCTAGACTAGAAAAAAATCATGCACTTTTCTGTTAGCAAAAACCAAAGTAACTTGAATCTAGAAAGATATAGATACTCAGCTGGAATTTTTTAGCATTAAAAAAAATTGTGTATCCAGCTTAAAGCTTCTAGCTTTTCCAGGTGCAAAAGACTCTTGGTTTTAGTTGAGGTTGAACTTTTTCTGATATTGTAAAACTTTACGCAGGTTGATTTAGAAAAGATTTGCAAGGAGACACATGGATACGTTGGTGCTGATCTGGCGGCTTTGTGCACTGAGGCTGCCCTTCAGTGCATCAGAGAGAAGATGGATGTGATTGATTTGGAAGACGAAACTATAGATGCTGAAATACTCAACTCAATGTTTGTTACAAATCAACACTTTTCCACTGCTCTGGGAGTTAGCAATCCGTCTTCTCTTCGTGAAACTGTATGCAATACATTACCTTTGAGTTCACGTTCTTCTTATTATTGTTTAATTTTGTGGTTCTGATTGTAATTTGATTAATGACAGGTCATTGAAGTGCCTAATGTCAGCTGGAAAGATATTGGTGGACTTGAAACAGTCAAGAGAGAACTACAGGAGGTAATCTTTTTGATCATTTATCCTTTTTATTTTGGTATTTTATCATCTTCTTTGTACACTTCTTTTAAAAACGGAAAAAACTTATGGTTGGTGTACAAAATTGATAGCAGAACGCTATGCGATGTCACCTGGTTAAGCTTTAATTGATGGAAGGGTAGAAAGAAATGCTTAATAAACTTTAATTGTTATCTACATATTCTGGTTGTGATTTTGTTCCTACCATTTTAATATAATAGAGCCCGATATATTTATATCTTCTGAACTTTATGTTAATTTTAATTGGAAGAACCTATGTGTTTAGTGTACAAAGGTGATATATAGGCGACATCTCCTTTTCCTTTAAAGTTAGAGCAAGTGTACAAAGAGACAATTATCTTAGGTTAGTGTACTAATAAAAAAATTCTGTTAGACTGGTGATCACAAATCGAAAAACATGAATAGACTGGTGTTCTTATGAACCTTCATAAACCCGTTTTATTTACAACTGAATTTTGTTTTTTACTGTACTTTCTTCTCTGCAGACTGTTCAATATCCCGTGGAACATCCTGAGAAGTTTGAGAAGTTTGGTATGTCACCTTCTAAAGGAGTTCTATTCTATGGGCCACCTGGTTGTGGAAAAACTCTTTTAGCCAAAGCGATTGCAAACGAATGCCAGGCAAATTTTATCAGTATCAAGGGACCTGAATTACTTACCATGTGGTTTGGAGAAAGTGAGGCCAATGTCAGAGAGATATTCGATAAGGCTAGAGGGTCTGCTCCTTGTGTCCTTTTCTTTGATGAACTGGACTCGATTGCCACTCAGGTTTGTCCAATTCCCACTTTAGCTTGATATGTAGTAATTGGTATGCATTTTACTCAAGTAGAAAGGGAGAGTTAATATTTTCATCAATCTATTACTAAATCTTATATCTGGATTTATATTTATTTTTGTGTCAACAATGTGTACATTATCCTGGCTTTAGCTGAATATCTGGTAATTGACATATCTTCTCCTCAACTATTGAAGTTTAGTTTGGTCCCTTAAAAAATTACCTGTTCTGAGAAGCAAACAAAGATGTAACTTCTGCATACATTAGAACAATTTATGTCTTAACTAATCAATTATTAGGCCTTATATGTAGAATTATATATCTCCATATTGTTATTATACTCCTTGAAATATTGATATCTTGTTTGGTTGCAGCTTATAAGCTAGGCTTTTTTTAACTATAAGCTGGTACTGCATTTATTTCACTAGTGTAAAACCTGAGCTTTTGTTACATTTTCGTGTGCGTAAGCTAGAAAAGTTTTTCTTTGCCCAAAAAAATTGAACCAATTTAGCTGGGTACTAGCTATTTTCTGAATATTAATATTTTCAGCTTATTTGCTTAAAAGCTAGAAACCAGAAACCATTGTTACGGCAGAATGACTTTTTCTACTCATAGATCTTGCTGCTAAGTTAATATATTATTCTTAAAATTTATAGAGAGGAAACAGTAGAGGTGATGCGGGGGGTGCCGCTGATAGAGTTTTGAATCAACTTCTCACGGAAATGGACGGAATGTCTGCTAAGAAAACCGTATTTATAATCGGTGCGACAAACAGACCTGATATTATTGACTCGGCCCTTTTAAGACCTGGTCGTCTTGATCAGTTGATTTATATTCCTCTACCTGATGAGGAATCTCGGTTTCAAATCTTCAAATCCTGCCTGAGAAAATCTCCCATTTCCAAAGGAGTTGACCTCGAAGCCCTTGCTAAGTACACTCCGGGCTTTAGTGGTGCTGATATTACCGAAATTTGCCAACGCGCTTGCAAATATGCTATTCGAGAAAATATTGAAAAGGTCAGTATCTTTTAGTAAGCTCCTTCTCTTTATGCTCTTTTCCATATGTAGGCCACTTTGTAAAATATGTCATTTTGGTTGGAGTAAAATGTAAATAACCCACATGTACTAAGAATGGTTTTTCTGCAAATATGTCTTTTTCGGTTTTTCTTCTTCAACAGCTCCCTGTATTGGTTTGATTGGGATTAACTTTTGTGTACCAAAAATGGTTTGATTTTCGTTTCTGAGGTTTGGCTTATAGTCACAGTTTTTAGTTTTTTAGTTTTTTTTGTAGTTGTAACTTTGAAAACATACTTACTTTGGACATGTAAATGCGTGACAGGATATCGAGAGAGAAAAAAGGAGAAGCGAGAACCCAGAGGCCATGGAAGAGGACATTGAGGATGAGGTGGCAGAGATCACAGCCGCTCACTTTGAGGAATCAATGAAGTATGCACGAAGGAGTGTAAGCGACACAGATATACAGAAGTATCAGTCATTTTCCCAGACATTGCAGCAATCCCGAGGGTTTGGCTCTGAATTTCGATTTGCTGAGGCCAGTGGGCAACCCACAACTGGTCCCGACCCTTTTGCAGCGCCAGCTGGTGGGGCCGACGACGAAGAGCTCTATGATTAATTATGTTGAAAAAGATATAAACTTGGGTTTTCAATTTGTGCTATAAATATTTCTTTAGTTAAATAGGTATTTATTACAGTTTATATATGTATTTCCACTATCTTTATGTCATTGCTTGACACGGGTTTTTTTGGTTGCAGTTTCAAATATCAGTGTTTTGCTTGTCATTTAAAAGTTATATATTTGGTGTCTTGATTTAACCTCTAGCTTTATTGCTGTTCCGATCAAAATATGCTAGAAGTTTGAAGCATGATTTGGCGTCCGTCTAACCTTTCAGTCGTAACATGCATTAAAAGTTATATAATGTTAATCGTATAGTTTAATTATCTATAAAAGGTGATGCTGTTTTCAGAAAATCTAATGAGCATTTTTTCATCTGTTCCCTTTTTAGTTACCAAATTTCAATCCTGACATAAGTAAATAAAACTATGTCACTATTTTATGCATTTTTATTGTTTCCATTTACTCAAGTGTTTTAAGTGTCGGTTTTTCATTGATAAAACAATAATCCGGGGTAACTCACATTATGGGTGTCGGGACTCGAACGTTGATGATGAGTATTGATTAAGGTCTCGAACACTTGACTACAATAAATAGTTATATAGCTCTTTGACCAATAACCACATTTAATTCTGCCGAGTTGTATTGTAGGTGCACATTAATTTTCCTTAGGATTTGTAGGCCAATTTTTGGTTAAGTTTTTAGGCATTACAAAGTAAACACTTAAAAAAATATCCTAGTTTCACAGTTACCCTGCAAATCTACAGTTTTTATGAAAATTTATTTTTGATGTTGTACCTGCTTTTACTTGACTCAATATTTTACCATTAAGTAATACAACTTCAATTTAGTCCCGCTAACTTAACTTACATTTTTGTTCAATTTAGTAAATAATACTTAGTATTTTTAAGGAGGGTGCATCTGCATTCTGAAGTATCAATTCTCTTGTCCCATTATAAAAATTATTTAAAATATGGATGTGAAAGCAGTTAAGCCCCATAATGAAAACAGAATCTCAAGTACCATTAGCTTTGATTTTTCATCAGCATACTATCTTTACATCAGATTCTTTCTGATACAAATCAATATTTTATAGTAGTTTTCTGTTGTCAATCATTTCTCTCTTTGTTTTTCATCTTCTTTCTTTCATAATTTTTCTCTATATGCTCTTTATGTGAGGCTTGGGAATCAGAGCCAAATGATTCTTTAGTTTTAGTTGAAATGATTACTCATTTCCAGTTTATATTTCAGTCTTTCAGTCTCAAGACTTGCAAACAAACTTATAGACTGCTGTGTCTCATAGGAATAAACTGTTTTATTGTGTAAAAACTAAAAAAAATACTACTCCCTAAAAGTGAAAAACAGCACCAGACTACCACCATATTGACACGCACATCTGCACATGTATAACTTAACGAAAATAAAATAAAATAAAATATTGACAAGCACATGTATGACTATGTTTTATATAACAAAACTACAAACGCAGGCTAAAAAGCAGCATACGCACGGAGGCAGAGTACCTGACTCTGAGTCAGGGTTACTCTGTTTCCGTTGACCATTGGATCTGTTATTTTATCAATACAGTATTAATAAAATACATATCCAATGGTTGGAAAAGCAGAGTAACCCTGACTCAGAGTCAGGTATTCTGCCTCCCATACGACGCTAACGTTTTTGTTCCGCCTTATATTTTAATTAGATACTTCCTGTTATGAATTTATGGTTCTCACTAGTCCCATTATTCACCTACACTGATCAAGTCGCAAATCTACACCAATACAAATTTAACATATAAACTTGTTATATTGAAGATATTGTTAACTTTGCCAATATTTGGTTTGATACTCAAAATCAATTTATGTGGATTGGTGCATGAATCTTTGATTGATTATATCATAAGAATAAATATATATATATATATATATATATATATAATTTCCATAAAGGAAATATTTAATTTAATTCAGATTGTGTATGATTTTATTCATCATCGATGTTTGGCTATATAAAGTCGGTATAGCCATGTAGTTTTTCATTCAAGATAATAAATTAAACATTTATCTATATTTCTCTCTTTATATATTTTATCATGTTAAACTTAAAGTATTTAAAGTAAACATTTTATGTGCACTCATATCTTCCATCTAACTTTTTAGTTTGAAAAACATAAACGAGTTACACTAGGAGAATTTCAAAAGCTGAATCATCTAGAAAGTCTCATGATCACATCTACATAAGATGAAAAATTACATACTAACTGGGAGTCTGGGACTATGGGGAAAAAGTCACTCCACAACCATTATAAACCACTGACTTCATCAAATCAAAGTTGGCATTTATTTTTGTAATTTGATTCTTTAATTTGATGTCAAGGAGATGGGGGTGATAGCATTTTTGTACGACAAAGGCTGGAATGTAAATTTTATAGTTTTTATAGTCAAAATAGGTACATAGATACAATTACATTCTATTAGCAATCTGATTAAAATGGGAACGACTGCATTCTCGCTATACGTACCCACATAGTTCATTGCCAAAATAGGTAGTTCTTATTGCAGTTCCGGAGTTTGTTTTTCGGAACAAAGAAAGTATATTGGTCATGAGCAATGCAAATAGTTATCGAAGAATCTTAACATGTACGTACAACATTCTCGGATTGGGATAGTTTGGGAGAACATTTGCAATGGAGTTGATTGTTCAGATATTATGTGTAAAGGTTTTACCTAAAGAGAAACTTTTTGGTCACTTTGAAAGGGTTATCCTAACAAGAAAATGGTAACACTCTAGGAGCCATGTTATGTTGGACGGTAATTATGAATTATATTTCACTCCAACTTAAATGAATCTGTTAAGAGTACATATACCCTACTTTTAATGTTTACTAGTATAGTGTACTACCAAGCAAACTTAAACTACACTATACTGCTAGTCTAGTAGGAAAAATGATAAAAAAAAAAATACTTAATTAAATAAAACTCATATTTTAAAATATTTTAAAATATTAGTACATGATGTTACTACATGTATGTTACATGATACGATACTATTATGTGTATCAAATTTTAAACAAGGCTTGAGAATATGAATTTTTAAAAATTAAGCATATTCTATGTCCTGATCAATGATATTACTGTACAAAGCTGAATTAGGGAACTTTCAAGGTTTCAAGTGAATAATGATCCTAAAAATTTACTTTAACGTTGATTGACATCAAGTCATGAATGAATTGATGAGAGCCATATCCATGAAAATAACATATGTGGCCCATCCAACTCGTGCAATTGTCGTCATTTAGTCAGTAACACTGTACTAGAAGATGGGACCAGAAACTATATTAAATTTGTCCTTCGATTTTCACATTAAAAATCTTTAGATTCTCAGACAAATTAAAGTTGATATTTTGTAAACAGTTACATCTGGTGCAGCGTCTACACAAACTATGCACAATAATTAATTAATTTTTACCATATAGGACAATTAAAAGTTCCTTTTGAATATCTCTTCCATTCAATTGCATACACGTAGAACACTGACTTTATGAAGCAACGTATTTCCATCATTTAAATTGGCATTAAAAAAGGGTTGTTATCAGAAATCTCTTGCCATATATCTTTTATTGCCAAAATGTACCCCCCCCCCCAAAAAAAAATGTAGATAAAAGTTGCTTGAATCTTTTTTGCTTTCGTTGTTAAACATAGTAATTAGTTAACCCATGATTAGTAAGATAGTGAAAAACATAACTCAACTCCTAATATTACGATGAATATTACAATCTTAGAATTAAACTAATGATAGACGGACACATGTCGTGTACTCGGTGTAAATTCTTTCCAAGCAAGTTTGGTAAAAACTTAAACTCCTCAAAATTATACATAAAGTTTAGAAATAATTCTAGTCCTCCCTTTCCCTTTTGGAGGAGGGGCTCCATACTCTCTCATTTGGAGGAGTTATCGGAACTCTCCCTCCGTTTCACGAGTCGATATGATTTTTCGGTTACGTTTTTTTTTATCAATGTTTTGTTTTATTTCGAAACCGTCTGTTCAGAAAAATCTGTAAAATTTCATTTTTTTGGTATTTTTTGGCATTTAAAACTATAAATTGCCAAATAAACAATTAAACACACAAAAAATGTATAAAAGTCAAAATTTTATAAATTTTTTTGAACGAACATTTCCAAATAAAACAAAATGTTGATAAAAAAAACGTAACCGAAAAATGATCCCGGATCGTGAAAACGGAGGGAGAGTCCCGGTAACTCCCCAAAATGGGGGAGTCTGTTGCCACTCATTCTTAATAAACATGTTAATTAACTAATGAGATTAATAAGGATGATATCCATAATTTCGTCAATCTACATTGTCTCCCTTTCAAAAAAATAGCATCTACACTTCAATTGAAAAGTAATGAACGCAGTTTTTGACTACGTGACATTATTGATATATTAATGGCCTTGTTTTGTATGCCTTTATAACTTGTACTTATTTTTACTAAGTATAAAAGCAAACATTGATGTTTGGTGGCCACTTTAAAAACTTATTTTTATAGAAAGTAAATCAAATAAAAGTCTACTTATCTTAAGTAACATTTTTCATACTTATCGTGGAAAAGTAAACTACAAGCACTACACTATAAAATAATGTTTGATTTAATGAGAGTTAAAAGCTGTCACAAGTCTGTCACTAATTTAAAAAACTGTCACAAATCTATCGCAAATTGACTAAACTGTCACAAAGCCGTCACAAAAACCGTCGTTAATAAGCTCGTAACAAAAAATACTGTCACCAATCCCGTCACTATTTGAATATTTTTTTGTAGTGGTAGTCCTCATATATGGTCCTATTACAACACCATTTTCCGTCAATCTAGCTTCTACATTGCTTCCCTTTCAAAAAAAAAACTTCTACGTACAATTCAATTGAAAAGTAATGAACGCGGTTCTTGACTACGTGACATGCATTATTGATATATTATTATTGTGTGGCGACAATTTCATTAAAAAACAACTCATGCATATCAAGAATATGATGATGACCAACGTCCCATTAATTATGTTATGGATAAAATACTGGTTTTTGCAATTAAGTATGTGGATTTTATTATCTCATGTGAATAGTGTTATTGCGGCAACAATCATTTATATCAATTTCTATTTAACATTCTTTTTTTCCTTCTAAATCTGTTGACTGTTTTAGTTGGTGTTTGAAAATGAATTTCACTATACATGGACTAAAAATACTTTGAATTAAATTGTGGTAACCATCAGTGTCATTTTCTGCTTCCCAGTATGCCAGTAGTGTGATTTACGATTTACAGTTACACTACCACTCATGTTTCCATATTTTTACCACTATGATTCATTTTTTTGCACATTAATTACCACTATGATTCCATATAATTTTTTCACCCACAGTTACATTTGGGAGGTCGACTTGGGGAATCACAAGAAACTTAAAAAGATTATTGCAAGAAGATTGGTTTTGAAACTTTTTTTCTGTAAATTGTTTGCATTTGAATCTATAAATTGAACTTTACTATCATGAACATTGTTTCCCTTTTTCTTATTCATGTGTAATCTTATAAAAGATGTTTAGTTGATTACTACTCGTTAATTTAGACTCGGAAGAGTTATCTTTATGGAAGAATTATCCGAGAACCCATTTGAGGGCCTGCCCTATAGGTTGTGGCACCTCATCCCGAAATTTTCCGGAAAATATGTCTTTTTAGAACTAAAATTTAGATAAAAGATGGTGCATATATATTGCCTATTTATTAAATAAGTGCACATGTTGTCATTAATATCAATGTAGCCTAGTTCGTACTAATTGTTGTTTGCAACCGCGATTTCGTGAGTTCTAGTCCCAAGAAGTGCCGTGAAGCCGACCCTGTTGATATGGAATCTTTTATTTCGACATGCACTTAATTGGAACACTTCTTTAATTAAAGGTTCTCCTTACTGTTAAGAAACTTGGATCTAATCAAAACTTGTTAGGATACTTTCTTGATAATACGTATTCTATTCATTATTTTCAAATAAGTAATCTTATATAAAACATATGATAACCTCTATACGATTACAAAAAAAAAAAAATGCTAATTTCTATGTATAGACACAAAATTGTTTTGACATAATTTATAATTCCAAGTGTAACCAAATTATACATATTAAATCTAACTTTTAAATTTTTTTCATGCTCTTACTATATTTGTAAGATGGGATTTCTCGTTTAATTGTTTCCACATAAAATTTTCCATGTTTTTCATAACCGGCAATTTTGCAGACTAAAAAGCTCATGCATGTGATCTAGAGACTAGAGACTTGTACACAGTTCATATGAGCCATAACTTTGTTGTGGTTGGATGAGGATCAGAAACATAAATAGATCCTATAAAATGGTTTCTTTTTTCCGATCCAGCAAAACATTATTGTACTACAAAGAATAAATCAAACATGAAAAGTTCAAATGAAATAATTTAAAAGTTTGTCTGATATTTCGGAGGCATTCCACTTAGTAGTTAGGCTGTCTGATTTGACAAAGCCAGGACCATTTGGAAAAAAACATAAACGAATGGGAGGATTATAATTTACACTTTTTCACAATAATTTATCGACAAATTTCAATCTTATACACCGATATACAAAATATAGGAATTAGTACACTAACACTTGATATCACTTAAACTATAGAAACATATAGCATTGTTTTTTTTTCCTGTTTCTGAATGTATAATATGTTAGTACACGCACTTCGTCTTTCATTCAACCAAGACTCTACTTCAAGGGCTAATGCGATAACTCAATTATTTTTTGAAAAGTTTTTCGTGCTCGTGTTCATGTACAGTGACCGTTTCCTAAATTTAAATCGATCATTGTAGAGGGTAGATATTTTGTCATCCATTAATAATACAACCGATATATGTTTGCAATCTTATAAAGGTTCTTATAGATTATTTATCAAGAGTTGATAAAGGTGAGAACAATAGAATCTAAGGTTGGTGTATATATATGTTAATATAGACATACACACATACATCAATCAATCCATGTTCACCACAAAAATTAAGGTTCACACATATAGTATCACTTGTGTATATATAGTGACATTATATTAGAATGCAAAATCTTGAATTAGCTTAGTTTAATTGTTTTTTAGAAAGGCTTATTTTGTTAAACTTTCGCAAAACACTCGATATACTTCGTTTACACTTATTCAAAATTTATTCTAAGAAGATTTACACTCTTAAGATCCAAAATATCATAAAAGAAGGCAAAAAACATGTGAGTAGTGAGAGGTTGGTGCCCCTTAATTATCTCTTTAAAACTATGTCGATAAATTGTTGTTCACATATACCACGTATGAGCACTTTTTACGCAAAAAGACCTAAACGTCATTTCAAAATTGGACAACATGTCGATTTTCAATAGTATCTATATTTTCCCTCTCTCTCTCTCTTACATATGGGCAATTACTTTCTATTTCTTATCCTAACTATTTATATCAATTAAAATCCACACAAAAAAAAACATCAAATTAATCGATCCAATTGCTCGACGAGCCATAACTCAACATTTTTTCCCGTAACAAGAGCAAGAAAACGAAATAATTGAATCTAATTTAATATCTATCATATATGTTATTTCGTCAACATCGGTCATCGGATATACTGTTTGATAGTCAGATGATTATTTTATCCGGCTTATAATATCTACTCATTTAGAATAGTATAACCACATGTTTTACTTCTCCGTATCACCGTCTCATCATCACATCACATCACATCGAGTCATTCCGCAAGTTGAACTTTGACGGAAATTTGACGTCATCAAACTAAATTAGATAGAAAGAGGCGGATAATTCTTTTTGAGAAATTATAAATTTAATGGAAAATCTAAGAGAAACAGAGAAAAAAAAGTCGAAAATATTAAGAGAGACCGGGTATTAGCTAGAGAATTATTAGAAGAAAGATTGAGAAAGAAAGCCAATAGATGATAGATTGATGAATAAAATAATTTATGGCTAGGGCATTATTGATTTTAAAAAATTATCACGTCATCTCTAACTAGAAGGATATTTAGCATTTATTTTTATTTTCTTATTTGGAATTTAATCTCCAACTTCGTACTCTATAGCCATTACTCCAAAAAGAAATGATAAAGAGGCTCTTGCTCAACATTATTAAACAGTATAAGATTTAGGACCCAAGAGACTTGCTTTAGACAAATTACATAGCTAGCGTGAGAGAAGAAATTTTCTTATAAATCTCAATTAAATTTACCTGAGAATCAATCACTATAAAGTATTAAAAAAAAACATGCAACACTCTACAAAGCTATTTTTTTAAAAATTATACTTTTCCGAGGTTTTCTTAAGTACATCTGAACTTTATTTCTGATTAATGTCATGCAGGACGAATCAAGGCGCGGTCCTAGTGAGTTATGAACTTAATTAAGATGTATATATTAACAAATAAAATAAAGTTATTATGACAAATCATGGATATTGTACTACAGTATCATATTGTAACTGAAACTCTTGAAACTCCTAAGAAAGCATAATCTCGAACTAAGTGGTCACAAGTTACGACATGTAAAAATTGGCAGTCTACCTTATTTAAATGGAATTTTGTATCAAAATATGAGTGATTTTTTTTGGGGGGGGGGTACATATACTGTATAATATTGCGAATATCACTCATCTCTATTTTAACAAAAGACAAAATTCTAATTGTGTATTTTAATGCTTTGTTCGATTTAAGAAACTACAAAAAAAGTGTGGATTAATAAGCCATACGGAATTTAAAATGGGAAATATTTAAAGACAAAAACACCATGAAAGGACTCATATCATTCACTTAGTGAAAGGAAGAGGCAAAAATTATTGAATATTAAAAAAATTACAAAGCTAATAAAAAAAAAAGACAATTGCTCTTGTTTTACCAAGCTACAATATTAAACAATTAAACTCATCTTATATGTTACAATGAAACAAAATGTAGCAAATGACCTATTTATAGAACTCTCAATAAAGACTCATAAGAGGGATTGCTAGGATTCGCCACGCTCGTGCCAACATACGAGCATCTTTATGCATCGGCGCAGTATGTAAAACTTTGCACGTTGCTTCTTAGCAATGTGAGTGCATTTTGTGGTGAAGGTAGATTTGGATGGCGAATCGCCTCCCTCTTTTGAAATACCGCTTCCTTCTTCCATCAGAGAGATTTGAGAGAGATAAGGAGGGAGATTGTTGGTTGCTCTATAATGGTAGGATGAGAATGGTCGTTGCTACAACTACAACTGGCAGTTTTTATTGAAAAGGAAATATAGTACTTAGGTTACTGTGGTTGTACCAAGGACAATTGCTCACTTGGTACATTAGACTAGGTAGTAATTTGGTAGTTGAAAAAAAAAGTTACCATATATTTTTGATACCGTACTGAGTTTGTAATATTAGCGTCACAATAGTGACGGTGAATATTAATTGTGACTCAAAATGTTCATTAAAAAGATGCTAATACTATTTGATCACGAATTAACTCATACGCGCGCTCATTTCTCGTAGACAGTTTAACTTCTATTATTTTATTTTATTTGACTCAATTCAATGGATTCAAATTCTCTATAAATCATAGTGCATTGACATATTCTAGAGTTTTATGAAATTAAAATAATTCAATGGTCTAAATTTATGCGTGAATTTTATAATTTTATTTTTATATAATTTTAATATATAAAATAAGATATATTAAAATTATTGATAGTTTTTACTATTTTTAAATAATAATTAAATTTATGTTAGTTTCAACCAGTGTTCTATAATTTTGTTTGTGTTTTTATTGTGTTGTAATATTAGTTTTTAATTTACAAAATCATAATTTGTATTTTATATATTAAAATTATATAAAAATAAAATTACAAAACTCATACATAAATTTAAACCATTGAATTATTTTAATTTTATCCGTTAAATAAAAATTTAAAGATGTGAATGCACAATGAACTATACAAAAATTTGAATTCGCAATTGAATAGTGTCTGTTTGTCTATTTGTGGAAAAATTACAATTACGAATGTCAGATGTAGATAGACTATATGGAAAGTTTGACCTAAATTATGGTAAAAGTTTCCATAGCAAAAAACATGGCTGTTTCTTCTGATTTCTCTACCAGTCTTTTTAAGACTTATCCCCCTGCTTCTTTGACCATTCCCATAGTAATTTTTTCAGTTTTACTTGAAAACCCTCCTTTAAAGAGGGGCTTAATACATATATTACTTATGAGAGATATTATACCAATTAAAAAAACTTATCCAAAAAAGTATATCCGATAATATAAAACTAATCTAGTAATTTTTTTAAACACGTGTCAAAAAAATGACACTACTAGTAAGAAAAAAGAATCATATCATTCTCAACAGTAATTACTATATTAATTATTCTACTTATTCATTTATACATATCGTTTATTTATATTCCTATTAAAAAACTTGTGGTTAAATTTTGACATTAACGTTTGAATACAAAAAATTATAATATACCAGTAAAAGTCACGTCACGTAATAAAAATTCAACCAACTAAAAACTCAAATAAAAATATATTAGAACCCTAGTTGAGTCTATCCTAAATTTAAATAATAATTAAAAATAAAAAAATTTGTTCAATCTAAAAATACAACTCATTAAAAACCAAAATAAAAATATAATAGAACCCTAGTTGAATCTATGCTAAATTTAAATATTAATAATAAAAAAATTGTTAAATTTAATATGAATAAAAATCAAAACTTTTGAAGATGTGTATATACCATGTAATGTGGGTTGATTTTTTGGGTAGGAAAAATGTGTAAGCAAAAACATTTTACATTATTTATAGCTAGCCACCTTATTACTTATAAGATTGTCTTTCTTATTGGAGCGATGTAATTAAAAGAAAGATAAAATGTGTACCATTTAACAACTCTTATAAATTGAACGAGATTGAACAACACTAATTACGTATTGTTGTCCGTTTTTTTATTAGTATGGATCAGTAGGGGTCGTATCCCGTAGGCTGCTAGAGAGGTTGTCCGTAAGTTTAGGAACGTCTCAAGCGAGCTTGAGATATATATATATGTTACACATCCATGTGTGTATTTGTGGAAAATGTTGGTTTCTGTCTAAGTTAGGACGTTTTTCAGCACAATACTTCCAGTTAGAACCAGTTCTCGTTCTCATATAAATTCACCATAAACCCTGTCAAACGTACGTACGATGAGTAGATTTAAAAAACAAAATTATATTACAACTATACAAGCCAAGGCAGTTGATGGAGACGGAAATGGACCAGGCGAGTGGGTTCACGCATGCCAGACCACTGCGTGAGTACGTCGCGATGTATGAAACCAAGGGTCGTTACCATTTATTTACTGGCTATATTTTATTTATGACTCTTTATTATTTCAGCCCATACTTTATTTGCGTTTTGCCTTCAATTTAAGAATGGAAAATACTTATTATCAAAGCGTCCACAAAATACTTATCATTCAATTCACTAGTTTTGTAAAGTTCATGAAAACTCAAAAGTGTAAACACACGCTAGATCTCTCAAAGGCGCAAGATTATAAAAAGCGGATTCATCTTCTCATATCACTAAATTTAGAAGTAAGAACACAAATTGTTTTCATAAATAATATACTCAGAACAATTTCTCACTAAAAAATCTTTCTCTTGTGCATGTAATGATTGATTTAGTGTAATGGTCTCAATTAATAGACCAATGTGTTTTTATGTGTATACACAAAACAAGATAATCTTCACCAGAAAATGACCTATTGCATTTACAACCTATTTTTGTAAGATAAAGTTCTAGCGCCAATGTACCAGTGATGTGCAAGTTCATAATACTCCTAAAAATAACACTTCCTTTAACAGAATACAGTAATGGCAAATATCAATCAAGCTGCATTGGTCAAATCTATTTTGGGTGAAAAACCAGCTCAGCTAATGCACTGTTAAACCTTTTCCCACCACTTAATTATTAAAAAAATTGCTGTACTAAATCCCCATAACACCAAAACCATTGTCATTCTCACAAACTTTATCTTTTCCTCTCAATTTCTCCATTTTCCATTTTCGAGCAAAAACCATGGCGAAAGTGGAATCTTGGAACCAAACCACTTTTTCGATACTATGGGGTTGCGGATCCATAAGCGAGTCGGTGACATCAAAGGGTATTTACCAAAGAGATAATCCATTGAAACACAGTCTTATTGTAACATTGGCGCAGCTCGGGACTGCCATTTTTATGACCGCGTGTTTAAGACGCATTCTCAAGCCTTTCAACCAGACCAAGTTTGTTGCCGAAATGTTGGTCAGTTATTGACTTATTTCTAGAAAATTTCCTTCCAATAATGTATTTACGCTATTTGCAAAAAAAAAAACAATGCACTATGCTATCTGTGGAAAAAAAAGGATACATATTAAACTCCGTCAGAATCAGATATTGGTATGGTAGGTAAAACTGCACCCGTGAACATAATTTCAAATTAAATAGTAGAAACTTTTTAACAAAAGATAAAAAAAGAAGAAAGAACAGAATGAGATAAAATACAAATATTAAGGGGAATTCATTGTCAGTGAAAACAAAATATATAGAGAACCTGTATCAAATAGTATGCCAAGTAAAGCTGCAGGCCCTGAATTGTTTGCCGAAATTAGAAGCATCAAGCATATAATATCTACTATACTCACATTGCAGGATTCATTACGAAAATAGGTAGAGGAGGAAACAGTGGCGGAACTAGGATGTTAGAGAATGAGGGGCTGAATTTCATATGTAAACTATTTATTAATTATAGGGGGCTGAAAGCCTATAATATTTAAATTTTCATTAAAATATATAATTTTTTTAGTGTTTTATCAATATGGGGGGGGGGGGGGGGGGGTTGTAGCCCCTTTCAGCATATAGCCCCTTGGAAGGGAAGTTTGTTGCTTGTAATTTAGTGTTTGAAAATAAAGTAAAAGCCGCAAACAATTTACCATTCCATTAAAATGTAACAATTCTTTTTTTTTTCTTTTCCACAACCTATGTTTATTTATGGGTGATCACGAAATCTCTTTTCATGTCCATACAGACTGGGATTATGCTAGGCCCTTCGGTTGTGAAACACCTAACCAACAACGATTTCTTACGGAACTTTTATACCGTAAGGCAAACTTCACTGGTGAATTTTTTAGAGTTCTTTAGCATTTTCATGTACACATTCCTTCTCAGCTCGCAAACAGATCTTAATATTGTAAAAAACAGCGGGAAATTAGGGTGGATTTTAGGGATCTCTAGCTTTGTTCTACCGAACATTTTAGCTAAAGTAGTTAGCACTTTCCTTGTGAAAAAACACCCAACGGAATCTATGCTTTTAGGAACCGTTTCCACTTTTTGTCCATCAACTTCGTTCTACGTTATCATAATCCTCTTACAAGATTTAAAGCTGTTAAATTCCGAAATCGGGAGATTGGCCGTTTCAACAGCCCTCATCCACAGCATGTGTACTTATCTATACACGACCATAACCTCACAAATCATGGTGGGCACTATGTTCCATTACACAATATGGGATCATTTCAAGATAGCATCACCTAAATTCTTATTCATTCTGTTTGCGGCTTATGGACTTCGGACAATTATGTTTTGGGTAATAAAAAGGATACCCGCAGGAAAATCATTGAAGCGTTCACAATTTGTGGCTATGATTATGATGATTTTTGGAGTCGGTTTTTTCAACGAGTCATTGGGTTATTCTGCTATATTCGGGGCGATGATTTTGGGTTTAGTGATGCCTTCGGGTCCACCTCTGGGGTCCGGAATGTATGAAAAAGGAAATTTATTTATCTCCGAGGTTTTGGTACCATCTTATCTCCTAATAGCGGGAAATGCTGTGAATATCTTTTTGGTTGAAGCAAAAAACGTCTGGCTCATACTCATGATTGTAGTAGCTGCCACTGGGGGGAAAATATTAGCTGCAGTGTTGCCTATGAAAGTATTTGGTGTTCCGAACAAAGACGCTTTCACCCTTGGCCTTATTCTCTGCTCACAGGGAATCTTCGATGTCTTCATGGCTAAACAATTCTTGGTTTTCGGGGTAAGACTTCAATACCACGAGATTAACTACTATTCTTATAACACAACTAGAGCTTACACACTAATTCCCCAATGTACACAAGGCAACGAAAATTCACTACCAAAATAGCACTTGCATTCGACAAAATCTTGTCTGAAAAGTACGAAGCTGAATTTTATGGTTAGAAACCGAACTGTTCTCTTTAAATCTTTTAATTTTCTAATGTGGACAAAATGAATATGCAGGCAATCAATCAGGAGTATTTCACCATCGTCACTCTTATGATCGTGTTAAACTCATTCATTGTCACACCTGTACTTAAATACATATACGATCCTTCAAAGAGATACATAAACTACAAAAGAAGAACAATCCAGCACTCAAGGCACGAAACCGAGCTCAAAACACTAGTCTGCATTCATGAAGAAGATGACGTTTGGGGGCTAATCAACGTTTTAAAAGCATGTTACCCGACAAAGAAAACTCCTATCTTTACGTACGCAGTTGATTTAATGGAACTAGTGGGTCAAATTGCCCCTATTTTCATAAACCACCAATTTCACAAGCATCAATCTTCCAATGCCACAACCATCCGAACAGATAGAATCATCAACGCTTTCCAGCAATTAGAAACCCAATATGAAGGGATCAAACGCCAGAATTTCACCTTTGTTGCCCCTTATGACTCGATGCATGACGACATTTGCACTTTAGCTCTCGACAAAGGCGTTTTCTTGTTGATTATACCGTTTAAAAACTCGGAAACTATTTCCATGAGAGCCGTAAAGAGAAACGTGCTTGATAAGTCCCCGTGCTCTGTCGGGATCCTTGTCAATAAGAGGATTGTTATCTCGCGAAAAGCAACCTCACAAGGTTTTAACGCTTGCTTGGTGTTCCTTGGAGGACCTGATTCCCGTGAAGCGCTCGCCTTGGCGATGCGTATGCTGGAGAACCCTGACACAAGGTAATATAAATATAAAACAACTAATACTGAAAACTAACATGGAGTATAATAAAACTAGAGAACAAAAACTAATAATTTTAAAAACTTAAATTAGCACTGGGTCATAGTAGGTATATTTTATTCTCATTCTTCATAATGGCAAGATGAAAGACGAAAAAAAGTCTTCCGAAAATAACTGGGGTAGAGCAAACCTCTTGTAAACCATAAAGTTAGCTAAGAAGTCACCTTTCAGTCCATAGGACGTAAGTCGTATTAAGTAGAGTTACCCGGTTGAAGATATTTTCGCACTCTTTGATAGTTTCGGATCTGCAATTATTAAAAGTGTCTCCCCAGGGAGCGGTAACTAGAGAAGAATGCGGTTAATAGAAGATAAGTTATTAATCTCCAAGCTGACCTCTAATTTAGACTATCCTAGGATTACTAAAAGGGAGACAGTTTTCGGGGGTGTCCATAATCAACGGAGTCTACTCTCACGTAATTGATAACATTTATGTACCATTCATCTTTGGTCCTCTCTTCTCATCTCCCTTTCTTTATCTCAGTCAGATTTACATGGCGTTTGGTGAAATATTTACAAAATATTTGTTCACTGGAGTATTGTTTATTTGATTATTTTGTATTCTTGCTGTGGGTTTATGTTGTTTATAGTGGCGACTACTACTAATTTCCTGAGAGTTGTAAAAAAAAATAGTATTCAACTATGCATTGCTTATTAGTTTATGGTTATGCATTGCTACGTTATATTTGTTTATGGTTATGCATTGCTACGTTATATTTGTTTATAGAAGTTCAATACTTTCTTATCATGCAACATACTTTTCTATTGCTAATCTGGGAAAAAATAAAAACTACATATAGTATTATAACTAAAAAAATCATCAGTAAACGCATGATTTGGTTGGATACAGCAATACTATGATCGGGAATGGAAAAGACAAAGGTTTGAAAATTAACTAATTGACAAGGAGAAACAAATAAGATAGCTCTCATTGATGCATTGCGCAACTTTCTTAAGAAATACAAAAACAAAGAGGGTGAGACTTGAGAGGGAAAACCAGGGTCGCTAAAGTTCCCGACTTTTCTGTCCCGTGATCCCGATTTAAGCTTAAATGGCCCTGCATTTGGGGGGCCTCACTTTTTGTTTGAATTCTAATTTACATTTCATTTAGGAGACGTAAAGCCAATCGGCATCTTAATCATTTCTCGAAAAAATAAATAGAGAGGAGAGATGAATAGGTTATAATCAGCGTATTGAAAAAACAAACCATACATCTAATATGTGAGAGAGAAAGTTACACGCGTCACCTAATTTTTTCCTGATCAAAATTATTCGTCGAATGATTAATTAAGGGCATTATCGGTATCAAAATCTAATATTTAAAATGATTAGGAGAGACTTCGAACATTAGTAAGAAAGTTTTATGATTTGGTCTTTTACCAATTATACAGAGTAACTAAAACTAATTTTAACCTAATGTCCCCGATATTAGTTCTGATATTTCCCTTATTTTACTTTCCTAGAGTTACAGTGATCAGCCTAATCGCTGAGGACGACTTCATCTCTGATTTGCAAGAGACAAAGCTTGATACAAGGGCAATTACGGAGCTCAAACGCTTATTCGGAAACGAGGGACAACGTGTTCATTACCAAGAAGTGACGGTTAAAGATGGTGCACACACAATTGATATATTGAGAAACATTGATAATGAATATGATATTATGCTCGTGGGGAGAAGGGTAGACGATGACTCACCATTAGTGTCTGGTTTAGCAGATTGGACCTATAGGCTTGAGCTTGGAATTGTTGGAGATGTTTTAGCCTCGACGGATATGAAAAGCACAGCACCTGTTTTGATTATTCAACAACAATCCACTGTGGAAGATTTGCTGAAACTGGACGCAGCAAAGAAACTTGCGTGATTAGACGGTGTTTCATGTTTTTCAAATGTAGTTTTTAGTTGAAAAAAAAAATCAGGCCTACACAACGAAATCTGGGAAACTACAACAAAGAAAAAGTACCAGAATCAAGATCATTCTTTCAGAGCTGTAAAGTGCCTGTAGGAGAAGATTCTCATGACACTATTTATTTGAATAGGAAATTTATTTTACTCGTTTTTTTTCCTTTTAAGACAGGATCTCAGACCACCCCATACGTGACCTTACCCCAGACCTCAATCTTAAGTAATGGATGTTCTACCACTGAGCTAACACAATTTGTCGTTAATCTGTTTTGTTTTGAAAAAATTCAGGTTTGTATCTCTTTTGACCTAGGTGGGGAACTCTGATGTTGCTGTAACCATGACGTGAACTTAGAATTGAGACATAAATTTATTTGAAGTAAGAAGTGTTTTTTTTTTCTTTTTTGATGCAGAGCTCATTGCCCCTATTATTGTATGTTTTCTCTCCATACTTCACTAATTAGGGATCGGTCATCACCGAGTCACTCTCCCTTTGATCAGATTATTGTTTGCTTGCAACTTTTTAGCAAATAAAATGGATTTTTCAGGTTGAGAAAAAACTGATTTCATCCAATTTAAAGCTTTTAGCATTTTCAGGCCAGAAAACCAGAAAAATAACGACTGCTCAGACGAAGCCAAATACAGTTCAACGTTTAAACAGAAGTAGTGTTTTAAAAATCGGCTTAGGCGCCCACCTAGGCGCTAAGCGGGGACTAGGCGCCTAGGCATTAGGCGGGGAAAAATCGGTCTAGGCGGGAAAAAGGCGGCCTAGGCGGCCAATTAGGCGCTAGGCGGACCCTTTCCACCTAGAACCCGCCTAGCGCCTTTTGAAACCTTGAACAAAAGAATACAAAATCTGAGCTTATAAGCTACGACTTGTTGCAACAAATAAAGGACCTTGTGCCTCTCTTGATAAGAGAGGACTGGTATCATTAATCATCTTGAAAGAATAAAAAAAAAAAAACTTCAACTGTAACATAGTGAATAGTTGTAAAAACAAACTATATTTTGATTTATCCCTGGTTTATCAAGCAAAAGCACGAAAGCATAAAACTCGAAAACTGTTGAGCTCTAACAGGACAATGTGGTGCCACAATATTATTCTTTTTAAGACAATACCAACATGTTTAATGCAGTTTATTCTTCAAAATTGTCTGCCTAGGCATACAATCTCCATGTGTCAAAAAGTAAAAAAAAAAAAACATTGCTAAAGATTAAAGTTCAAATTTCTGTTTCTTTAGAAAAATAAAAACTTAAATTGAAATTTTGGGCTAAAGGAAGAAGCATACAATGCCTGTTTGCCTGCAAATAATTAGATATAAATGGGAAAAAAACAAGCAAGCAAACAAGCACTAACCAAATCTATAAAATAAATATTAAATTATAATAGAACTTCTACGGAGATCTATGCACTGAAATAACGACCGAATGATATTTAATCAATTATATAAACATTTAGTATAGGGAAGTACCGGGATTATTGCTTTCTTCTTATTCCATCAACACGTTTCGAAACTTCAAGTCGGAGAGCACTTACTCACCCTTATGAGTTATGCCAATTTAAGAAAGATCACTTCAAACAACTCACCAATAGTCTCCACAAGAACACAATCCTTCTCTAAAATGGTGAAAACAATTTGAATCCCGTAATATAATATGGCGATTATAAACCCTAGAAACAAACTTCATAGCAGTATGGCAATCCCCACATACTCGAAGGTTCTTATATATCCGAATAGGTGCTTGTTTAGGCACAAAAAGAAGCCCAAAAGCAACAGCTAGTTTTTCGCTATGATAGGCCAGACCCTGTACCTTACCCTCTTCATCAACATCATGTAAAGCAAAACTTATATTGGGTACATATCCAAACTCTTTAATTTTCATTATAATCTCATCGATTTTGCGATAAATCATTTCGGCCTTTGGATGGCTTCGATCCTCTGACATAAACTTGATTACCTCATTATTCATCTCGATCCAACTGTAACCTGGTTCTTTACTTACCCCTCTCATTTTCATCAATTTTCTAATTTTCGCAGCATCTTCCCAAAAACCAGATGATGAATATATGTTTGATAACATAACATATGGCATAGCGTTAGCGGGCACTAATTTAAACAAAGCTGTAGCTGCTCTCTCAGCTAACTCTATATTCCCATGTAATCTGCATGCTCCTAATAATGCAATCCATACTGTAGAATCGGGTTCAATTTCCATGGTATCTAATAATTCTTTAGCCTCCTTCACATTTCCTGATCTTCCCAAAAGATCAATCATACACGCGTAATGATCGGGAACCGGCTTAATTCCATAAGTTTTAGTCATAGAATTAAAATATTTTCTACCTTGTTTTACAAGGCCTGAATGACTACAAGCAAATAATAGTCCGATAAACGTAATAAAGTCCGGTTTTATTCCTTCTGCAATCATCTTATCATACAGTGCAAGTGAATCCATACCTTTACCGTTTTGAGCATAGCCAACAATTAAAGCCGTATAAGATATAACATTCCGCGAATTCATTAAGTTAAATATTTTATTAGCATCTTCAATACAACCACATTTTGCATACAAAGCTATAAGAGAATTATCAACGGACAAGGTTGAACTGTGGCCTGATTTCGTAAAATCTGCATGAATTTGCTGTCCAAGTTTCAAAATTGTCAATCCCGCACAAGCGCTCAATATACTAGACGTGACCACTTGATCAGGGCTCACTCCATTAAGTCTCATTTTAGAAAATAATATAACGGCTTCTTCGCTAGCGCTGTTATATGCATATCCGGTGACCAAAGAAGTCCATGTTATCACATCTTTATTGATCATACTATGAAAAACTTTCAAAGCACAATCCATTTCTCCAACTTTTGCATACATGTCAACGAGGGCGTTACCGACAAGTAAGTACACTTCAAATCCAGTCTTAACGATCAAAGAATGAACAGATTTTGCATTTCTCAAATCCTTTATAGAAGCGTAACAATTAAGAACCGAAGGATATGTAAAATCATCAACATTCATATCTCTAGAATGCATTGTTTTGAACAACAGCAAAGCTTCGTTAATAAACCCTTGTCTCACACATCCAACTATCATAGAGTTCCAAGAGACCTCGTCGTCGGATTCCATATTCTGCAATGCTATCCTAGCACTTGCTAAATCTCCACATTTTGCGTACATATCAACCAAAGCACTAGCTACATACACATTAGCTAAAAACCCACTCTTTGTAATGCAACAGTGAACTTGTTTGCCAACTATGTGAGCTGAAATTGCAGCTATTGCACTTAATACACTAGGAAAAGTATACTGGTTTGAATCAATCCCTTCAGCTCTCATGTTTCGATAAAATTTAATTGCTTTAATCCCATTATTGTTTCGAGAATAACCGGTTATCATAGCAGTCCATAAGACATGGCTCTTTCTATCCGAAGTAGCTAGAAAGAGACATTCTGCTTCCGATATTTTATTACATTTGGCATACATATCAACGAGACCCGTAGTAACAAAAGCATCAGCGAGAAAATGGGTTTTTACTGCATACGTATGGATTTGTTCCCCTCTAGATAACAAGGCATTTGAAGCACACATCGTCAGAAGGCTTGCCAAAGTAAACTGACTAGGTTTATATCCATTGTATTGCATATTCCAGAATAACTCGAAAGCATCAATTTCACTCCCATATCGGCAACAACCAGAAATAAGCGACGACCAAGTGATAGTGCTTTTTATTGGTGCCTTCTCAAATAGTTGTTTAGCTTCAAATAGTCGTCCTGATTGTGCATAAGCATTAATCATCGTGTTCCATGTAAACTCATCTCTATCATTCATGTCATTAAACATTTTCCGTGCTTTATCGATTTGACCAGATTTTGATAAATCATTTAGGCTTTTGTTTAACTCGTGGAGCGGAGAAGGAGTGATAATAGAGCTTAGCTTCCTCGTGAAATCAACTAGTTTTGTGTTACAGCTTTGACACTGAAAGTTTAAATGTCTGAAATTATTGTACATAACAACCTTCTTCTCCCCTAGCGTTCTTCAAAGAAGAAAAGGTTAATATTTGACAAGATTATACAAATAAAGCAACAAATAATCATACCAAAAAAAGATATCTTTTATGTTTTTCTTTCGACGTTCAGACAACAGATTGCATTGCCACAAAAATTATTTGCACAAATATATGGAAGAGGCACTTCATTAACCACATAATGTGCAAAATCATTCAATTATAATTCTCATTTGCCAGTTAAAATAACTTAAATTTTACTTTTACCACATCATTTATGAAAATCAGCTTTCTTTTCTCCTTTCAAAACCCAAATAAGCTAAATTTAAATTACCACATTTCAATTACATTATCTTTATTTGTACAGTTTCAAACAACAGATAGCAAAATCATTCAATTATAATTCTCATATGTACAACTACCTTTTTTACAATAACATTATAGCCAAAAAATTAATTTCCTCCTTCTTTTTATTTCTTTCTACAGTTTCACACAATAGATAAATGGTGATATATAACTAACTTGTGGGGAATTTTATCAAACACTTAATGTGCATACCATTAAAATAAATAAATTACCCACTATATGTCTATGAACATATGTTATTTACCCATTTCATTTAAATGAGTATATAAGCAAATTAATTACTTAGTATGATTAAATAAATAACCTGTTAATTTCCACGTGGAGAAAGAGAGAGAGAGAGAGATGGGTTTAAGTAAACAATTTAGCTTCTTTAAATTAAGCATAAATTTTTTTGAAAAACTTCATTTAAATACTTTTCGGGTGTATTGTATTATTAACTATTAGAGTACCATAGTTTGGACTAAGTTTAGATTTGATACTAATTGTTTCGATTTAAAACATTGAAATGCCAAGTAAGAGCACGTGATGGATTTACTATTGCCCATTATAATGTTATTTCTTATATAGTTTATTTATTTTGTCCCTATTTTATATGAAATAGAGTTACATAACATATTTTTTTTTCCTTTTTTCTAGCCTGATTATTCACTTTGTATTTATGGCAAATGAGTATTTACTATAGTACCAAAAAATTTAAATTGTATAATACCGTAACGTTCCCAAAATTGTCAAACTATTAGTAATTAGGACAGATTACGAAACAAATTTGCATAGCATTAAGGTTCTGTTTGTTTTGATTTAAAATAGAGGGAAATAATCATTTACGGATAAAACAAATATTACAGATGTTTTGTTTAAATTAAAACTAACAAAACTTACCAATATGTTTCCGATAAAATAACTAGCCTGTAATATTCAAAGGGGTGAGAGATAGAGAGATGGATAATACTAATAGTTTCGATAAAAAACATTGAAATGTTATTATTTTTCTTGTGTATTTTGTCCCTTCTAGGCTTCTAGTTTAGATGAAATTGAGTTAAATAACATATTTATTTCTTTTAATATAAAAAAAAACATATTTATTTTTTCTAGCCTGATTATTCACTTTGTATTTATCGCGAATGAGTATTAGTATAATACCAAAAGGTTTAAATGGTATAAGACTGGTCCGTAACGTTACCAAAATTGTCAAACTATTACTAATTGGGACAGATTATGAAACAAATTTGCATAGCATGTGTTTTCCCGATTCATTCTTCTATGAATTGCTAAAAATAAAAAGAGGTCATCAAAAGTAAACTAATTTTTCAAATTAACAGAGTTTTAATCTATCAAATATTCAACTGACCTATTAATTCTTTATAACGTACTCTATTTTATTTTTGATAAATAAGCTAGCAGTCGTTGGCGCTTTCCCAAAAAATTATGCAGACCTTTCTGGCTTAAACAAGTCGGCAAACACAAGTGTTCAACAATTCTAGTTTGAAACTTCTCCAAACACATTCTTCTAATTCAGAAACAGCTGAATTTGTTGGTGAAAATGAGCTTACACTTGACAGTAACAGAATATATTGAAGGTTAAGACACCTCACTACTTTTCACTTTTAATGCTGATGGCCTTTTTAGCACCAAGATAAAACGTTTTGAAGGAGTACTAGAAAAGCTCCACCAAATACCTATTTGTTGAAACAAAATAAATGAAGCAAATAGTGAGTTAGGCAGCAATGTACTTGCAAGTATATTACTTTAAATAGCACTTTGTTAACAGAAATACAACTGTACTTTCCCACATACTCCGGGAAATATATTATAACTTCTTAACAGGCAAATCTTGTAGAAAAGGTAACAAAATTCAACAAAATAATGATATAAGGATCCATCGTCGTACTAAAAATAGCGGTTCCGTAACAAAGAAACAACTGTACTCTCCCATTTACTTTGGATGCCAACCCAATTCTTGTAATGTTTAAACCTTTAGAACCATCTAATTCTAATACTTGGCTATAATAAAAACCCCTAAATCCTAAAACCAGTCTCATAATCATAAATTTTGTCCTTCCCTCTCAGCTCCATTATTTCTCAATTTTCCCTTTGGTGGCCTCAGAGCCTGTCTATCTAAGGATAAAAACGCTGCTTGTCACAGATTCTGGTGTAATTTTATTCCAAACTTCCTGAGCTTTCATTTACCAGCAAAACCATGGCGGCAGAAGATGTTACTCCAGAATATCCTTGGACCGCGTTTAATTGGGTTAACATGCAGTGCGGATATAAATATGAATCGGTTACATCATTGGGTTTGTTCCAAGGAGATGATCCATTAAACCACACTCTTACTTCAATAATGATGCAGTTCGGGGCTGCTGTTCTCATAACCACGTGTCTAAGACACATTCTGAAGCCTCTCAACCAGCCCAGATTTGTTGCCGAAATATTGGTCAGTTTTTTGAAAACTTTCTCTAACAATGCACCTAACACTATCTGCAAAAAAGAAGAATTATGTAAAACTCTATCACATGGTATGGTAGGTTAATCAACCTGTTGGGAGTATATTTTGAAACTGAGAGCGTAGACGTTGAAACTGTATATCATACAAAACAAAAGCAAAAGGAAAATGAATGAGATAAAATCCACAAAGTGAACATTAGTGTTTACGAAAAGATGATACTGGACATACATATATAATATATTTATACACACACACACACACACACATATATATAAATATTAATGTATTTTCATATATGCTAAGTTAAGCTTCCCGGAGGAATTGTATTAAGAATCTTAAACCATGAAAACTATAGTTAAAAAAGAAGACTTCCTTTTTCTTATGCCATTATTCATCAGGGAAGCAAGATCGCAATCTTTTTAAATATCTCCAAAGAGGGATGTTTGTTGATCGAAATTTAGTGTCTGAAATTGAAGTAGCCGCCATCACATTGCTCTGGCAAGAGAATAATTTTGGCAATGCAACAGTTTACATTTCTGCATATTTTTTAGTTATAATATTGGGTGCTCACACACTCTATTCATGTCCAACAGACCGGAATCATGCTAGGATCTTCGGTTTTGCAACACTTCGCCAAAAAGGATATCTTTCAAAAGCTCTATACCATAAAGCAAGATTCGGTGATGAGTTTCTTCGAATTCTATAGCATCTTCCTGTTCGAATACCTTGTCGGCGCGCAAACAGATCTTAATATTATAAAAAGCAGTGGGAAACTAGGATATATTTTAGGGATCTCTGCCTTTGCATTGCCAAACATTCTAGCTAACATAGTTAGCACTGTGCTTGTCAAAAGTCACCCAAAAGAAGCTGCATTTCTTGGACAAGTTGCCACGTTTTCTCCAATAACGTCATTTCATGTCCACATAATTCTCTTACAAGATGTCAAGCTTCTTAATTCAGAAATTGGGCGATTGGCGGTTTCCTCTTCTGTCATCAGCAACATATGTGGCTTTATATACACAACCTTTAAAACGCAATTCATGTTTGGTACTATATTCAAATTCTCAACATGGGATTATTTCAAGACATTATCCCCTAAGTTCCTTTACGTACTATTTGCGGCTTTTGGACTTAGGCCCATCATGCATCAGTTGATAAGAAGGGTCCCGGAAGGGAAAACATTGAAGCAGGGACAATTTGTAGCTATGATGATGATGATGTTCGTATGCGGGATTTTCAATGAATCATTGGGGTACTGATGAACTAAACCTTCCTCTTAAAATATAACCACCACTCTAAATTTTCTTATCACGGGATTAATTGCCAGCTTGTTTAAGCAGATAAGCCGTTTTTCTTAGGTTGGGGAAAAAAACTGGGCTCATCAACCTTAAACACAAAGTAACTATAAAGTTTAAAAAAAACATGCTAATACCGTGTGTATATTTTTTTTTAACTGAACAGGTACCAAGCTGTTTTTGGGTCGATGGTTTTGGGAATGGTGATGCCTACGGGCCCACCTCTAGGGGCCGGAATGTTTGAAAAGGCAAACTTGTTTGTTTCCGTGGTCTTGGTACCGTCTTATGTTGTAGTTGTGGGCTACTCCGTAGATATATTTTTGATCCAAAAAGATAATGCTTGGCTCATAGTGATGGTTATTTTAGCTGCCACAGTGGGGAAAATTATTGCTATTGTGGTGCCTATGAAGGTTTTTGGGGTTCCTAGCAAAGATGCATTTGCTCTCGGCCTTATTCTGTGCTCACAAGGGTTCTTCGATGTTATCATTGCAAAACGAGTGTTCGGTTACAAGGTAAGACTTGTACAATGAGGTCTCTCGTCTGATTTTGATTTTTTATATCAGACTACAAAAATTAGCAGTTATTAGGCCAGTTGAGCGAAGTTACATTTCTTGACAATATCTTATACTTGCTCACTTAGTGTACCAAAACGAGAAAAACTTAATAGGTCCGGGGTATTACTTAATTAAAACCCAAGTCCATACACTATTTTATCACAGTTTTTGAGTTGTGAGCTCTACCTTATTAGTTTCGATTTTTGGTCCCCAATCTACAATTCTTCTATATAATTTACATCAGTAAAACAGCTGATTTTGAAAGTTGGTTTGCAAAATCGGAATCTGATGACATATCAGTATACAAGGTCCCATAAAGACATTCATACCAAAATTATGTGAAGAACCATTTTTATCTTGTAAACTGGACTTTTGTCTTTCAATCTTGAATTTTCTAATACATAGAATACATGGAATATGCAGCAAATCTCTCAGGAGTATTTCACCGTCATCACCCTTATGATTATGCTAAACGCATCCATTGCCACACCTATACTCAGGTACATATACGACCCTTCGAAAAGATACATAAACTACAAAAGGAGAACAATCCAACATTCGAGGCACGAAACTGAGCTTAAAACTCTAGTTTGCATTCACGAAGAAGACGATGTTTTCGGGCTAATGAACATTCTCAAAGCTTGTTACCCAACAAAGAAAACCCCTATAGTTACATACGCACTTGATCTAATGGAACTAGTGGGCCGAATGACCCCTATTTTCATAAACCACCAATATCACAAGCACCAATCTCTCACTGCCACAACCAACCGGACCGATAGAATCATCAGCGCTTTCCAACAATTCGAAACCCAATATGAAGGAATAAAACGCGTCAATTTCACCGCTGTTGCACCTTATAACTCGATGCACGACGAGATTTGCACGTTGGCACTCGACAAAGGCGTTTCCCTCTTGGTAATTTCGTTTCAAAAATCAGAAACGATTCCAAGGAGAGGGGTTAAGCGGAACGTTCTTGAAAAGTCCCCGTGTTCTGTTGGGATCCTCGTCAACAAAAGGATTGTTATATCGCGAAACGTGCACACTTTAGGGTACAACATTTGCTTGGCGTTCCTCGGTGGACCCGATTCTCGAGAGGCACTCGCGCTCGCAATGCGTATGCTGGAAAACCCTGCTACCAGGTATTGTATTATGACAAGAGAAAACTTGAAGAAAAAGAGAGAGAGAACAAGAGAGAAGGAATCTTATTCGGAATTCAATATAATTTTATTAATCAATCCTTGAATTTATATGATCCTTAAACATACTTGTATATAAAATACTAACGATAACGAAAAATGATAGATTACTTTATTATGAAACTATTTCTTTTTTTTTTTCTTTTTCTGGCATCACCAGGGTTACAGTGATCCGCCTAATCGCCGAGGACGAGTTCATCTCTGATTTGTTAGAGACCAAGCTCGATATAAGGGCAATTACAGAGCTCACGAGCCTATTTGGAGATGAGGGGCGACGTGTTAATTACAAAGAAGTGGTAGTTAGAGATGGTGCAAATACAATTGAAGTATTGAGATCTATCGAAAATGAATATGATTTAATGCTTGTGGGCAGAAGGCTAGATGATGACTCACAATTGGTGTCTGGTTTAGTGGATTGGACCTATGAGCCTGAGCTTGGAATTATCGGAGATATTTTAGCCTCAACGGACACGAAATGCACAGCACCCGTGTTAGTCATTCAACAACAATCCACTGTGGAAGATTTGCTGCAAATTGATAGAGCAAAGAAGCAAGACTAAATAGATGATATTTCAATTTTTTAAACACTGTTTTAAGTTGGAAAAATATCCGGCATAAACATGGAACTCACGAAATTAGAACAAAACTGAAGTGTTCTTTCACAGCTTCGGAGTCTTGAAAGGAAAAGTTTCTCACGACTCTTTTTATTTGATTCGACTAGTTTAAAAGCACTTTGCTTGGGAACTTTAGGGTTTTCGTTCACTTTCTTTTGACCATGGTGGTAAACTTTGAAGTATTTGTAGCCATGGCTTGAAGTCAAAACTGCGACAGAAAATTAGTCATATTTAGTGGCGCGGTGAAACTTATTCTACAAAATGCCATTTGATCTATAACTACATGTGTGACGCTGAATAAAAGAAATTGACAAGGCATTGCAAGGATGACTAATTGATATAGTTTATTTTGATGGTTGTATAGGTCAATTGGTCTAAACTTTAGCCGAAATAGGAATTGGGTCTTATTTTAAATTTGGCAGAAGTCTGGAAGATGTTCTATTGTTGATAAATTATATGTAATTGCATAAATTTTGTGTAGCGAATTGGTTATGTTCTTATTTTTGCTTTTCCATCTGGTTTTTTAACTTGGTCCGTGCACATTTCTATTAACAGACTACATAGGAAAGAAGAGAAATAAGAAGATTCTGAAAAGGTAAAAGGCAGAATTAGTTAAAAGGAAGGTTACCTATTATTAATAATAATAATAACTAGCACAGAGTCAAAGAAAAAAAACCAGGAAAGGATAACAAAATTGTAAAGAAAAGTTATCAAGCAACTTTTTAGCATTATTAAGCTAAACTTAGCTATTCCTGTTTAAGAGGGAAGTGTATATAGTTATACAGAGCAACCTACTTTCCCCACCTGTTCACAAGCAAGCGTATCTACTTATGTACATTATTTTCCATACAGACAGGCCATATTTGTTTGCGGTATACAAGGGGTTATATTATTAATTATACTGTACACACCACCTTATATCATATCATGTTTGTTTACACAATTTGTAATTAGTACTAAATAGTGTATAGTACTAATACAGTAAAACCTCTATAAATTAATATAGTTGGGACCATAGAAATTTATTAATTTAAAAAGGTATTAATTAATAGATTAATTCATTATTTTTATTTTAAATAGGTTTTTATCAATTCAATAAATATACTCGTTAATACTAACATAAAACTCATTATATATTACTAATATTACTCGTTAGTAAAGATACACTACTTCACTTACTAAAATATAAATTTGTCACATTGTAAACCATGTAGTAAACTAATAAAATATATTAATACACTAAACTAGGCATGAGCTCCAAGTATATTTAAATTTTAAGAGTAATCAAATGAATGTAGAGTCATATTTCACTAAATCGTCGTAGTAATGTTTGTCACTTTTAACAATTATTAATTTATGATTTTACGGGGACCATATATTTATATAAAGATTTTTCAAAATTTTATTATCTTATTAATTTATCGAAATTAGTCATTTTTTACATTGGCTCAAGTCGGGACTGGAGAAAAATATTATTTTACAGAGTTTATTAATTTACCGAGTATTAAATTATAGAGGTTCTACTGTAGTACTATATTTTATACTAACAAGGGGTATAACTAATAACATCTATATGGCTTTATTATATTTATACCACTCATAATACTTAGTTACAGATTGTAGCCCTTTATACCATCTTGCAAACAAACATGGTAGTAATTTTCTAAATTTAGGCGATAACCAAACAAGCCCATCATTCTGACTTCAATACTATAAAATGTCGTTACTGTGAAGACGCACACAAGATATGTATGGTGACAAGCATAGACTAAATGTAGCTGTTTCAGGGCCCATTTGGTAGTGTAGTGTGTTAAGTTTCTGAGAACAAAAAAATTGGATAAAGATTTTTTTTAACTATGAAAACTGTTATGGTGATATGTTCTTATCAAAACCACAGAAACTATAATTCAAACATAGATCTAATTTGTATATTGAATAGAAAAGGTAAAGGATACTTATTAATCAGTTTGATGGTAAAGGGATCTTGTAACCTAGGCAGAGAGATATGTTACTTTTGTTTGTTTTCTAGCTTTAATATTAAAAAAACACCTAAAGAGCAAACAATTATGGCTACTCTAACCCAACAAATAGAAAATAGAGAATTCCTTGCTGTTAATCCATCATTTTTCTCAAACATAGTCAATATGGTAGTATTAATCTTTGTAAAAAATAGTACCTTCTAGCAAAGAAGAGCTTCAATGAAGGCAGCCCACGAGCGAAGAGTACACAGTGTCATCAGGCGTAATTCCTTTCTCTCTCATCTCATCATACAATCCAAAAGCTTCATCAGATCGCCCCACCTTTGACAAACCGGAAATCATAGCCGTATAACTCACAACAGTTGGTACTATACTCCTGTCTCGCATCTCATCAAACATTTTCAATGCCTCATCTACCCTTCCGGCTATACATTCGCCATGTACGAGCGACGTATATGTAAACACATCTGGCACAAATCCATTCCTATTCATCTCGTCTCTTAGCTTACGAGCTTCCCCCATGTTTCCATTCTTGCTATACGCGTCTATTATAGCATTATAAGTTACAATATTTGGCAAAATACCTTTTTGTTTCATCTCCTTCAAAATCCTTTTAGCTTCGACAACTTGTCCATCTTTGCAATAAATAGTTATCAAAGTAGTATAACTAACCGTGTTTGGAACCACACCTTTGTCAACCATTGCCCATAACAAGCTCTTTGCTTCCTCGAGCCGGTCTAATTTACAAAGTCCAGAGGCAATAGTGTTATAGGTAAAAACATTTGGGACAATCCCTTTTTTCAACATCACATCTTGTAGATCAAATGCTTCGTTCATCATCCTTTTTCTACAATAACCATCGATTAAGGTGTTGAAAATGACCGCATTCAAATCAATCCCCTTGTTTTGCATCTCATTTAAGAGGGTCTTTGTTGCTTCCATTTGTCCAGCCTTGCATAAACCATTAAGAAGAGATGCATATGTGTAAGCGTTGGGAACAATACGCCTCTCTGTCATTTCATCAAAAAGTTGAAATGCCCTTTTCATGTTGTTCAATTTAGCATTCCAACTTATCAAAGATGAATAAACATGAGTATCTGGTTCAATACCCTTCTTAAGCATATCATCAAAGAGTTGCTCAGCAACTTGAATCTTACCAGAGCTCGACCAATACTGAATCAATAGCGTATAAGTTGCCGCATTGTAGGAAACTCCCCTCCTCTCCATCAAACGGGTGGTCTGCTCAACTCCTTCTAAATCTTGTTTCTTTATATAAGCATCTAATAGTGTGTTATATGTATACGCATTAGGCTTTAACCCTCTACCAATCATTTCATCCATCAATTCCTTAGCTTTCTCAACTCTTCCAATCCTACATATGACGTTAATCACTGTTGTCAATGAGTAAACAGTGATATTCACGTTTGATTCGACCATCTTACGGAAAAAATCAAGCATAAGCTCAAATTGGTTGTCTTTTTTCAGCGCAAGTAAGTAAACCATGCAAGACCTGTCCTCAATCTCATGCCCATTAATTCTCAAGTGCTCAAACACCTCTAAACTTTCTTCAAACATTCGATTATCGGCAAAATCTCTAAAGAGCATATCCAAAACCTTCAATGTGATCTTAGGTTCTTTGCATTCTTTCGCCACTAGTGATATTATTTCAGAAACTGGGCGTTTAAGATCATCATTAAGGATGATAGTGTTTAATATATTTTGGACTTCAGCGAACTTTTGAGCGTGGAAAAGACGACAAATTAGGGTGATTTGAGTTTCTAGGTTGGGTTTTTCTTGAACGAGAGATGAGTTTGCTTGGATATTTTTGAAGAAAAATAGGCACGATCTAACGGGCACGTTTGGGTTTAGAAAAATAAGGCGTGTGGCCTCGGAAGTAAGAATTGAACTCAAATGTGGTGTAATGCGAAAGGGTTTGGAGCCTGAATTTATGAGGTTTTCGGAAACGAAATCCGCTATCGCTTGATTCGACTTAGGAGCAAAACTTACAGGAAAGACTTTCTTCACAGTTTCGAAGAAGCGTTGAGGTGACATTTCTATATTGAACAGATACTATACTATTACCGAAAATTTTCAAATCTCACACACTGCCTCAAGATTGGATCACTAGTATCAATTCCCTGGCAATATAGTAATTCACAACTAGCGAGATATTCTCCCAAACAACTTCATTGTCTTTGACCGTCTCCCTTGCAATCTGACTAGCATAAAGAAAAGATCTTTTTAATTAAGACTTGGTTTGGTAGCAGGTTTTTTGGGCTGATTTTTGGATTTTTTATTTTAAAAATCACTGGGTGTTTGGACAGTCAGGTTATTTATCTTTTGAAAACCAGATTTTTAGGCTAAAAATCAAAAATTCAATAATGTGGATTTTCACTGAATTTTTAAAACATGTTTTTTAAAGCTGATTTTTTTACCATAAAATGTGTTGCCAAACAGAGCCTAAGAGTAAAATATTATGTAGATAAACGCTCATCTATAATATGCCAAAACTTAAACACCTAATCAATATTCATGTTACAAAAAATGCTAGTTCTACTACCTTTCTTTGACCATCTTGAAAGCTAACTTTATTTGCCTTTAAATTTGAAAAAATAAATAATCTAAAACTATTAACCTTTGAATTATTACTCAAACAATTAGTAAATATAAGGGATACTCATAAAAATTCTTCACAACAGTTTATTGGATTTTTAAGATTAAATGCATTTGAGAATTCGTTGTATTACACTTGGGTCTTCTTTTCTTTCCATATCATAGGTTTTGAAATTTTAATTAATATTTCAGCTGTAAATAACCCAGCTTATTTTCTTAAAAGCTACAACCAAACAAGCTATCAACTTTAAATGAGTCTTAAAAAGAACAATAAAAAAATCGAAGAATAGAAAAAAGAAAAGAAAAAAGTGGAGACAGACCTGACTCAGAGAGAGAGAGAGAGAGAGAGAGGTTGAGGAGGAGAGTGGTCAAGTCATATAATAAGCATAGAGTGAATTAGAAAAATATTATTTTTATATAACTAATTTATTTTTTATATTTTTAATAAAATAGAATTTGATAAATTAAAAACAAATTGTACACCACACTAAAATTCCAAATAAAAATATAAAACCATATGGGGCCTATCCTAAACTTAAATCTTAATCAAAATTTAAATTTTTTTTATCCATTTGACATTTTTTTATGCAAACGGTTTATGAACCAGTAATATAGCATGAGTGTTCGGTAGTAATTCCCCTATTTATTGCAATTTGATTTTTTTTCTTAATTTATACTGCCATGATAGTATTAGTAGTATTACAGTTTGATTTTTGTCCAATTTGTACTTCAGAATTACTCGTACTTACTCGTATACCAATATTCATATATCCATATTTAATACTCCATTTATTGTTTTTTGCAACTCAATAATATTATCACTGCTTCAAGAGTATATTTGAACATTGATACAGTACATATGTTTATTACATGACTTAACTATAAGTCTATTACTAACATTTTTAATATTTGTGAAAATTTTAAGCGGACTACTATTACTAGACGGAGGAAGTATGTTTTTTGAACATTAAAGTACGCTTCTTCATTTTAAGCTACGTCCAAAATTGTAGTGTGAATGTGTAATTGTATCGTATTTGAAAATTAGTTTATTATATTTTGAAAATTTTCAATTTCATACGTTTTGATACGAAATTTAATAATGTTTACCATGTACAACTTTCAAATGCAATTACTGGTATCTGGAAATTATGTGATAATATTTTAAACATTTAATTTCAAACGCTACTTGACACTTATGTAGGAATGAAAGGGTACAGAACAACCGAGATTTCATTTCCTAGTACTTCCTAATTTCAGTTGGGATAGTCATACTCGTACATGAGCTACCTTTTCTTACTCGATTAGTTTCATGTCAGTCATGCCACTACATCTTAAAAGGGGACTTATCAAATTTTTTAATATCTTCAACAATTTCAATTAAACAAACCAAACACATGTTTTTAATGAATCAAGCTGAGTTTGTAAAACCTCAGAGATTTCAAGTAAGTGAGCCGATTCCCAGTAGAACAAGGCTTGCGGTGGAGTAGTTATAGAAAAAAAAAACTCATAACATTTGACCGTTCTACTGTTACACTAAAATATAACTGAACAAAATCAATCAATATCATTTTTAATTCAATACAAAATACAGAACGTATGCATTATATCCAAACTCTCACAGGAAGTAGGATTCGAGGGCTATTCCCTTGCAGAAATAATACTGAAAGTAGTCGAAGATCATAATGAAATTACCCAGTAGCAATAATAACTAGCACAATATTAAGAAAAAGGAAATGGAAAGTACTAGCAATGGCTTCGGCAAAATAGAAACTAGGCCAACAGACCAATGACTGAGAAATAGAATCGGGAAACGGCTAATTTAAAAATCTGGCTTTTCGGGGTAGGTGCAGCCAGACCTTTGAATGATAACGTTAGATGCATAACAACCCGCTTTCACGCAGTCCTCGATGGGTTTCCCTTGAACCAACTGAGACAGAAATCCTCCAACAAATGCATCACCTACAAATTACAAAATTAACAACATATATTAGGGGAACCCACATCCAGAACCCTGTCTTTCATATTAATTAAACAGCCCAGTAAATCGAATTCAATAATATGGTCTATCCATAGATTTAAGCTGATGAGATCAAAACGGTAACAAGTATGGACAAATTGGAGCCATTTAGGACTTATTTGATCTGTGTTTCGGTTTAGAGTAACTGAGAACATGCCTTGGATTTTCCAATCGTGTGTTTCAAACTATAAACTGATCAGGTAAAATCATCTTAATTGAATGCGGAGAAACTAAGAACCAGGTATGTTTGGTCTAATGAGTTTGAGAAGGCAAGAGAAAATAATTTTAACAGAGTGTTGTTAAGGAATTGAAACCTGCGCAAAGAAGCTTTTGTATGTATATTTGATTTTGAACTAGGAAAAAATCCAATCATTTTCTGGTTTGCTTCCCCAAGAAAACAAAACATGTACAAGTAACACACTTTTTGTAGTTAAAAAAAATCAGAAAACGGAGAAACATCACGCTACTGAAGAGTACCAAACACATCCTCTGCTTCCAAATTATTTCATCATCAGACCCAAAGTATCACTTTGACACAAGGAAGCATGTAACCATGTTTGAACCGCTAATACAAGTTTATTTGATGAATGTAAGTAAGTTTTTACCCGAGTAGAATATGCAAGAACGCATGAAAATCTAAAAAACAACACTTGTAAAATTTGTTTAGAGAACAAGGGGAAATCCGGCGAAAATAAAGTTCCACGGTGAAAACGACTGGCGACTTTGTTAACTAAGAAGTATGAATGACGAGAATAATCACCATATATGACTATTTAGTAAAAGAAAAGATACATAGTCTAACTTAAAATGACAGAAGAGACATGAGGTCCAAGACTCGTTGAATTATGGTTTGTGTCTGCAGTAAATGATGATTCTTTTTATAGAGAAGAAAAAATTAGTTGAGAGGACGGAGTAGCTTTAGCTGTTACTGCCAAGGGGAATGGCTTCAACAGACTCCTCAAGAAAAAACAAAAAAGTGATCAACTAACATGTGTATAGAAGTATAGGACACTGGATCTACATAATAGTATGCATATAATGAGCTGAAATAGAGAGCATACCTGCTCCATTGGTATCAACGAGTTTCTCTTTGGCTAATAAAATCACAGGGAATGTGGTGACCTTCCCATTGGAAGCAACCACAACTGGGTCTGCACCCTGAGTAATCACAGCGATCCTCGAGCGTGTTTCAGATGCTTTTGGCAATTGAGAAATTTTCAAAGCTATCTCCTCCACGTTCTCAGTCTGAGCATTCAAAACAAAAAGGAGGAATTAGAAACATAAGAACAGCACTAAAGGACACATGTTTCTTCCACGCCGGGAAATAGGAAAAAGTACTTAGTAAAATACACCCACACATTTCAACCTTTAAAGTAACTAAACTCAGCAAACATTTATGTAAAATAGAATAACAGTGGAAGAATTTGATTAAAATTTAAAGGAGTGGAGTGTATGTGATTTTCACCCAAACCTATATGATGAAAACTGAAACGAAAAAGAAAAATTGAAGAGCAAAAGGAGAAAGATTACCTCCCAGCCATGAACTTTGGAGAAGGTTCTTGCTTCTGTCTCATTCCCAAACACATAGTCCATATACCTAGAACAAGAAAAAATAATAAGCTTTATTAATATGATTTAAGGCTTTAGGATCCTATTTCATTTCATCATGAAACTATATGACACTGGACTTACGGCACTACTTTGTCTAGCGCATCCTTGAAGAACTCGCAGATAAATGGGGCAGAAAGATTCATCATGAAGACCTGGATACAAAAACATTCAAAAAAAGTGCTCAGAACTATAGTAATTGCACTAAAACAAAAGGAAAATAAAATAAAATAAATGCATGTTACACGTTATACCTTATTGTTTGCAGCCGCATGTTCAGCAACAAGTTGAATTGACTCAGGGGAAACAGTGAGAAAAAACCCAGCAATATAAAAGTATTTCGCCTTTTCAACTGCAATAGTTACTCCAAATTAGAGTGAATATGCATAAATAAGTAAACTATATACTACTATACATGACACTAGGAAAACTTAATACCTAGGGCCCAATTTTCTGGCTTCTTCAAATGCTCGGACTTGTAACAATTTGCAGCCGACAGGTTGGCAACAAGCGACCTGAACACAAAGCCATGTTTTACGTATCAGTTCACTGACACCAAAATTCAGACTAACAGTATAGGTGGCATGAATAAAAATAAACATAGAACTCAAACACATAGAGGTGTATATGTGTTTCTGAATTGAGTATATTTTTCAATATTTTTTTTTGGGGTGGGGGGCCTGCCTAGAAATTAAATAGTCCACCCAACTTAATTAACTGTATTACACCTGATTTAGCACACTGGCACTAGATAATAAAAACAGCCTTTGGAAGACAACAAAGGTCTTTTGAAATAAATTAGACTTTGTTCTTCTTCTGTAGATCCTTAATGTTCAGTTCTATTTGGACTCATAAACAGACCAACTCAAACAAATAAACAAGTCAATTACTCACCAACTGAAAGCTGCAAAAAGGTAGAGACCTCAATGTTCTAATACAATGCAAACAGATTCTCACTGATATTAAGGACTCTGAAAATACTGACATACACAAGGTAGAAAAACTTACAGAATTTACAGGGTGCTAAAGAAATGTTTTGAATGAGTAAAGAACTCATACATAAAACCTCATGGTGGTCTGATTACTACCATCCACTTTCTCTATTTCATATTCCAAGATAATAGATGTATATGGAATAAACAGCGAAATGAGGTGATATGTAAAAGGGAATCGTAGCAGGGCATGAGTTTGGTACAGAGTCAGGGTAGTCATGTTTCAAGAAGCAAATATTCATGATAAATAATTAAGAAAGAAGAGCAAAGAGTTAACAATTAACATGTAGGGACAGGAGTTGAAATTGTCACATCCATGAAGGTCACATGACAGCAAAGATTATAACTGGCAGATATGAGATATCCAAGTCAAAGAATGATTTTTAGATCTCAATGAACTACCTCTATGGTAGCAATTAAACAAGGAAAAAGTGAGAACAAATCATCCTGGACAGCAAAAACACTCCTTTAACTGAGGAGAGAATCAATATATACACGAAACAAAACAAAAAATTAAGAATATCTCTGACCTTTCGCCGCCCAACACACAAACAGCACATGTCCCAGTTGGTGTAGATTCGTCCTCGTAATAGTGAACCTATATGCACCACATCAGAACTTTTAGTAAAGCTACACGTTCAATGATTCAAAAGATTACGACAATGATGTCTGAGGAAGACGTACATTAACACCAGCAGCTGTTGAGTTTTTCTTCATCTCCTCACCGTATTTGTCCTTTCCAATACAACCCATATAACTTGTTGCACCAGGGACTTGAAGCATCCACTGAAAAAAGGAGAATCGTTAGTCTGACATCTAGTAGCAACAGTTTTAATTTTTTGACCGTCTTATATTAACTTTATAACGTACCTGAGCAACTCTGATCGAATTTTGAGTAGCACCTGCATATTGGTAAAAAAATCAATTAACTTTTCCCCAATTTGTGTTGATGCAAGGAAAAACTTGTTGTCAAATATGTTGTTGAAAACACACACACACACAAAAATTAGAAGCCATTGCACGACTCATATCGTAAGTTACATTACCTCCAGCAATGTATTCCACGTTGAACTTGGCTGACATTTCGTCATACCTGAGAATGAATCAACAATATTGGACATGAATAATCAAAATAGTAACAACAAAATAACAAAAGAAGTTTCAAGACCATCACTTAATTGTATAAACAGCCAAACTAACTGATATAGGATATAGTAAGGAAGTCTTCTTACACTTTTTTACATCAATTAAATTATTTAGCGCTTTACTAAACTTGGCTATGACAAAACAGATATCATCTTCTTTAATGAACGATATTCTAAACTAGGCCCTAACAAACTGATGAAACCCTCTTCATCACACAAAACACAAGCCATGGGAGTAGAACATGGATAGTTTTGTTTGAAGTAGTTTAGATTTGCAAAGAAGCAACTTTTTATTAGTGTTTGATTTACAAGAAGAAATGAAACAGAGAACACGACTGTAAATTCTTTCTCCCCAAGGAAGTAAGAGTAATTTTTTGATGAAAAGAGTAATCACAAACTTTTACAGCAAAAAAACACGGATAGTTGACGCTTAAGGAAAAGAAACACTTACATAGGTACATGCTTCTCCTCAGCAAGAATTGCATTATTCAACGTGATTTCGTATCTGGTTAGTCAAGGAAAACAGGCACAAAGTTAACTTTCAATGGTGATTGAGTATAAAAGCATCAAATAAAACACAAGTTAGAAAGATAAATCCAGTCGGTTTCGCTTACGAGTAAACAGGTTCGATATTAAATAGCGGGTGCGTGTATTTGGGCATAAATCTAGAGGTTATTATTGGACCATAACGTTGGTCCAAACTCCAAACACAAACCGTTCAAATTTGGAATTTTTATATAAAAAATGATTATTATAGTTTTATACTATATAATAAAGAAAATTCTGTTCAAAGAATAAAAAAAAACATTGTTCAACGTATATAATTTAGCTGACAAGCTTTCATCTATTTTTATTTCGAAAAATAATCATGAAAACGCATTAAAAATTTAAAACAGCAAAAATTGTTGCTCAAATCTACAGGATTGCCCAACATCATTTTCAACAAATCTGAGTTCCTAGAACGAATGTCCGTATTCCATAGTCCATAATTTGAGTTAAACAGTTGCTCCTATTAATTTTACAAACCATTTTAAAAGAAACTAAATAAATCCATAAGTCCATGTAGAATTCTGAGGACCAGATCCGTTACATTTTCAAATACGGTGATTAAATCTCAATCTCAGAATCAGCAAACATTTAATAAAACAATAAACCTTCCTTTTAAAATAAGTATCAAGTATTTATCATTTCATATAAATCTATAACAATTTTTCTCCTGTAGATCTACTAACAAATCAATCATATTGGTCTAATAACAAGCTCAATTTTCACACGCAAATGTTATTTACTTATTTAACCATAGATCTAAAATTTTGAGCTAATATAGATGTATATAAATTGAAATGGTATAATAAGAAGCTCAAGTCTCACACGGGAATGTTATTTAGTTATTTAAACTTACATCTAATATTCGTATAGATATAAATATATATATAGAGAGAGAGAGAGAGATTGTACTTGTCTAGGAACTGTTGATCGACGACTGATGAGATATCGAGGAGAGGATTTCCCATTCCCAAAAGGATACCTTCTGACGCCATTTTTAATGTATAGATATAGAGAGAGAAAGTGATATGTATGTATTTATTTGTGTAAATGGAGTACAAGAAGAAGAAGAAGAAAGAAAGGCTCGGCTCTGATTCTGAACCAAATATGTGCTTATATATAAGGCTTTTATATCTTTTGTTTAAATTACACTATTGGTCCTGGTATTTTTTTACATACACTCAATTTGATCCCATGTACCTCTTATATCAAATCACTGTTATTTTAAGAGTGATATGAGTTGTTTATAATGAACTTTTTAGCCGCTAAAATTGTACTGTTGTCATTTGAATTTTACGGCTGTTCGAATCTGTTGTTTTTCATTTTATTTTTTTAACACATTGGGTGCACATCCGACGGTGTGTGACACCAAACTTTAGCTGTTAAAGTTCGTTGAAAATGTTTTTATCGTGTATGTAATAGTTTTGATGAATAATAGGAGTAGTTAGTTGTTTAGTCAGACATGGATTTAATGAAAATTGTTCTACCGAGACTACAATAGTTTGAACAATAGACACATTTGGTGTCTTTGGTAGTTTATTTTAAGCATTGACAAGCTTTGTTTCATAAATTTTTCTACAACTTTAAAACTAAAATTCTTCATTTAAAGCTAATTTAGATTTAGTTACCCAAATTTTATGGAATGGTGTTTTCTGACTTTATGCCCTCAATCCTCATTGTGTTGGAGAGTGCATCGTTGACTCCATTTTTCTTATTTTTAAGTGGATATTTTTATTTTATTTTATGTTTTACAAATGTAGTTACGATTATATGTTGCCACTTTGAACAAAATCTGGGTAGGTGGATATGTTTTGTTTCTTTGCAAAAATTAACCAATAAAGACTAAATAGAAACTAGTTAAAGATACAAGGGGCACTGGTATAATTACTCTGATAGTAGTAATAGGAGAGTGAAGCGGATAGAGAGAGAAAGAGAGAGAGAGTAGGATGGGTGGGTAGGAGAAAAGAGTGGGCTACCACTAGTAATTATTTAATACTATAATTTCAGATCTCGGGGTTCTCAATTTTAATTAATTTAGATTACACTCTTTTTACACATTTTTTTACACTAGAACCGACAAGGTCTGATATATTTACATTTACATACTTTGTTAATAATCACTGTATCTTTTAGCCCAATCGTCTATTAAAACGTGATTCATAAATTTACTCCGTATAAACAAAACCATGTACTATATCATAATTTGGACTGGAAATTATATAACATCATGAACAACAAGTAGCAACCCTGGAAATAACCAAGAAAATGTGGTATTATGATGAAAATCGCCAACAACATACCAAAATTTGAGACCAATTCTAAATGTATGCATTATATCAAAACCTCTAGGGTTGGTGTATAAACATAGGGGATATCAATGAGATATACAGTGTTTGGTGAGTGTCATTATCCCACCAACCTAGCTAGAAAAAGTATCGATTTTTTTGGCAAATTAGGAGAAAGTGTCGTTTCTGTAATGCTACGCTGTTTCAATATGAGAATCAGACTATAGTTTTTATTTATTACTACTCCATCCCGTTTCTATTTAATTGTCCATTACAAAACTATATGCAATTTTGATCGGCTTATAACTTGTATCAAAATTGTCGAAATGAATTTTTTTAAAATCTAATCATAAAATTTAACATTTGTACTATATGATCAACTTCTCAAAATTTTCATTCCGACAATTTTGATACAAGTTATTGGCCGATCAAAATTGCACCTAATTTCGTAACGGACAATTAAATAATAACGGAGGTAAAGAATTGTTTACTTATTCAATTAGTCTATCACAAGTCTTGTGGTCTACGCATTTTAAAATATTTGCATGAAGTAAATCTCTCTCCAGTTTACATGAAAACCACGACCATGCTAAAATTGTCAAGATTTATAAACTAAATTAATCTCAATCCGTATACTTATGAAACATGCTGTTCAGTATAAGAGACTTGATACCATGTATCTATAATTTATAAATAAAAATGTTAAATATCATGTCTCAAGATCATGTTTTTACGGGAAATAATAAAAAACGTGACAAAATATCACCGGTGACCAAACATTTAGGCTCCATGTTAAGTACTTGTAATTTGCATATGGAGCATATGTAAAACGAATCTGGAAAAATATCAGCACTATATGTTTCTAGCAAAGTAACGTCTTTTGCATAAACTCTCTCGTGGTTCCAAGGGACAAAGAATAACTAACTAGTTTATACAATGCAAAAACCAGACTGTCCGTACAAGAAAATTCTAATCATCCGACCTGAAACGAAAAACAAGAGGGACAACCAAACCTTTCACTGATAGAGTTAAAACCAGCCGAGAAGAGTTAAAACCACTCCTCTTATCTTCCTCTCACAGTAAAAATGAAAAAATAAAAGCTGTGATGAAATAATTCTGTATGAAGTATGCTTTCGTAAAGGTTGCCATGCGCCTTTTTATAATACATAACAAAAATGGATCCCCTTCTATAGATGTGGTCCAGCCCCACAGAAACACCAAGCATCTTGGGTGGGGGTGGGGGGGGGGGGGGTGTAATCAGTACAGAAATTATGTTGAATCGAGTTCTTAGAGATGACCAATAATAGCGTTCGTGAAATCACTAGTCGTTGATTTGCCACCTAGATCAGCAGTTCGGTACTTCCCTTCAGAGATAGTTTTGAGAACTGCATCTTGTATCCTATCGGCTTTATCGTGCATTTCCAAATGGTGAAGCATCGTCACAGCACTCAACAACAAAGCAGTTGGATTTGCCAGGTTCTAAGTAGAATCAAACACGAAAAGATAGGATATCGATCAACAAATTGAAAAATTATGAGGTGAACATACTTCAAGCCTAGGGCCTTGTTTGGTAGAAAATTTTAATATCATAGAATGGATTGTGACAGTGGAGTCTATATGTGTCTGAATAGGCAAAAAGTTACCCTGCTTTATAAGCTTAAAAAACTCGGCTGGTAAGCAAATTACTGACTTCTAAGCAAAATAAAGAGGTTAAATTTTATTTTAAGCAGATAACCTTACCCTTTATGAAAATAAGTTGATATTAAAGGGCTTAGGCTCGAAAAAGGTTAATTTTGGAGTGACTTCTTGTTTAGCTTTGTAATTTTTTAAGTAAGTTTAAACTACGTAATATGGTTAAGTACCCATTATTCAAAAGATTCTATAAATATGATCCTGCTCAGACAAACATGCAACTGGATTACTAATCAAACATATACTGATGATATAAGCCCCAAGGACAATAACGGATGCAAAAAAATGAGGCGTAATGACACTGAGCATGTAAACTGAACAGAAAAAACAAGTATATGAAGAGCTTCACAAACAAAGAAAATAACAATCAACTAGTGAAGTCAAATAAAGCTTTTCTCAAACAATGTACTACATAATCCAAGGACCAATTTTGACTTGCACATAGACACCACTATGTTACATAGTGTTTCTGAAAGAGTAACAAAGTCAAGCCTGTGCGCTTCTTCATGTGTAAGCTGAAGTGAATCCGTCAATCTCTTGACTGTTTCCAAAACCTAGAGCCTTTGGTTTAATATGTATGGAGAATCACTTCACAGGTGGATGATAGGGAATCATTCTCGTCTCACAAGTGCCAATAGAGAAGTATATTATGTTTTGTCTTGGTTTATTTATACAGTTCTTAAATAATTTCTTAGTTTCCAGCGAAATACAGGCACTTCTACTAATTTTGCCGTTCATGTCCTAATGGTAATACTTTTAACATTGGCAAAAGGAAAACAATAAAATCCAGGGATAATAAATCTGAGAGCGGACATATCTAGATATGGAAGGAACATTTCAACATATAAGACTCCTATTAACTCTCTGAGACTAGGAAGACGTGGGGCTGCAACAGTGTGTGAATTGCTGCTGGCGGCAATAGCTCATCTCAGACGCCAATTAACATTCTTAGGATTGATTGACCTTTATCAATAGCATTATATATGGTGTATTTGATAACTCTCTTCATTTACTTTCTCTCTCTACTTGAACTCTCCCGGCCAAGATTCATTTACTCTTCACTACTATATATTCATTTCTCCAAGCATAACCCAAAACTTACGATTGTTCGGGTTTGATTGACTTATGAATTGAGCAACTTCAGTGACCTAGATATCAACTAGGGGAAAAACACGATATCAAGTAGAAAATCCTCCAACTATCAGAACATAAAATATGAACCCTAGGCTCTCAAAACTAATTCATCTTATCTTAAAAGGGTGTTTAACTCCAAACTAATGTCGAAATTTGTTGTTTCAACAGCCAAATAACAAATTCAATTCGAATTAAGACATTTTATCGTTTTTTTGTAGGTTGACTAAAGACGGGGTCCAGTGGGGGAGAGAGGGGGAGAGAAGAGAGAATGACGAGGGAGTGGGAAAAATAGATGGAAGAGGGTCATTTCAGCATGTGGCAAGCTCACTAAGCTCAAATTTTATCTAGGCCTTTAAAAAATATTGGACAAATGAGATTATAATTACAGCAACTATTGCCGGATATTAAATGCCGGTTCCCCGCTTCCATGAGATTGTGACATCAAATCTCATAGGTCTGCTATTCAGAGACAACGGGACTAGTCCAGGAACCACTATCTAAAATCTCACTTTACATAGCCATTGCTGGCCATCTAGGCAACCTATGCCTTACTAGAACCAAAGGAGAAAAAAGAGAGACAGAAAAGGTTTCCTCTTGACAACTGTGTCAAGAACTAGAGGCTCTCAAGTCTAAAAGAAAACAGATTAGTAAAATTACATCTGTCCTGCTATTATAATTTATTTCTTTGAGAGAAGAAAATAAGCGGGAGAATTGACTAAACAACCACTCAAACATACTGAACAGTCAAATGATAAGAAGCACAAAAATGACAGAAACTATCAGTTCAATTCGAACCTTTCCAGCAATATCAGGAGCGGAACCATGTACAGCCTCAGCAAGAGCAATGCCACCTTCACCAATATTGCAGCTGTAAAGAAGGAAATGCAATTAAACATAATTGTTTCTAGAAAAAAATTTAGTTATAATAACATGCCAATACATGGTGCCCTAAGCAAAAAGGAAAATTACCTCGGTGTCAAACCCAGACCACCAATCAACCCAGCACAAAGGTCACTGATAATATCACCATAAAGGTTGGGCATTACTAAAACGTCAAAAAGAGCTGGGTTCTTCACAAGCTGTGTAGCAAAAACTATAGTCAGTAAATCTTTTCTAAAACTTTGCAAAAAATCTCAATTAAGATCGGGTTCTATAGATTAATTTATGTCAAACACACAGTATGAAAAATTTCACACTGTTTTGGGGGCTATTTTTCCTATTATTAATTGAAAGAAACGCCTTAAGCCATAGTAACATGTCAAAACCACAAAACAGAGATGAAATTTTAACAGAAATGTTTTTTTACCATCATACAACAGTTGTCGATGATGACTTCCTCATACTTTATGTCAGGATACTTCTTAGCAACCTCTCGACAACACTGCAATCAAAATTAACCAAAATCTCAAAAATTACCAAAAAAAAAAATTACAAACAGAAATCACTTTTTCACAGCAACGAACCGTAAGAAAAAGACCATCAGTTTTCTGCATGATATTAGCTTTGTGTATTGCAGATACTCTTTTTCTTCCGTGGGCCTTGGCATAGTGAAATGCATACTCAGCTACCCTAACACTTGCTTGGCGAGTAATAATCTTCAAACTCTCAACCACACCCCTCACCACCTGGCAAAAAAAAAGGCATTAAATTAGCATAAAACAGCTTTATATAAATGAGTTCTCAATTTTTAAGTTGTCACATTTAAAATCTTGCGTGTGTGTGTAATAAAAGTCAATCAGGGTTAATTTGGCAGCAACTTTTCAGCAAAATAAGCTGAATATTTTGAGATTCAGAAAACAACTAGGCTCATCTAGCTTATTGAGGCCAAAGACCCACAAAAGCTCATTTTATTGCTGGTCAACCATAAACCAACCAGCTTTTAAGCAAATTTATGCATGTATACCTATATTCAGCCGATCTTATAAGCTGCAAGTCTGCAACCAAACAAGGCCGTAGTCCAATATTGAAAGGACTTACTTGATGCTCGAGGCCACTGTACTCTCCTTCGGTATTTTCACGTATAGTGATAAGATCCACATTATCATAGCGAGTTTTGTATCCCGGGAGACTATAGCAAGGCCTAACATTGGCATACAGATTAAGTTCTTTTCTCAAAGTAAGGTTCAACGACCTGTGACCCTTTCCAATTGGTGTGGCCATTGGGCCTTTTAAGCCAACTTTGTTTCGCCTAACTGATTCTAAACTTTCCCATGTTAGAAAACTCTGAGTCCTGGGATCAATTTCTTGGCCAACATAATGCTCTTCCCATTGAATTGGTACATCAGCAGCTTGGAAGACCTATGGTGGTAAAAAAAAAAATATAATATAAATGCGACTGCAACAACAGATATAAAAAGCTCTGGGACTAGAAAGGTAAGAATTATCTATTCATAATTATGATTCTATCCAGAGGAGTGTAACAAAGCTCCTAGTACATTTGAAACCAAAATAACAAAGAAATACAATTTTGGGAGGAAATCATCAATTTCGAAAGCTATAAAGATGAAGATCACTTAAAACTTAAAATTATGGTCACAACCATAGTTGCCAACTTGGGAAACGGAAACGGGAAACGCCGGTATATTTAAAAAACAAAAAACAAAATATATAAACACTTTTACAGAACATCAAATAATTTATGGATTCCACAAGTAGAATGCGAACGGATATCCAATTTATAACTACAATTTGAAAACTATACAAATAATTTATTTAAATATCATATATTCTCTTTTAGTAGCTTGTTTTCTTCATGTTTAAATGCATTTTTATCTACTTTATTACCAAAATATTATCGTAAAAGCTTCCTTCAAGTTTGAGTAAAATTTGGTTTTCGTCTTGTAAGAGTTGTGACAAAAGTATTATTTAAGATTTTACAATGTTTCATCTAATTTTCGGAAACGTTTCCCCTAAAATTTTAAAAGAGTATGGTTTCTGTTTCCGAAAAGGGTTTCCGGGGAAACGCATTTTCTACCTGAATAGAGTTTTGTGGTAACTATCACAACAGCCCTCCCTTGACGATTCAAAGAGTAGCTAGAACATATTGGTAGAAAACAAAGTCTCTCAGACTTAAAATGTAAAAAGTACATATGCATAATTACTGTTCTGGCCATATGAGTGTAAAAAGCTTCTATTGTATTCTAAATCCGTAGTACCAGGAAACGCCATTTTGGGGGAACAGTTCAGATAGTAGCTAGAACAATATTGGTAGAAAACAAAGTCTCTCAGACTTAAAATGCAGAAAGTATTTATGCATAATTATTGTGAGGCCATATGAGAGTAAAAAGCTTCTATTGCATTTTAAATCCGTAGTACCAGGAAACAACATTTGGGGGGAATGTTTTTCCCGTGAAACTCATTTCAGAAATAGAAATGGTAGGGAGAAGAATTCCAGGGAGAAACCTGAGAAAGACGTGAAGGAATCTGGTAGAAACTTCAAAAAATGTTTTGAATCATTTGAGGAAACTAAGTAACTAACTAATGTAAAGAAAGAAGTCAAATGAGATTACAGGGAATATTTTCCTGGAATGTAAGTAGCCAACAAGGAAATTTGACAGCTACTATCTTTGTAAAGAATATAAATCTAATCACTCATGTGGCGTTTTCTTTTTATCTTATTCAATGACTGTATATAAGAGGTGAAGTAATTAAATCTACTTTCATTTTAGATTATTTTGATAACCCAATTAATTATTTTGATGCACTCTTAAATTGAATGAATTTAGATTGTTTAAATATGCTTCCTAATGGAATTTTATATCTTACCCGGTTAGCAATTGTACCCTTCCTTGTAGTTTTACTCTTATTTACGTTGCTTCCTCTTTGTAAATTGATGTTATAATCGCTTTTAAAGCTTTAGTAGTTTCAATGTCTCACTATGATTCAATTGCTCACTATGATTCAATTGCTTCGATTAATCAGACAGGTTCTCACTAACATTTCAACATGCAGATTGACATAAAATAGACATTGATCTTAATGCCTTATTGACCAATAACTCGTATTCTTGTACTGCTTCTGCCCTATAAAAAGTAAAAAAAAACACCAAATAAAGGAAAGCACGTTACCAAAGCTTTACTAACATTCCTAGTGAAACACTTGGGGAGAACTCACCCCCAATAAGGTAGCTTTTAAAGAGAAAAAACCCAAGCAAGTTAATCTACCTAAACGGGGAAACTGTGTTTTATGTAACAGTTCGTTGTATCCGAACAATTCCTCGATTGAAAACAAATAAAGGGTAGATTCTCAAAAGTAAAATGTTCATTTCCCTGTGGTTTCTTCAGCTATTCGAATCATTATAATCAAAAAAATTACCATTATTAGCCAAAGGAGGAACTGGTTGGTGACGATCTAAAGGATTTTGCTCCTACCCCGTTCGATTTAAACTCACAACTTCCTATTTCAGAGTGTGAATTCTGGCCACTACGCTAACCCTAAAGGTTGCAACGACCCAAGACGGGCCGACCCGTGGCCAAACTAGGCGATGGGGTAAAGCATCCAAAGGCATATATTGATCAGGCCTAAAATAAAAATAAGTTTTCTTATAAAAAAAAAAGGTTGGAATAATTGTGTTTTCCTAGTAATTATACACACAATCCATAATCTCTCATATAGCTAACCCAGGTTCGAATCATAGCAACGTCTTATTTCAATTTTTCATTCATTGAGTAAGTTACATTAATGATCACCGCAGCGCCAACCAAAATTCTATGTCATCCACTCAATTTCAAACAAGCACTGAAAGTAGGACCATGCATTATTCAATAGTGACAAAAATTTCTCAGATACATTTGAGAGGCATTAAAGACAATTTGTCCGCAAAGGCATCCTATCTGTTCATAATTTCAAGAAAGCAGCTGCACGTATTCGTATATAAGCGGGGACGAAGTCTATGTGGATATTTTACTTATTATGCAGGGGGCTAAAACGCTATGATAGGCATATAATAAGCTAAATAAATGGTAAAAAGAAACAAAATTTTCTCAATATACGGATTGTAAACCCTTCGAGCTTACTCCTATTTGTTCCACTGCAATCATGAAAGTGACTAGGCCCTAACATTACAATAAAAACCGACCAAATTGTGAATTTTCTCCTACGAATTTCGATTTATAATGTCTAAATTAGCATCTCGTTTCCTCACATTCTATGAAAAATATATTCATATAGAATATCAGCCCTTGTCCAATTAGATAAGCTATGCATAACTCTAAATTTCTGATACATAATACATAATACATAATAGATATCTATATCTATCTATATACCATATACTATATATATATATATAGATAGAGAGAGAGAGAGAGAGGAAACCTCACATTAAATTAAAAAGAAGTCTAAACTAGAATACCAGCGCTCCTTTTTGAGTTTATCGGTTCCTTACCTTAAGCTATGCACATGTGCATGATATATCATGCATACATACAAATATACAAAGGTAAAAATTACGTTTAGTGTACTCTACTACCATACTACCAGTGCAAGTACCACTTTTAACAATTGAGGTACTGATTCTATAAATTTTCGTCCAATGAAGGTATTAACAGCATAAACCGACGAAATTTAAGCCATTATATCTCACGTTTGAGGATATATTTTGGACGGATGTTTATAGAATTGCACTCACTACGTGATACGTGAGAGAACGGGAGTACAATCCCGTCATTTTGTTCAACGTTGGGTCCTCAATTGTGAGCTAACTCGTCAACCTCAATTGTTAAAATTGTACCTAAATTGTTACTACACCTTTTTTATTTGAAAATATGTAGTAAAGTACACTAAACGTATTTTTTCGCTATATACATACATATGTGTGTATATATAGAGAGAGGGGGGGGACCTGTTTGACGGAAGATGCAATTTCGGGGCCGATACCGTCACCGGGGAAGAGAGTGACGGTGACGGAATTCGAAGCGGCGGTGGAGGAAAAGCTCCGGTGGAAGGGTGAGACGATCGAGGTTCGGAGGACGCGTCTCATGTTTTGATATACCGCCATTTTCGTATTTTAATAGTCTTCTTCTTTTTTAAAAGCAAAAATATTTAGTAATATCATAATCTATATAAGGCATGTTTAAAGAGATAATTAATTAAAACTTCTCTGATTAATAACATAAATTATAAATAGATAGAATACAAAAGATATAAACGGTTAAAAAATAAACAACTCATGTCAAATATATATCTAGCTCTTTTCAAAATAACTGTCTTTTAAGTTTTTACAATAACTCTTTCTCATCTTCATCTCTATATATATATATATTTTTGATAGTAAACTTCACAATCTGAAACTCACCGGTAATATATTTTAATTTATTTTTAATCAAATTCAATTAATTCCGTTTTTATTAGTAGTATATTTGTACTTTTTTTAATCAAAAAATTACTGTAATTTGAGTTTTTCCAGTAGAACAAACATTTGTTGTGTGAAAAGGTTATCACTAATCCACGCGTTACACCACGCATCGCGTGGGCAAGGTGCGCCAGTAGTAGTTTATACATGGGTCATGTTCACTTCAAAAAAAACCTACATAAATTATTGTTATTTTTATTACAAACATGTTTTAAAAAATTATTTTCTAATAAATCGTACTTATGTTTTTATGTCTACGATTAATATTTGTAAGTTATAATAAAAACACACCCTAGTAGTTTAGTTTTTGTTTAATAACACGAATGATATAAGGTCAATTTCAAAATTGAAAACCATATGATACTCTGTGTGGGGGCGATATGAGTTTAACACACCATTCATATCCTTCCCTTATGAAAAATGAGTCATCAAAATTGAGATATAGTCTTTTTTCAAATCTGAACTTGTTATTTTATCATTGTCAAACCAAAATTCTTACGGTTGTTTTGGTCTAAACACGATTAACTCTTATTTCGCTCGATTTGTGTTTTCATGGTATCCCGAACCGCTCTAATGTGAACATGCTAGCTTTCAAACTCATCATAAAAAAAAAACTTATTTTTTATGCTTTTATCTTGACAACTTAAAACTCTAACAAATTAACTACAAGTTTTTCTTTTTGTTTCCTTGAGTTTGGAAAGCTTATACATTCAGCCGAATAAGAATTAAATTTTTTTAAAAAAAATTGGATACATCATAAATTTGGTCTTCATTTGTCAACTACTCCTAAGAAAATACTCTTACTTGCAAAATGTCATCCTATTTTAAGTACAAAATTAATCGTTAGAAACAAACATAGCATTAGTCTATGAATTTTTGTTGTTGTAATGTTCAACTGTTCATAGTGTTAAACAGTGTACAAATAAACAATAACCTTAAAAAGAAACATGAAAATGAACAACTTAAAACCAACACAAGTCGAGATTTTGTCACCTAAACCGTTATTTATTTTCCGATAGTAACCCGATAGTAGTAGTCCCAAAAATGTAATTGTCTTGGATTTATACCGTTCTGTCACTTGGGTCCTAGGGCAAAAGTAGGAGATCCGGACCTCCCAATTATTCCCATCAATATCCCTGTATTAAACTTAGGATAATAGCACTACTAGTTTTCATAGTTTTGATCAAAACTATATTGAAACTGTTGGTTTAAAATATCACAATAAATGACGTGCCCACGTACAACTCACCATCCTCATACAAGACTCAATATGAGCGGACCCATCATCACTTGTACGCGATCCGGTTCTCAATCCGATTTGATTATGTGTAGTTCACACCGCACTCAATTTTTCTACTTATTAATGTATTGAAATAGAAAATTAAATGCATTAAAACTAACCAGGATACTAAGTAAATGATAATCAAAAATTTATTATTTAATAATTACAAACCTATTATTTAATTCTTACAAGTGCCACGTTGGCTTGCTAAAATGATTCATACAAATAGTTATATTATCATCTAACAACGTCTCCAGTAAAACTTTTATGACCAACTTTTGTGTCAAATTAGAGGTAGTAATAGTCTTAAAAGAGACAACGAATATTTTAATTAATCCATATCATCTCACTTTAGTGTCATCTTATTTTATTTTTTGTTAAGTGTAACAAGTAAACTAACATCTTATGTGTCTTTAATTAACTTTAAATATGGTAGACGGCCTACCATACATTTGAACAGATTTACGTAAAAATAGAATTTTTGTTATCCAAGCCACTCCGTATACACAACATTGAATTAATGTGTCACACAATAACGATTATTAGATAGATACTGAGTCAAATATTGATACGACGACAATGACTATTTGTTCAAGTACCCAAAATCACCAATCTTCCAAAACTACAAGGACCAACACCATAATTAAACTCATATAAGTACCCCCTTCAACACACCCACCTACTCATCACTTCTTCACTTTTATCTTCACTCAAAATCCAAACAAAACCCAAAAAATCTTATCCTCAAATATCCCCAACAACAACAATGTCTACCTCCCTCCACTTTCTCTCTCTAACCACCACAACCTCCCTCTCTCTCCTCTCTCCCTCCTCCAAACCCAAACACTCCTTACTCTCCCTCTCCTTCAAACCCGCCTCCGTATCCCACTCCTTCTCTACCCTAACCCCGCTCCACTCTCGCTCGGTCAAGACCTTTGCGGTGCTATCGGAGTTTGCTCAGGAGGAGGATCTCTCGAGCGATGGAGAGGGAGAGAGGAGGTCGTTCTCGCCTGACCTGAAGCTGTTTGTGGGGAACTTGCCGTTT